>JARQOD010000003.1:480794530-480836183 GCA_033576555.1 Oophaga sylvatica | reverse complement strand
GACACAACCCCAATACAGCAGAACGGGGAACAGGGCAAATTCTGGGAATTTTCTCATTTCCTCCCCGCACAGGCCCTAGGGTGGGTATCTCATAAGGATCAAAGTTTCAGAAATGCTGAGGGATACCTTTTGACGTACCATTGCCTCACGTTTTTTCCCTCAAAATTTGTTGGATCCAAGCGGGACCGGACATGAACTAGCTCTCTACCCTTTTGGAGGTCCTCCCTCCCGCGCTAGCTTTTGCAAGGGGGTTTTTTTAGTGCCGCTGGTGAATTATAACGATAAAAAAAAAAACCTGTCAACTGAAAATGCTGACAGCTGCCTTTACAAAAATAAAAAAGGGGGCTGGTTTGGGGCAAGACTTCTCAACACCACCCAATGAAGCACGAATAAAACCAAAACCCAGTGTCTTTTTTGGATGTCTACCCCATGCCCCCTTTTTCACACACACACAGGGTAAACGCTTCCGATTTGGGTTTTTTGCTGTTGTCCTCCTCCTTCTCCCATCCTCCCCCCAATCACCGGGGCGACTGGTCCATATGCCCCATAATTTTTTTATAGGTGTTTATGACCCCATAAAAAAAATGGGAACGTATGTTCATTATACCCCCAGTGTTAAATTTTTTGTCACCTATCTTTTAGTGCGGGGCATTACAAGTATAAAACCCCCTCCTTTCAATTTGGGAACATTTTTTAATGAAGACCTCCCCAGTCTTTTCCCAAAGTGGCATTGGAGTCCCTCCAAATTTTTGCGCCCTACTTCATTGCAAGGCAAACACATGGGAAACCCACTTCCAATAATGGGAACATTTTTTCAGGGGCCCCAGTTGTTTCTCGCGGGCTTTGTGTGCTAAAAAATTTTGGCCCTTTACAGTATGGGACCCATTTTTCTAATAAGGGGAACATTGTTTCAAAGGCCCTCCTTAAAAAACTCAAAAGGTATTGGGGGTAAAACTAAATTTTGGGCAAGCCTTTCATTCACGCGGCAAACAGAGGGGAGACCCGCATCCAATAAGGGGAACATTTTTTTTTCAGGGAACCCCCCTGAAGTCTTCAAAGGGTTTTAGGGTGCGCCCAAATTTTGGACCCCTTGCTTTCACTGCATAGGCAAACTTAGGGGAGACCCACTTCCAAAAAATGGGAAAAATTGTTTTAAAGAGCCCTGCTGTACGTCTCTTCAAATTTGTATTATAGTGTCCAAATTTTGGGCGGGGCCCTTGCATTCCGCATAGGAAAACAGTATGGCAACCCCCATTTCCTAATAATGGGAACATTGTTTTCAGAGGCTCTGCGTAAGTTTATTCAAAGGGGTATTATGGTGTGTCAAAATTTTTGGCAGCCCCTGCATTCACTGCATAGGCAAACGCTATGGGAGACCCACATCATAATTATGGGAACATTGTTTTCAGGAGGCCCTGCTGTATGTTTCTTCAAAGCGATATTGGTGTGCGTCTAAATTTTGGGCAGGTCTTGCATTCACTGTATAGGCAAAAAGTAAGGGAGATCCACTTCCTAATAATGGGAACATTGTATTCAGGAGGCCATGCTGTACGTCTCTTCAAAGGGGTATTGGGGTGTGTCCAAATTTTGGGCAGCCTTGCCACTCATTACATAGGCAATAACAGTATAGGAGACCCACTGTTTAATAATGGGAATAACAAAGCTTAGCCAGCTGATGGCTCTCTAAGAATAGTGAGGGCTGACTTCTGGCCCTATTAGGATAGTAAATGTCGCCTGATGGCCAGGGTTGAGCGATACTTCCCGATATCAAGAAGTATCGGATCGGATTGGATCGGACCGATACTCAAAAAGTATCGGGTATCGCCAATTCCGATACCGGAAACCAATGCAAGTCAATGGGACAGAAATATCGGAATTAAAATAAACCCTTTCTTTCCTTGTAAACACTAGATATACACACATAGAATACATATACAGTACAGACCAAAAGTTTGGACACACCTTCTCATTCAAAGATTTTTCTGTATTTTCATGGCTATAAAAATTGTAGAATCACACTGAAGGCATCAAAATTATGAATTAACACATGTGGAATTATACATTACACTTTACAAAAAAGTGTGAAACAACTGAAAATATGTCTTATATTCTAGGTTCTTCAAAGTAGCCACCTTTTGCTTAGATTACTGCTTTGCACGCAGAAAAGGTGAACAGATGGATTCTACATGCCAGGTTCCCACAGTGAAGCATGGAGGAGGTGGTGTGATGGTGTGGGGGTGCTTTGCTGGTGACACTGTTGGGGATTTATTCAAAATTGAAGGTATAGTGAACCAGAATGGCTACCACAGAATCTTGCAGCAGCATGCTATTCCATCCAGTTTGCATTTAGTTGGACCATTATTTATTTTTCAACAGGACAATGACCCCAAACACACCTCCAGACTGTGTAAGGGCTATTTGACCAAGAAGGAGAGTGTTGGGGTGCAACGCTAGATAACCTGGCATCCACAGTCACCAGACCTGAACCCAATCAAGATGGTTTGGGATGAGCTGGACCCCCTCACCACTTCAATTTTGAATAAATCCCCAACAGTGTCACCAGCAAAGCACCCCCATACCATCACACCACCTCCTCCATGCTTCACGGTGGAACTAGGCATGTAGAGTCCAGCTGTTCACCTTTTCTGTGTGCAAAGCAGTAATCAAAGCAAATGGTGGCTACTTTGAAGAACCTAAAATATAAGACATTTTCAGTTGTATCACACTTTTTTGTAAAGTGTAAAGTATAATTCCACGTGTTAATTCATAGTTTTGATGCCTTCAGTGTGATTCTACAATTTTCATAGTCATGAAAATACAGAAAAATCATTGAATGAGAAGGTGTGTCCAAACTTTTGGTCTGTACTGTATATATATATACATGTCATTGTGACATATATATATATATATATATATATATATATATACATATATTTATAGTTCATACACTTCTACATAGTAAAATAGCCGCTGATTCAATTGCCGGCTTTTGTGAAATTACAGAACCACTCAACATGACATGACACATGGTTTACATACAGTTAACCATGTCATTTCATGTAGTTTGATATATGGTTTTCACTAATAATTACATGAGTGTATGTGTGCAAAATTTCACACATGTAGGGGTTAATTAAAGGTGTAAATGCATTGAAAAAAAATGCGTGGGCTCCCGCGATATTTTCTAAACCAGACAGACAAAGCCAGCGAGTGGGGGCAGATAATAATAGCCGAGGGACGATGCATTTATTTAGTGCCCCCCCTGGCTACTAACATCTGCCCCAGCCACCCCAGAAAAGGCAAATCTATAATTAGATTTGCCCTTTCTGGCACTTAGCCCGTCTATTCCCATTGCCCTGTAGCGGTGGCAAATGGGTTAATAATGGGTTAAAACCACCTTGCTATTGGAAGGTGAATTTAAGCCAGGTTAATAATTGAGAGCTGTCAATTAGACAATTGTCAATTATTAATCTTATTGTATGAATTAAAAATAAATCACACAAACTTTAATTAAAAATCATTTTAATGAAATAATGAAACAATTTTTGACCATATTTTATTTTCCAGGTAAATCCATTCGAAGCCCTTGTTCACCTGTGATAAAAATAAAATAATAAAGCAACATTATTCTTACCTATCCGTTGTTCAGTCAGGTCCCCCAATGTCATCCTTCTGAAAGGGTTAACTTTTACTGCAGGGACCGCAGCTAATGCTGCCAGCCTCGTAGTAAACCCCTGAATGAATGAGTTCCTCTCCCAGATAACAGGAGAGGAAGTGATTAGCTGGGAAGTGTAATTGATTGCTTCCCAGGCTAATCAGTTCAGGTCAGCCGGGGACACCGCACAGCATCAGTGACGTCAGAGGGAATTCCAGCTGACCTGAACTGAACTGATTAACAAAAATAGGGGATCCCCTCGAAAAAAAAATGGAATGGGGTCCCCCTATTTTTGTTAACCAGCCAGAAGAAGCAGACTACTGAGGCCTGGTATTTAATTCTGTTAAGGATCCAAGATCCATGAACCTTGCAAGCCTGATAATTTCAGGCCACAGCAGTCTGCTCATCTTGGTTAACAAAAATAGGGGATCCCCTCAAAAAAAATGGCGTGGGATCCCCCTATTTTTGTTAACCAGCCAAATGAAGCAGACTACTGAGGCCTGGTATTTAAGGCTGTTAAGGATCCAAGATCCATGAACCTTGCAAGCCTGATAATTCCAGGCCACAGCTGTTATGATTTGGTAGCTGAGTAGAGCAGGCAAAAATGGCAATACACCAGAGAGATTGGAATCTACTGGATTGCAGTACCCTGACTAACCACCACAACTAAAGGCAGCCGTGGAGCGTTCCTACGTTGGTCCTAGACGCCTCGTCACAGCCTGAGAGGTTAACTACACCTAAAGATAGAAAGAGGAAAGCTATCTGCCCCGGAGCAGATCCCCAAAGAACATAGGAAGCCCCAAAACATGTAATGGCGGTTAGACAAGAGGAAATACAGACACAGACAGAAAATAGTAAGAGCAAACGTTGGGGCCCAATCTGCCTAGAAAGAAAAAGGATAGGAAGGACACTTACTGCAATCCAAAAAACCCTAAAAAATACCAACTCTACTAATTGCAAAAACACCTGAGATCACACGACCTCTACCACCTAAATTAGTTCTCTGGTGTAACAAAACTAAGCCGCAGCCACTGAAAAAACTTTAAAAGGCAAATGAGCAAATAACAGTGGCTCAGATAAACTGAGAGGAGCACAAGCCCCCGGAGGGGACCTGGCTGACCTCCACAGAAGTGCAGGGAACAATGCAAAAAGCAAGCACAAAAAATAAAAACAAAAAATATCTTATTTGAGAGCATGAGAAGAGGCAAGACTCAGCAAGCTTCCAAGTGAACCAGGAACCACAGTTGAGACAAGAACAATTGATCACCGGCAACTATGATGGGAGTGAACCTCCCTTATATAAGACCAGTCTGTAACTCCTGATTGCCAATCTTCATTGAATGGTTCAGTACTGTTTGTAACCACCAGAGGGAGCTTCTGCTCAGAATTTATTTCTAACACATTCACAACACACAGCAGTCTGCTTGTCTTGGTTAACAAAAATAGGGGATCCCCTCGAAAAAAAAATGGCGTGGGATCCCCCTATTTTTGTTAACCAGCCAAATGAAGCAGACTACTGAGGCCTGGTATTTAAGGCTGTTAAGGATCCAAGATCCATGAACCTTGCAAGCCTGATAATTTCAGGCCACTGCAGTCTGCTTATCTTGTTTGGTTAACAAAAATAGGGGATCCCCTCAAAAAAAATGGCGTGGGGGTCCCTCTATTTTTGTTAACCAGCCAAGTAAAAAGCACACTGCTGCGGCCTGGTATTAAAAGACTGTCAAGGCCCATGGATTTTGGCCCTCAACAGCCTAAAAACACCAGGCTGCAGCAGCCCCACAATTGGCGCATCCAAAGATGCGCCACTTGTGGCACTTTTCCCGGCTCTTCCCACTTGCCTTGTAGTGGTGGCAAGTGGGGTAATAAGGGGTTAATGTCACCTTTGATTGAACGGTGACAATAAGCCCGGTTAATAATGGAGAAGCGTCAATAAGACACTGATCCATTATTAATCATAAAGGTTGTAAATGTTTAAAAAAAATACACAGCCAGCATAATGTCTTTTAATGAAATAATACACAACACAGTTTTCATTATTTTTTATTGTACTCTCATGCTGCGACGCCATCGATCTCCTGTAAAAAAACAAAAATAACAAACCAACACAAATACTCCCTGTCTGACGTAGTCCAAAATCACGAGTGTCCCACGACGAGTCCAGCTCTGCTACATCTGGATGCCAGGCTCAGCCTGACATACAGACACAGCAGAGCAGCTTACCGGTGGAGATTCCCGGCGGTGACATCATCCGGACTTTTTTACGGCCAGCTATCGCGAGAGTACAGCTGGCCGAGATTACCCAGTGCCCGGCAGTAACATGCAGTTATCGCGAGAAGCTGCACGTGACCGCCAGTGAGGGTAATGGCGGCCATCCATGACGTGAGCATCGGGGATCTTCTGCCAGGTAAGTGCTGAGTCCTGACTCCTGACAGACACGACCGACACTGACAGTGACACTTTCGGGAAGTTCCTGTGTCACGTACTTCCTTCTTTGATACAGGAACTCCCCATATACTTTACAGGAAAATTCCAATTCCGGTATCCGATATGCAAAAAATATCGGAACTCAGAATCGGAATTCCGATACAGCGAATATCGGCCGATACCCGATGACATTTCCCAGTGAATGCGTTTGTCTTGGTTGAAAGCAATGCTAAAGTTCAAAAATGCATCAAAAATGCTATGTGTGAACATAGCCCAAGGGATGGAGGAGCATTTTTGTTTTTAGTTATTTATTTTGCTTATATATAAGTCATTACCCTGGAAAGGATGTTCCTTAGCATATTTCCCAGGAAAATTTATTTTGATTTGTTTTTGTATTTTTTATTGTGAGTCTGTAAAAGTGGTGTAAGACTGACAACATTGTTCGCAGCAGTGACCTGGGAGTCAGTGGTCATCCCTATGCTGTTCCCATGTCATTTGAGCACTGTTCCCATCAATTTTCTCAATTTCTAGTCGCTAAGCAGACCGCCGGGGGAGGGCCGCTGTAAAAATGCTTGAGTTTCGCATAGACATACATTAGTCTCGTTGCCCGGGTCAAGCACCAGAGCATTCCAATTTGCTCCCACCGAGCAATGAGCACTAGTGTTGAGCATTCCGATACCGCAAGTATCGGGTATCGGCCGATATTCGCGTTATCGGAATTCCGATACTTAATTCCGATACTTTTTCAATATCGTATACCGGAATCGGAAGTTCCCATAATTCTTTGAGAGGCAATGTGATTTTAGTCAGCCAATGAGGAATCCTACGAAGTGTGGGCACATCCTGTAATGATGCGGTCATCTTAACTAATGGCATGGCTGTGATTGGCTGCTGAAATGATGTCAGAATGCACTATAAAAGGCGCCGCAGCCATTTTAGCGTCACTGTGCTGTGAACTCAGTTAGGGACAGAACGCTGCTGTGCTGACTCTGAGGGACAGTTAGATATTGCGATTTTGTGTACTACTGTGCTTGAGGCAGGCTAGTTTACCAACCGCTGTGTAAAGCTTCATTTTGCCAGTGTTGTTTTAACAGCTCTGTGCAAGGTGTGTGTGTGACAGTGCAGGTGACGCTGCAGTTTGCTCTGCATCCACCGCTGTTTGTAGGCACTTTTTTTTTTTTTTTTTTATTTTATTTAGTGGAATTGGTGCAGCTCCATTATATTAGAAAAAAATCAAATCTATTAGTGTGACGCGCTTCCATCCGTATACAATACATTGGTTGCAAACACTATAGAAGTACACAAAGGAGTAGCCTTTCACAGATTGTGGACAGTTGTGTTTCAGTGTTCACTTCAGTCTGTGTTTTTTACTTTTTTGAGTGCACATCACGCTCCAGTTACTTGTTCAAGCACTGCTGCTTGTACTCTGCTGAGCGTGTCTCAGTGGCTCATCCTTTTCATTTATCTCCAATTGGTTCTGCTACATTCCATTTAAAATAAATCTAATCTATTAGTGTGACGCGCTTCCATCCGTATACAATACATTGGTTGCAAACACTATAGAAGTACACAAAGGAGTAGCCTTTCACAGATTGTGGACAGTTGTGTTTCAGTGTTCACTTCAGTCTGTGTTTTTTACTTTTTTGAGTGCACATCACGCTCCAGTTACTTGTTCAAGCACTGCTGCTTGTACTCTGCTGAGCGTGTCTCAGTGGCTCATCCTTTTCATTTATCTCCAATTGGTTCTGCTACATTCCATTTAAAATAAATCTAATCTATTAGTGTGACGCGCTTCCATCCGTATACAATACATTGGTTGCAAACAATATAGAAGTACACAAACGGGCCTTTCACAGCTACTGAACATGGGTTTTTAATTTTTAACTAAAATATGTATTTTTTCAAATGACACAAATATAAGTAATGTTGAAGAGGAATAGTCCTACATCCATTGTTTGCACAATATTACAGGTGTACATCATGTCCCTTAATCAACAATGTATTATTATATTTACTTGTATGCTTTTATTTAAAAGCCAAGAACACAGAAGGATAACCTTCGCACTGCAGCTGTTGTCAAAGTTCAACCCACATTATGCACTTCCAACATTGCAGCATTTGAGGCATGATGTGAGTTGGATTGGTCAAAGTTATGGAGTGAGAAGGTTCACCATCAGTACCCTATAGCATAAGTATGCTTTTGTGTTAGCATTTGTGTTAGACATGTGGATATCTGCCATAATATGTCACAATTATTTAGTTACAGATTTGTTACCAACACTAATCATTGAATGGTTTTAAATTTGACGTTTCACTTGTTTACAGCTTAGAAATAAGGGTGTAGCCTGATATCTATGTGTAGCACTAGCCACTTTAACATGTCATGTTTTTTTAAACATGTGTAGCTAGGTAGCAGTAATTTTTGCCGGACACACAGCAGGGGAACAGCAGGCGTTACTGAACCCCACTATCACTATAGTTTGTGTATTGGTCTGTGGACACGACACTTCTGAGCAGCAACTGGCAGTGTTGTAGCCCAGGGAGTATAGCTCAGGTGGTAGAAAGATGAACATAACAGGAGACATGGAAAACGTTGCCAACCAGTTAGTTAATCTGAAACCGGACAGGCAAATTCAGGCGAGATCCATGCCTAGTTCATTTTCAGAAAAGTAAGCCGTTCTACATTATCGTAGGATAGTCGCATGCAACGGTCTGTTAGTACACCACCTGCAGCAGTAAAGACGCGCTCCGATAATACACTGGCAGCAGATCAAGCCAGCACCTCCAATGCATACTGGCTAAGCTCTGGCCATGTATCCAGCTTAGAGACACAAAACTTGAATGGGGAAGAGCCATCTGAGAGTACACTGAGAGGGCAAGACATGTAGTCTGTAACCATCTTACGGAAATGTTGCCTCCTGCTGACTGGAGCCGTCTCGGATGGTGTAGACATTGGTGGCGCTGCCACAAAACTTCGACACATTTGGAACATACTGTTCTTGCCCTGTGCAGAGGCGCTGCTTGTGCTCCCTCTTGTTGCAGAGCTGTCTCCACTGCCTCGACGCACAGAGCTGCTTTGTAAATCAGTAGCAGCAGCAGTGCTCTCGGCTGGAATGGAGAACATTATGGATTGCACCAGTGTGTCTTGGTACTTCCGCATTTTACGCTCCCGGTTCAACGGTGTGATGAGGCTTTGTAAGTTGTCCCGGTAGCGAGGGTCTAGGAGGGTGTACACCCAATAATCAGACGTGGTGTGAATGTGTTCGATGCGGCGGTCGTTTCTCAGCCACTGCAGCATGAAATCAACCATGTGCTGCAGACTCCCAACTGGCCAAGAAACGTTGTCCCCTGCAAGAGGCGTCATCTCCGCCTGCTGTGCATCACCCCACCCTTGGTCTACATACTGACTAGAGCATTGTCTACCTCCCTCTGGAGCGATGTCTTCCTCCTCCATTGACTCCTCCTCATCCTCCTCACAAAGTCCTTCAAATACATATAAATTTACAAAATTTAAAACTCAAAATTTAAAAACTTTGTATCATAATTCTGTAACATCAGTTTATGGAAACACAATAGCATTACAAAAGGATAGACAAAAAATGTACATTATGTGCTTTGTAAATACATTAAAAGTTTGTAATGGTTATGAAAATATAGACAGCGACTCTGGAGGTTCAATTGTTGATACAGCATGGTACTTTGAAAGTCCTCCAGCCCTTTGTGAGGAACCACGTTGCGCTGACTGTCCAGAAGGTGATGGAATTTGTGACTCCTCATCCTCCACCTCTTCCAAAACCTCATGCCTTAGTGCTTGCAGTGTTTTTTGAAGCAGGCAGATAAGGGGGACAGTCAGGCTGACTAGTGCATCATCTGCACTCGCCATCCGCGTTGACTCATCAAACGCACGCAAAACGTGGCAGATATCCTTCATAGAGTTATTCGCCACTCATTACACTGGCAGTGGCTGCCCATTCATTATAGGATCCAATTCTAATTACTGGTTCTCACCAACAAAGCTCTCCACAGCGCAGCACCCCCCTACATCTCCTCCCTTATTTATATTTATCGGCCTAACCGACTGCTGCACTCTGCAAACGACCTTCGACTAACCTCTGCACTAATCCGTACCTCCCACTCCCAACTCCAAGACTTCACCCGCGCTGCGCCAATCCTCTGGAATGCTCTACCCCAAGAAATTAGGACTATCCGCAATTTGGATGGTTTCAGGCGCTCCCTCAAAACACATTTGTTCACAGTGGCCTATCACATTCACTAATCAAAGTCATTCTATGTGTAATTCTGTGTGTGTAGCCCATTCACTATCTCCATGCATCCCTCACTTCCTTAAAATGGCTGGACCATCATTGTAAAAACACCATTGTATATAAACACCTGTACTTTGTATCTCCCACACCTCATTGTAGATTGTAAGCTTTCACCAGCAGGGGCGGCTGATTTTGCTTTAATTATTGTATTGTTAACGTTGTTACTTATGACTCGTGTTTTGAAACTGTTAAACTGTAAAGCACTGCGGAATATTATGGCGCTATATAAATAAATAATATTATTATTCTTATTATAGAGGCCCACTCAGTAGTGGTGAAGTGTGAACGGCGCAAATTGCGAGTTGACTGCGCCTGATGCAGCTGATACTCCATTACTGTTGGCTGCTGCTCACACAACCGCTCCAACATATGTAACGAGGAATTCCACCTGGTGGGTACGTCACATATGATGCGATGTTCATGAAGGTGAAATCTGCGTTGCAGAGCTGCAATCAGCGATCTGGCCATGCTGGAACGTCGCAAGTGAGCGCACTCTAGGCGGACCTTGTGCAGCAGTGCATCAAGATCCGGATAGTCCCTCAAAAAACTCTGCACGACCAAGTTGAGCACATTTGACAGACATGGTATGTGAGTGAGGTTGCCAAGGCCCAGAGCTGACACCAGATTTCGGCCATTGTCACACACTACCAAGCCTGCCTGTAGATTCTCTTCCAAAAACCACACGTCACTCTCCTGCTTTATGGCATTACAGAGCTCCTGCGCTGTGTGGCTAAGATTCCCCATGGAAATTAATTTCAGGATGGCCTGTTGACATTTGGACACGGCTGTGCTCATATCGGTCGCAACAGGTAAACGTTCACGGGTCCATGTGGAGGTAGACCGTGACGGCTCCTGCAGCGATGATTCTGAGGAACTGGAATAGGAGGAGGAATCAATGTGTACAGACTTGATTCCTGCAATCCTTGGAGTTGGCAGAACACGTACAGCGCCACTCGCAAGATCAGTACCCGGCTGCACAACATTGACCCAATGGGCAGTGAGGGAAAGGTATTGTCCCTGGCCATGGGTGTTAGAACCCTCTTGTTAGGTTTTGTTTCAGTTTGCTGGTCACATGACCTTTTTTCCCTATTTAGTCTGGCTCCGCCCTTCTGGCTTTGCTTGACTTCATTGTATTATCTACTGTTAAGCTAGCCGGGTGCTTAGGTGCCTTAATCTGTCAGTTTTGCTTGATGTTAGGATCACAAAGTATTTATTTTTCTGTTTAATTATCCATGCTACAATTTATGTTAGGAGGTGTCCACCTTTTCTCACAGTCCCTAGATCTTGTAGGGATTACTCCCTCGCAACTATAGGTCTTCGTTCACACTAGATGAGGACTTTAGCGGGTCTGGTCGCAGGATCAGGTTCCCCGTTACATCGTAGGGATTCAGCTTAGTTGTATTGTAGGGACAGAATTCCCTTCTTTCCTTACTGGTTGTAGCAGATCATAACAATGGGTACTGGTCCACGCATCGGTGGTCAGGTGGACCTTGCTACTGAGGGCTTTTAGTAGCGCATGTTTAATTTTTCCCTCAACATGCTTTTGCAGACCAGGGACGGCTTGCCTGCTGAAATGAAATCGGCTTGGCACATTGTATTGTGGGATTGACAATGATATTCAGTTACGGAAACTGTCTGTCTCCACCAGCCTGAATCACAGCATTTCAAGGGACAGGAGTTTTGCAATGCCAGCATTCAGAGGCTGTGCTCGTGCATGGTTTGCGGAGTATGGCCGTCTTTTATCCCATGCCTGTGCTACCGATGGCTGTTTTGTGGCCTGGGAGTGTGAGGATGACAGGGAACTTGCTGCTGTGTGTGGAATAACAGTTTGTCTCTGGACAACAGTGGCCGAGGTTCTTCCATGGCGATCCTGTGAGGAAGCATAACCAGCTGTGTGTGAGCTCGATGAAGAGGCTTCAACACAACCTGAAGATGTAGGTGCTGCTGTAGGTTGGCCTACATCTCTAGTGTGTCTTTGTAACTCAACTACGTGCTTTGTCCGCACATGTTTCCACATATTTGTGGTATTGAGGTGACTGACACTTTTAGCTATTTTTAATTTTTGATTACACAGCTTGCATTTCACATAGCAAATATCATGTGCAAGTGTGTGAAAAAAGGACCACGCAGTGCAAGTCCTGGGAGCGCACGTTTTGACTTTTGGAAGACAACTGCTCCGAACAGGTGCCAAACTGGAGGCTACAGGCAACCGAGTCTGCAGCCTAACTCTCCCTCCTGTTTGTACCGTTGGGGCAATGTCTTCCTCTATCTTCCTTCTATCACTAACCATTTCTCTAGGCCTCTCCCAGCTTTCAACCAAAGTACTGGTTCTCACCCACAAAGCTCTCCACAGTGCAGCACCCCTCCTACATCTCTTCCCTCATTTCTATCTATCGGCCTAACCGACTGCTGCGCTCTGCAAACGACTTTCGACTAACCTCTGCACTAATACGTACCTCCCACTCCCGACTCCAAGACTTCTCCTGCTCTACGCCAATCCTCTGGAATGCTGTACCCAAAGAAATTAGGACTATCCACAATTTGCATGGTTTCAGGCGCTCCCTCAAAACACATTTGTTCAGAGCGGCCTATCACATTCACTAATCAAAGTCATTCTATGTATTCTGTGTAAGTGTGTGTGTGTCTCTAGCCCATTCACTATCTCCATCCCTCAGTCCCTTAAGATGGCTGGAACATCATTGTAAATGCACCATTGTATATAAACACCTATACTTTGTATCTCCCCCATCTCATTGTACATTGTAAGCTGTCACGAGCAGGGGCGACTTATTTAGCTTAAATTATTGTATTGTTAACGTTGTTACTTATGACTTGTGTTCTGAAACGGCTAAACTGTAAAGCGCTGCGGAATATGATGGCGCTATATAAATAAATATTATTATTATTCCTCTGAGCTGCTCCCACCACCTTCCTGTTCCTCATGCCATGTTGGGTCTTGGACCTCATCATCTCCACTACCCTCTTCCAACACCTGCTGTTGGGTGGTCTGGCCAGCACCATGCTCAACAGAAACTGGCACCTGGGTCTCATCATCATCAGATGTGTTCTGCGGTGTGCTGACCATCGGCACTGTCTCACCCGCCTCTTCAGATTCAGAGAGACACAGCTGTTGCGCATCACTGCATACTCCCTCTTCACATTACAGAATGCTGCTTGGCTGGGCCCCTGTTTGCAAGCCAATAGATTCTGAGAACAGAAGCAGACACTCAGCTGGCTCCTGTACAGAACTCTCTGACTGCCTGGGCAATTTGCCAGGCGGTGAAGAGACAGATGGTTGCCCAACAGTGCTGTGGTCCTGAGAGGAGGTGGAAGCAATTGAAGTCGATGCATTGGCTGACATCCAAACAACAACGTCTTCAATTTGTTCTTCCCGCAGCAGGGGGGTACTCCGAGCTCCTACAAAAGTGCGCATAAAGGAACGCTCACGGGGAAAACTGGTGGATGCTGTGTCACTGGGGCCGCAGCAGCCACAGAATCCCCACGTCCTCTCCCTGAAGAAACTCCACGACCACGTGCCTTACTCCCTGCCTTCTTCATCTTGGTAGATTGATAAAGAAAGTCTGAAAAGTTATAAGGTCTAAGTGTGGTTATTCCGCAGAGACTGCAGTGAACACTGCACACAACTGTTCACTACCCAATGCGTCTCAGCAGGAAGGCAGTCTGTGCGTCAAAACAAAGGCACAAGCATACATCCATGTACCCTGTTTATAAAGCTATATAAAAAAAATTATGTAGTAGTGAAGCACACTTTACTGAGGTACAGTATTACATCGCAATTCACCATCTGTGGCTATGCAGTCTCATCTATATATACCTTATCTATCTGTTGTCATGCTTCCAAGTCGACAGTCACAGTCAGCCATAAATAGCAATTTTCACTATGCACTATGCACTTTTTAAAGGTTATGTTTGTTAATAAAAATGATTATTGCCACATATTATGAGTATTACATGATGGAAATTGTATAATTTTGTATAAAATATTTAGTGACATTATTCAGCAAATGGAACATTTTAGTAATATCACAGATAACTTGTAATGCTGATGATGTTTTGAAGTCAGACATTCATTGTCTATACAATAAAAATGGTGTACATACTGTTACTTATCCATCATTAATGGATTCAGATATGTACTTGTATGCTTTTATGTACAACCGTATAGCAGATTCCTTAACTAATTTATTTTGTGGTTTGCATTGCTGTTCAACATGTTAATGTATGTGTTTATGTTTGTCAATTCTTTATTTATCTAGATATTAGTTTAAATGAAATCATCATCTTATGGTAGTAAAGGTTATCTTTCTCTTGTTTGAAGTATAGACATTTAAAATTGACAGGTAACAAGGAAATTACTTGATCTAGTATTTAAACATCCTCCTTGACCCTGGGCTCCAACACCGCCAGTTGTTGCTCGGAAGTGCTGTTAGCACAGTCAACACTTGCTCCTGTGTTACTGGGGTTCAGTAACGTCAGCTGGTCCTCGGTTGTGCCATTGGCTCTTTTCCTTCTGCTGCCCCTCCGGGTTCCAGCACAGTCAGCTGGTCCTCGTTACTTGCATTGGCTCTTGTACCTTCTGCTACCCGTCCGGGTTCCAGTACCGTCAACTGGTTCTCCGCAGTGCCTTTGGCCTAGGTGCCTCCATCTCGGTATCCAAGTTCCAGCAACGTCTGCTGGTCCTTGGTAGTGCTTTGGAGCACAGGTACCTCCTGCTTAGTAACCGTGTCCCAGTAACGTCAGCTGGTCCTCGGTTGTGCCATTGGCTCTTTTCCTTCTGCTGCCCCTCCGGGTTCCAGTACCGTCAGCTGGTTCTCCACAGTGCCTTTGGCCTAGGTGCCTCCATCTCGGTATCCGAGTTCCAGCAACGTCTGCTGGTCCTTGGTAGTGCTTTGGAGCACAGGTACCTCCTGCTTAGTAACCGTGTCCCAGTAACATCAGCTGGTACAAGATTGTGCTACAAATACAAGATACGGAAAAAAAGACACAAGAACAATAAGCAGAAGATCTAAAAGCAGAAGAACATGAAGTATAAGACCAAAATGAAGAGCAAAATATATGCTCTAAATTCTAAGCAGAAGAAGACTAAGCAGTGTATGGGGGTGAGTCCGTTCCTCCTCGTGGTGCCCCTGGAAAATGCCTGCTGCTGCAGGCTAAACTGAACACGGACAAATACTGTTGTAATTTAAATCTTTTGTGACAGCAAGAACGGAAGGATGAAAAATTCATACTTTGACAGATTACAAGTACAGGATTCTCTGTCACAAATAAGAATATGATGAAGAAGATGAAGCAGAATATGAATAAGAATAATAGTTTAATAAGAAGAATATGAGTAATGTTAACAAAGATGAATAGCAAGAAGTTTAAGAAGAAGATAAAGAAGGTGAAGATGAAGAATAATTTGATGAAAAAGATGATGCTGCAGAAAGGTTAAAAAGGTGAAGATGAAGAGCATGGAAGTTGTGTAATATACATATTTGCCAAAATATAAAAAACGTTAACATTGTCAATTTCTTCGTCAATCCGAACATCTTTAAAAAAAAAAATATTTATGCTATTCCATTTGATTGGGTTAAACATCTATGCCTTTAATGTCTCCTCAACCTTCCCCAATACATTCTACATTACTCTTTCTTGTTTTCCTTCATGTACAATTAACCAACAAGGCAAGAATGGGTTTTTTTTAATTTCGATATTTTGTTCCCATAGACTTACATGGGACTTCCGGTATCGGTATCGGGTATCGCCGATATTTTAGTGATATCGGCGATACCATTCCGATTCCGATACTTTAGGATATCGGAAAGTATCGCTCAACTCTAATGAGCACATGAGCATTTTAGTGCTCGCATATCACTAATGGTCATTAGTATTCAGACCCTGTGCTCAGTATTGAGTAGAAGCACCTTTTTGAGCTAGTACAGCCATGAGTCTTCTTGGGTATGATGCAACAAGTTTTTCACACCTGGATTTGGGGATCCTCTGCCATTCTTCCTTGCAGATACTCTCCAGTTACGTCAGGTTGGAAGGTGATCGTTTGTGGACAGCCATTTTCAGGTCTCTCCAGAGATGCTCAATTGGGTTTAGGTCAGAGCTCTGGCTGGGCCAGTCAAGAATGGTCACAGAGTTGTTCTGAAGCCACTCCTTTGTTATTTTATCTGTGTTCTTGAGGTCATTGTCTTGTTGGAAGGTGAACTTTCGGCCAAGTCTAAGGTCCAGAGCTCTCTGGAAGAGGTTTTCATCCAGGATATCTCTGTACTTGGTTGCATTCATGTTTCCTTCAATTGCAACCAGTTGTCCTATCGCTGCAGCTGAAAAACACCCACATAGCATGATTCTGCCACAACCATGTTTCACTGTTGCGATTATATTGGGCAAGTGATGAGAAGTCCCTGGTTTTCTCCACACATACTACTTAGAATTATCACCAAAAAGTTCTATCTTCGTCTCATCAGACCAGAGAATCTTATTTAACATAGTCTGGGAGTCCTTCATATGTTTTTTAGCAAACTTTATGCAGGCTTTCATATGTCTGGCACTGAGGATAGGCTTCCATCAAGCCACTCTGCCATAAAGGCCCAACTGGTGAAGGGCTGCAGTGATAGTTTACTTTGTGGAACTTTCTCATATCTCACTACTGCATCTGTGGAGCTCAGCCACAGTGACCTTGGGGTTCTTCTTTACCTCTCTCACCAAGGCTCTTCTCCCATGATTGCTCAGTTTGGTTGGACGGCCAGGTCTAGGAAGATTTCTAGTGGTCCAAAACGTCTTCCATTTAAGGATTAAGGAGGCCACTGTGCTCTTAGGAACCTTGAGTACTGCAGAAATTCTTGTGTAACCTTAGCGAGATCTGTGTCTTGCCACAATTCTGTCTCTGAGCTCCTTGGCCAGTTCATTTGACCTCATGATTCTCATTTGCTCTGACGTGCACTGTGATCTGTGAGGTCTTATATAGACAGGTGTGTGCCTTTACAAATCAAGTCCTATCAGTTTAATTAAACACAGCTGGACTCCAATGAAGAGTAGAACCATCTCAAGGAGGATCACAAGGAAATGGACAGCATGTGACTTAAATACGAGTGTCTGAGCAAATGGTCTGAATACTAATGAGCATGTGATATTTCAGTTTTCCTTTTTTTAAAAATTTGCAAAAATTTCTACATTTCTGTTTTTTTCTGTCAAGATGGGGTGAATAGTGTACATTAATGAGAAAGAAATGAACATTTTTGAATTTACCAAATGGCTGCAATGAAACAAAGGGTGAAAAATTTAAAGGGGTCTGAATACTTTACATACGCACTGTATATGATTGGTTCTAATAAACTCTTAACACTAAATTGACTGTCTGTCTTAATTACCTACAGCGCACCGATGAGGTAAACAGTTAAGGCCTCTATGCACAATCATATAAGCTTCATTAATGCAGGAAAGAACTAAAATAAAAACAAGCAGTACTCTTATAAATAGTTTACCATTTAACACACTTTTAGACTCCTATTCAAAGTGAAATTTTAGCTTTAGTGATCAATGTTAAAGTTATTTAAACAAAGCCACCACTTAACTATCTGTTCTTATGGCTTTAGACGTTTTTTCAGTACTAATTATATAAAAAGTACATAGAGAACTATGTTGGAGAATGTAAAGTGATCCCTTTCTATATTGTTTGCACTGATTGTCAAGGTTTCTGAAAAGTACAAGAAAATCCCTGGTGGTGTCAGTTCTGCAGTATTTCATTGTTAACTTGATTAAAGGCTTTTGTTTCCAACAGAACTCAACTTTAATTGCTCTATAGTCCAAGCACATAGCAAAGTGACTGCCAGAAACTGACACTGGCAAAAACAGAGCTGAATTATGTATCCCAATAGCCACAAATCACTTCTTTTCTTAAATTAAATAGATAATCAATTAAAGATAAACAACCGCCTGTTTGAAAGTGCAAGTGTAAGCAACAGAAAAACTGAAAGTTATACTATCCATTGAGTGAAACTAGTGATATTTAATTTACAGGACGTTATACAGTAGCATTTGCACAAAAGGTATCCACACGTTTGTAGTCATTTAGATCTAGTTATATAAATATTTTAGATTGAAAGTGAATTATTAAGAAGTTATACTTTTTTTTATGAATGATATATTTTATACACTATTGTAAACAAAACCATTGTTATATCTATTTTATTTTTTAAAGAATTTAAGAGGGTTATATGGGATTAAACATTTTTTTTTTTCAAAATTTGCATCTTCATTGTCTTCAATAGCCACATCTAGTAAGACTCTTTTCCTGATTCGCTAATTTATTTAAAAAAAAAAGCCAGGCAGTTTGACATAGTCCAGGGAATCCAACAAAGTCTACAAATGTAAATCTGAAAAACTTGAAAAGAGAGAAACTAAAACAAGATACTGTCCCTTGCTCTCCAATATATTAGCAAACAAAGTTCTCACGCAGGCATGACGTAGTCCAGCAGTTCTCACAACATTCCTCGATTCTGATGATCAAAAACTTTGTTTTGAGGCTCTATAAGTTTGAGTAGCAGCCACTCATA
Source organism: Oophaga sylvatica (assembly GCA_033576555.1). Lineage (NCBI taxonomy): Eukaryota > Metazoa > Chordata > Amphibia > Anura > Dendrobatidae > Oophaga > Oophaga sylvatica. The sequence continues at coordinate 480,817,215 of JARQOD010000003.1, read as the reverse complement.
GCTACCACTGTGCTCCACCAGACCCAGCGATTATGATAAGCTGTGACGTCAGTAATGTTACTGATGTCACAGCTCATCACAGTAGCTGGGCATTGTGAAGCACAGCAAGAGCCAGTAGTGACTGCTGCCTCAGAAGAGGCTCCGTAAATTTTGCTAGGAACGTCATTGGGAAGCACTAGACTATGTCAGACCTGCATCAGAACTTTTCTTTCTAATATATTTATGAATGAGGGACCATGTATTGTTTTTATTTCCCTCTTTTTATGTTTATGTTAGATTCCCTGGACTACGTTGAACTTGCCTAGATTTTTTTTATTCTAAATAAATCATTTGGTGAACCAAGGAAAGAGTTGGGGAGTTTTTTTTTCTTTTTTAATAAAATATTTTTGTGTGTGTTTTTCTTTTTAGTTACTGGGATAATAATGGGGGTGTCTGATAAAAACCTCTGTATTGTTTAAACCAGGTCTTGATGTCAGCTGTGTTTTTGTACATCAACCCTAACTACCATTACCTAGATTGCCAACACACCAGGTCAATAGGGAGGCGAAGCGCCAAAATTGGTACATCTAATGTAATGAGCCACTCTTGGGGTAGCTGTGGGCTGACATTTTTAGACTAGGAAGGGCCCAAAAACCATGGACTTTGCGGCCTGAAAATATCAGCATACAGCTGTCTGCTTTACCTTTGCTTGTTATGAAATATGGGTGGACTCCAAGTAGTTTTTTAAATTTTTTTAATTTATTAGGTTAAACAAGGCTAAACACACTTTAGTGCCACATGAAAGACACTAAAGAGTGCAAGTTTACAATATGCAGGGGTAATGAGACATTATATAGTCGCTTCTCACAAAATTAGAATATCATCAAAAAGTTCATTTATTTCAGTTCTTCAATACAAAAAGTGAAACTCAAATATTATATAGAGTCATTGCAAACAGATGTTTCAATTGTTTATTTCTGTTAATGTTGATGATTATGGCTTGCAGCCAATGAAAACCCAAAAGTCATTATCTCAGTAAATTAGAATACTTTATAACACCAGCTTGAAAAATGATTTTAAAATTTGAAATGTTGACCTACTGAAATGTATCTTCAGTAAATTCACTCAATACTTGGTCGGGGATCCTTTTGCATCAATTACTGCATCGATGCGGCGTGGCATGGAGGTGATCAGCCTGTGATACTGCTGAGGAGTTATGGAATCCAAGGTTGCTTTGATAGCAGCCTTCAGCTCATCTTCATTGTTAGGTCTGGTGACTCTCATCTTCCTCTTGACAATACCCCATAGATTTTCTATGTGGTAAAAGTCAGGAGAGTTAGCTGGACAATGAAGCACAGTGATACTGTTATTTTTAAACCAGGTATTGGTACTTTTGGCAGTGTGGAAAGGTGCCAAATCCTGCTGGAGAATGAAATTTCTATCTCCAAAAAGCTTGTCGGCAGAGGGAAACATGAAGTGCTCTAAAATTTCCTGGTAGACTGCTGCGCTGACTTTGGTCTTGATACGACACATTGGACCTACACCAGCAGATGACATGGCTCCCCAAACCATCAATGATTGTGACCCATGATGTTCCAATGTCATTTGAGCACTGTTTACATCAATTTCAGATGTTTTTAGGCCCTAAAAGGACCCCTTGGGGGTCACAGAAAAAATGCTCGGTTTTCCTATAGACTTACATTGGGCTCGTTGCTTAGGTCGAGCACCTAGGTATTCAAATTTGCTCGACCCCAAGCAACGAGCACAAGAGCATTTTAGTGCTCACTCATCACTACTAGGCACACATCCAAAAAATAGCAGCAGCAACAAGCTGCAGTATTTTTGTGTCATGTGGCAAATTGACTCATTAAAAAAGTGACCAAAAACTTCAGGATTTTGTGCCAAGCACACTTAAATATCTGTATATTTTTACTTATCTTTTGTAATATTTAACTTTCCTAAAATGGGCTGAACAAGAAATAATAGTTACATTGCACAACTAAAAAAAACAATAGCAGTAAGTGACTGATGTTTTAGGCTACACATTATGAGCATTTTGTGCGTCTTAGTTGTAGCCAATATATAGCATTCCTGCACCATTCTCCTAAATTTGGTTACTTTGCCTTTTTCATACAATGTCTGAGTGCATTTTTAAAGGCGTTCATATTGTTTTTTATTTTAAATAAAACCGATTTGTTTTAATTTTTTATCTTACTCAGCTTATGGTTGCCTAAATGTGGCTTACATCTGCATATACATAAGACCAAGTGCAATGTGATTAAACATCATATTGAACTGGCACCAATGTTATTCAATTAGTGTTCATCTACATATTTTCCCTCAGCTGGAATTGGACTGAGGAAAATATCAAAGATCATTTGTATTCTGTCCAATTTTACGTAGAAATCTAGATTAGATCTAAATTAGAAAAAATAACAAAAAACAGCAGTAAAGACTGCTAGCCCTTTCAGAATAGTAATGGCCCCAAATAGGCTTTGTGACTTTCAGAGTCCCATCTTGATAAATGAAACAGAATGTGTCTGATGGTGTGTCACACCCCAAATGACCAGATAAGGTTATAAAATGTTAAAATGAAATTTTCCAGTGAATGCATTTTTCTTGATTGCAAGCAATGCTAAAGTTGAAAAATGCATCAAAAACGCTATGTGTGAACATAGCCCAAGTGGTGGAGGAGCATTTTTGCTTTGGGTTATTTATTTTGCCTTACATACAAATCATTACGCTGAAAAGGATTTTCCTTAACATATTTCCCAGGAAAATCCATTTTGGTTTAGTTTTTGTATGTTTTATTGTGCACCTGTAAAAGTGGTGTAAGACTCTGACAACACTGTTAACAGCTGTGACCTGGGTGTTAGAAATGCTTCCAGGGGTCCTCACTGTTCTAAAGGGTATGCCACACTAAACAATATCGCTAACGGGATCGCTAAAAAACGTCACTATTTAGCGATCCCGTTAGCGATGTTGTTCAGTGCGGCAGCTTCCAGCGACGAGCTTCCTGCTGTGATCTCGCTCGTCGCTGGAATCGTTCCGGACCCTATTTCATCGCTGGCGCTCCCGCTGGGTAAGTATCTAATCGCTGTGTGGCACCTTTTCTTAGCGATTTAGCGGTACTTTTGTACCGCTAAAGTCGTTAAGAAGATCGCTAACGGCGATAGCGTCGTTAACTATATCGCTAAATGTGGCCGCATTTAGCGATATAGAAACAATCCCGCTAGCGATCTCATTAGTATGCAACGCTAACGAGATCGCTAGCGGGATTGTTTAGTGTGGCAGTACCTTAAGAGAGCCATCAGCCGGCTATGCTTTGTTGTTCCCATTATTAAACAGATGGTCTCCTATACTGTTATTGCATATGTAGTGAGTGGCAGGGCTGCCCAAAATTTGGACGCACCCCAATAATCCTTTGAAGAGACATACAGGAGGGCCACCAGAAAGCAATGTTCCCATTATTAGGAAGTTGGTACTCCCATACTGTTTGCTTATGTATTGCATGCAAGGCCTGCCCTGCCTCAAATCTAGTCTCACCCAATACCCTTTGAAGCCACGTGCAAGATGGCCACCTGAAAGCAATGTTCCCATTATTAGGAAGTTAGTACTCCCATACTGTTTGCCTATGCATTGAATGCAAGGCCTGCCCTGCCCCAAAGTTACAAGCACCCCGATAAACCATTTGAACAGACATACAGGATGACCACCTGAAAGCATTGTTCCCATTATTATGAAGTTTGTACTCCTATTCTGTTTGCACATGAAGTGAACGCAAAGCCTGCCCCAAATTTGGACGCACCCTAATAACCTTTTGAGCAGATGTACTGGATGGCCACCTAAAAGCATTGTTCCTATTATTATTAATTTGTTACTCACATACTATTAGACTATGCATTGCATGCAAGGCCTGCCCTGCCTCAAATCTAGATGCACCCCAATAACTAGAGATGAGTGACTTTGCCTTTTTTCGGGTCGAGTCGTGTTTCGTGAAATCCGACTTTCTCAAAAGTCGAGTCGAACGAAGTCGGCCCACTAACGGAAATGGTCGGGTTGGAGTCGAAAATCCGACCACAATGCAAATCAATGGGGAATAAATTGCCCCCTTATCACAGTCAGGCAGCCTACTAATCAGATGTGATGCTCCACACAAGCAATTTGTACACTGTCACTGGCAGGCAGCTCTGCTACTTCACCAAATTAATTACCCCTTATCACAGGCAGCCTACTAATCAAATTGGATGCTCCACACAAGCAATTTCTACAGCATCACTGGCAGGCAGCCTAATAACCAGCGTTGCTGCACACAGCAAAATCCTCCCCTCTCACTGCACAGCCACTGTACAGCTAATCACTATCAGCAGAAAGTAATTTTTTTTTTAGGACCTGCCTAACACTTTCCCTGATCAGACGCACCACTAGCAATTTTCCCCTACACTGAGTTTGGCAGATGTAAAATGGCGGTCGGCGCTGAGGGATTTTATATGCACTGTGACGCCACTGAAAGCCAGCCAATCGCTCCAATGCCCTTCTCTAAGATGGTGCTGGCTTCTGGCTATGTCATCCCTTTCAAAAATCATAGAAAAAAAAAAAAGGTCCTAAAAACAATACTTTATTGATAAAATTACCACAATGGGTAAACCCAAAAAATTGTGACACAAAACACAAACAAAAACAAACGTGCATCCCACTAAAATTGGGTAACACTGAGCTGTCCCTAGGGTGATCCTAAGCTCACTCCTACCTGACTGCGGAGGTTGGCACCCTAGGGGGGAACGTTGTGGCGCCCCCGCTCCCCGATGGCTAGCCCTAGGTGCCCTGCTGAGCCCTACTGCGTCTAGGGAATCCCACTACCCGTTGGTTAAGGGGACCCCTAACGATTAGATATGAAACAACTGTGTCTAAAGACAACCCTATGCCCCAAATAATAAAATCAAGTGAACACACAATAGGTGATATAAATGATGGTTTTGGAGGGACCAATCTCAAAGGGGAGGTTATCAGCCATTCCCTACAACTTCAGGTCCCCAGGCATCTACGGCCACGTCTTCCTCCTCCTCCTCCTCGGTCTCTTTTTTGGAGCCGGGAGCAAGGACGGGGTACCATTTAAGGACCCGGTTTCAATAACGAAGGGCCGAATTATTAATCTGTCCTCACACACCCTAACAAGAGAGGAACTGGATGTATTATTGAGAGGTCTTAATTTTGTCCCGACGAATAACTTTAACTGTTTTGAATGGGTAAAAGATCTGAATCTATTCTGCAGGAAACTAAAATGGAAAACATTTTTCAGGAATAATAGCCGAGAGGAATGTCAACGGCAAGGGCTAAATGATGAGGATCTTGAAGGCTATCAAGCACTCCTTGGTCTCTTAAGAGAAAATGACACCAGGCAGTCGGAGGGAGAGGGACACTTTACCAACCTTAAAAATAAGAGTGTTAAAATGCCACCAATAAATAATACGAGCAACATTGACATTTTTTTGTCACTGGTTGAGAGACACCTTAAGAGAATAGGTTTGCATAATGTTGAATCAGGGGACAATCTTTCTGCTACCGAACGGAGGGCTTTGGAGACTTTGCGGAAGAATGACCAATTGGTCATTAAGTCTTCCGACAAAGGAGGGAATTTGGTCATCATGAACCATACTGAATATCGTACAATGTGTTCTAACATATTATTGGATGATGACACCTATGAGATCCTCCAAACGGATCCCTCGGCTTCCTTTAAGGAGAAATTGAAAAAACTTTTGGAAGAGGCTTTGACAACCAAACTTATTTCCAAATCTGAGTTTGAATTTTTGCTTCCAAAGTTCCCGGTCCTGGCAACTTTTTATGCATTGCCAAAAATACATAAGGGGCTAGTCCCCCTTAAAGGGAGACCGATTGTTTCGGGAGTGGATTCCTAAACACAAAATTGTGGTATTTATATTGATGAAATCCTGCGCCCTTTTGTAATTTCGTTACCATCATATCTAAGAGACACATCAGACTTACTCACCAAATTAGAGGGGATCCATTTGGAGGGTGATTTCTGGCTTGCATCAATTGACATCGAGGCGCTATATAGTAGCATTCCACATCAGTTGGGTATAAAAGGAGTAGCATATTTTCTTAAACAGAGGTCAACACCATGTATTGAACACACGAGATTTGTGTTGTCACTTCATGATTTTGTCCTCACACACAATTCCTTTGGGTTTGATGGCAAATACTTCCACCAGCTCAGGGGCACCGCGATGGAGAGTCCCTGTGCCCATTGTATGCTAATTTGTTCCTGGGCTGGTGGGAGGAGACTGTGGTTTTCGGGGATGAGGTTGGATGGTGGCAAGAGTACATCGCCATGTGGTACAGATATATAGATGATGTCTTTATCATCTGGACAGGGCCAAGGGATATCTTTGAATCATTTATTCAAGTTCTAAACCACAATGACATCAATCTGAAGTTTACTTTTGAGATTCATGACAACTATCTATCATTTCTGGACCTCTCAATTAGAAAAGAAAGAGATGGTGGTCTTTCTACTAGTATCTTTCACAAACCTACAAGCACAAACAGTCTTCTCCACTGGCAGAGCCATCATCCGGTTCCGCTAAAAAGAGGGATCCCCAAGGGTCAATTTTTAAGACTAAGAAGGAACTGTTCAAGAAGTGACTCCTTTCAAAATCAATCGAGTGACATGTTCATGAGATTTAAAGAGAAGGGTTACCCCACCCATGTGCTTGATACGGCCCTGTATTTTGCCAGGAAATCAGACAGACAGGAACTTTTACAAACACGCCCTAAAAAGGACCCTTCCGACACTGTCAGGGTAATTGGTACTTTTGACTTGGGTCATCAGGAGGTCAGGAGAATCCTAATGAAACATTGGGAGATTCTTAGGATGGATCCGGACCTAAGGGATGTTGTGGGAATGCGCCCCAACATTACCTTTAGGAAAGGTTGATCTTTGAAGGACTTACTTGTCCATAGTCAATATCAAAGACCCCATGCGAAAGGGACTTGGCTGGATAGGAAACCCCAGGGTTTCTTTAAATGTGGTAACTGCAGTTTCTGTAAATGGATGCTACCCTCTAAATCCTTTTCTAGTTCATCTACGGGCAAGTTATTCTATTTACGTGACTTTTCAAATTGTAGAACGGCTGGAGTGGTGTACAAAGCAACATGCTCCTGTCCGAAAGACTATATAGGCAAAACTGGACGAGAGTTCAGAAGGAGTGTAGGAGAGCATTTGGGTGATATCCTGAATAGGAGGGAGACTCCTTTAGCTAATCATATGCTCTCCTGTCATAGCAGTAACCCCAGTGATATCAAATTTATGATCATTGAGGTCGTACATATTAATCCAAGGGGAGGCAATACTGATAAAAGAATTTTGAAGAGGGAGTGTGAATGGATCTTTAGACTAAACTCCCAAGAACCCCATGGTCTTAATGAACAACTCTCTTTTGCCTGTTTTCTCTAACTTATTGTTTTTTTGCCTGTTTCTTATAGCCAGTATTTTGGTAGGGACCCTTTAAAAGGCAGCTTGGCTGTCAGTTTTTGTAAAAAGTATCCCCTTTCTTATAGGGAGACATATATATCTATATATACATTCTAGTATTTTGAATATCGCTCTTCTTCTTGATACACAAACACATCTTCATCCCCTATAAGGATGGCCCTTGGAGAAAAATGTTACTGGTAACTGACAGACCTCCTAGGAGCCACATTTGTGGGCTAATGTGGTTTTTGAAATATGAGATGTATGAGCTGACGGACATTTATATGTAGTTTGTGTCAGACGGTGAAGGCAAAGTGAAGTTATTCCTTTGGAAAATGTGACAAAACAACCTCTATTATGACACCGTTAAATAGACATGTGGGTTTATATTTGCTGATGTGAATTCCTCTTTAAGAGTTCATTATAAGAGGTATATACGTTACAAAGAAACATCATTGTTTTAACACTCACTGTTAGTAGGTGAGTTTTTTTGATGTGACATATATCCCCTATGCATAGTCATGTTACTGACTCAACTCTGTACCCATAAGAGACTTGGAGACTCTGCTTTTAGGATGCCCCTAACTCGAGAGCTAAGGACTGGGATGCGATGGTCATCCACGATTAGTCACAGTCATGTGACATAAGGGAGGCAGCGCGTAGCATAAAGGTTGAAGTCACGACTGCGGAGACGTACATAGTATGGGAGGAGTTTTCTTTGATGATGCGATCGGCATCCAGGATGAGTCACGGTCATGTGACACTCTGGAGGCGGCGCACAGCTCACTCCCCCACTACGTGTACTGTAGGGGAGGAGTTACTCCTATGATGCGATAAACGTCACAAGGAGATGTCCACTCACAGCGAGTGAGTCAGCAATGGGGGCGGAGACATTCCTTCAAAAGGAGAGCGGTATCTGGATATAGGCTTGCTACTACACCATATTGGAAGACACATGTCATCGGCATATTGAGCCTCCTGATGAGCCCAGAGGGCGAAACGCGTTGAGGCAGAGGCAATAGAGAGGGGTGATGGGTGGCGTATCTGTCAGTTAAGTATGGCAGATGTACACTTTGAATAACAACCCTTGAAGTTATATGGTCGGACGATGGTCTGTGATGCATGGTGGTGGTTATCAGAGAGCCACTACTGCACATGTTATAGATCTATGAGGCCGGATAGCTTTATATTGTGTATTTTTTGAGCGGTCACCTGGCTACTAACATTTGGGGATAATGTACCCACTGTTTCCACATGCTTTAAACTAACAAGCTGTTCATCATTGTGTATTGATGGCTACACCAAGTGTCTTTTGTGAATAATCACCTGCTTGAATAAGAAGCCAACTGTTGTGATATTGTGCAGCAATCAGGTCTTATAGCAGACATTATATCGGTCAAAATTGACCTACTGTTTGGGGATCAATTACTCAGCAGAAGACAGTATAATTATAATAATTGGTGTGTTATTATCTTGAGCTATTTCTGTGACACGGTATCGATAAACTACTTATATCTATGAATCTAGCTCGAATTATTGTAGTCATGATGACCAATTGAGCTCTGTATTTTTCATATGAGACACGGGTATCGTCTCTGAGGGTTGTTCAGGTGTACATGGGATCAATTAATAATATTTTTGACTCTTACCAATATACTCTATTTGAGTGCTCTAGAATTTTAGGATGTTTATCCCCAGATATATATCTTCATCTAAACATTGCATTATATAGCATCTTATGGTAAAGGGTCAACTTTTTGATAAACGGTGCAATACATCTAGACAACGGACATGTTATCTTTGATTTAGTCTCCTAGTAGAATCATCTTTATATAACGGTGAAATATAATACATAACGGTGAAATATAATACATCAATACACCGTATTTCATAGGAGAATTATTTATATATAATGGTGAAATATAATACATCAATACACCGTTTTTCTAGAAGAGATTTATAAGATTGGTCCCTCCAAAACCATCATTTATATCACCTATTGTGTGTTCACTTGATTTTATTATTTGGGGCATAGGGTTGTCTTTAGACAGTTGTTTCATGTCTAATCGTTAGGGGTCCCCTTAACCAACGGGTAGTGGGATTCCCTAGACGTGGTAGGGCTCAGCAGGGCACCTAGGGCTAGCCATCGAGGAGCGGGGGCGCCACAACGTTCCCCCCTAGGGTGCCAACCTCCGCGGTCAGGTAGGAGTGAGCTTAGGATCACCCTAGGGACAGCTCAGTGTTACCCAATTTTAGTGGGATACACGTTTGTTTTTGTTTGTGTTTTGTGTCACAATTTTTTGGGTTTACCCATTGTGGTAATTTTATCAATAAAGTATTGTTTTTAGTGCCTTTTTTTTTTTCTATGATTTTTGATATTAATGCCCTTTCTGTAATTGAATAAAATTGACTATGTCATCCCTTTGTCCACAGCCTGCGTCCTTGCTCATTGGCCGAGAAAAAGCGCTTAAAGAGGGGGGGAAAACGACACCAGCAAAATGGTCGCCGAACACGTGACCGAACTCACTCCACGGTCGGGTTTCGTTTCTTGAAAACCGACTTTGGCGAAAATCAGAGACTTTTGAAAATGAACGACCTGTTTCGCTCAACTCTATCAATAACCCTTTGAACAGTTATCCTGGATGGCCACATTAAAGCAAAGTTCACATTATTCTTCATTTGGTACTCCCATACTGTTTGTCCATGAAATGAATGCAAGGCCTGTTCAAAATTTGGATGCACATTAACCCATTGAACAGACGTCCGGATGGCCAAATGAAACAAAAAGTTCCCATTATTATTAATTTGGTACTCTCATACTGTTTTCTTATGCAGTGAATTGCAGTGTTGATTCTCAATAACCTGCATTGGAGCATTGCAGTGTTGAGGCTGAAGAAACTGCAGTGGAGCATTTCAGTGTTGCGCCTGAAGAACTTGCATTGGAGAATTACAGTGTTGAGGAAGAACACCCAGCAGTGGAGCATTGCAGTATTGAGGCTGAACACCCAGCAGTGTAGCGTTTCATTGTTGAGCCTGAAGAATCTGCATTGGAGAATTGCAGTGTTGAGATGAAGACCCGGCAGTGGAGAATGTAAGTGTTGAGGCTGAAAAATCTGCATTGGAAAATATTATTGTAGGGAATTTCATTGTTGAAGCTGAATAAACTGCAGTGGAGAATTGCAGTGTTGAGGCTGAACACCCTGCAATTGAATATTGCAGTGTTGAGGAAGAACACCTGGTAGTGGAGCATTGCAGTATTGAGGCTGAACACCCAGCAGTGTAGCATTTAATTGTTGAGCCTGAAGAATCTGCATTGGAGAATTGCAGTGTTGAGGATGAAGACCCGGCAGTGGAGAATGTAAGTGTAGAGGCTGAAAAATCTGCAGTGGAAAATTTCATTGTAGGGAATTTCATTGTTGAGGCTGAATAAATTGCAGTGGAGAATTGCAGTGTTGAGGTTGATCACCCTACAGTTGAACATTGCAGTGTGGAGGAAGAACACCTGGCAGTGGAGCATAGCAGTGATGAGCCTGAAAAACCTGCATTGTAGCATTGCAGTGTTGAGGAAGAATACCCGGCAGTGGAGCATTGCAATGATGAGGCTGATAACCTGGCAGTGGAGCATTGCAGTGTTGAGCCTGAAGAACCTGCATTGTAGCATTGCAGTGTTGAGGAAGAACACCCGGTAGTGGAGCATTGCAGTGTTCAGGCTGAACACCCAGCAGTGGAGCATTTCAGTGGTGAGCCTGAAGAACCTGCATTGGAAAATTGTAGTGTTGAGGATGAAGACATAGCAGTAGAGAATGTCAGTGTTGAAGCTGACCAACAATACAGTTCCCATTATTAGGAGGTGGGTCTCCCACACTGTTTGTCTATGAAGTGAATGCAAGGCCTGCCCCAAATTTGGATGCACCCCAATACCCCTTGGAAGAGACGTGGAGGAGGGCCTCCTAAAAATCTGTTCCCATTACAAAGGAGCAGGTCTCCTATGCTTGTAATGTCCATGCAGTAAGTGTATGGGCTGACAAACATTTTCCCCTGGGGGGTATACATCAACATACTGTCTAAAAAAAAATTGTTTACGGGCATCATAAACACCATTTACAACAATAATGTCAGTTTTGAATCAAGGACCACAGTCACCCTGGTGATCTAGTGGTGGTGGATGAAGAGATGTGGAGGAGGGCCTCCTAAAAATCTGTTCGCATTACAAAGGAGCAGGTCTCTATACTTGTAATGCTCAAGCAGTAAGTCTATGCACTGAAAGACATTTCCCCCTGGGGGGTATACATCAACATACTGTCAAAAAATTTTTTATGCGGGCAACATAAACACCCTTTACAACAATAATGTGGGTGTTGAATCAAGGACCAAGGTCACTCTGGTGATCTAGTGGTGGTGTATGATGATGATGAGGAGAAGGAGGAGGACAACAGTAAATAGGCCAAAACAGGAAGCGTATATGTATTTATGGTTGTGAAGAAGTGCATGGGAATAGACCTCTAAAAAAAGACACTGGACTGGAATTTATGTTATGCTGCTGTCATTCGGTGGTGTATAGAAATATGACCCAATCCAGCCCTTGTTCATTTATATAAGAGGCAGCCTGTCAGCATTTTCAGTTGACAGGCGGATGCGCTTATCAGTTATAATTCCACCAGCGGCACTAAATACCAGCTCTGACAAAACACTAGAGGCAGGGCAGGCCAGGATCTCAAAGGCATAGACAGCCAGTTCATGCCACATGTCCAGCTTGGATACCCAATAATTAAAAGGCACAGAGGAGTCATCGAGGACGTTGGTATGGTCAGCAAGGTACTCCCTCAGCATCTTCCCAAACTTTGCACTCCTTGTGAGAGTGCCCCACGCCTCAGGATGGGATGATCTAATAAAACTCTCTCAGAACTTTGCCAGTGTTCCCCTGCCTCTCCTGGATTGGAGTTATGTCTCTCTTGCCTGTACGCCTTGATTTTCCAACAAACTGTGACCTCTGCCGCCAACATTTTCAGATGGGTATTTTTTAAATAATTCCTCAACTATGGCTCTCTGGTACTGCACCATTTTAATACATCTGTCTGCCTCTGGAATAAGAAATAGAAAGTTATCATTGTAGTGTAGGTCTAGAAGTGTCACCAACCAATAATGACTGTCACCCAAAATTTTGAGAATGCGAGGGTCACGGGAAAGGCAGACTAACATAAACTCAGCCATGTGTGCCAGACTGCTAACTAGCCAGACTTCCGTGTCCTCACCAAGAGGACAACTGAACCATGCTCTCCTCCTCTTCCTCCTCCTTACTGTCCTCAGGCCATCCACACTGAACAGACAGTATGATAGTTGTGCTTGTACTGTCTATAGCGCATGAAAGCAGCTCTTGTTCTTCCTCCTCCTCTTTTTCCTCATTTGTCACCCAATCCACTTTGGGATGAGATGAGGCTGAAATGTGTGCAATCACCCTGTATGTTTCCTTGCTCTGTCTCATCATGCTCCACCTGCAATGCATCCTTTTTGATTGTGAGCACAGAGCATTTCAGAACACAGAGATGCTGGATGGTGACACTAATTATGGCATAATCGCCGCTCACCATCTTGGTGAATTCCACAAAGTTTTGGAGGAAGGTAAATATGTCTGACATCCATGTCCACTCTTGAGGTCTTATGTGTGTAGTCTGAACTGAATACCAATGGCCTTTTTGATGCTAGTAGTCTACAACTTCCCTCTTTGCACAGAAATCCTTTCAAACATGTGCAGTGTAGCGTTCCAACACGTGTCAACATCACACACCAGTCGGTGAGCCGGAAGCTGCAAACACTGCTGAAGCACAGCAAGGGAGGCAGAAGCTGTAGCTGACTTTCTAAAATGGACATACAGGTGTCGTACTTTCACAAGCAGATCTGGCAGCTCCTGGTAGGTTTTGAGAAACTGTTGAACAACGGGGTTAACACATGGGCCAGGCATGGTACATGTGTGAGCTCGTATAAACTCAGAGCCGCCACCAGGTTCCGGCCATTGTTGCACACGTCCATGCCTGGCTGTTGGTTCAGTTGTGTCAGTCACAGATCTGTCTGCTCTTTCAGAGATATCCACAACAATTCAGCATTGTGCGGTTTGTCACCTAAGCATATTAGCTTCAGCATAGCCTGTTGCCGCTTGGCTGATGCACTGCTGCAGTTCTTCCAGCTTTTGACTGATGTGGTCATTTTAGAGATGGCAGCTGAAGAGGAGGAGGAGAATGAGGTGCAGGAGCTGTTGACTGTGGGGCAATCCTGATTTATGTAGGGCCCGCAACCCCTGGCGTCGGGAGGACGTATTCCATCTCAAGGTCTGACTGGGTCCCGGTTTTCACTATGTTAATCCAGTGTGCCGTCATCAAGATGTACCGTCAGTGCCCACAAACACTTGTCCAAGTGTCAATGGTTAAGTGGATTTTCCCATTAACTGCATTGCCGAGGGCACAGCTAATCTTGTGGGACACGTGCTTGTGTAATGCGGGGATGGCACAACGGAGAAATAGTTGCGGCTGGGGAGCAAGTACTGTGGGACTGCCGCCGCTATTAGGTCACCAGAAGCTTCCGTCTTCACGAGCTTAAAAGTTAAAATTTCGAGTGCAAGCAAACAAGAAATGTGTGAATTTAGTAGTATGGTCTCTGGGGCGTTGGATACGTATTTGTACTTGCGCTCCATGGACTGGGGTATGGACAACTGAACGCTGCGCTGGGACAAGGACGTGGACATGCTGGATGAGGGTGCTAGTTGAGTGTGTGCAACAACAGGTGCAGGTCAAGAGGCATCTTTGAATGCACCATGGACAGGGGATTGGATTGCACGCACAACAGTGGAAGCAGTGGTGTCACCTGTAGACACTGTTCCTGGACCTGCTGCCATGTGCCTGATTATGCTGGTGGTGGTAATTTTGGTAGTTTTGCTACCCCTGCTGATGCGGGCATGGCAGGTGGTGCAAAACGGCCTGTTTGAGGTTATCGGCAGAGTCTTTAAAAAATGACTAGAGTTGAGCGATACTTTCCGATATCCAAAAGTATCGGAATCGGAATGGTATCGCCGATACACAAAAAATATCGGCGATACCCGATACCGATACCGGAAATACAATGTAAGTCTATGGGAACAAAATATCGGAATTAAAAAAAACCCATTCTAGCCTTGTAGGTTAATTGTACATGAAGGAAAACAACAAAGAGTAATGTACAATGTATTGGGGGAGGTTGAGGAGACATTAAAGGCATAGATGTTTAACCCAATCCAATGGAATAGCATTAATTTTTTTTTTTTAGGAAATACGTTCGGATTGACGAAGAAATTGACAATGTTGTTAATAGTGTTGAGCATTCCGATACCGCAAGTATCGGGTATCGGCCGATATTCGCGTTATCGGAATTCCGATACTTAATTCCGATACTTTTTCCATATCGTATACCGGAATCGGAAGTTCCCATAATTCTTTGAGAGGCAATGTGATTTTAGTCAGCCAATGAGGAATCCTACGAAGTGTGGGCACATCCTGTAATGCTGCGGTCATCTTAACTAATGGCATGGCTGTGATTGGCTGCTGAAATGATGTCAGAATGCACTATAAAAGGCGCCGCCGCCATTTTAGCGTCACTGTGCTGTGAACTCAGTAAGGGACAGAACGCTACTCTGCTCACTCTGAGGGACAGTTAGATATTGCGATTTTGTGTACTACTGTGCTTGAGGCAGGCTAGTTTACCAACCGCTGTGTAAAGCTTCATTTTGCCAGTGTTGTTTTAACAGCTCTGTGCAAGGTGTGTGTGTGACAGTGCAGGTGACGCTGCAGTTTGCTCTGCATCCACCGCTGTTTGTAGGCATCTGCACGTGTCACTGACTCTTTTTTTTTTTTTTTTTTTTTATTTTGTGGAATTGGTGCAGCTCCATTATATTAGAAAAAAAAATCAAATCTATTAGTGTGACGTGCTTCCATCCGTATACAATACATTGGTTGCAAACACTATAGAAGTACAGAAAGGAGCTTTTCACAGATTGTGGACAGTTGTGTTTCAGTGTTCACTTCAGTCTGTGTTTTTTACTTTTTTGAGTGCAGATCACGCTCCAGTTACATGTTCAAGCACTGCTGCTTGTACTCTGCTGAGCGTGTCTCAGTGGCTCATCCTTTTCATTTATCTCCAATTGGTTCTGCTACATTCCATTTAAAATAAATCTAATCTATTAGTGTGACGCGCTTCCATCCGTATACAATACATTGGTTGCAAACACTATAGAAGTACAGAAAGGAGCTTTTCACAGATTGTGGACAGTTGTGTTTCAGTGTTCACTTCAGTCTGTGTTTTTTACTTTTTTGAGTGCAGATCACGCTCCAGTTACATGTTCAAGCACTGCTGCTTGTACTCTGCTGAGCGTGTCTCAGTGGCTCATCCTTTTCATTTATCTCCAATTGGTTCTGCTACATTCCATTTAAAATAAATCTAATCTATTAGTGTGACGCGCTTCCATCCGTATACAATACATTGGTTGCAAACACTATAGAAGTACAGAAAGGAGCTTTTCACAGATTGTGGACAGTTGTGTTTCAGTGTTCACTTCAGTCTGTGTTTTTTACTTTTTTGAGTGCAGATCACGCTCCAGTTACATGTTCAAGCACTGCTGCTTGTACTCTGCTGAGCGTGTCTCAGTGGCTCATCCTTTTCATTTATCTCCAATTGGTTCTGCTACATTCCATTTAAAATAAATCTAATCTATTAGTGTGACGCGCTTCCATCCGTATACAATACATTGGTTGCAAACACTATAGAAGTACAGAAAGGAGCTTTTCACAGATTGTGGACAGTTGTGTTTCAGTGTTCACTTCAGTCTGTGTTTTTTACTTTTTTGAGTGCAGATCACGCTCCAGTTACATGTTCAAGCACTGCTGCTTGTACTCTGCTGAGCGTGTCTCAGTGGCTCATCCTTTTCATTTATCTCCAATTGGTTCTGCTACATTCCATTTAAAATAAATCTAATCTATTAGTGTGACGCGCTTCCATCCGTATACAATACATTGGTTGCAAACACTATAGAAGTACAGAAAGGAGCTTTTCACAGATTGTGGACAGTTGTGTTTCAGTGTTCACTTCAGTCTGTGTTTTTTACTTTTTTGAGTGCAGATCACGCTCCAGTTACATGTTCAAGCACTGCTGCTTGTACTCTGCTGAGCGTGTCTCAGTGGCTCATCCTTTTCATTTATCTCCAATTGGTTCTGCTACATTCCATTTAAAATAAATCTAATCTATTAGTGTGACGCGCTTCCATCCGTATACAATACATTGGTTGCAAACACTATAGAAGTACAGAAAGGAGCTTTTCACAGATTGTGGACAGTTGTGTTTCAGTGTTCACTTCAGTCTGTGTTTTTTACTTTTTTGAGTGCAGATCACGCTCCAGTTACATGTTCAAGCACTGCTGCTTGTACTCTGCTGAGCGTGTCTCAGTGGCTCATCCTTTTCATTTATCTCCAATTGGTTCTGCTACATTCCATTTAAAATAAATCTAATCTATTAGTGTGACGCGCTTCCATCCGTATACAATACATTGGTTGCAACTTGCAAACACTATAGAAGTACAGAAAGGAGCTTTTCACAGATTGTGGACAGTTGTGTTTCAGTGTTCACTTCAGTCTGTGTTTTTTACTTTTTTGAGTGCAGATCACGCTCCAGTTACATGTTCAAGCACTGCTGCTTGTACTCTGCTGAGCGTGTCTCAGTGGCTCATCCTTTTCATTTATCTCCAATTGGTTCTGCTACATTCCATTTAAAATAAATCTAATCTATTAGTGTGACGCGCTTCCATCCGTATACAATACATTGGTTGCAAACACTATAGAAGTACAGAAAGGAGCTTTTCACAGATTGTGGACAGTTGTGTTTCAGTGTTCACTTCAGTCTGTGTTTTTTACTTTTTTGAGTGCAGATCACGCTCAAGTTACATGTTCAAGCACTGCTGCTTGTACTCTGCTGAGCGTGTCTCAGTGGCTCATCCTTTTCATTTATCTCCAATTGGTTCTGCTACATTCCATTTAAAATAAATCTAATCTATTAGTGTGACGCGCTTCCATCCGTATACAATACATTGGTTGCAAACAATATAGAAGTACACAAACGGGCCTTTCACAGCTACTGAACATGGGTTTTTAATTTTTAACTAAAATATGTATTTTTTCAAATGACACAAATATAAGTAATGTTGAAGAGGAATAGTCCTACATCCATTGTTTGCACAATATTACAGGTGTACATCATGTCCCTTAATCAACAATGTATTATTATATTTACTTGTATGCTTTTATTTAAAAGCCAAGAACACAGAAGGATAACCTTCGCACTGCAGCTGTTGTCAAAGTTCAACCCACATTATGCACTTCCAACATTGCAGCATTTGAGGCATGATGTGAGTTGGATTGGTCAAAGTTATGGAGTGAGAAGGTTCACCATCAGTACCCTATAGCATAAGTATGCTTTTGTGTTAGCATTTGTGTTAGACATGTGGATATCTGCCATAATATGTCACAATTATTTAGTTACAGATTTGTTACCAACACTAATCATTGAATGGTTTTAAATTTGACGTTTCACTTGTTTACAGCTTAGAAATAAGGGTGTAGCCTGATATCTATGTGTAGCACTAGCCACTTTAACATGTCATGTTTTTTTAAACATGTGTAGGTAGGTAGCAGTAATTTTTGCCGGACACACAGCAGGGGAACAGCAGGCGTTACTGAACCCCACTATCACTATAGCTTGTGTATTGGTCTGTGGACACGACACTTCTGAGCAGCAACTGGCAGTGTTGTAGCCCAGGGAGTATAGCTCAGGTGGTAGAAAGATGAACATAACAGGAGACATGGAAAACGTTGTCAACCAGTTAGTTAATCTGAAACCGGACAGGCAAATTCAGGCGAGATCCATGCCTAGTTCATTTTCAGAAAAGTAAGCCGTTCTACATTATCGTAGGATAGTCGCATGCAACGGTCTGTTAGTACACCACCTGCAGCAGTAAAGACGCGCTCCGATAATACACTGCCAGCAGATCAAGCCAGCACCTCCAATGCATACTGGCTAAGCTCTGGCCATGTATCCAGCTTAGAGACACAAAACTTGAATGGGGAAGAGCCATCTGGGAGTACACTGAGAGGGCAAGACATGTAGTCTGTCACCATCTTACGGAAATGTTGCCTCCTGCTGACTGGAGCCGTCTCGGATGGTGTAGACATTGGTGGCGCTGCCACAAAACTTCGACACATTTGGAACATACTGTTCTTGCCCTGTGCAGAGGCGCTGCTTGTGCTCCCTCTTGTTGCAGAGCTGTCTCCACTGCCTCGACGCACAGAGCTGCTTTGTAAATCAGTAGCAGCAGCAGTGCTCTCGGCTGGAATGGAGAACATTATGGATTGCACCAGTGTGTCTTGGTACTTCCGCATTTTACGCTCCCGGTTCAACGGTGTGATGAGGCTTTGTAAGTTGTCCCGGTAGCGAGGGTCTAGGAGGGTGTACACCCAATAATCAGACGTGGTGTGAATGTGTTCGATGCGGCGGTCGTTTCTCAGCCACTGCAGCATGAAATCAACCATGTGCTGCAGACTCCCAACTGGCCAAGAAACGTTGTCCCCTGCAAGAGGCGTCATCTCCGCCTGCTGTGCATCACCCCACCCTTGGTCTACATACTGACTAGAGCATTGTCTACCTCCCTCTGGAGCGATGTCTTCCTCCTCCATTGACTCCTCCTCATCCTCCTCACAAAGTCCTTCAAATACATATAAATTTACAAAATTTAAAACTCAAAATTTAAAAACTTTGTATCATAATTCTGTAACATCAGTTTATGGAAACACAATAGCATTACAAAAGGATAGACAAAAAATGTACATTATGTGCTTTGTAAATACATTAAAAGTTTGTAATGGTTATGAAAATATAGACAGCGACTCTGGAGGTTCAATTGTTGATACAGCATGGTACTTTGAAAGTCCTCCAGCCCTTTGTGAGGAACCACGTTGCGCTGACTGTCCAGAAGGTGATGGAATTTGTGACTCCTCATCCTCCTCACAAAGTCCTTCAAATACATATAAATTTACAAAATTTAAAACTCAAATTTAAAAACTTTGTATCATAATTCTGTAACATCAGTTTATGGAAACACAATAGCATTACAAAAGGATAGACAAAAAATGTACATTATGTGCTTTGTAAATACATTAAAAGTTTGTAATGGTTATGAAAATATAGACAGCGACTCTGGAGGTTCAATTGTTGATACAGCATGGTACTTTGAAAGTCCTCCAGCCCTTTGTGAGGAACCACGTTGCGCTGACTGTCCAGAAGGTGATGGAATTTGTGACTCCTCATCCTCCACCTCTTCCAAAACCTCATGCCTTAGTGCTTGCAGTGTTTTTTGAAGCAGGCAGATAAGGGGGACAGTCAGGCTGACTAGTGCATCATCTGCACTCGCCATCCGCGTTGACTCATCAAACGCACGCAAAACGTGGCAGATATCCTTCATAGAGTTATTCGCCACTCATTACACTGGCAGTGGCTGCCCATTCATTATAGGATCCAATTCTAATTACTGGTTCTCACCAACATAGCTCTCCACAGCGCAGCACCCCCCTACATCTCCTCCCTTATTTATATTTATCGGCCTAACCGACTGCTGCACTCTGCAAACGACCTTCGACTAACCTCTGCACTAATCCGTACCTCCCACTCCCAACTCCAAGACTTCACCCGCGCTGCGCCAATCCTCTGGAATGCTCTACCCCAAGAAATTAGGACTATCCGCAATTTGGATGGTTTCAGGCGCTCCCTCAAAACACATTTGTTCACAGTGGCCTATCACATTCACTAATCAAAGTCATTCTATGTGTAATTCTGTGTGTGTAGCCCATTCACTATCTCCATGCATCCCTCACTTCCTTAAAATGGCTGGACCATCATTGTAAAAACACCATTGTATATAAACACCTGTACTTTGTATCTCCCACACCTCATTGTAGATTGTAAGCTTTCACCAGCAGGGGCGGCTGATTTTGCTTTAATTATTGTATTGTTAACGTTGTTACTTATGACTCGTGTTTTGAAACTGTTAAACTGTAAAGCACTGCGGAATATTATGGCGCTATATAAATAAATAATATTATTATTCTTATTATAGAGGCCCACTCAGTAGTGGTGAAGTGTGAACGCCGCAAATTGCGAGTTGACTGCGCCTGATGCAGCTGATACTCCATTACTGTTGGCTGCTGCTCACACAACCGCTCCAACATATGTAACGAGGAATTCCACCTGGTGGGTACGTCACATATAATGCGATGTTCATGAAGGTGAAATCTGCGTTGCAGAGCTGCAATCAGCGATCTGGCCATGCTGGAACGTCGCAAGTGAGCGCACTCTAGGCGGACCTTGTGCAGCAGTGCATCAAGATCCGGATAGTCCCTCAAAAAACTCTGCACGACCAAGTTGAGCACATATGACAGACATGGTATGTGAGTGAGGTTGCCAAGGCCCAGAGCTGACACCAGATTTCGGCCATTGTCACACACTACCAAGCCTGCCTGTAGATTCTCTTCCAAAAACCACACGTCGCTCTCCTGCTTTATGGCATTACAGAGCTCCTGCGCTGTGTGGCTAAGATTCCCCATGGAAATTAATTTCAGGATGGCCTGTTGACATTTGGACACGGCTGTGCTCATATCGGTCGCAACAGGTAAACGTTCACGGGTCCATGTGGAGGTAGACCGTGACGGCTCCTGCAGCGATGATTCTGAGGAACTGGAATAGGAGGAATCAATGTGTACAGACTTGATTCCTGCAATCCTTGGAGTTGGCAGAACACGTACAGCGCCACTCGCAAGATCAGTACCCGGCTGCACAACATTGACCCAATGGGCAGTGAGGGAAAGGTATTGTCCCTGGCCATGGGTGTTAGAACCCTCTTGTTAGGTTTTGTTTCAGTTTGCTGGTCACATGACCTTTTTTCCCTATTTAGTCTGGCTCCGCCCTTCTGGCTTTGCTTGACTTCATTGTATTATCTACTGTTAAGCTAGCCGGGTGCTTAGGTGCCTTAATCTGTGAGTTTTGCTTGATGTTAGGATCACAAAGTATTTATTTTTCTGTTTAATTATCCATGCTACAATTTATGTTAGGAGGTGTCCACCTTTTCTCCCAGTCCCTAGATCTTGTAGGGATTACTCCCTCGCAACTATAGGTCTTCGTTCACACTAGATGAGGACTTTAGCGGGTCTGGTCGCAGGATCAGGTTCCCCGTTACATCGTAGGGATTCAGCTTAGTTGTATTGTAGGGACAGAATTCCCTTCTTTCCTTACTGGTTGTAGCAGATCATAACAATGGGTACTGGTCCACGCATCGGTGGTCAGGTGGACCTTGCTACTGAGGGCTTTTAGTAGCGCATGTTTAATTTTTCCCTCAACATGCTTTTGCAGACCAGGGACGGCTTGCCTGCTGAAATGAAATCGGCTTGGCACATTGTATTGTGGGATTGACAATGATATTCAGTTACGGAAACTGTCTGTCTCCACCAGCCTGAATCACAGCATTTCAAGGGACAGGAGTTTTGCAATGCCAGCATTCAGAGCCTGTGCTCGTGCATGGTTTGCGGAGTATGGCCGTCTTTTATCCCATGCCTGTGCTACCGCTGGCTGTTTTGTGGCCTGGGAGTGTGAGGATGACAGGGAACTTGCTGCTGTGTGTGGAATAACAGTTTGTCTCTGGACAACAGTGGCCGAGGTTCTTCCATGGCGATCCTGTGAGGAAGCATAACCAGCTGTGTGTGAGCCGATGAAGAGGCTTCAACACAACCTGAAGATGTAGGTGCTGCTGTAGGTTGGCCTACATCTCCAGTGTGTCTTTGTAACTCAACTACGTGCTTTGTCCGCACATGTTTCCACATATTTGTGGTATTGAGGTGACTGACACTTTTAGCTATTTTTAATTTTTGATTACACAGCTTGCATTTCACATAGCAAATATCATGTGCAAGTGTGTGAAAAAAGGACCACGCAGTGCAAGTCCTGGGAGCGCACGTTTTGACTTTTGGAAGACAACTGCTCCGAACAGGTGCCAAACTGGAGGCTACAGGCAACCGAGTCTGCAGCCTAACTCTCCCTCCTGTTTGTACCGTTGGGGCAATGTCTTCCTCTATCTTCCTTCTATCACTAACCATTTCTC
>JARQOD010000003.1:480704102-480794430 GCA_033576555.1 Oophaga sylvatica | reverse complement strand
TCCAGTTACATGTTCAAGCACTGCTGCTTGTACTCTGCTGAGCGTGTCTCAGTGGCTCATCCTTTTCATTTATCTCCAATTGGTTCTGCTACATTCCATTTAAAATAAATCTAATCTATTAGTGTGACGCGCTTCCATCCGTATACAATACATTGGTTGCAAACACTATAGAAGTACAGAAAGGAGCTTTTCACAGATTGTGGACAGTTGTGTTTCAGTGTTCACTTCAGTCTGTGTTTTTTACTTTTTTGAGTGCAGATCACGCTCCAGTTACATGTTCAAGCACTGCTGCTTGTACTCTGCTGAGCGTGTCTCAGTGGCTCATCCTTTTCATTTATCTCCAATTGGTTCTGCTACATTCCATTTAAAATAAATCTAATCTATTAGTGTGACGCGCTTCCATCCGTATACAATACATTGGTTGCAAACACTATAGAAGTACAGAAAGGAGCTTTTCACAGATTGTGGACAGTTGTGTTTCAGTGTTCACTTCAGTCTGTGTTTTTTACTTTTTTTGAGTGCAGATCACGCTCCAGTTACATGTTCAAGCACTGCTGCTTGTACTCTGCTGAGCGTGTCTCAGTGGCTCATCCTTTTCATTTATCTCCAATTGGTTCTGCTACATTCCATTTAAAATAAATCTAATCTATTAGTGTGACGCGCTTCCATCCGTATACAATACATTGGTTGCAAACACTATAGAAGTACAGAAAGGAGCTTTTCACAGATTGTGGACAGTTGTGTTTCAGTGTTCACTTCAGTCTGTGTTTTTTACTTTTTTGAGTGCAGATCACGCTCCAGTTACATGTTCAAGCACTGCTGCTTGTACTCTGCTGAGCGTGTCTCAGTGGCTCATCCTTTTCATTTATCTCCAATTGGTTCTGCTACATTCCATTTAAAATAAATCTAATCTATTAGTGTGACGCGCTTCCATCCGTATACAATACATTGGTTGCAACTTGCAACACTATAGAAGTACAGAAAGGAGCTTTTCACAGATTGTGGACAGTTGTGTTTCAGTGTTCACTTCAGTCTGTGTTTTTTACTTTTTTGAGTGCAGATCACGCTCCAGTTACATGTTCAAGCACTGCTGCTTGTACTCTGCTGAGCGTGTCTCAGTGGCTCATCCTTTTCATTTATCTCCAATTGGTTCTGCTACATTCCATTTAAAATAAATCTAATCTATTAGTGTGACGCGCTTCCATCCGTATACAATACATTGGTTGCAAACACTATAGAAGTACAGAAAGGAGCTTTTCACAGATTGTGGACAGTTGTGTTTCAGTGTTCACTTCAGTCTGTGTTTTTTACTTTTTTGAGTGCAGATCACGCTCAAGTTACATGTTCAAGCACTGCTGCTTGTACTCTGCTGAGCGTGTCTCAGTGGCTCATCCTTTTCATTTATCTCCAATTGGTTCTGCTACATTCCATTTAAAATAAATCTAATCTATTAGTGTGACGCGCTTCCATCCGTATACAATACATTGGTTGCAAACAATATAGAAGTACACAAACGGGCCTTTCACAGCTACTGAACATGGGTTTTTAATTTTTAACTAAAATATGTATTTTTTCAAATGACACAAATATAAGTAATGTTGAAGAGGAATAGTCCTACATCCATTGTTTGCACAATATTACAGGTGTACATCATGTCCCTTAATCAACAATGTATTATTATATTTACTTGTATGCTTTTATTTAAAAGCCAAGAACACAGAAGGATAACCTTCGCACTGCAGCTGTTGTCAAAGTTCAACCCACATTATGCACTTCCAACATTGCAGCATTTGAGGCATGATGTGAGTTGGATTGGTCAAAGTTATGGAGTGAGAAGGTTCACCATCAGTACCCTATAGCATAAGTATGCTTTTGTGTTAGCATTTGTGTTAGACATGTGGATATCTGCCATAATATGTCACAATTATTTAGTTACAGATTTGTTACCAACACTAATCATTGAATGGTTTTAAATTTGACGTTTCACTTGTTTACAGCTTAGAAATAAGGGTGTAGCCTGATATCTATGTGTAGCACTAGCCACTTTAACATGTCATGTTTTTTTAAACATGTGTAGGTAGGTAGCAGTAATTTTTGCCGGACACACAGCAGGGGAACAGCAGGCGTTACTGAACCCCACTATCACTATAGCTTGTGTATTGGTCTGTGGACACGACACTTCTGAGCAGCAACTGGCAGTGTTGTAGCCCAGGGAGTATAGCTCAGGTGGTAGAAAGATGAACATAACAGGAGACATGGAAAACGTTGTCAACCAGTTAGTTAATCTGAAACCGGACAGGCAAATTCAGGCGAGATCCATGCCTAGTTCATTTTCAGAAAAGTAAGCCGTTCTACATTATCGTAGGATAGTCGCATGCAACGGTCTGTTAGTACACCACCTGCAGCAGTAAAGACGCGCTCCGATAATACACTGCCAGCAGATCAAGCCAGCACCTCCAATGCATACTGGCTAAGCTCTGGCCATGTATCCAGCTTAGAGACACAAAACTTGAATGGGGAAGAGCCATCTGGGAGTACACTGAGAGGGCAAGACATGTAGTCTGTCACCATCTTACGGAAATGTTGCCTCCTGCTGACTGGAGCCGTCTCGGATGGTGTAGACATTGGTGGCGCTGCCACAAAACTTCGACACATTTGGAACATACTGTTCTTGCCCTGTGCAGAGGCGCTGCTTGTGCTCCCTCTTGTTGCAGAGCTGTCTCCACTGCCTCGACGCACAGAGCTGCTTTGTAAATCAGTAGCAGCAGCAGTGCTCTCGGCTGGAATGGAGAACATTATGGATTGCACCAGTGTGTCTTGGTACTTCCGCATTTTACGCTCCCGGTTCAACGGTGTGATGAGGCTTTGTAAGTTGTCCCGGTAGCGAGGGTCTAGGAGGGTGTACACCCAATAATCAGACGTGGTGTGAATGTGTTCGATGCGGCGGTCGTTTCTCAGCCACTGCAGCATGAAATCAACCATGTGCTGCAGACTCCCAACTGGCCAAGAAACGTTGTCCCCTGCAAGAGGCGTCATCTCCGCCTGCTGTGCATCACCCCACCCTTGGTCTACATACTGACTAGAGCATTGTCTACCTCCCTCTGGAGCGATGTCTTCCTCCTCCATTGACTCCTCCTCATCCTCCTCACAAAGTCCTTCAAATACATATAAATTTACAAAATTTAAAACTCAAAATTTAAAAACTTTGTATCATAATTCTGTAACATCAGTTTATGGAAACACAATAGCATTACAAAAGGATAGACAAAAAATGTACATTATGTGCTTTGTAAATACATTAAAAGTTTGTAATGGTTATGAAAATATAGACAGCGACTCTGGAGGTTCAATTGTTGATACAGCATGGTACTTTGAAAGTCCTCCAGCCCTTTGTGAGGAACCACGTTGCGCTGACTGTCCAGAAGGTGATGGAATTTGTGACTCCTCATCCTCCTCACAAAGTCCTTCAAATACATATAAATTTACAAAATTTAAAACTCAAAATTTAAAAACTTTGTATCATAATTCTGTAACATCAGTTTATGGAAACACAATAGCATTACAAAAGGATAGACAAAAAATGTACATTATGTGCTTTGTAAATACATTAAAAGTTTGTAATGGTTATGAAAATATAGACAGCGACTCTGGAGGTTCAATTGTTGATACAGCATGGTACTTTGAAAGTCCTCCAGCCCTTTGTGAGGAACCACGTTGCGCTGACTGTCCAGAAGGTGATGGAATTTGTGACTCCTCATCCTCCACCTCTTCCAAAACCTCATGCCTTAGTGCTTGCAGTGTTTTTTGAAGCAGGCAGATAAGGGGGACAGTCAGGCTGACTAGTGCATCATCTGCACTCGCCATCCGCGTTGACTCATCAAACGCACGCAAAACGTGGCAGATATCCTTCATAGAGTTATTCGCCACTCATTACACTGGCAGTGGCTGCCCATTCATTATAGGATCCAATTCTAATTACTGGTTCTCACCAACATAGCTCTCCACAGCGCAGCACCCCCCTACATCTCCTCCCTTATTTATATTTATCGGCCTAACCGACTGCTGCACTCTGCAAACGACCTTCGACTAACCTCTGCACTAATCCGTACCTCCCACTCCCAACTCCAAGACTTCACCCGCGCTGCGCCAATCCTCTGGAATGCTCTACCCCAAGAAATTAGGACTATCCGCAATTTGGATGGTTTCAGGCGCTCCCTCAAAACACATTTGTTCACAGTGGCCTATCACATTCACTAATCAAAGTCATTCTATGTGTAATTCTGTGTGTGTAGCCCATTCACTATCTCCATGCATCCCTCACTTCCTTAAAATGGCTGGACCATCATTGTAAAAACACCATTGTATATAAACACCTGTACTTTGTATCTCCCACACCTCATTGTAGATTGTAAGCTTTCACCAGCAGGGGCGGCTGATTTTGCTTTAATTATTGTATTGTTAACGTTGTTACTTATGACTCGTGTTTTGAAACTGTTAAACTGTAAAGCACTGCGGAATATTATGGCGCTATATAAATAAATAATATTATTATTCTTATTATAGAGGCCCACTCAGTAGTGGTGAAGTGTGAACGCCGCAAATTGCGAGTTGACTGCGCCTGATGCAGCTGATACTCCATTACTGTTGGCTGCTGCTCACACAACCGCTCCAACATATGTAACGAGGAATTCCACCTGGTGGGTACGTCACATATAATGCGATGTTCATGAAGTGAAATCTGCGTTGCAGAGCTGCAATCAGCGATCTGGCCATGCTGGAACGTCGCAAGTGAGCGCACTCTAGGCGGACCTTGTGCAGCAGTGCATCAAGATCCGGATAGTCCCTCAAAAAACTCTGCACGACCAAGTTGAGCACATATGACAGACATGGTATGTGAGTGAGGTTGCCAAGGCCCAGAGCTGACACCAGATTTCGGCCATTGTCACACACTACCAAGCCTGCCTGTAGATTCTCTTCCAAAAACCACACGTCGCTCTCCTGCTTTATGGCATTACAGAGCTCCTGCGCTGTGTGGCTAAGATTCCCCATGGAAATTAATTTCAGGATGGCCTGTTGACATTTGGACACGGCTGTGCTCATATCGGTCGCAACAGGTAAACGTTCACGGGTCCATGTGGAGGTAGACCGTGACGGCTCCTGCAGCGATGATTCTGAGGAACTGGAATAGGAGGAATCAATGTGTACAGACTTGATTCCTGCAATCCTTGGAGTTGGCAGAACACGTACAGCGCCACTCGCAAGATCAGTACCCGGCTGCACAACATTGACCCAATGGGCAGTGAGGGAAAGGTATTGTCCCTGGCCATGGGTGTTAGAACCCTCTTGTTAGGTTTTGTTTCAGTTTGCTGGTCACATGACCTTTTTTCCCTATTTAGTCTGGCTCCGCCCTTCTGGCTTTGCTTGACTTCATTGTATTATCTACTGTTAAGCTAGCCGGGTGCTTAGGTGCCTTAATCTGTGAGTTTTGCTTGATGTTAGGATCACAAAGTATTTATTTTTCTGTTTAATTATCCATGCTACAATTTATGTTAGGAGGTGTCCACCTTTTCTCCCAGTCCCTAGATCTTGTAGGGATTACTCCCTCGCAACTATAGGTCTTCGTTCACACTAGATGAGGACTTTAGCGGGTCTGGTCGCAGGATCAGGTTCCCCGTTACATCGTAGGGATTCAGCTTAGTTGTATTGTAGGGACAGAATTCCCTTCTTTCCTTACTGGTTGTAGCAGATCATAACAATGGGTACTGGTCCACGCATCGGTGGTCAGGTGGACCTTGCTACTGAGGGCTTTTAGTAGCGCATGTTTAATTTTTCCCTCAACATGCTTTTGCAGACCAGGGACGGCTTGCCTGCTGAAATGAAATCGGCTTGGCACATTGTATTGTGGGATTGACAATGATATTCAGTTACGGAAACTGTCTGTCTCCACCAGCCTGAATCACAGCATTTCAAGGGACAGGAGTTTTGCAATGCCAGCATTCAGAGCCTGTGCTCGTGCATGGTTTGCGGAGTATGGCCGTCTTTTATCCCATGCCTGTGCTACCGCTGGCTGTTTTGTGGCCTGGGAGTGTGAGGATGACAGGGAACTTGCTGCTGTGTGTGGAATAACAGTTTGTCTCTGGACAACAGTGGCCGAGGTTCTTCCATGGCGATCCTGTGAGGAAGCATAACCAGCTGTGTGTGAGCTCGATGAAGAGGCTTCAACACAACCTGAAGATGTAGGTGCTGCTGTAGGTTGGCCTACATCTCCAGTGTGTCTTTGTAACTCAACTACGTGCTTTGTCCGCACATGTTTCCACATATTTGTGGTATTGAGGTGACTGACACTTTTAGCTATTTTTAATTTTTGATTACACAGCTTGCATTTCACATAGCAAATATCATGTGCAAGTGTGTGAAAAAAGGACCACGCAGTGCAAGTCCTGGGAGCGCACGTTTTGACTTTTGGAAGACAACTGCTCCGAACAGGTGCCAAACTGGAGGCTACAGGCAACCGAGTCTGCAGCCTAACTCTCCCTCCTGTTTGTACCGTTGGGGCAATGTCTTCCTCTATCTTCCTTCTATCACTAACCATTTCTCTAGGCCTCTCCCAGCTTTCAACCAAAGTACTGGTTCTCACCCACAAAGCTCTCCACAGTGCAGCACCCCTCCTACATCTCCTCCCTCATTTCTATCTATCGGCCTAACCGACTGCTGCGCTCTGCAAACGACTTTCGACTAACCTCTGCACTAATACGTACCTCCCACTCCCGACTCCAAGACTTCTCCTGCTCTACGCCAATCCTCTGGAATGCTGTACCCAAGAAATTAGGACTATCCACAATTTGCATGGTTTCAGGCGCTCCTTCAAAACACATTTGTTCAGAGCGGCCTATCACATTCACTAATCAAAGTCATTCTATGTATTCTGTGTAAGTGTGTGTGTGTCTCTAGCCCATTCACTATCTCCATCCCTCAGTCCCTTAAGATGGCTGGAACATCATTGTAAATGCACCATTGTATATAAACACCTATACTTTGTATCTCCCCATCTCATTGTACATTGTAAGCTGTCACGAGCAGGGGCGACTTATTTAGCTTAAATTATTGTATTGTTAACGTTGTTACTTATGACTTGTGTTCTGAAACTGCTAAACTGTAAAGCGCTGCGGAATATGATGGCGCTATATAAATAAATATTATTATTATTCCTCTGAGCTGCTCCCACCACCTTCCTGTTCTTCATGCCATGTTGGGTATTGGACCTCATCATCTCCACTACCCTCTTCCAACACCTGCTGTTGGGTGGTCTGGCCAGCACTATGCTCAACAGAAACTGGCACCTGGGTCTCATCATCATCATCAGATGCGTTCTGCGGTGTGCTGACCATCGGCACTGTCTCACCCGCCTCTTCAGATTCAGAGAGACACAGCTGTTGCGCATCACTGCATACTCCCTCTTCTTCACATTACAGAATGCTGCTTGGCTGGGCCCCTGTTTGCAAGCCAATAGATTCTGAGAACAGAAGCAGACACTCAGCTGGCTCCTGTACAGAACTCTCTGACTGCCTGGGCAATTTGCCAGGCGGTGAAGAGACAGATGGTTGCCCAACAGTGCTGTGGTCCTGAGAGGAGGTGGAAGCAATTGAAGTCGATGCATTGGCTGAGATCCAAACAACAACGGCTTCAATTTGTTCTTCCCGCAGCAGGGGGGTACTCCGAGCTCCTACAAAAGTGCGCATAAAGGAACGCTCACGGCCCGGGGAAAACTGGTGGATGCTGTGTCACTGGGGGCCGCAGCAGCCACAGAATCCCCACGTCCTTTCCCTGAAGAAACTCCACGACCACGTGCCTTACTC
The DNA here is from genome assembly GCA_033576555.1 of Oophaga sylvatica. NCBI lineage: Eukaryota > Metazoa > Chordata > Amphibia > Anura > Dendrobatidae > Oophaga > Oophaga sylvatica. Next base: position 480,786,574 of record JARQOD010000003.1, on the reverse strand, counting down.
CCTGCCTTCTTCATCTTGGTAGATTGATAAAGAAAGTCTGAAAAGTTATAAGGCCTAAGTGTGGTTATTCCGCAGAGACTGCAGTGAACACTGCACACAACTGTTCAGTAGGTGTGAAAGGCCCCTTTGTGTACTTCTATAGTGTTTGCAACCAATGTATTGTATACGGATGGAAGCGCATCACACTAATAGATTTTATTTATTTGTAATAGAGTGGAGCAGCAACAATTAGAGAAAAATTTCAAGGATGTGCCAGTGACACACGCTCAGCAGACTACAACCAGCAGTGGTTGAAGAACTAACTGGAGCGTGATCTGCACTCCAAAAAGGAAAACCTCAGACTACAGTGAACACTGCACACAACTGTTCACTACCCAACGCGTCTCAGCAGGAAGGCAGTCTGTGCGTCAAAACAAAGGCGCAAGCATACATCCACGTACCCTGTTTATAAAGCTATATAAAAAAAATTATGTAGTAGTGACGCACACTTTATTGAGGTACAGTATTACATCGCCATTCACCATCTGTGGCTATGCAGTCTCATCTATATATACCTTATCTATCCGTTGTCATGCTTGCAAGTCGACAGTCAGGCATAAATAGCAATTTTCACTATGCACTATGCACTTTTTAAAGGTTATGTTTGTTAATAAACATGATTATTGCCACATATTATGAGTATTACATGATGGAAATTGTATAATTTTGTATAAACTGTTTAGTGACATTATTCAGCAAATGTAACATTTTAGTAATGTCACAGATAACTTGTAATGCTGATGATGTTTTGAAGTCAGACATTCATTGTCTATACAATAAAAATGGTGTACATACTGTTACTTATCCATCATTAATGGATTCAGATATGTACTTGTATGCTTTTATGTACAACCGTATAGCAGATTCCTTAACTAATTTATTTTGTGGTTTGCATTGCTGTTCAACATGTTAATGTATGTGTTTATGTTTGTCAATTCTTTATTTATCTAGATATTAGTTTAAATGAAATCATCATCTTATGGTAGTAAAGGTTATCTTTCTCTTGTTTGAAGTATAGACATTTAAAATTGACAGGTAACAAGGAAATTACTTGATCTAGTATTTAAACATCCTCCTTGAGCCTGGGCTCCAACACCGCCAGTTGTTGCTCGGAAGTGCTGTTAGCACAGTCAACACTTGCTCCTGTGTTACTGGGGTTCAGTAACGTCAGCTGGTCCTCGGTTGTGCCATTGGCTCTTTTCCTTCTGCTGCCCCTCCGGGTTCCAGTACCGTCAGCTGGTTCTCCGCAGTGCCTTTGGCCTAGGTGCCTCCATCTCGGTATCCGAGTTCCAGCAACGTCTGCTGGTCCTTGGTAGTGCTTTGGAGCACAGGTACCTCCTGCTTAGTAACCGTGTCCCAGTAACGTCAGTGGTCCTCGGTTGTGCCATTGGCTCTTTTCCTTCTGCTGCCCCTCGGGTTCCAGTACCGTCAGCTGGTTCTCCACAGTGCCTTTGGCCTAGGTGCCTCCATCTCGGTATCCGAGTTCCAGCAACGTCTGCTGGTCCTTGGTAGTGCTTTGGAGCACAGGTACCTCCTGCTTAGTAACCGTGTCCCAGTAACGTCAGCTGGTCCTCGGTTGTGCCATTGGCTCTTTTCCTTCTGCTGCCCCTCCGGGTTCCAGTACCGTCAGCTGGTTCTCCGCAGTGCCTTTGGCCTAGGTGCCTCCATCTTGGTATCCGAGTTCCAGCAACGTCTGCTGGTCCTTGGTAGTGCTTTGGAGCACAGGTACCTCCTGCTTAGTAACCGTGTCCCAGTAACATCAGCTGGTACAAGATTGTGCTACAAATACAAGATACGGAACAAGAGACACAAGAACAATAAGCAGAAGATCTAAAAGCAGAAGAACATGAAGTATAAGACCAAAATGAAGAGCAAAATATATGCTCTAAATTCTAAGCAGAAGAAGACTAAGCAGTGTATGGGGGTGAGTCCGTTCCTCCTCGTGGTGCCCCTGGAAAATGCCTGCTGCTGCAGGCTAAACTGAACACGGACAAATACTGTTGTAATTTAAATCTTTTGTGACAGCAAGAACGGAAGGATGAAAAATTCATACTTTGACAGATTACAAGTACAGGATTCTCTGTCACAAATAAGAATATGATGAAGAAGATGAAGCAGAATATGAATAAGAATAATAGTTTAATAAGAAGAATATGAGTAATGTTAACAAAGATGAATAGCAAGAAGTTTAAGAAGAAGATAAAGAAGGTGAAGATGAAGAATAATTTGATGAAAAAGATGATGCTGCAGAAGATTATGAAGGAGAAAGTGTGTGAAAAGTTAAAAAGGTGAAGATGAAGAGCATGGAAGTTGTGTAATATACATATTTGCCAAAATATAAAAAACGTTTAACATTGTCAATTTCTTCGTCATCCGAACATCTTTAAAAAAAAAAATATTTATGCTATTCCATTTGATTGGGTTAAACATCTATGCCTTTAATGTTCCTCACTTCCCAATACATTCTACATTACTCTTTCTATGTTTTCCTTCATTGTACAATTTACCACAAGCAAATGGGTTTTTAATTCGATATTTTAGTTCTATGGGATCTTCATGAATTGCTTCCCGGATCGATATCGCGTATCGCGATTATTTTGTGTATCTGGATAATTCGTTCGACTTAGGTACGAAACCTATTGACATGCATGTTAACCTTTTTTCATTTGGCAATGTATGTTTCACAACTTCCATGCTTTCACCTTTTTAACTTTTGACACACTTTCTCCTTCATAATCTTCAGCAGCATCATCTTTGTCATCAAATTATTCTTCATTTCACCTTCTTATCTTCTTCTAAACTTCTTGTTTTCATGTTTTTGTTAACATTACTCATATTGTTCTTTTAAACTATTATTCTTCTTCATATTTATCCTTCATCTTCTTCATCATATTCTTATTGTGACATAGATTCCTGTACTTGTAATCTGTAAAAGTATGATTTTTCATCGTTCCGTTCTTGCTGCCACAAAAGATTTAATTACAACAGTTTTGTCCGTGTTCAGTTTAGCCTGCAGCATCAGGCATTTACCAGGGGCACCAGAGGAGGAACGGACTCACCCCATACATGCTTAGTCTTCTTCTGCTTATAATTTAGAGCATATATTTTGCTCTTCATTTTGGTCTTATACTTCATGTTCTTCTGCCTTTAGATCTTTGCTTATTGTTCTTGTGTCTCTTGTTCTGTATCTTGTATTTGTAGCACACCTTGTACCAGCTGATGTTACTGGGACACGGTTACTAAGCAGGAGGTACCTGTGCTCCAAAGCACTACCAAGGACCAGCAGACGTTGCTGGAACTCGGATACCGAGATGGAGGCACCTAGGCCAAAGGCACTGCGGAGAACCAGTTGACGGTACTGGAACCCGGACGGGTAGCAGAAGGTACAAGAGCCAATGCAAGTAACGAGGACCAGCTGACTGTGCTGGAACACGGAGGGGCAGCAGAAGGAAAAGAGCCAATGGCACAACCGAGGACCAGCTGACGTTACTGGGACACGTTACTAAGCAGGAGGTACCTGTGCTCCAAAGCACTACCAAGGACCAGCAGACGTTGCTGGAACTCGGATACCGAGATGGAGGCACCTAGGCCAAAGGCACTGCGGAGAACCAGTGACGGTACTGGAACCGGAGGGTAGCAGAAGGTACAAGAGCCAATGCAAGTAACGAGGACCAGCTGACTGTGCTGGAACCGGAGGGGCAGCAGAAGGAAAAGAGCCAATGGCACAACGAGGAAACAGCTGACGTTATGGGACACGGTTACTAAGCAGGAGGTACTGTGCTCCAAAGCACTACCAAGGACAAGCAGACGTTGCGGAACTCGGATACGAGATGGAGGCACCTAGGCCAAAGGCACTGTGGAGAACCAGCTGACGGTACTGGAACTCGGACGGGTACCATAAGGCACCCATGAAAATGTAAGTTGACAGGCCGCAAGCCGTCTGCAGTTACCAAATCACACAGTCCTACAGTGGGTGCTTGTCCTATTTTCACAATGGAAAGAGCCTTTATTTACATATCCCACAGCACACATAGGAATCACCTAAACTGCAGGCACCATAGAGTCGGATAACCGGAATGCAACATGACAGGACAACTTATTTGAGGCTAATTTACATTGACACTGCCAGGAAACAGCTGTGGTGCTGTAACCAGGGTGGGCATGAGTCAGTACCCGTGCCAATTACTTCCGAGCAACAACTGGCGGTGTTGGAGCCCAGGGATGAGAGGAGGACAGGGTGGAGGCAGCATGACTTTTTGTCGTACACACAGCAGGGGAACAGCTGCCATTACTCAACCCAGTAACACAGGAGCAAGTGTTGACTGTGCTAACAGCACTTACAGGCAACAACTGGCGGTGTTGGAGCCCAGGGTCCAATGCATCGACTTCAATTGTTTCCACCTCCTCTCAGGAACACAGCACTGTTGATCAACCATCTGTCTCTTCACCGCCTGCCAAATTGCCCAGTCAGTCAGAGAGTTCTGTACAGGAGCCAGCTGAGTCTCTGCTTCTGTTCTCAGAATCTGTTGGTTTGCAAACAGGGGCACAGCCAAGCAGCATTCTGGAATGTGAAGAAGAGGGAGTATGCAGTGATGCGCAACAGCTGTGTCTCTCTGAATCTGAAGAGGCGGGTGAGACAGTGCCGATGGTCAGCACACCGCAGAACGCATCTGATGATGATGAGACTCAGGTGCCAGTTTCTGTTGAGCATGGTGGTGGCCAGACCACCCAACAGCAGCAGGTGTTGGAAGAGGTTAGTGGAGATGATGAGGTCCAAGACCCAACATGGCGTGAGGAACAGGAAGGTGGTGGTAGCAGCTCTGAGGAAGCGATTGCCCCAACGGTACAAACAGGAGGGAGAGTTAGGCTGCATACTCTGTTGCCTGTAGCCTCCATTTTGGCACCTGTTCGGATTTCTCTTCCAAAAGTCTAAACGGACGCTCCCAGGACTTGCACTGCGTGGTCCTTTTTTCACACACTTGCAGATGATATTTGCTATGTCAAATGCAAGCTGTGTAATCAAAAAGTAAAAAGAGGTAAAGTGTCAGTAACCTCAATACCACAAATATGTGTAAACATGTGCGGAGAAAACACGTACTTGAGTTACAAAGACACACTGAAGATGTACAGTCTATAGAGAATCACTGCACAAGTTTAACTGCATATGTCATGGTTAAATTTGAAATTTTTATTGCACACTTGATGTGAAAAAAGAAAATAGCTATGAGACTACTGACTGACGTTTTGGGCAACGCAGTGGCCTTTATCAAATAGTCGCTGGAAGAGATAGAAAAATTTACAGTCAATGACAATGTATAATATATACAATATATACAATAAATACATAGGGTGAAGAATATATATACATAGGAATTAGGCAACATGTTAAACATTTGGGTGATACTGTAGAACACGGAGAATTATCCCTCTAGGGTATGCGGGTGGATAATGTAGTTTTTTGTTGATTTTTGGGAGTGTGTAGAAAACAGGGGTGATGGGGTATTGAATATTATGGAATGTCATAGTCTTACAGTCTATGGTGATCAATTAAAGATGTTTTGTCAGGATACGATAAATTTTTTGACAGATGTAAAATGTAGGGTCACAATTGAGTTGTCTGTAGGTTAGGTTAACTGACAGTTGTCTATGAATTTCGGCAATAGATTGGGTCTTATTCATAATAACGATAGCACCCCCCTTATCTGCTGGTTTAATAATAATGTTGGGGTTATCTTTCAGAGATTTTATGGCTTGTTTATCTGTGGGTGTCAGGTTGTGGCGTATCGGGTGTAGGCCCAATCTCGGCAAACCATCCACGAGCACAGGCTCTGAATGCTGGCATTGCAAAACTCCTGTCCCTTGAAATGCTGTCATTCAGGCTGGTGGAGACTGACAGTTTACGGAACTTAATGGCATTGGCAGTCCCACAATACAATGTGCCAAGCTGATTTTATTTCAACAGGCAAGCCGTCCCTGGTCTGTAAAAGCATGTTGTTGAGGTTAAAATTAAACATGCGCTACTAAACTCCGTCAGTAGCAATGTCCACCTGACCACCGCTGCGTGGACCAGTATCCATGGCCAGGGACGATACCTTTCCCTTACTGCCCATTGGGTCAATGTTGTGGAGCCGGGTACAGATCTTGCGAGTGGCGCTGTACGTGTTCAGGCAACTACAAGGATTGCGGGAATCAAGTCTGTACACATTGACTCCTCCTTCTCCATTTCCTCAGAAACATCGTTGCAGGAGCCGTCACGGTCTACCTCCACATGGACCCGTGAACGCTTAATAAGAATCTTTAGTTATATAGCGCCAACAGATTACGCAGCGCTTTACAGTTTAACAGTTTCAGAACACAAGTCATAACTAACAACGTTACCAATACAATAATGAAAGCAATATAATCCGCACATGCTCGTGAGAGCTTACAATATACAAATATGTGGGGGAGATACAAAGTACAGGTGTTTATATACAATGGTGTATTTAGAATGATGGCCCAGCCATTTTGAGGGAGTGAGGGATGGATGGAGATAGTGAATGGGCTACACACACACACTTACACATAGAATGACTTTGATTAGTGAATGTGATAGGCCGCTATGAAGAAATGTGTTTAGAGTGAGCGCCCCAAAACATGCAAATTGTGGATAGTTCTAATTTCTTGGGGTACAGCATTCCACAGTATTGGCGCAGCGCGAGAGAAGTCTTGGATTCGGGAGAGATGTTCTTTAGGTGTAGGTGGCAATAGCGGGCAACAGATTGTATATGGGAGGTGAAGGAGAGATTGGTGTCAAACATAACACCCAGACAGCGAGCCTGTTGACCGATATGAGCACAGACGTGGCCAAACGTCAACAGGCCGTCCTGAAATTAATTTCCATGGGGAATCAAAGACACACAGCGCTGGAGCTCTGGAATGCCATAAAGCAAGAGAGCGACATGTGTATTTTGCCAGCGAATCTCCAGCCAGGCTTGGTAGTGTGTGACAATGGCCGAAATCTGGTGGCAGGTCTGGGCCTAGGCAACGTCACTCACATACCATGTCTGGCACATGTGCTAAACTTGGTCGTCCAGAGTTTTTTGAGGGACTATCCGGATCTTGATGCACTGCTGCACAAGGTCCGCCTACAGTGCGCTAACTTGCGACGTTCCACCATGGCCAGATCGCGCATTGCAGCTCTGCAACGCAGATTTTGCCTTCCTGAACATCGCATCATATGTGACGTACCCACCAGGTGGAATTCCACGTTACATATGTTGGAGCGGTTGTGTGAGCAGCAGCCAGCAGTAATGGAGTATCAGCTGCATCAGTTGCAATCAACTCGCAATTTGCGCCGTTCACTTCACCACTACTGAGTGGGCCTCTATAATAATAATCTTTATTTATATAGTGCCAACAGATTCCGCAGCGCTGTACAGTTTAACAGTTTCATAACACAAGTCATAAGTGACAACGTTAACAATACAATAATTAAAGCAATATAAGCCGCCCCTGCTCGTGAGACCTTACAATCTACAATGAGGAGGGGGAGCTACAAAGTACAGTTGTTTATATACAATGGTTTATTTACAATGATGGTCCAGCCATTTTCAGGGAGTGAGGGATGGATGGAGATAGTGAATGGGCTACACACACACACAGTTACACGTAGAATGACTTTGATTAGTGAATGTGATAGGCCGCTCTGAACAAATGTGTTTTGAGTGTGGAAGTAGGGCTGTTAATGGGGATGTTGAAGTCTCCAAGGATAAGGGTTGGTACTTCTGAGGACATGAAAGTGCGGCAGCCAGGCAGAGAAGTGGTCAAGGAACTGTGTGGGCGAGCCTGGGGTCCGATATATTACCGCTACTCTAAGGGAGAGGGGACGAAAGAGCCTGATGGTGTGTACCTAATAATTTTCAAAATCTTAATATAAAATTTACATGTTACATATTTACATCTAGTATAAAACATTTAACCATTAAGCCTACTTACAGAACAAGGAAGTGTAAAAAAACTTGTGCTTAAAAAAAAAGTGCAAATTAAATGTGAGAAGGGCAGTGTAACAAATAATTTAGGAAAAAGATAAACTAACATCAAGTGCTGTGTGCTGTGTAAGAGCCAGACACATTAACATGAAATCAGTCTGGAATAGCGGTGATTTTCTCCCCATAACCGAGTAACATTCTGGGGAGAGGGGTGTAGAGTCAACGATCAGCAACTAGCTACGGTAGATCAAATACCTGAAAAAAAAAAAAAAAAATGGTTATTTAACATTCATAAGATACATTTTATTTTATCCAAAAAAAATTAAATATTTAACATTCATAAGATACATTGTATTTAAAAAAAAAAAAAAAAAATATTTAACATTCCTAAGATAAAAATTTTTTTTCAACATAAAAACTATAATACACAGCAGGATCTTTAGTAAAAACCAGACTTACCACTGTAACCTCTTAATCCTTGCAAGCTTCAACACAACGTTGACAAGGTACACAGCAGGGGTGGTCGGTCTCCTAGACAACGAGCAAACTCCTTCATGTTGAGAGAGGCCACCATCTCCTTAGCTTTCTGGTACTTTTCTGTGGGAATGAGCTTGTCTCCAACCAGCCAGGAATATTCATTGAATGGCACACCATGGTTTGGTATTAGCACCCAGTACCAAAAGTGAAGCCAACCACAGTTCCCATTTCTCATGAACTTTATTTGATATACTGGCTGGCCAAACATTAGTTTCTCACAAAGGAGCTGAAGACCCTGAGTGGCAGTAGGTGCAAGTCTCTCCAGCATGACCTGTTTGTTAGATATTTGCCGTCTACACCTAAAGAACATCTCTAGAATCCGCCCTTTTCTCACCATGGAAACAACAAAAACCCTCACTGTAGCATTGATCCACTCCCGCCTGGACTACTGCAATGCTCTATTACTTGGCCTCCCCATTACTCGACTATCCCCTCTCCAGTCCATCCTTAATGCAGCAGCCAGGGTCATCCATCTGGCTAATCGGTACTCGGACGCGTCCGCTGTTCGCCAGTCCTTACACTGGCTGCCCATTCATTATAGGATCCAATTCAAAGTACTGGTTCTCACCCACAAAGCTCTCCACAGTGCAGCACCCCCCTACATCTCTTCCCTCATTTCTATCTATTGGCCTAACCGACTGCTGCGCTCTGCAAATGACTTTCGACTAGCCTCTGCAGTAATCCGTACCTCCCACTCCCGACTCCAAGACTTCTCCCGCGCTGCGCAAATCCTCTGGAATGCTCTACCACAAGAAATTATGACTATCCACAATTTGCCTGGTTTCAGGCGCTCCCTCAAAACACATTTGTTCAGAGTGGCCTATCACATTCAATAAGCAAAGTCGTTCTATGTTTAAGTGTGTATGTGGAGCCCATTCACTACCTCCATCCATGCCTCACTCCCTCAAGATGGCTGGACCATCATTGGAAATGCACCATTATATATACACACCTGTACTTTGTATCTCCCCCACCTCATTGTAGATTGTAAGCTCTCACGAGCAGGGTCGGCTTATTTTGCTTTAATTATTGTATTGTTAACGTTGTTACCTATGACTTGTGTTTTGAAACTGTTAAAGTGTAAAGCGCTGCGGAATATGTTGGCGCTATATAAATAAAGATTATTATTATTATTATATCAGAGGGAGAAGAGGATTGGGCCTTGACAAGGTGCCCGATTGCATCTTAAGTCTTATTGAATGTTGGAGCCAGTCCACCGTACAAAAGCAGCCATAGAGTGTCCGGGTACCTGCTTGGATTTCGATCAAAATGAAGACTACTTTGATGTACATGTACACCAATTCGAGAAAAATGACAAGGATGAGGCAGTAAGACACGCTCAGCAGAGTACAAGCAGCATTGCTTGAAGAAGTAACTTGAGCGTGATCAAAATTGAATAAATTAAAATCTCAGACTACAGTGAACACAACTCTTAGCTGTGAAAGGGCTTTTTGTGTCCTTCTACAGTGTTTTCAACCAATGTATTGGATACGGATGGAAGCACGTCACACTATAATTTCAATTGAATGGAGCAGCAAGAATTACACTAAAGAAAAAAAAAAAAAAGAGTGAGAGTGACATGTGCAGATGCCTACATACAGCGTTGTATGCCGAGCAAACTGCAGCGCGTCACCTGCACTCACACACACACCTTGCAGAGCTGTGAAAAAAACACTGCAAGGCAAAAGGAAGATGTACACAGCGGTTGGTAAAGTAGCCTGCCTAAAGCACAGTACACAAAATCGCAATCTCTAACTGTCCCTCAGAGTCAGCAGAGCAGCGTTCTGTCCCAAACTGAATTAACAGCACAGTGACGCTAAAATGGCGGCTTTATCCCACAACAATACCTTCCTTGTGTCACGGTTAGGGTAGCGTGTTCTATTATATGAGTGTCTGTAAAATGTAACGTTACGCAGACTTATTCTGCCCTTGGGACGCAAAAATAAGACAGCAGTAATAATTTACTGTATAAAACTCCACCTATGCGCAACAAAACAAGCACGTTCCCTCTTACGGTTCCTGCGCTGACATGTGAGTAGGGAGTTTGGAGACGTTCCTGAATTTATCCCAGGTATCCAAGCATATCAGGCCGATAGGAGAGCATTAAAACCACCCACGGTGGTGACTTAAATATGGTGAATCGAACCAGTGAAGAACTGTAGGTCGATGCGAATGAATGTGCGATCACATGACACACGTTTATAATAACCCTTGCTAGACACGAGTAACTTTGTAGACATTTGGACACACCTGAACCCAGATGGCAGTGAATATTCATTCTATTCGGCGCCACATGACTCTTGGTCCAGAATAGATTATATATTGCTAGCACAGGAGCTATTAAGGGGAGTGGAAGAGGCAGATGTGCACAGCGTAGCTATATATGACCACGCGCCCGTATCAGTGACCCTGCCAGATATGGTGCAGATGGGGCCAAACCAAACTTGGCGCTTCCCGACCTATTTGTTAATGGATGAGAAGTTTAGACATCATGTGAAGCAATGGTGTTTTTAATATGTAAGGGATAATGGAGATACTAGGGATAGGCCGGAACTTTTATGGGCAGCAGGGAAGGGAGTAATGCGCGGGAAACTAATAGGTTATCAGACAACGCTAAAAAAGAAGATGGCGACAAACTACTCGCAGGCTAGCAGGATATTACGCGATAGGTACACGGCAAACAAGACAAGTTCATCAACACAGGTTAAAAATAGATGTAAGCAGGCTAAGGTTGACTTACACGTATGGGTATATCGACGAGAGAGAAGCAGTAATAACAATTATAGAGCCGATGTATATCGTTATGGTAGCAAATGAGGGAGACTATTAGCACGACTAGCGAAAGGAAATCACATTCGTCATCAACATATTACAGCGTTAACGAATAAACATGGGATCATGAACACAGACCCTCGAACCATAAACACCATTCTACAAGAATACTACTCAGACTTATATAAGGTGGAACATACGGATAGTGAGGAGGGTAACACCTTTGTAGATGGAATACGGTTACCATCCATCACAAACTATCAGCTTCTCCTTTTAAAAAAAACAAATTGAGGTGACGGAAGTGACAGCGGCGATAAGTTACTTTAAATACGGGAAAGCTCCAGGATCTGACGGGTTTACAGCCAAATTATTAAAATTTTTGAGTGAGGATATCCCGTCCACATTGGTACGCACCTTCAATCATATATTGGAGACAGGAGGGTTGCCCAGCCATTCAAACATGTCACACATGAAGTTGCTACTAAAACCAAACAAACCTTCACATCTGCCTGGATCCTATCGTACATTCTCACTCATTGACCATTATATCAAGATTTTGTCCAGGATCATGGAAGATCTTTTGAGTAGCATTGTTCCTACGCTGATAGGGCGATCACAAGTGGCCTTTGTTAGCTACTTTGTTGGCTACTATCAGTCTCACTATGCATAACACATGTGTGCAGTGGGCAGTATTACCTTTGCCTTCGGTGGAGTAGGAAAACCCCTCTCCTATCGAAGTGTTAGTTGGGGAGATGGAAGATTTGACACCGGGACCTGAATTGTAATACTTAAATGTGACAGGTGACAAATTTGTTAAGGCGCAACTACGCGGCCCCTACGTTGAGTCTAGCCCGTGAAAATTTACTGGTTGTCAATGGGGAACCCCAACACCCCGGGGCAGCTACAGTATTTAAACAATTAGAGCTGAACCAAGATTTGCTGTATCAGGTTTATAAAATACATGTTGAAATTTTTTAGCAATTGCTGCTACCGCAGTCATATCGGAGGTTGGTAATGGACTTAGCGCATGCGCATGTACTAGGGTGACATTTGTGCCAAAAGAAAACCCTACACAGAATTATACAACGGTTTTACTGGCTGGGGGTCTATCAAGAAGTTAAACGGTATTGTAACTCTTGTCGCATGCGCCAGATACACAGTCCTCAGCCTCATTTTGTAAGTCCCTTGGTGCCATTAAAAATTTTAGAGGTCCAGTTTGAGAGAATACCCATGGATCTGGTGGAGCCGGTTAATAAATCAGCAAGGGGTCATCAACAGGGGCAATAAAAGGGGCACTGTGTGGGTCACCAGTTTTGAGCACACTTGAGTTCAAAAGAGAATTCATTGTCCAGACTGATGCGTCAGAGGTAGGTCTGGGTGCCGTGTTGTCTCAGGACTGGAGCTTAACGGGGAGGAGCATCCCATTAGTTTCCTGAGTCGAAAACTTACTCCATCAAAAAACAGAGACAGCATTGTAGAGAGAGAGTGCCTGGCGATAAAGTGGGCACTGGAGTCGTTGCGCTACTATTTGTTGGGGATAACATTTTGTTTTGTAAATGATCATTCCCCTGTGACTGGCAGTGTTGTAGCCCAGGGAGTAGAGTTCAGGTGGTAGAAAGATGAACATAACAGGAGACTTGGAAAACGTTGGCAAACAGTTATTTAATCTGAAAACGGACAGGCAAATTCAGGTGAGATCCATGCCTTGTTCATTTTCAGAAAAATAAGCCGGTCTACATTGTCTGAGGATAGTCGCATGCGATGGTATGTTAGTACACCACCTGCAGCACTAAAGACGCGCTCAGATAATACACTGGCAGCAGGGCAAGCCAGCACCTCCAAAGCATACCACACATCAAATACAAATATAACAGTAATAATAATATTATCAATAAAAAATGAAATTGCACACACAGTACACAGACACAGCTCATATGTGTGTATGAGAGAGTGTTTCTGTGTGTAGTTCATGCCTCTAGCCTAGAAGATCAGTCTTGCTAAAATCTTTAACACTGACCCCTGTTCTGTTCTTAAAATGGTGGATGCTGAACTGCTTCTCAGCCCCTCATACACAATTATTATGTGGCACTGCTGGGCTCAGTCAGAGGCATCAGATTGAACTAGGCTGTCCTGAGTCATTCTCAATAGAACATTTTGTTCAGCAGTTCATCTAGTTCATTTAGTTCAGAGGTCACATGATGCATTTCCTATCAGCTCCTCACAGGATAGGGTGGAGAAAAACTGAACTAAATGAACTAATCTTTTGAACTAATCTTTTCAGTGAACTAGTTCATGGTGAACTAATCACCAAAATTAACTAGATTTCCCATCACTATGGTGTACACCTTGGTGGCGCTGTCACAAAACTTCGCCACATTTGTAACATACAGCTCTTGCCCTGTGCAGAGGCGCTGCTTGTGCTCTCTCTTGTTGCAGAGGTGTCTACAATGCCTCGACGCACAGAGCTGCTTTGTAAAGCAGTAGCAGCAGCAGCGCTCTCGGCTGGAATGGAGAACATTATGGATTTCAACAGTGTGTCTTGGTCCTCCAACATTTTACGGTCCCGGTTCAACGGTGTGTGATGAGGCTTTGTAAGTTGTCCCAGTAGCGAGGGTCTAGGAGGGTGTACACCCAATAATCTGACGTGGTGAGAATGTGGCCGATGCAGCGGTCGTTTCTCAGGCAGTGCAGCATGAAATCAACCATGTGCTGCAGACTCACAAATGGCCAACAAACGCTGTCCTCTGGAAGAGCGTCACACTAATATATTTTTGTAAATTTAAAATAGAATAAAGCAGCAGCAATTTTTGAAAAATTACAAGGATGAGCCAGTGACAGACACTCAGCAGAGTACACGCTGCGGTGGTTGAAGTGGAGCGGGATCTACACTCCTACAAAAAAATGAAACCTCAGACTACAGTGAACACTGAAACACAACTGTTCACTTGCTGTGAAAGGCCTTTTTGTGGACTTCTATTAAGTTTGCAAGCAATGTATTGTATTTTGATGGAAGAGCGTCACACTAATATATTTTTGTAAATTTAAAATAGAATAAAGCAGCAGCAATTTTTGAAAAATTACAAGGATGAGCCAGTGACAGACACTCAGCAGAGTACACGCTGCGGTGGTTGAAGTGGAGCGGGATCTACACTCCTACAAAAAAATGAAACCTCAGACTACAGTGAACACTGAAACACAACTGTTCACTTGCTGTGAAAGGCCTTTTTGTGGACTTCTATTAAGTTTGCAAGCAATGTATTGTATTTTGATGGAAGAGCGTCACACTAATATATTTTTGTAAATTTAAAATAGAATAAAGCAGCAGCAATTTTTGAAAAATTACAAGGATGAGCCAGTGACAGACACTCAGCAGAGTACACGCTGCGGTGGTTGAAGTGGAGCGGGATCTACACTCCTACAAAAAAATGAAACCTCAGACTACAGTGAACACTGAAACACAACTGTTCACTTGCTGTGAAAGGCCTTTTTGTGGACTTCCATTAAGTTTGCAAGCAATGTATTGTATTTTGATGGAAGAGCGTCACACTAATATATTTTTGTAAATTTAAAATAGAATAAAGCAGCAGCAATTTTTGAAAAATTACAAGGATGAGCCAGTGACAGACACTCAGCAGAGTACACGCAGCATTAGTTGAAGTAACTGGAGCGTGATCTGCACTCAAAAAAAAAAAAAATCACAGACTGCAGTGAACACTGAAACACAACTGTTCACTTGCTGTGAAAGGCTCCATTGTGGACTTCTATAGTGTTTGCAACCAAGGTATTGTATACGGATGGAAGCGCGTCACACTATTATTTCAATTACATGGAGCAGCAAGAATTACACTGAAGAAAAAAAAAAGAGTCTGTGAGTGACACGTGCAGATGCCTACAGACAGCGTTGCATACAGAGCAAACTGCAGCGTCACCTGCACTCACACACACCTTGCTGAGCTGTTAAAACAACACTGCAGGCAAAAGGAAGCTTTACACAGCGGTTGGTGCTAGCCTGCCTACAGCACAGTACACTAAATCGCAATCTCTAACTGTCCCTCAGAGTCAGCACAGCAGCGTTCTGTCCCTTACTGAATTCACAGCACAGTGACGCTAAAATGGCGGCGGCGCCTTTTATACACTGAAGAAAAAAAAAAAGAGTCTGTGAGTGACACGTGCAGATGCCTACAGACAGCGTTGCATGCAGAGCAAACTGCAGCGTCACCTGCACTCACACACACCTTGCAGAGCTGTTAAAACAACACTGCAGGCAAAAGGAAGCTTTACACAGCCGGTGGTAAACTAGCCTGCCTAAAGCACAGTACACTAAATCGCAATCTCTAACTGTCCCTCAGAGTCAGCAGAGCAGCGTTCTTTCCCTAACTGAGTTCACAGCACAGTGACGCTAAAATGGCTGCGGCGCCTTTTATAGTGCATTCTGACATCATTTCAGCAGCCAATCACAGCCATGCCATTAGTTAAGATGACCGCAGCATTACAGGATGTGCCCACACTTCATAAGATTCATCATTGGCTGACTAACATCACATTGCCTCTCAAAGAATTATGGGAACTTCCGATTCCGGTATACGATATTGAAAAAGTATCGGAATTAAGTATCGGAATTCCGATAACGCGAATATCGGCCGATACCCGATACTTGCGGTATCGGAATGCTCAACACTAAAAATGACCAAACTCGGGAAGACCTAATATCTGGACTGGCAACTTCCGTCCTGTTGATATTAAAAATAATGGTTGCCCGCCTTCTGTCTGTGGCCACCACACTGCTTCTTCCTGCCTGTTCAGGTGCTACGCCTCCCTCCAACGTGTGCTGCTGTCCTAGCTCTGCATGTCCTTCTGCCAGGTTGTTTCAGTTACTGCATCCACCACCTCGACTTCCACTTCTGCACCCTGGTCCTCCTCCTGACTTTCTGGCAATTGTGTCTCATCAACACAAAGACCTTTCTAATGATCTTTTTACTCTTAGACCTGTGACGGGGACGAGGGGGCATCCTCTACGTCTGGAGGAAAGAAGGTTTAGCCATAATCACAGATGCAGATTCTTTACTGTAAGAGCAGTGAGACTATGGAACTCTCTGCCGTCTAATGTTGTAATGAGTGATTCCTTACTAAAATTTAAGAGGGGACTGGATGCCTTTCTTGAAAAGTATAATATTACAGGCTATATTCACTAGTTTCCTAGATACAGCGTTGATCCAGGGAGCTAGTCTGATTGCCGTATGTGGAGTCGGGAAGGAATTTTTTTCCCCAATGTGAAGCTTACTGTTTGCCACTTGGGGTTTTTTTGCCTTCCTCTGGATCAACATGTTAGGGCAGGTTAGGATAGGATATGGGTTGAACTAGATGGACTTAAAGTCTTCCTTCAACCTTAATAACTTAATAATAACGTCCATCCTTTGTGACACGTTCCCACTGTCGCCTTCATGTAACCGTGGCTGCTCAAATATTTGGGCATCACTACATGCGATCTCCTCTTGCCCTGCTTCAAGTGGATCGGGAGAGAGGCCAGAATCTATAGATGGAAAAGTGAACAGCTCCTCGGAGTGTGCAAGTGTGGGATCAGTTGTCTCGGGGCACTTGGCATGGTGGGCGGAAGGAGGATAAGGGTGAGGAGTATGCGTTCCAGACTCAGGCTACTGAGTCTTGACCGTATGGAAGACAGGATGGTTGTGGTGGTGGCAAAGTGACTGGAAGCATTATTCACTGTCCAATCAACAACCTTTTGACACTGCTCTGGGTTCAATATTGGTGTGCTGCTGCAGTCACCTTGTAATTAGGACAGGAAGGTCGGCCTGAAGATGTGGGTGTTTTTTCTGGCACAATTTCAGCTAGCCCGTGGCCTCAGCCTCTGCATGCACCATCATGTCCACTTCTCTGTCCCTTGCCATGTGACTTGCCCATTTTAAATGGAGTACAGTATTTTCCACATTCATTACAAATGGCTGAATTTGGAGCAAACTTATATGTGATCCGTGTGCGTGAAAACCACAGTTTAAAATATCTGGCCTGTAGGTAACAATTTTTTTTTCAGCAAAATGGTGTGAATAACCAGGCTAAGACAGAGCAGAAAAAATTCAATGGAGGCCTGAAAAGGCACTATTTTGAGCACACCGACATGTGATGCTTTTGACGCAGATACCCCACTTTAAAATATCTGGCCTGTACTTTTTTTTTCCAGGAAACTGGTGTCAATAATTAGGTTAAGACACTGGAAAAAAAATTCAATGGAGGCTTGAAGTAGCACAATTATTAGCGCACTGATATGTGATGCTTGTGTCGCAGATACCCCACTTTAAAATATCTGGCCTGTTTTATTTTTTTTTCCAGCATACTGGTGTGAATAACTAGGCTAAGACACAGTAAAAATAAATCAATGGAGGCTTGAGATGACACAATTTTGAGTGCACTGTTATATGATGCTTGTGATGGAGATACCCCACTCTCAAATATTTGGCCTGTATTTTTTTTTGCAGCAAACTGGTATGAATAACTAGGCTAAGACACTGCAAAAAAAATTCAATGGAGGCCTGAAATGGCACCATATTGAGCGTACCGATATGTGATGCCTGTGACTCAGATGCCACACTTTAAAATATCTGGCCTGTAGTTTTTTTTTGCAGCAAACTGGTGTCAATAACTAGGCTAAGACACAGCCAAAAAAATGCGATGGAGGCCTGAAATGGCACAATTTTGAGCGCTCTGATATGCGATCTGTGTGGCGGACAAAACCCAGTGTAAAATATCTGTCCTGTAGGTAATTTTTTTGCAGCAAACTGGTGTCAATAACTTGTATGATATACAAAAAAAGGTTGCACTCTATCGTGCCAAAGCAAGTCAATGTGAAATATGAAACATGAATAGCAATATGGCTTTTGAATATTAGAAAAAATGAATGAGACGCTTTGCACAAAATTTGGCCAAATAATGCCTGCCCATACACCAACGTCAAGGTGGTCTCAGAACGTATGGGTCCCTGTCTATGTGAACATACCTCTATTAGGCTGATATCTGAATTCCTGGGTGAATGTGGACACCTTTGTCAGTAAAGCTTGCCTTTTCTGGGTGAGAAGGAACCTGCTATAATTAAAATCACCACATGGTGATGGGCGGAGTGCTCGGTCAGTAAGCTAACACAGAAGTAAAAGAAAACTGACTGGCACATCCAAACCAGTGTGAATTAGGTGCAAACCAGGAGCAGCTACCTCCATAGACAATATACAAAAAAAGGTTGCACTCTATCGTGCCAAAGCAAGTCAATGTGAAATATGAAACATGAATAGCAATATGGCTTTTGAATATTAGAAAAAAATGAATGAGACGCTTTGCACAAAATTTGGCCAAATAATGCCTGCCCATACACCAACGTCAAGGTGGTCTCAGAACGTATGGGTCCCTGCCTATGTGAACATACCTCTATTAGGCTGATATCTGAATTCCTGGGTGAATGTGGACACCTCTGTCAGTAAAGCTTGCCTTTTCTGAGTGAGCAGGAACCTGCTATAATTAAAATCACCACATGGTGATGGGCGGAGTGCTCGGTCAGTAAGCTAACATAGAAGTAAAAGAAAACTGACTGGCACATCCAAACCAGTGTGAATTAGGTGCAAACCAGGAGCAGCTACCTCCATAGACAATATACAAAAAAAAGGTTGCACTCTATAGTGCCAAAGCAAGTCAATGTGAAATATGAAACATGAATAGCAATATGGCTTTTGAATATTAGAAAAAAATGAATGAGACGCTTTGCACAAAATTTGGCCAAATAATGCCTGCCCATACACCAACGTCAAGGTGGTCTCAGAACGTATGGGTCCCTGTCTATGTGAACATACCTCTATTAGGCTGATATCTGAATTCCTGGGTGAATGTGGACACCTCTGTCAGTAAAGCTTGCCTTTTCTGGGTGAGCAGGAACCTGCTATAATTAAAATCACCACATGGTGATGGGCGGAGTGCTCGGTCAGTAAGCTAACATAGAAGTAAAAGAAAACTGATTGGCACATCCAAACCAGTGTGAATTAGGTGCAAACCAGGAGCAGCTACCTCCATAGACATTATACAAAAAAAGGTTGCACTCTATCGTGCCAAAGCAAGTCAATGTGAAATATGAAACATGAATAGCAATATGGCTTTTGAATATTAGAAAAAAATGAATGAGACGCTTTGCACAAAATTTGGCCAAATAATGCCTGCCCATACACCAACGTCAAGGTGGTCTCAGAACGTATGGGTCCCTGTCTATGTGAACATACCTCTATTAGGCTGATATCTGAATTCCTGGGTGAATGTGGACACCTCTGTCAGTAAAGCTTGCCTTTTCTGGGTGAGCAGGAACCTGCTATAATTAAAATCACCACATGGTGATGGGCGGAGTGCTCGGTCAGTAAGCTAACATAGAAGTAAAAGAAAACTGACTGGCACATCCAAACCAGTGTGAATTAGGTGCAAACCAGGAGCAGCTACCTCCATAGACAATATACAAAAAAAGGTTGCACTCTATCGTGCCAAAGCAAGTCAATGTGAAATATGAAACATGAATAGCAATATGGCTTTTGAATATTAGAAAAAAATGAATGAGACGCTTTGCACAAAATTTGGCCAAATAATGCCTGCCCATACACCAACGTCAAGGTGGTCTCAGAACGTATGGGTCCCTGTCTATGTGAACATACCTCTATTAGGCTGATATCTGAATTCCTGGGTGAATGTGGACACCTCTGTCAGTAAAGCTTGCCTTTTCTGGGTGAGCAGGAACCTGCTATGATTAAAATCACCACATGGTGATGGGCGGAGTGCTCGGTCAGTAAGCTAACATAGAAGTAAAAGAAAACTGACTGGCACATCCAAACCAGTGTGAATTAGGTGCAAACCAGGAGCAGCTACCTCCATAGACAATATACAAAAAAAGGTTGCACTCTATCGTGCCAAAGCAAGTCAATGTGAAATATGAAACATGAATAGCAATATGGCTTTTGAATATTAGAAAAAAATGAATGAGACGCTTTGCACAAAATTTGGCCAAATAATGCCTGCCCATACACCAACGTCAAGGTGGTCTCAGAACGTATGGGTCCCTGTCTATGTGAACATACCTCTATTAGGCTGATATCTGAATTCCTGGGTGAATGTGGACACCTCTGTCAGTAAAGCTTGCCTTTTCTGGGTGAGCAGGAACCTGCTATAATTAAAATCACCACATGGTGATGGGAGGAGTGCTCAGTCAGTAAGCTAACATAGAAGTAAAAGAAAACTGACTGGCACATCCAAACCAGTGTGAATTAGGTGCAAACCAGGAGCAGCTACCTCCATAGACAATATACAAAAAAGGTTGCACTCTATCGTGCCAAAGCAAGTCAATGTGAAATATGAAACATGAATAGCAATATGGCTTTTGAATATTAGAAAAAAATGAATGAGACGCTTTGCACAAAATTTGGCCAAATAATGCCTGCCCATACACCAACGTCAAGGTGGTCTCAGAACGTATGGTCCCTGTCTATGTGAACATACCTCTATTAGGCTGATATCTGAATTCCTGGGTGAATGTGGACACCTCTGTCAGTAAAGCTTGCCTTTTCTGGGTGAGCAGGAACCTGCTATAATTAAAATCACCACATGGTGATGGGGAGTGCTCGTCAGTAAGCTAACATAGAAGTAAAGAAACTGACTGGCACATCCAAACCAGTGTGAATTAGGTGCAAACCAGGAGCAGCTACCTCCATAGACAATATACAAAAAAAGGTTCACTCTATCGTGCCAAAGCAAGTCAATGTGAAATATGAAACATGAATAGCAATATGCTTTTGAATATTAGAAAAAAATGAATGAGACGCTTTGCACAAAATTTGGCCAAATAATGCCTGCCCATACACCAACGTCAAGGTGGTCTCAGAACGTATGGGTCCCTGTCTATGTGAACATACCTCTATTAGGCTGATATCTGAATTCCTGGGTGAATGTGGACACCTCTGTCAGTAAAGCTTGCCTTTTCTGGGTGAGCAGGAACCTGCTATAATTAAAATCACCACATGGTGATGGGCGGAGTGCTCGGTCAGTAAGCTAACATAGAAGTAAAAGAAAACTGATGGCACATCCAAACCAGTGTGAATTAGGTGCAACCAGGAGCAGCTACCTCCATAGACAATATACAAAAAAAGGTTGCACTCTATCGTGCCAAAGCAAGTCAATGTGAAATATGAAACATGAATAGCAATATGGCTTTTGAATATTAGAAAAAAATGAATGAGAGCTTTGCACAAAATTTGGCCAAATAATGCCTGCCCATACACCAACGTCAAGGTGGTCTCAGAATATGGGTCCCTGTCTATGTGAACATACCCTTTAGGCTGATATCTGAATTCCTGGGTGAATGTGGACACCTCTGTCAGTAAAGCTTGCCTTTTCTGGGTGAGCAGGAACCTGCTATAATTAAAATCACCACATGGTGATGGGCGGAGTGCTCGGTCAGTAAGCTAACATAGAAGTAAAAGAAAACTGACTGGCACATCCAAACCAGTGTGAATTAGGTGCAAACAGGAGCAGCTACCTCCATAGACATATATACAAAAAAAGGTTGCACTCTATCGTGCCAAAGCAAGTCAATGTGAAATATGAAACATGAATAGCAATATGGCTTTTGAATATTAGAAAAAAATAATGAGACGCTTTGCACAAAAATTTGGCCAAATAATGCCTGCCCATACACCAACGTCAAGGTGGTCTCAGAACGTATGGGTCCCTGTCTATGTGAACATACCTCTATTAGGCTGATATCTGAATTCCTGGGTGAATGTGGACACCTCTGTCAGTAAAGCTTGCCTTTTCTGGGTGAGCAGGAACCTGCTATAATTAAAATCACCACATGGTGATGGGGAGTGCTCGGTCAGTAAGCTAACATAGAAGTAAAAGAAAACTGACTGGCACATCCAAACCAGTGTGAATTAGGTGCAAACCAGGAGCAGCTACCTCCATAGACAATATACAAAAAAAGGTTGCACTCTATCGTGCCAAAGCAAGTCAATGTGAAATATGAAACATGAATAGCAATATGGCTTTTGAATATTAGAAAAAAATGAATGAGACGCTTTGCACAAAATTTGGCCAAATAATGCCTGCCCATACACCAACGTCAAGGTGGTCTCAGAACGTATGGGTCCCTGTCTATGTGAACATACCTCTATTAGGCTGATATCTGAATTCCTGGGTGAATGTGGACACCTCTGTCAGTAAAGCTTGCCTTTTCTGGGTGAGCAGGAACCTGCTATAATTAAAATCACCACATGGTGATGGGCGGAGTGCTCGGTCAGTAAGCTAACATAGAAGTAAAAGAAAACTACTGGCACATCCAAACCAGTGTGAATTAGGTGCAAACCAGGAGCAGCTACCTCCATAGACAATATACAAAAAAAGGTTGCACTCTATCGTGCCAAAGCAAGTCAATGTGAAATATGAAACATGAATAGCAATATGGCTTTTGAATATTAGAAAAAAATGAATGAGACGCTTTGCACAAAATTTGGCCAAATAATGCCTGCCCATACACCAACGTCAAGGTGGTCTCAGAACGTATGGGTCCCTTCTATGTGAACATACCTCTATTAGGCTGATATCTGAATTCCTGGGTGAATGTGGACACCTCTGTCAGTAAAGCTTGCCTTTTCTGGGTGAGCAGGAACCTGCTATAATTAAAATCACCACATGGTGATGGGCGGAGTGCTCGTCAGTAAGCTAACATAGAAGTAAAAGAAAACTGACTGGCACATCCAAACCAGTGTGAATTAGGTGCAACCAGGAGCAGCTACCTCCATAGACAATATACAAAAATAGGTTGCACTCTATCGTGCCAAAGCAAGTCAATGTGAATATGAAACATGAATAGCAATATGGCTTTTGAATATTAGAAAAAAATGAATGAGACGCTTTGCACAAAATTTGGCCAAATAATGCCTGCCCATACACCAACGTCAAGGTGTTCTCAGAACGTATGGGTCCCTGTCTATGTGACATACCTCTATTAGGCTGATATCTGAATTCCTGGGTGAATGTGGACACCTCTGTCAGTAAAGCATTCCTTTTCTTGGGTACATGAACTGGAGCATACTTAACCACACCTTGGTGATGGGCGGATATTGGCTTCTGTCAAAGCTCAACATTAATATAAAAGCAAATTATACTGACTTGGGCACATCAACCATGTGAATTAGGTGCATAACTTAGGAAGAGTCAATTCTCCATCAGTACATTGAGTTAACAAAACCAAGGTTGCACTCTATGTGCAAGGCGATAGTCAAATTGAATATGAAAGATCATATTGCTTTTTAATATTAAAAACCAATGATCATGTGTCTATTGCACATGACTTTTGGCAAGATAAGTGCCATACACTTAACGTTGTGGTCATCATAGCTATGAGGTCAGCTGCTCCTTGTTGAACTATATTACTGATATTGATTCGGGTAGTGTACCCCTTCATTAATGCTTGCCTTTACTGGGTGAGCAGCCTGCTATAACATCACCATGTGTGGGAGTGCTCAGTCAGTAAGCTCAACAAAGAAGGAATAGAAAAGTGTACAGCATCATCCAAACAGTATTAGGTGCAAACCAGGAGCAGTACCTCATAGACAATATACAAAAAAAGGTTTGGCACTCTATCGTGCCAAAGCAAGTCAATGTGAATATGAACATGAATGCAATATGGCTTTTGAATATTAGAAAAAATGAATGATCGCTTTGCACAAATATTTGGCAAATGATTGCCTGCCCATACACCAAGTCATAGGTGGTCTCAGAAGTATGGGTCCCTGCTACTGTGGAATCTGAATTCCTGGTGAATGTGGACACCTCTGTCGTAAAGCTTTACTGACAGAGGTGTCCACATTCACCCAGTATTCAGATATCAGCCTAATAGAGGTATGTTCACATAGACAGGGAGCCATACGTTCTGAGACACGTTGACGTTGGTGTATGGCAGCATTTTGGCAAATTTTGGCCAAAGCGTTCATTCATTTTTCTAATATTCAAAGCCATATTGCTATTCATGTTTCATATTTCACATTGACTTGCTTTGGCACATAGAGTGCAACTTTCTTGTATTGTCTAGTCGGTCATTGTAAAGCTTTACGACAGAGGTGTCCACATTCACCCAGGAATTCAGATATCAGCCTAATAGAGGTATGTTCACATCGAAGGGACCCATACGTTCTGAGACCACCTTGACGTTGATGTATGGGCGGCATTATTTGACAATTTTGTGCAAAGCGTCTCATCTTTTTTTCTAATATTCAAAAGCCATATTGCTATTCATGTTTCATATTTCACATTGACTTGCTTTGGCAGTAGAGTGCATCCTTTTTTTGTATATTGTCTATGGAGGTAGCTGCTCCTGGTTTGCACCTATTCACATGGTTGTTGATGGCAGTCAGTTTTCTTTTTACTTCTATGTTTGCATTACTGACCGAGCCTCCGCCATCACCATGTGTGATTTTAATTATAGCAGGTTCCTGCTCACCCAGAAAGGCAAGCTTTACTGACAGGGTGTCCACATTCACAGGAATTCAGATTCACCTAAAAGGTATGTTTCAATGACAGGGACCCTAGTTCTGGTACACCTGACATTGGTGTATGGCAGCTATGATTATTTGCAATTATTGTGCAAAGGTCCATTCATTTTTTTCTAATATTCAAACCATATTGCTATTCAGTTCAATTCCATTGCACTGTTTTGGCACAATTTGATGCAACCTTTCTTTGATATTTTATCAGTATGCCATGTATCACTAATTTCATCATCTTATTGGATGCTAGTCAGTTTCTACTTCTTGTTTAGTTTACAGAGACTCCGCCCATCCCATTGTGCATTTTAATTATAGCTGATTCCTGCTCACTTCTTATAATGAAGCTTACTGACAGAGGTCCACATCACCATTGGAATTTAATATAAGTATCATGTTCACATAGACTAGGGAGCATAGTTCTATACCCAGTTAGTTGGTATGGAGCCATGGCATGATAGTTTGGCCAATTTGTGTAAGCAGTCTCATTATCAATTTTTTCAAATTCAAGCCATATTGCTATTTCAGTTTCATATTCACATTGACTTGTTTGGACATTGAGTGCACTTTTGTAATCAATTGTCTTGTATTGCTGGTCTGTCTGTTGCTATTCTGTAAATGTTTGCATCGTTCTTACTAGGTGTTGCCAGCCTTCACCCATAGAATTGTATACATTCCCACCCTAATAGGTTTATGTACATAGAAGGACCAATTCTGAACCACTTGAGTTGATGTATGGGCAGCATTATTTGACCATTGTGCAAGGTTATGCATTTTTTGCAATTTCAAAGCATTGCTATTCATTTTCATATTTCACATTGATGCTTTGCAGATAGTGCAATTTTTTTGATTGTCTTGGAGATAGAGGTTGCACCTTATTCCCTGTTTGGATTGCAGTCAGTTTTCTTTTACTTAATTAGCTTTGAGGCACTCGCCCATACCTGTGTTTTTATTTAGAGTCCGCTCACCGAGAGGCAATTTATGACAGAGTTCCCTTCACCCAGGAATCAGTATACTAAAGAGGATGTTCACATGCAGGACCCATATTCGAACCACCTGAGTTGGTTATGGGGCCATTATTTGGCCAATTTGTGGGAAGGCCATTTTTTGCAATATTCAAGCCAAGGCTATTCATTTTCATATTCAATTGACTTGCTTTCATAGTTCAACTTTTTTTATATTGTCTTGGGTATGTCCTGGTTTGCACTAATTCACCTTTTGGATGTCAGAGTTTTCTTTCTTTGTTACTTAAACCAGTTCCGCCTTCACCATGTGGTGATTTTAATTATAGCAGGTTCCTGCTCACCCAGAAAAGGCAAGCTTTACTGACAGAGGTGTCCACATTCACCCAGGAATTCAGATATCAGCCTAATAGAGGTATGTTCACATAGACAGGGACCCATACGTTCTGAGACCACCTTGACGTTGGTGTATGGGCAGGCATTATTTGGCCAAATTTTGTGCAAAGCGTCTCATTCATTTTTTTCTAATATTCAAAAGCCATATTGCTATTCATGTTTCATATTTCACATTGACTTGCTTTGGCACGATAGAGTGCAACCTTTTTTTGTATATTGTCTATGGAGGTAGCTGCTCCTGGTTTGCACCTAATTCACACTGGTTTGGATGTGCAGTCAGTTTCTTTTACTTCTATGTTAGCTTACTGACCGAGCACTCCGCCCATCACCATGTGGTGATTTTAATTATAGCAGGTTCCTGCTCACCAGAAAGGCAAGCTTTACTGACAGAGGTGTCCACATTCACCCAGGAATTCAGATATCAGCCTAATAGAGGTATGTTCACATAGACAGGGACCCATACGTTCTGAGACCACCTTGACGTTGGTGTATGGGCAGGCATTATTTGGCCAAATTTTGTGCAAAGCGTCTCATTCATTTTTTTCTAATATTCAAAAGCCATATTGCTATTCATGTTTCATATTTCACATTGACTTGCTTTGGCACGATAGAGTGCAACCTTTTTTTGTATATTGTCTATGGAGGTAGCTGCTCCTGGTTTGCACCTAATTCACACTGGTTTGGATGTGCCAGTCAGTTTTCTTTTACTTCTATGTTAGCTTACTGACCGAGCACTCCGCCCATCACCATGTGGTGATTTTAATTATAGCAGGTTCCTGCTCACCCAGAAAAGGCAAGCTTTACTGACAGAGGTGTCCACATTCACCCAGGAATTCAGATATCAGCCTAATAGAGGTATGTTCACATAGACAGGGACCATACGTTCTGAGACCACCTTGACGTTGGTGTATGGGCAGGCATTATTTGGCAAATTTTGTGCAAAGCGTCTCATTCATTTTTTTCTAATATTCAAAAGCCATATTGCTATTCATGTTTCATATTTACATTGACTTGCTTTGGCACGATAGAGTGCAACCTTTTTTTGTATATTGTCTATGGAGGTAGCTGCTCCTGGTTTGCACCTAATTCACACTGGTTTGGATGTGCCAGTCAGTTTTCTTTTACTTCTATGTTAGCTTACTGACCGAGCACTCCGCCCATCACCATGTGGTGATTTTAATTATAGCAGGTTCCTGCTCACCCAGAAAAGGCAAGCTTTACTGACAGAGGTGTCCACATTCACCCAGGAATTCAGATATCAGCCTAATAGAGGTATGTTCACATAGACAGGGACCATACGTTCTGAGACCACCTTGACGTTGGTGTATGGGCAGGCATTATTTGGCCAAATTTTGTGCAAAGCGTCTCATTCATTTTTTTCTAATATTCAAAAGCCATATTGCTATTCATGTTTCATATTTCACATTGACTTGCTTTGGCACGATAGAGTGCAACCTTTTTTTGTATATTGTCTATGGAGGTAGCTGCTCCTGGTTTGCACCTAATTCACACTGGTTTGGATGTGCCAGTCAGTTTTCTTTTACTAATAACTTGTATGAGACACTACAACAAATTTTTACATTTGCCCAGAAATGGCAGAATTTTCTGCACACTAAGACGTAATAGCTGTGATGGCCAAACCCCTGTTTAAAATTAGTTTCTTGTAGTTAACTATTTTTTTCAGCAAACTGGTGTCAATAACTTATATAAGACACTCCAACAAAATTTTACAGTAGCACAGAAATGGCAGAATTTTCTGCGCACTCAGATGTGATCACTATGACGGCCAAACCTCTGTTTAAAATAGCTGGATTTTCACGCTGTACTATGAAAAGGATCTGGCTGTATTCTGCAGTGCCAACAAGCAAATGGAGAAAATAAAGTGTACTCTGGATTGCTTTTGAAGAAAATGATCAGGATTAAGTTGTATAAAAAATATTCCTGGCCACTGATACCAGGGGCTGTGTATATACGGTAAATATCTGTAATATCTGTAATAGACTACTAATAGGCAGCTGCAGAAGACAGTAGTGGAATAAACCCTCATGCTGTATGCAATGAAGTATGCCACATACAATACCTGCCTATCTAGCACTGATATCTATATACACCGTAATTAGTCCTCAGAAGTACTATTGGTTTAGCTGGATTTGTGTATTCAATAATGTATACCCACACTATCTTATACACAACCAATTCTGTCTCTATCTCTGCAGCAAATCTCCTTACACTGCCTTATTCTGGAGCTGACTGTGATGAGCAGGGCGGCGCCATGTCTGATATAGACCTGATGCTACTGTGCGGCCAGCCAATTACTGTAATGCCATAACCAACTTGTCTTTGGCATTACAGTGCATGACAGACAATCCCTGCATGTTGATTGGTGCTCTAAAGAGCACCAAACATGCAGGGAGGGGACCCGAGCTCCCAACAAGCAACCCCGAAAATGCTAGTAGTGAGATGCTCTGGCGAGCACCAAGCACTACCAAGCTTTCTTGCTCATCACTACAGTTTATATGTCAGGCTACTGCAGTGTAGCGCAACTTCCTGCAGAGGGAGCTAGGGAGGGACGTGAGACTGCGTACACAGAGTAGCTCTCCAGAGCAGAATCACAGGCGCCACCAAGTGACGGGAGCGTGGTCAGGCAAGCCGAGTCAAAACCGTTCAGAGGCAGCAGTACAAAAGGAATAAGCAATACACGTGGTCGAGAGAAAGCCAGGAGGTCAGCAACGATCAGAAGCAGATGAGACAAAGACAGACCAAGTCCAGTCAGGATTAAACCCTGGAACGGATCATGACACTATACTTATGAATGTGAAGGCACTTAGTGGATAAATTGGCCATATCATGAGAGCACACCAACAAACATATATTCAATGTTTGCATAAATCTTAGCATTTACAAAACCTGTTGTATTCTTTTATGTGTTATGCAGTCATAGTAGCTTGCACCTGCTTACAGTTGATTTTTTTTCTGTTCAGAGGTGCTGTTAATTTTTTTATCAGCTGTATGTGTGAAAATAAGTAAAGGCTTTTTTCTACCCAGTCTTTCATAAAGGCCACCTCTATGGAGTGTATGGTTTATTATGGTCGTATGGACAGATACTCCTTTTTCTGCTTGGCATCTCTACAACTCCTTCAGGGTTAGATTTGGTCTCTGCTGCCTTTCTGATTAATGTCCAGTTTGATAGTTTTGGTGGGTGGCCCTCTCTTGTCAGGTTGGTTGTGATACTATGTTCCTTTCTTTTAATGCTAATGGGCTTGATGCTGCTTCGGGGATTATCAGAGATTTGGGTATTTATTTTTATATCCTAACACTGACTTGTGATTCTCAACAACTTTGTTCCTGACTTGTTTGTAGATTTCCTTAAACTTCATATTATTGTTTGGTTAATGGTGCCTCTTGCTTAACGGTGTTTCAGCTTTTGTGGCCTTTCAGAAAAGGCGTGCATATACTGACAGCCCATGTGACACTTACATTGCACACAGGTGAATTTTCTTTCACTAAATATGTTACCTATGAAGATAATCATTAGCATCAGAATTTTTTAGGGACTTCATAGCAAAAGGGGTGAATACATATTCATATGTCAATTTTTAGTTATTTAACCCCTTCACCCCCAAGGGTGGTTTGCACGTTAATGACCGGGCCAATTTTTACAATTCTGACCACTGTCTCTTTATGAGGTTATAACTCTGGAACGCTTCAACGGATCTTCGCGATTTTGAGATTGTTTTCTCGTGACATATTGTACTTCATGTTAGTGGTAAAATTTCTTCGATATACCTTGCGTTTATTTATGAAAAAAATGCAAATATGGCGAAAATTTTGAAAATTTTGCAATTTTCAAACTTTGAATTTTTTTTCCCTTAAAACAGAGAAATATGTCACACAAAATAGTTAAGAAATAACATTTTCCACATGTCTACTTTACATCAGCACAATTTTGGAACCAAAATTTTTTTTTGTTAGGAAATTCTAAGGGTTGACCAGTGATTTCTCATTTTTACAACAAAATTTACAAAGCCATTTTTTTAGGGACCACCTCACATTTGAAGTCACTTTGAGGGGTCTATATGGCAGAAAATACCCAAAAGTGACACCATTCTAAAAACTGCACCCCTCAAGGTACTCAAAACCACATTCAAGAAGTTTAATAACCCTTCAGGTGCTTCACAGGAGCTGAAGCAACGTGGAAGGAAAAAATTAATATTTAACTTTTTAGCCACAAAAATGATCTTTTACAAACTTTTTTTATTTTCACAAGGGTAAAAGGAGAAAATGGGCAGATAAAGTTATTGTGCAATTTCTCCTGAGTACGCCAATACCCCATATGTGGGGGAAAACCACTGTTTGGGCACACGGCAGAGCTCGTAAGGGAAGGAGCGCCGTTTGACTTTTCAAACTAAAATTGGCTGGAATTGAGATTGGACGCCATGTCATGTTTGGAGAGTCCCTGATATGCCTAAACAGTGGAAACCCCCACAAGTGACACCATTTTGGAAACTAGACCCCCTAAGGAACTTATCTAGATCTGTTGTGAGCACTTTGAACCACAAAGTGTTTCACAAAAGTTTATAATGCCTGTGTGTGAAAAAAAAACAAAACAATTTTCCACAAAAATGATTTTTTAGTCCCAAATTTTTGATTTTTCCCAAGGAAATTGGACCCCAAAAGTTGTTGTCCCATTTTTCCTGAGTACGCTGATACCCCATATGTGGGGGGGGAACTGTTTGGGCGCACGGCAGGGCTTGGAAAGGAAGCAGTAACGTTTTGGAATGCAAACATTGATGGGGGTCATGTTCCGTTTGTAGTGCCCCAGATGAGCCTAAACAGTGGAAACCCCCCACAAGTGACCCCATTTTGGAAGCTAGACCCCCTAAGGAACTTATCTAGATCTTTGGTGAGCACTTTGAACCCCCAAGTGCTTCACACAAGTTTATAATGCCCGGGCATGAAAATAAAAAATCCTATTTTTTTCCCACAAAAATTATCTCTTAGTCACTAATTTTTTATTTTCCCAAGGGTATCAGGAGAAATTGGACCACAAAATTTGTTGTCCAATTTGTCCTGAGTACGCTGATACCCCATATGTGGGGGAACCACTGTTTGGGCGCATGGCAGAGCTCGGAATGGAAGGAGCACCATTTGACTTTTTCCAATCAAAATTGGCTGGAATTGAGATTGGACGCCATGTTGCATTTGGAGAGCCCCTGCTGTGCCTAAACAGTGGAAACCCCCCACAATTGACCCCATTTGGGAAACTAGACCCCCTAAGGAACTTATCTAGATCTTTGGTGAGCAATTTGAACCCCCAAGTGCTTCACACAAGTTTATAACGTAGAGCCGTAAAATTAAAAAATCATATTTTTTCCACAAAATTGATCTTTTCACCCCAATTTTTATTTTCCCAAGGGTAACAAGACTCCAAAAGTTATTGTGCAATTTGTCCTGAGTGCGCTGATTCCCCATATGTGGGAGTAAACCACTGTTTGGGTGCATGGCAGAGTTTGGAAGGGAAGGAGCGCCGTTTGACTTTTTCAACGCAGAATTGGCTGGATGCCATGTCGTGTTTGGAGAGCTCCTGATCTGCCTAAACAGTAGAAACCCCCCACAAATGACACCATTTTGGAAACTAGACCCATCAAGGAACTTATCTAGATGTGTGGTGAGCACTTTGAACCCCAAAGTGCTTCACAGAAGTTTATAACGTACAGCCGTAAAATAAAAAAACTCTTTTTTTTTTACAAAAATGATTTTTTTCGCCCCCAATATTTTATTTTCACAAGGGTAACAGGAGAAATTGGACCCCAAAAGTTGTTGTCTAATTTGTCCTGAGTATGCTGATACCCAATATGTGGGAGTAAACTACTGTATGGGCGCACGTCGAGGCTCGGAAGGGAAGTAGTGACGTTTTGGATTGCAGACTTTGATGGAATGGTCTGGGGGAGTCATGTCGCATTTGGAGAGCCCCTGATGCGTCTAAACAGTGGAAACCCCCCACAAGTGACCTCATTTTGGAAAATAGACCCCACAAGGAACTTATCTAGATATGTGGTGAGCACTTTGAACCTCGAAGTGCTTCACAGAAGTTTATAACGTACAGCCGTAAAAATAAAAAATCCTTTTTTTTTTACAAAAATGATTTTTTTCGCCCCCAATATTTTATTTTCACAAGGGTAACAGGAGAAATTGGACCCCAAAAGTTGTTGTCCAATTTGTCCTGAGTACGCTGATACCCAATATGTGGGAGTAAACTACTGTATGGGCGCACGTCGGGCTCGGAAGGGAAGTAGTGACGTTTTGGATTGCAGATTTTGATGGAATGGTATGGGGGTGTCATGTCGCATTTGGTGAGCCCCTGATGCGCCTAAACAGTGGAAACCCCCCACAAGTGACCCCATTTTGGAAAATAGACCCCACAAGGAACATATCTAGAAGTGTGGTGAGCGCTATGAAGCCCCAAGTGCTTCACAGAAGTTTTATAACATACAGCCGTAAAAACAAAAAAATCATTTTTTTTTTACAAAAATGATTTTGTCGCCCCCAGTTTTTTATTTTC
Organism: Oophaga sylvatica; assembly: GCA_033576555.1. Taxonomy (NCBI): domain Eukaryota; kingdom Metazoa; phylum Chordata; class Amphibia; order Anura; family Dendrobatidae; genus Oophaga; species Oophaga sylvatica. The sequence continues at coordinate 480,753,768 of JARQOD010000003.1, read as the reverse complement.
CCAAGTGTAACAGGAGAAATAGGACAAATTGCACAATAACTCTTGTGGTCCAGAGTACGCTGATACCCCATATGCGGGAGTAAACTACTGTTTGGGCGCATGGCAGAGCTCAGAAGTGAAGGAGCACCGTTTGAGTTTTTCAACGCAGAATTGGCTGGAATTAAGATCAGACGCCATGTCACATTTGGAGAGCCCCTGATGTGCCTAAACAGCAGAAACCCTCCAATTCTAACTCCAACCCTAACCCCAACACACCCCTAACCCTAGTCCCAACCCTAACCACAAACCTAACCCTAACACACCCCTAACCGTAATCCCAACCCTAATCCTAACGTTAGCGCCAACCCTAACCCTAACTTTAGCCACAACCCTAATCCTAACGGGAAAATGGAAATAAATACATTTTTTTAATTTTATTATTTTTCCCTAACTAAGGGGGTGATAAAGTGGAGTTTGATTTACTATTTATAGCAGGTTTTTATGATTATGTCACTCTAAAAGACGCTTTTTATTGCAAAAATTAGTTTTTTACATCACCACATTTTGAGAGCTATAATTTTTGCATATTTTGGCCCACAGTGTCATGTGAGGTCTTATTTTTTGCGGGACGAGGTGATGTTTTTATTGGTACCATTTTTGAGCACGTGACATTTTTTGATCGCTTTTTAATTCGATTTTTGGGAGGTTAGAATGAACAAAAATCAGCAATTCATGAATTTCTTTTGGGGGAGGCGTTTGTACCGTTCCGCGTGTGGTAAAATTGATAAAGCAGTTTTATTCTTCGGGTCAGTACGATTACGGCGATACTTTACTTATATCATTTTTTTATGTTTTGGCGCTTTTATAGAATGAAAACAATTTTATATAAAAAATTATTATTTTTGCATCGCTTTATTCTGCGAGCTATAACTTTTTTATTTTTTCACTGATGATGCTGTATGATGGCTCGTTTTTTGCGGGACAAGATGACGTTTTCAGCGGTACCATGTTTATTTATATACGTCTTTTTGATCGCGTGTTATTCCACTTTTTGTTCAGCAGTATGATGATAAAGCATTGATTTTTTGCTTCGTTTTCTTTTTTTTTTAAGGGGTTCACTAAAGGGGTTAACTAGTGGGACAGTTTTATAGGGGGGGTCGTTACGGACGCAGCGATACCAAATGTGTACGTTTATTGTTTTTTATTTACAGGAAAGAATGAATTTATTGGGGAATATTTTTTTTTTTTTTATGATTTTTTTTTACCACTTTTTATTTTTTTTACTTTTTTAATTTGTCCCAGGGTGGGACATCACTGTATTTTATCAGATCGCTGGTGTGACAGTGTGCACAGCACTCTGTCACACCAGCGATCGCTCTGGCAGTGCTGCGGGCTTCTCAGTGCCTGCTCTCAGCAGGCACTGAGGAAGCCGCCTCCCTGCAGGACCCCGGCGCCATCTTGGATCCGGGGACCTGGAGGGAGGACGGACCCTCGGAACAGCGCGACACATCGCGCTGCTCTGAGGGTCTCAGGGGGGCGCGCAGGGAGCCCCCCACCCTGCGCGATCCTCCCCTGTGCCCCGGGTACAAACATGATCGCGATGTGCCAGGGGTTAATGTGCCGGGAGTGGTCCGTGACCTCTCCTGACACACAGTCACGGGTGTCAGCTGTGATAATCAGCTGACACCCGGCGGCGATCAGCTGCGCTCCCCCCGGGAGCGCAGCTGATCGCCCATGACGTACTATTCCGTCCATGGGAATTAGGTCCAGGGTCACATGGACGGAATAGTACGTCTGATGGCAGAGAGGGGTTAATCCCATAAATTTAATTTATGCCTATATTTTTCTCACTTCACCAAGTTAGACTATTTAGTGCTGATTCATCACACACAAATCAGATTACAATTAATATTTAATCACAGGTTGTAATGTAACAAAATAGGTAAAATGCCAAGAGGGGTGAATATTTTCACAAACCACTGTTTTTATGAATTTAAAAAATTAATACTCTTGGGAATATTTGAAACCAGAACTGTTGTGTCATCTGAGAATTATCTCTTACGATATGTTAATTTTTAAGATACTTGTTTAAGATTCTTCATCACTAATTAAAAATTTCAGATAAGGAAACACTCAGAGTTTCACCAAATCCACTTAATAAATCAGTTATATATATGGATAATTTGCATATCATTAATATAGAATATTTAAGACTATCTTATCAACAAGTAATCATGGAAAATCGTAAAACTATTCAGCTTACTTTTCTTGAATAATAATTTCAAATGGATTTTAAGCTGTGAGTAGAGAGTCATTGTGGGCTTGAAGAAGAGGGGAGAAAAGGAGGAGTTGATGTATGGTGTTTTTTTTAATTTTAATTTAAAACAAAATTGGTAAAAGAGGGTGGGGAGTTTTATTTCAAATAAATGACTTTATTCTTGCTGTTTATTTATTACAGTAACACTATGGGGTTAGTAATGGGGGCATCTTACACAAGCCTTTCCATTGCTAACCCCTGGGATTCATGTCAGCTGACATTACAAAGCTGAGATCAGCCCCACAACTATTACCCCACTTGCCACCACACTAGGGCAAATGGGAAGAGAGAGACTAAGCTCCAGAATTAGCTTATGTAATGGAAGCGCCATTTCTGGGATGGCTGAGAGCTGATGTTTTTGACTGGGAGGGGCTATTAACCATGGCTCCTTCGTAGGCTATTAATATTAGCCCACAGTTGTCTGTTTCACTTTTAACGGTTATTGATTATAGGGGGGATCCCATGCCATTTTTCAGGGGGATTTCTCCTATTATAACCAGTAGAGACCAAGCAAGCAGCTGTGAGCTGATATTAACAGCCTGGGAACATTTATGTTTATTGGTTCATTCCCAGAATCCGTTAACTGCTTTCTCTTTGGTGTTTATAAAAATTACGGGGGACCATGCACCTGTTTTTTCATTAATTTTTTTATTTGTTAAATAAACACACAGATTGGCGCACCAGAACGTTGATATTCAGGGTCAGTACAGGATACACTGTGCTGTGTGCGGTGCCGAAGCACCAATATGTGCTTTAAATCGAAATTGTATCGGCTGCTTGGTGAATGGCTGCACCGCAGCCTTATTTCTTACTAATATAAATAAATAAATGGAAAAAATATGTGGGGTCCCCCCTATTTTTTGTGACCAGCTGAGGGAAATCTGATGGTTGGGGGCTGATGTTAATATTCTGGGAACTTTTTTTAAATGTTAGGCCAAAATAACCAGACCCGAACATCCATCTCTAAAAACAATATCTCATGCTGGAAATTGCATTGCTATATTTATACTGCAATATCATACATCCGTTTGAGGTATACAAATTTGACTGGCATTGTAATACAGCCTTTTTGTTGAGCTATGAAATTTAATATGGCATTTAGCTTGCAACAGCTGAGCCTTAAAACCTCAAAAAAAGTTTATTATAAAAATCCAATTGGTGCATTGATACTGTAGTCTTATATGTCCATCTGAAGTAGGCAAATTTTGCTACCATTGTAATACTGCCTTTTTTTCAGCAGTTACATTTTAAACATCATTTATCATGCTAGAGTTGAGCCTCAAAACACACACAAAAATCTTTGGTTACAAATAGCATTGTTATATTGATACTACAGTCTAATAAGTCCTTCTGTAGTGGGCAAATTTTGCTGGCATTGTAATACTGTCTGCAGCGTTTTCTCAACAAGGATATATAATATGTAATTTAAAATGGGCAAGGCGCATGGTAAGAGATGGGGAAGTAGACATTATGCTGATGGTGAGCACAGAGACCGAGGAAGTGGGCAAAGTGAAACTGTGCCTACCGTAGAAACACAACATACACACACATCATGTCGATCTAGCTTCCTGTCCCACTTTGTAGGGGGACCCAAAACACCACTCTAGAAGCCAGACCAGTGTGAAAAGGTTGTTGGATGGATAGCAGATAATGCTTCTAGTCCCTTTGCCAGCACCACTTGTCTTCCTGTTATGATTTGGTAGCTGAGGAAAGCAGGCAAAAAAAAGGCAATACACCAGAGAGGTTGGAAACTACTGGATTGCAGTACCCTGACTAACCACCACAACTAAAGGCAGCCGTGGAGCGTACCTACGTTGGTCCTAGACGCCTCGTCACAGCCTGAGAAGCTAACTACACCTAAAGATAGAAAGAGGAAAACTATCTGCCCCGGAGCAGATCCCCAAAGAACATAGGAAGCCCCCAAACATGTAATGGCAGTTAGACAAGAGGAAATACAGACACAGACAGAAAATAGTATGAGCAAACGTTGGGGCCCAATCTTCCTAGAAAGAAAAGGATAGGAAGGACACTTACTGCAATCCAAAAAACCCTAAAAAAATACCAACTCACTAATTGCAAAAACACCTGAGATCACACGACCTCTACCACCTAAATTAGTTCTCTGGTGTAACAAAACTAAGCAGCAGCCACTGAAAAAACTGGAAAAGGCAAATGAACAAATAACAGTGGCTCAGATAAACTGAGAGGAGCACAAGCCCCCGGAGGGGACCTGGCTGACCTCCACAGAAGTGCAGGACAAAATGCAAAAAGCAAGCACAAAAATAAAAGCAGAAAATATCTCATCTGTTAGCAGAAGATGCAGGCAAGACACAGCAAGCTTCCAAGTGAACCAGGAACCAAAGTTGAGACAAGAACAATTGATCACCGGCAACCCTGATGGGAGGGAACCTCCCTTATATAAGACCAGTCTGTAACACCTGATTGCCAATCTTCACAATCTTCATTGAATAGTTCAGTACTGTTTGCAACCACCAGAGGGAGCTTCTGCTCATAATTAATCTCTAACACATTCACAACAGTACCCCCCTTGAAGAGAGGTCACCGAACCCTCATTTGGGTAACCAGGTCGGTCAGGATGAGCTCTGTGATACGCACGGATCAGTCTCCTAGCATGGATGTCCGAAGCAAACACCCAGAATTGTCCTCCTGACCATAACCTCTCCACTTAACCAAATACTGGAGTTTCCGTCTAGAAAAACGAGAATCCAATATTTTCTCAACCACATACTCCAGATTGCCCTCAACCAAAACAGGGTCAGGAGGCGCAGCCATAGGAACCACTGGCTCGACAAACCTCTTCAATAAGGACTTGTGGAACACGTTATGGAGCTTAAATGTCTCTGGAAGAAGTAAACGAAAGGAAACAGGATTAACCCCTTAATGTCCACTGAAGTGCAGAGTCCGTCATGGCAAGGTGCCAGTTCCGGCACCAGGACGGACTCTGCACGTCATGCCTTTGATCTACCACTGCGTGTAAACACGCAGTGGTAGATCAGTGCCGACAGCTGTCACAGACAGCTGACAGGCACGGCAAGCGGTGCGGGGACCTTTGCCGTCGGTCCCCGCACTCACAGCGCTGTGATTGGTCAGTCAATCTGACTGACCAAACACAGCAGCGATCGCGCAGGAGAAGCTGAAATTTCTGCTTCCCCAGCGCGATCAGTGCAGGAGCCGGCGCTGCAGTGGCCAGGCTTCCTGCACTGACAGCCAGGAGCGGAGCCCCCACCGCCCCTGGCTGTTAACCCCCTGACTGCTGCGATCGAGCGCGATCGCAGAGCTCAGGGGGGAGGCAGAGGGTCGGGAGCTCCCTCTGCCTCAGATCAGCGTCCCAGCGATGTAATCGCAGGGCCCGATCTCTGCCTTGATGACCTGGGGGTTGTCATGACAACCTCCGGGTCATTTAGCTATGTGAAGCTGCTGTGATCATGTCACAGCAGCTTCCACTATAGTTGCAATGCATTGCAATGCCAGAGCATTGCAATGCATTGTAACTGCAATCAAAAGTAAAAAAAGTGAAAGTCCCATAAAGGGACAAGTTGAAAAAAATCATTTTTTAAAAAAAATTGTAAAAAAAATATTAAAAAATAATTTAAAAAAAATCCCCTAAAAAATACACATTTTTATGTAATAAAAAAAATAAAAAACAAAAAAAATACACATGTTAGGTATCGCCATGTCTGTAAAAATCCCATCTATAAAAGCATAACCCTAGTTAACCCCTTCAGTGAAAGCCGTAAAAAAAAACACAAAAAAGTAGTAAATTATACTTTTTCCAAGCGGTATTATTATACCGCTTGGAAAAAGTGCAATAACACGCGATCAAAAAGTCAGATATAAATATTCATGGTACCGCTGAAAACGTCATCTTGTCCTGCAAAAAACAAGCCGCTATACAGCATCATCAGCGAAAAAATAAAAAAGTTATAGCTCGCGGAATAAACTGATGCAAAAATAATTATTTTTTCTATAAAATTCTTTATTGTGTAAAAAACGCCAAAACATAAAAAAATATATAAATGAGGAATCGCCGTAACCGTAGTGACCCGAAGAATAAAGCTGCTTTATCAATTTTACCACACGCGGAACGGGGGAAAAAAAATAAAAAAAAAACCAATTCCTGAATTGCTGGTTTTTGTTCATTCTGCTTCCACAAAAATCGGAATAGGAAGCGATCAAAAAACGTTATGTGCCCGAATATGGTACCAATAAAAACGTCAGCTCGTCCCGCAAAAAATAAGCCCACAGATAACTCTCTCGGCCGAAATATGGAAAAATTATAGCTCTCAAAATACGGCGATGCAAAAAATTCTTACAAAAAATTATTCCAAAAAAAAGCATCTTTTAGTGTGTGACAGAAGCTAAACATGAAAAAAGGTGTAAATCTGGTATCGCTGTAATCGCACCGATCCGAGGAATAAAGTCGCCTAATCACTAATATCGCACGAGGAACGGCGTAAAAAAGAAAACCAATTCTTCACCTTTTGTAGATTTGTTCATTGTGCCTCCCAAAGATCGCAGTAAGGCGATCACAGTGGTTCCCCCCCGCATATGGGGTATCAGCGTACTCAGGACAAATTGCACAATAGCTTTTGGGGTCCTATTTCTCCTGTTACCATTATAAAAATAAAAATTTGGGGCAAAAAGATTATTTTTGTGGAAAAAAATATGATTTTTTTATTTTCACGGCTCTACGTTATAAACTTCTGTGAAGCACTTGGGGGTTCAAAGTGCTCACCACACATCTAGAAAAGTTCCTTGGGGGTCTAGTTTCCAAAATGGAGTCACTTGTGGGGGGTTTCTACTGTTTAGGCACATCAGGGGCTATCCAAACGTTACATGACACCCACAGACCATTCCATCAAAGTCTGCATGTGAAAAAGGCACTACTTCCCTTTCGAGCTCTGCCATGCGTCAAAATAGTGGTTTCCCCCCACATATGGGGTATCAGCGTACTCAGGACAAATTGCACAATAACTTTTGGGGTCCTGTTACCCTTTGGAAAATAACAATTGGGGGTGGAAAGATCATTTTTGTGGAAAATATATGATTTTTTAATTTTACTGCTCTACGTTATAACCTTCTGTGAAGCCCTTGGGGGTTCAAAGCTCTCACCACACATCTAGATAAGTTCCTTGGGGGGTCTAGTTTCCAAAATGGGGTCACTTGTGGGGGTTTCCACTGTTTAGGCACAGCAGGGGCTCTCCAAATGCGACATGGCGGCCAATCTCAATTACAGCCAAAAAAGTCAAATGGCGCTGCTTCCCTTCCGAGCTCTGCCATGCGCCCAAATAGTGGTTTACCCCCACCTATGGGGTATCAGCGTACTCAGGACTAATTGCACAATAAATTTGGGGTCCTTTTATCCTTTGGAAAATAAAAATTGGGATGAAAAGATCATTTTTGTGGAAAAAATATGATTTTTTAATTTACGGCTCTACGTTATAACCTTCTGTGAAGCGCTTGGGGGTTAAAAGCTCTCACAACACATTTAGATAAGTTCCTTGGGGGGTCTAGTTTCCAAAATGGGGTCACTTGTGGGGGTTTCCACTGTTTAGGCACACAGGGACTCTCCAAATGCGACATGGCGTCCAATCTCAATTCCAGCCAAAAAAGTCAAATGGCGCTGCTTCCCTTCCGAGCTCTGCCATGCGCCCAAATAGTGGTTTACCCCCACATATGGGGTATCAGCGTACTCAGGACTAATTGCCCAATAACTTTTGGGGTCCTTTTATCCTTTGGAAAATAATAATTGGGATGAAAAGATCATTTTTGTGGAAAAAATATGATTTTTTAATTTTACGGCTCTACGTTATAACCTTCTGTGAAGCCCTTGGGGGTTAAAAGCTCTCACAACACATTTAGATGAGTTCCTTGAGGGGTCCAGTTTCCAAAATGGGGTCACTTGTGGGGGGTTTCAACTGTTTAGGCACACAGGGACTCTCCAAATGCGACATGGCGTCCAATCTCAATTCCAGCCAAAAAAGTCAAATGGCGCGGCTTCCATTCCGAGCTCTGCCATGCGCCCAAATAGTGGTTTACCCCCACACATGGTATATCGGTGTACTCTGGAGAAATTGTACAACAAATATTGTGGTTCATTTTCTCCTGATACCCTTGACAAAATTTAAAAAAATTGTGTCGAAAGAAAAATTTTGGGAAAAAAAGTTAAATGTTCATTTTTTCCTTCCACATTGCTTCAATTCTGGTGAAGTACCTAAAGGGTTAATAAACTTCTTGAATGTGGCTTTGAACACGTTGAGGGGTGCAGTTTTTAGAATGGTGTCACTTTTGGGTATTTTCTGTCATATTGACCCCTCAAATTCACTTCAAATGTGAGGTGGTCCCTAAAAAAATGGTTTTGTAAATTTTGTTGGAAAAATGAGAAATTGCTGGTCAACTTTTAACACTTATAACTTCGTAACAAAAAAAAATTTTGGTTCCAAAATTGTGCTGATGTAAAGTAGACATGTGGGAAATGTTATTTATTAACTAATTTTTGTGACATATCTCTCTGATTTAATGGCATAAAAATTAAAAGTTTGAAAATTGCAAAATTTTCAAAATTTTTGCCATATTTCCATTTTTTTCATAAAAAAACGCAAGTTATATTGAAGAAATTTTACCACTGTCATGAAGTACAATATGTCACGAGAAAACATTCTCAGAATCGCCAAGATCCGTAGAAGCGTTCCAGAGTTATAACCTCATAAATAGACAGTGGTCAGAATTGTAAAAATTGGCCTGGTCTTTAACCTACAAAATGGCTTGGTCGTTAAGGGGTTAAGAATCTCCATGATCTTATAAGGTCCAATGAACCTAGGCTTAAACTTAGGAGATGCAACTCTCATAGGGATATTTCTTGAGGACAACCAGACCAAGTCCCCCATTTCAAACCGAGGACCATCAGTCCTATGCCGGTTGGCAAACTGTTGGGCCTTCTCCTGAGAGAGGGACAAACTCTCCACTACCTGGTCCCAAATCTGCTGCATACGCTCCACAACAGAGTCAACACCTGGACAGACAGAAGCCTCCTTCTGTCCCGAAGAAAATCGAGGGTGAAACCCAAAATTGCAGAAAACTGGAGATATCAAAGTGGCAGAGCTAGCCCTATTATTAAGAGCAAACTCAGCCAAAGGCAAAAAATAGACCCAGTCATCCTGATCAGCAGACACAAAGCATCTCATATAAGTCTCCAATGTCTGGTTTGTTCTCTCAGTTTGTCCATTGGTCTGAGGATGAAAAGCCGAGGAGAAAGACAATTGAACACCAAGTTTAGAACAAAAAGTCCTCCAAAATCTGGAAACAAACTGGACTCCTCTGTCAGACACAATGTTCTCAGGAATCCCGTGTAACCGAACCACGTGCTGAAGGAACAAAGGCACCAATTCGGAGGAGGAAGGCAACATAGGTAATGGCACAAGATGTATCATTTTGGAAAACCTATCACAAATCACCCAGATAACGGTCATTCTCTGAGAAACAGAGAGGTTGGAAATTAAATCCATAGAGATATGGGTCCATGGTCTCTTGGGCACAGGCAATGGCATCAACAAACCACTAGAGCGAGAGCAAGGCTTGGAGCGAGAGCAAGTCCCGCAGGACTGCACAAATTCCCTGACGTCACGAGACAAAGTAGGCCACCAAAAGGACCGACTAACCAAGTCTCTGGTACCAAAAATTCCAGGATGACCGGCCAACGCGGAACAATGAATCTCAGACATCACACTCTTTTTCCACCGGTCTGGGACAAACAATTTCCTAATAGGGCAGCGCTCGGGTTTATCCTCCTGACACCCTTCCAGAGCCAGTCTCAAATTGGGCGAGATGGCGGAAAGAACTACACCCTCTTTCAACATAACAGCAGGATCAGACAACTCAGGAGAGTCCGCAAGGAAACTCCTCGAGAGGGCATCCGCTTTAACATTCTTAGTGCCAGGAAGAAAGGAAACCACAAAATTAAAACGTGTGAAAAACAAGGCCCACCTGGCCTGTCTAGGATTAGGTCGCTTGGCTGATTCCAGATAAACCAGATTCTTATGGTCCGTGAGGACCACCACCTGATGTTTGGCTTCCTCCAGCCAATGTCTCCACTCTTCAAAAGCCCACTTCATGGCCAATAACTCCCGATTACCCACGTCATAATTACGTTCAGTTGGAGAAAATTTTCGAGAGAAAAAGGCACAAGGGTTACTTTTAGAGGTCTCTGGATCTATTTGGGACAAAACGGCACCTGCCCCAATTTCAGAGGCATCAACCTCCACCTGAAATGGCAGAGAAACATCAGGCTGCCGTAGAACAGGAGCAGAAGTGAATCTCTGCTTAAGTTCCTAAAACGCAGAGACTGCCTCAGGAGGCCAATTCACCACATCAGGACCCTTCTTGGTCAAATCAGTCAATGGTTTAACAATAACAGAGAAATTACCAATACATTTACGATAAAAATTGGCAAAACCCAAGAATCTCTGAAGAACCTTTAATGAAGTAGGTTGGACCCAATCACAGATGGCCTGAACCTTGACCGGGTCCATTTCAATAACAGACGGGGACAAAATGAATCCCAGAAATGAGATCCTCTGTACGCCAAAAAGACACTTTGATCCCTTCACATACAGAGCATTCTCTCTCAAAATCTGGAACACAGTCCGAACATGCTTCACATGAGAGTCCCAGTCATTGAAAAAAATCAAGATATCATCCAAATAAACAATCAGAAATTTATCCACAAAATCCCTGAAAATGTCATTCATGAAGGAATGGAAGACGGTAGGAGCATTAGTGAGCCCAAAGGACATCACTAGGTACTCAAAATGCCCCTCTGGGGTATTAAATGCCGTATTCCATTCATCCCCGCGCTTAATGCGAATCAGGATATACGCCCCCTGAGGTCAAGCTTGGTAAACCAAGTAGCACTTTTCACCCTGGAAAACAGGTCAGAAATCAAGGGTAACGGATATTGATATTTCACAGTGATATTGTTCAAGAGACGATAATGAATACACGGCATTAATGAACCATCCTTTTTGGCCAAAAAAAAAAAACGGCACCCAAGGGTGAAGAGGATGGTCTGATATGACCCTTCTCCAATGACTCCTTGATATAAGACCGCATAGAGTCATGTTCAGGTACAGACAAGTTAAAAAGGCGACCTTTAGGGAATTTACTACCAGACACTAATTCAATAGCGCAGTCATAGCTCCTATGGGGGGGCAAGGATGCAGATTTACTTTCGCTAAACACATCAGAAAAATCAGTCAAAAAGTCAGGAACATTCTGAGCCTGGGGAGAGGCAGAAAAAACAGGAGTGTTGGCATTAACACATTGGCAGCCCCAACTGGTTACAGACACAGATTTCTAATCCAAAACAGGATTATGAGACTGTAACCAAGGGAAACCTAGTACAATAATGTCATGCAGATTATACAGCACCAAAAATTTGCAACTCTCCTGATGATCAGGTTCAACCCTCATTATCACCTGAGTAGAGAACTGGGGTTTATTCTCAGCCAAAGGGGTAGAATCAATCCCCAGTAGGGGAATAGACTTCCGTAGGTGTATCAAGGGAAAACCACAACGTTTAGCAAATTCAAAATCCATCAGGTTAATAGCTGCTCCCGAATCAGCAAAAGCCTGAGCAGAAAATGTGGGGGTAACAGTCAACAGAAATTTAGTCTGAACACTACCCAAGACAACTGAGCGTGCAAAACGTCTGCCCCGCTTAGGGCAGACTGAAATAGCATGAGAGGCGTGACCACAGTAGAAACATAACCCATTGCGTTTTCGAAACTCATGACGCTGTGCCCGGAAGCCACTCTATCACACTGCATGGGTTCAGAAGCTGGTTCACAAGGCAACACTATTCCACGCATACCTCTACGCTCACGCAAACGTCTGTCAATTTGAATCGCTAATGACATAGAATCATTGAGACCAGAGGGAGCAGGGAAACCCACCATAACATCTTTTACATTCTCTGACAGACCCTTCCGAAAAAGGGCTGCCAAAGCATCATCATTCCATTTGGTCAGGACTGCCCACCTTCGGAATCTCTGACGGTATAACTCAGCGTCCTCAAGACCCTGATTTAATGCCAACAAGGCTTTTTCAGCTTGATCAGTGACATTAGGCTCATCGTACAATAACCCCAGAGCCAGAAAAAATGCATCAACATTACTCAAAACAGGATCCCTAGGTGTCAGGGAAAAAGCCCAATCCTGAGGATCGCCGCGCAGGAGAGAGATGACAATTTGAACCTGCTGTGCTGTGTTCCCTGAGGACTTAGGTTTTAAGGCAAAAAACAACTTACAGTTATTTTTGAAATTCAGAAATTTAGCTCGATCCCCTAAAAACAAATCTGGCATGGGATCCTAGGTTCCACAACCGGCAACCCTGCAAGATAGGTAGCAATACTCCGAACTTCAGTGGCAAGCTGATCCACACGGCCAGACAACTGTGCAAACTCCATTGAGAGAAAAAAAAAATCCTCAGCACCCAGAGAAAAAGAGGGAAAGAAAAAAAAATATCTCTGACAACTCTGACAACTTTTTTTTTTTTTTTACACTATCTTTCCCTTCTGTGAGTACCATACAATCTTCAGTTTGGCCGGTGATACTGTTATGATTTGGTAGCTGAGGAGAGCAGGCAAAAAAAGGCAATACACCAGAGAGGTTGGAAACTACTGGATTGCAGTACCCTGACTAACCACCACAACTAAAGGCAGCCGTGGAGCGCACCTACATTGGTCCTAGACGCCTCGTCACAGCCTGAGAAGCTAACTACACCTAAAGATAGAAAGAGGAAAACTATCTGCCCCGGAGCAGATCCCCAAAGAACATAGGAAGCCCCCAAACATGTAATGGCGGTTAGACAAGAGGAAATACAGACACAGACAGAAAATAGTATGAGCAAACGTTGGGGCCCAATCTTCCTAGAAAGAAAAGGATAGGAAGGACACTTACTGCAATCCAAAAACCCTAAAAAAATACCAACTCACTAATTGCAAAAACACCTGAGATCACACGACCTCTACCACCTAAATTAGTTCTCTGGTGTAACAAAACTAAGCAGCAGCCACTGAAAAAACTGGAAAAGGCAAATGAACAAATAACAGTGGCTCAGATAAACTGAGAGGAGCACAAGCCCCTGGAGGGGACCTGGCTGACCTCCACAGAAGTGCAGGACAAAATGCAAAAAGCAAGCACAAAAATAAAAGCAGAAAATATCTTATCTGTTAGCAGAAGATGCAGGCAAGACACAGCAAGCTTCCAAGTGAACCAGGAACCAAAGTTGAGACAAGAACAATTGATCACCGGCAACCCTGATGGGAGGGAACCTCCCTTACATAAGACCAGTCTGTAACACCTGATTACCAATCTTCACAATTTTCATTGAATAGTTCAGTACTATTTGCAACCACCAGAAGGAGCTTCTGCTCAGAATTCATCTCTAACTCATTCACAACATCTACCACTTTGTCCAGTCTCAGTAGCTCTGTTTCTGGAACACATAATTTTCACCCTGATCCTCTTCCCTCCCACCATGCTGAGTGCCCATAAACAAGTGATTCCATACTTGGCAACTCTGAAGAGCCTTTCACATTTCCATGTATAGATTCATGCCTTTTTCTCCCTGCCTATCCCAACCAGGACATGAGATCACATGTACTGATGCTCAAGTATTTGAGCAGCCATGCTCACAAGAAGTCAAAGGTGAGAAAATGCAATTACTGTCGCAAGAGCAAGATGATGATGAGTCACAATTGTCAGCAAGTGGTATTGTTAAGTCAGCCAGTTTGGAGGAGGACCAGGGTGCAAAAGTGGAAGACTAGGTGGTGGATGATGAAGTCACTGACCCAACCTGGGTCAGGGACATGAAAAGCAAGAACAGCAGCGCACAGTTAGGAGGCATCTACAGCACCACAACAGGCAGGAATGGGCATTGGGGTGGCAGAGACACGAGGTAGGAAACTTATTCCAAGAGCACCAACACGGGTGAAGTTGCCAAGCCAAGGGGTAGGTGATCCTAAGTCTGGTGCTATTTTACAGACAGTCCAGTTAACTTAAAAAGGTCAATTGCAACATCTGCCATGCCAGCATCAGCAGGAGTAGAATAACTACCAGCTTGACAACCACCAGCATGCTCAGGCACATGCAAGCAAATCACCTGACAACATGGGCCTGATGCAATGGTCCAAAAACATTGTCTGTGGCTGACACCACTGCCTCTTCCCCTGTTCTTTAGGCATGCCAATCCCCTGTCCATAATATAGGCAAAGATGCCTCCCACCTTGCACCTGTCATTTGACACTTTCTACCACAATCAGCAACCTCAACCATGTCCTTGTCCCAGCAGATCGTTCATTTGTCCCTACCCGAGTCCTTGGAACGCAAGCAAAAATGAGCAGCAACCCACCCACAAGCTACAATGCTAAATGGCCATATTTTTTGCACTGCTTGCTCTGGAAGTGTTGGGGTTTAGGTTTGTGGTGATGGAACCTTCATGGTGACGACTGTCTCTTGCTACTCTGTCCACAGTCACCAATATTTCTCCTGGTGTGCTGTCCCCGACTTAACCAAGCACGTGTCCCATAACATCAGCCATGCCCTGACCAACACTGACTGGGAATGTTCAACTTAACCGCGGACAAGTGGAGAAGTGCTTGTGGCCAGGGATGCCACATTTCCCTGACCGCACACTGAGTAAACATTTTGGAAACCGGGACCCAGTTGGACCCTATGAAGGAATACATACTATCAACACCGAGGATTGAGGGACCTGGATCAATCAGGGTTGCCCTCCCATCTTCTACAGCAGTTCCTGCACCTCCTCCTCCTCCTCACCCTCCATCTCACAAACATCAACATCAGCTGAATTCACTACCTCGGCTAAAGGCTGGGTCTCACATAGCGATACACCAGCGATCCCGACAACGATATGCATTTGTCAGGATCGCTGGTGTATCGCTATATTATCGCTGCTGAGCTGCCAAACAGGCAGCTCAGGGCAGCGATCAGCACAAGGACACTGCGGGTAACATCGCTTAGTTACCCGCAGTGTAGCTTGGATACCAGCGCCCTGATACAGGGAGCTGGTATCCAAGGTACACAGCGGGTTTCCAAGCGCTGCGCGGTGCCTGGAAACCCGCTGTGTACCTTGGATACCAGCTCCCTGCATCAGGGCGCTGGTATCCAAGGTACACAGCGGGTTTCTAGGCACAGCCCCGCGCCTGGAAACCCGCTGTGTACCTTGGTTACCAGCGGATCGCTGGTCTCCTGCCTGTCACACGCAGCGATGCATGCCTGTCAGCGGGAGACCAGCGATCAAAAAAATGTCCAGACATTTCAGCGACGATCAGCGATACCCGGCAGGGGGGCTGATCGTCGCTGAATGTCACACACAGCGATATCACTGGTGAGCTCGGTGCTGCGTCACAAAACTAGTGACTCAGCACCGATCTCGCTAGCGAGATCGTTTTGTGAGACGGGCCCTTAAGTGGCAACAAGCTGTGCTGAAGTTAATTTGCTTAGATAACAAACGAGATACCGCTGCGGAGTTGTTGAAAGGTCTAACAGACCAGACTGACCAGTAGCTATCACCCCTGAACCTACAACCAGGCATAGTCATGTGTGAAGCTCTGAAGCTTGGTAACCTCAGACACGTACCATGCTTCGCCCATGTGCTCAACTTAGGATGGTTTCATATTTGCGTATTGATGGGCAGCGTTTGATCCACATAGATCCGTATGTGTCATGAGTACATATCTTTAATATGGTGTACGCAGGGACATGCGTTTGCATGCATTCGCATGCGTTTGCCTACCTATGCATTATTTCTCGGTGTGCTGTGGGGCTCGGTGAATGCAACATGTTGCATTTTTTTGAGGCGTCAATTATGCGCAGCCATGCACATGCTGACGGAGTGCGTCAAAACAACGCATTACTGTCTATGGGAACGCATTGGAATGCAAGTTCTTGAATACGCAAGCGTTCGATACCAACGCATACTTCACACTGAACATGTCCAGGAAGTTGTTTTCATCCACACCTCAATAAAAAGTCTATAAAAGGGGGTGAGGACTCAGCAAGTTCATTCCTCTCAAGCTTCTGGAACTGAGCAAAATACACTGGATGTAAGTATAGAAGCTTTGAAAATGTCTGTCTGTCTTTGATTCTGTACTCTGTACTAATTTTTCTTTCTGTTCCTTGTAGACTGTTTGCTGATCCAGTCCCGAGCTGCCTTCCTGGTGCTGCAGTCCTGTGCTGCCTTCCTCGTGTTGCCTTCCTGGAGCTGCCGTCCTGGTGATGCCGTCCTGGTGCTGCCTTCCTAGAACTGCCGTCCTGGTGCTGCCTTCGTGAAGCTGCCGTCCTGGTGTTGCCATTCTGCTGCTGTCATCTTGGTGCTGCCATCCTGGTGCTGTGCTGTTGTCCTGTGCTGCCTGACTGCTGTGCTGTTGGACTACTGCCTGTAATGTATGTCTTGGTGTCCAATTTTTTCTAATTTTTTACTAAATTGTGTTTGTCTTTTACCAATAGAGTTGAGAGAAACAGATCGGTCAGATTTATAAGTCACCGACTTTCGCCAAAGTCGGGTTTCGCTCAGAGAAACCATAGCGTGAAGTCGGCAATGCGTTCGGCAAAATGAGCGCCAAAGTTGGTTTTCCTATAATGCTTGAAGGCGCCTTTTTTCAGCCAATGAGCAAGAACGTACACTGTGGGCAATGAGATGACATGGGCAGCATCTACCACCATCTTAGAGAAGGGCATTGCGTGATTGGCTTGCTTTGGGGGTCATCATAGTGTCTATAAAAGCCCTGATCGCTGACCTCCATTTTACTTCTGCCGATCTAAACAGTAGGGAGAGGTTGCTGACGCTGTTTATCAGTAGGGAGAGAGTTAGGGCTGGAAAGAGAAGTTCTTATGTGCTTGTGCTGATAGCAATTGGGCTGTACAGTTAGTGTGCAGTGACAGGGAGGGATTTTCTTGTGTGCAGCAGCGCTGGTTATTAGGCTGCCTGATAGCTGTATTGCTGTGTGTACACTGCTGTGCAGACTGCTTTTTACACAGCACTAATACTTTTATTATTTTTTTCTGCACAGTTACCGAGCGTTCATATTTTCCCACACCGCATAGAGCTGTACGCTCCTCACACACTACCGTGTACCGTCTGGTATCACGGACAAATACATACTGACTGTGTGTGACTCCGGAAATATATACAGAGATTTAAATTTTCCCCTACACGGTATACAGCTGTGCACTTCTGATACAGTGCCATTTTTCTGCTTTTTGTATTACGGTCAAATCCATACTGAGAGAGCGTCTGTGTGTGACTCCGGAAATATATACAAAGATTTAAATTTCCTCTTCACCGTATACAGATGTACGCTTCTGATACAGTACAGTTTTTCTGCCTTTTGTATTACGGTCAAATCCAAACTGAGTGAGCGTTTGTATGTGACTCCGGAAATAAATACGGAGATTTAAATTTTTCCCTATACTGTATACAGCTGTACACTTCTGATAAAGTACTGTTTTCTGCCTTTTGAATTACGGTCAAATCCATACTGACTGAGCATCTGTGTGTGACTCAGGAAATATATACAAAGATTTAAATTTTCCCCTACACTGTAAACAGCTGTACGCTTCTGATACAGTACCGTTTTTCTGCCTTTTGTATTACGGTCAAATCCATACTGAGAGAACGTCTGTGTGTGACTCCGGAAATATATACGGAGATTTAAATTTTCCACTACACTGTATACAGCTGCACGCTTCTGATACAGTATCGGTTTTCTGCTTTTTGTATTCTGGTCTAATCTATACTGAGTGAGAGTCTGTGTGTGACTCCGGAAATATATTCGGAGATTTAAATTTTCCCCTACACTGTACATAACTGTACGCTTCTGATACAGTACCGTTTTTCTGCTTTTTGTATTCTAGTCAAATCCACACTGAGTGAACGTCTGTGTGCGACTCCGGAAATATATACGGAGATTAGAGTTGAGCGAAACAGGTCGGTCAGATTCAATAATCGCCGACTTTCGCCAAAGTCGTGTTTCACCGAGCAAAACCCAACCACAGCTTGAAGTCGGCTAATGAGCAAGGACGTACACTGTGGGCAACGAGATGACATGGGCAGTGGACACCACCATCTTAGAGAAGGGCATTGCAGTGATTGGCTTGCTTTGGGGGGAGTCTTAGTGTCTATAAAAGCCCTGACCGCCAACCGCCATTTTACTTCTGCAGATCTGAACAGTAGGGAGAGGTTGCTGACGCTGTTTATCAGTAGGGAGAGAGTTAGGGCTGGAAGCAGAAGTTCTTATGTGCTTGTGCTGATAGCAATTGTGCTGTACAGTTAGTGTGCAGTGACAGTGGAGGATTTTCTTGTGTGCAGCAGCACTGGTTGTTAGGCTGCCTGCAAGCGACAGGGGAGGATTTTCTTGTTTGCAGCAGCGTTGGTTAATAGGCTGCCTGCTAGCTGTATTGCTGTGTGTACACTGTGGTACAGACTGCTTTTTACACAGCACTAATACTTTTATTCTTTTTTTTCTGCACAGTTAACTAGTGTTCATTTTTTCCCTCACCATATAGAGATGTACGCTCCTCACACACTACTGTGTACCGGCTGGTATAACGGACAAATACATGCTGACTATCTGTGTGTGATTCCGGAAATATGTGCGGAGAGTTACAATTACTCCTAGACTGTATACAGCTGTACGCTTTTGATACATTACCCTTTTTCTGCCTTTTATATTCTGGTGTAATCCATACTGAGCCTGTGAGAGTCTGTGTCTGACTCCGGAAATATATAGGGAGATTTACAATTACCCCTACACTGTATACACCTGGTATCTTGTGATACATTACCCTTTTTCTGCTTTTTATATTTTGCTCTAATCCATTCTGAGCCTGAGAGCGTCTGTATGTGACTCCGGAAATATATATGGAAATTTACAATTTTCCATTATACTATATACACCTGGTATCTTCTGATACAGTACCCTTTTTTTGCTTTTTATATTCTGGTCTGATCCATACTGAGCCTGTGAGAATCTGTGTCTGACTCCGGAAATATATACGGAGATTTACAATTACCCCTACACTGTATGCACCTGGTATCTTCTGATACATTACCCTTTTTCTGCTTTTTATATTCTGGTCTAATCCATACTGAGCCTGAGAGCGTCTGTTTGTGACTCTGGAAATATATACGGAGATTTACAATTTTCCCCTATACAATATACACTTGGTATCTTCTGATACAGTGCCCTTTTGCTGATTTTTATATTCTGGTCTAATCCATACTGAGCCTGTGAGCATCTGTGTTTTACTCCTGAAATATATACGGAGATTAATAATTACCCCAACAATATATACACCTGGTATCTTCTGATACAGTACCCTTTTTCTACTTTTTATATTCTTGTCTTATCGATACTGAGCCTGTGAGCGTCTGTGTGTTACTCCGGAAATATATACGGAGATTTAAAATTACCCCAACACTGTATACAGCTGTACGCTTGTGATACAGTACCCTTTTTCTGCTTTTTATATTCTGGTCTAATCCATACTGAGCCTGTGAGCATCTATGTGTTACTCCGGAAATTTATACGGAGATTTAAAATTATCCCAACAATGTATACAGCTGTACGCTTCTGATACAGTACCCTTTTACAGCTTTTTATATTCTGGTCTAATCCATACTGAGCCTGTGAGCATCTGTGTGTTACTAACGAAATATATACGGAGATTTAAAATTACCCCAACACTGTATACAGCTGTATGTTTCTGATATAGTGCCCTTTTTCTGCTTTTTATATTCTGTTCTAATCCCTACTGAACCTGAGAGCGTCTGTGTGTAACTCCGGAAATATATACGGAGATTTACAATTTTCCCCTATACTATATACACCTGGTATCTTCAGATACAGTACCCTTTTTCTGCTTTTCATATTCTTGTCTAATACATACTGAGCCTGTGAGTGTCTGTGTCTGACTCCGGAAATATATACGGAGATTTACAATTACCACTAGACTGTATGCTGCTGTACGCTTGTGATACATTACCCTTTTTCTGCTTTTTATATTCTAGTGTAATCCATAATGTACCTGTGAGAGTCTGTGTCTGACTCTGGAAATTTACAGTTATCACTAGACTATACACAGCTGTACGCTTGTGATACAGTACCCTTTTTATGCTTTTTATATTCTGGTCTAATCCGTACTGAGCCTGTGAGCTTCTGTGTGTTACTCTCAAAATATATACGGAGATTTAAAATTACCCCAACACTGTATACAGCTGTGCGCTTCTGATACAGTACCCTTTATCTGCTTTTTATATTCTGGTTTAATCCATACTGAGCCTGAGAGCATCTGTGTGTGAATCCGGAAATATATATGAAGACTCTTTCTGATAGCCTACTATCAGCAGGGCAAGCGAGCTCCTGTGAGGCATATTGTGCCAAATCATGCCAGGTGTCCAGTTTGCATTGAGTTTCGTGTTTCAGTCAGACCTTCGACTTTTGCTGATAGTTGGCCGATTTCGTTCGACTCGACTTTTGAGAAAGTCAGGTGGTCCGAATCCTGACTCGACCCTCCGAGAGGCAAAGTCGCTCATCTCTAGTTACTATTATTATAAAGTAAATTAAGGTTGACAAGCTTAAGTAATAAGAATTGATGTCGTTGGCATTGAAATGGGCACTGTAGGTGTGTATACTGTCCTCCACTCCCTGCCGACTTTTCTTCCCCATTGACTTGCATTGTGGTCGCGTCGAGTTTCAGTCGGACCTTCGACTATTTCCGATAGTCGGCCAATTTCTTTCGACTCGATTTTTGGTAAAGTCGGGTGGTCCCACTCGACCCTCCCGAAGGCAAATTCGCTCATCTCTACTTACCAAGTTTAATTTTTCCTATCTGTTCTTTTCTCTAGTGCTTCACTTGACTGGTGCCTGCTTTTCCACCATGTCCTTCACTGAAGATTCCGAAACTGGACATGACAGTGATTATGTAATCTCCCTTGATTTACTGATTGGTATATATTGACTGGCAATACTATACATGTGTTAAATCATGTATTTTCTTTACAGGTATTTTGCAGTGCTGAAGAGCAGGGGTGGTCAAGTGGAAATTAATCTTCCCAGGGTCGTTGGCCTCAAGTTTCTGAGGAAATACGGGGTGTAAGTAGTCTTTTCTTTATCAGAGTAGTAATTTAATTGTTTTTAATTTTTACTTACCAATTCTTTTTTTTTTTTGATCTATAGGTTCCACAACATGAGGAAGGACAGCCTGACATAGATAACAATCTACTTATTCAAGCTGTGCAAGAGTAAGCAGCGATGTGCGACTCCCGTGATTGGAATCATTCCGACTCAGCCTTGATCCGACTACTCTGGGACGAAGTGGCCAGATCACTGCTGGATGATTGGGACCGTGCCACATCAAATGCCAGAAAGGATTTTGGTAAGAATTGCAATGCGATCTGATGTGGCACTGAACCTGTAGGTGCATTGCTTTACAATTAATTTTCTCCTTTTTTCACCCTTCACAGTGAAGAGAATAAAAGTCCGTTGGCTCTCGATGAAGGATCACTTCAATAAGGACACGATAGAAGACATTTGGGTTCGAAGTGGTGCTGCTCGAAAAATCACAAAATATACGGTAAGTAACATCAGCAGCTTTTTTTTTAAGCCTGCGGTTGCTCAGCAAACGTGAGTATCTTTTGTGTTGTCTTACTATTTAAACTTTTTTTTTTTTACTAATGTTTTTCATTTGTTTTTCACACAGAACGTGGAGCAGCACAATAGAACCTGGATCGTCCTCAGTTGGAGCGGCCCTTCATCGATCAGCCAATGAACCAACACAATCCCAAACATCCAACAGCGATGGAGTAACCAGGCAGACTTCACAGGCTGGGGAACAGACAGCCAGTCCAGTAAGTTTTCCCCTCTCCCAGCCCTCTGCCTCTACTTTACTTGGGTCTGCTCGCCAGTGGCAGAGGTCCTGGGAGAGGTCACTCATGCTCGAGTTTATTCATTTAGGCTCGACTTTCCAGGATGGGATGAAAGCAGTTTTAGAAAGGATGGACAGGATTTCCACAGAAGCCTTGACCGCCTGGAAGCCAAACTTAATAGACCGTTGCTACATTCTTTTTCCTCAATAGAGCGGTGCGTGATGGAAAACCAAAGGCCTGATCTCCAGCTGAACGTTATGCAGGCCTGCCAGGCTGCTTACAGCCAGGCAATGCAGCAGTCCCGATATCAGCAGCAGGCACAAAGTTTTTTCCATACAGGTCAACAAGATCCAGCACAGCAGCAGTGGCAGAATC
The DNA here is from genome assembly GCA_033576555.1 of Oophaga sylvatica. Classification (NCBI taxonomy): domain Eukaryota; kingdom Metazoa; phylum Chordata; class Amphibia; order Anura; family Dendrobatidae; genus Oophaga; species Oophaga sylvatica. Next base: position 480,731,129 of record JARQOD010000003.1, on the reverse strand, counting down.
TGCCAGCACCTTTCCCATACCAGTCTGCTTCCCAAGTGAGCTATCCACCACCACAACCAGCACTGGACATTAGGACTGTTCCTACAGTACCCAGCTACACAACGCAGCTGAATGCAGCAGCCATGCCTTCAACTTCCACTAAGCATCAGAGTGCATAAGTCATGCCTTCAACTCCCACCATGCAGCCGAGTGCAACAGCCGTGCCTTCAATTTCCACCATGCAGCCAAGTGCAGCAGCCATGCCTTCAACTTCCACCACGCAGCCGAGTGAAGCACCCCAGGAACAGGAATGAACCAAACACCTAGGAACCAGAAAAACATCCAAGAAAAGGAAAGTTGGAAAGAAACCAAATCCATCACCTCCAGTCTCACCTCCCAATGTGTCTCTGTTTCCAAGTATGTCCCCACTTTCCCTTGGTTCACTCCCCTCCAATGTGTCCATCCCTTCCAATTTGTTTTCTGCGCCTAATGTGTCCTCTTCCCATAATGTTTCATCTGTTGCCAATGTATCTCACCCATTCCTCCAATTAACTTCCCCTTAAACCACTTCCCCAACCACCCCTAGCCAATCATCCCAGCCCGACACCCCCGAGGTCCACCATGTCACACCAATGGGCAGATGGCAAAAGTAAAAGACTTTTTTTTATTTTTTTTTATTTATTTCTGTTAAACTAAACATTGTTTTTAATAAAAATGCTTTTTTTCACAATTCCTGTATCAGTCTTTTCTTTATCTCTTTATTTAAATAAAGTATTAATGAGTGTTACAATCAAGGGGTTTAGTATTAAACTTGCAGTCAAGGTGTTATTATTAAACTCAGAAAACATTACAGGTACATTTCAATTATTAGCGGCTTAAACCATTTTGTCTTGCCATGCCCCACATCTATTATCAGAAACAAAGTAGGCAGCAAATTTATTCCTCATTTGGGTAACCTCCACTGTAGTCCTTAGAGTGTGATCTTGGTAATCACGCAATGTGGTAGCATCAGGTTCCTCCAGTTGTAAGTTGTGTTCCTCTTTAGCCAGGATGTAGTTGTGCAGGACAACACATGCTTTCAGAACCTCATCAATTGTCTCAATTTTTAGATTAATGGCTGTTCTCAAAATGTGCCATTTAGATACCAGCAATCCAAAGGCACCCTCCACAGTTCTTAGTGCCCTTGTCAGTTGGCAGTTGAAAATCCTTTTTGTGTGATTTAAGTCCCGACTTGAGTACGGTTTTATGAGGATGGCAGACATTTGGAATGCCTCATCCCCAACTGCAACAAATGGCATTGATGGTCCTTCAGTGTTGGGAAAAGGTAGTGGCTGTGGAAAATTAAAATCATTACCATACAAACGTTGGCCCATGTCAGAGTTTTGAAAGTCTGTGAGTCATTTCCTCGTCCAAATGAGCCAATGTCCACAGCGACAAATCTACAGTCAGCATCTGCAATTGCCATTAGAACAATGGAAAAGTATTTTTTATAATGGAAATACTTGGATCCACTTCCAGCAGGTTTCATAATCCGAATGTGTTTGCCATCCACAGCCCCCAAACAGTTGGGAAAATTACAAATGTGCATGAATTTGGCAGCATTTTCCAGCCAGAGTTCAGATGTTGGTTGGGGGAGGAATTCTTCATGCAGAATGTTGCTTAAAGCACTGCCGGTGTCTCCAACAAACCCAGAAAGGGTGGACACTCCAATCCTGAATTGAAAATGGATAGATGTTAAGGTCTTTCCAGTAGCCAGGAATCTGTGGAACAGAAAATGAGAAAAAAAAATCAGTTCATGGCTTTTAGAAAAAAAAATGTAAAAAATATCAGTACATGGCTTTTAGAAAAAAATGTAAAAAAAGTACATAGTTTTTAGAAAAAAAATGTAAAAAGTCAGTACATGGGTTTTAGAAAAAAATGTAAAAAAAATCAGTAAATGGCTTTTAGAAAAAAATTAAAAAAAATCAGTACATGGCTTTTGGAACAATATTACCGACATGTGTTTCTTTTTCAACATTACGTACTCAGGGTCACCAACAGACGTTCCTCAGCAGGAATTGCTCGACATAGCTGTGTGACCTGCCTGGTGATGGATCCTCGGACACGTAGCAGCAAGTAATTGAAGCTCTGTTCCGACATTCTCGTGTACTCGAGAAACTTATCCGTGTTTTCACACAGCTCAGTGTACAAGGAGTGGTAGGCTCCACGGCTCTCTCAGACTTGAACGATGGGGTGTTGGCAATAGCGACGACGACGTCTTCTCAGTCTTTCTCTTCTTTCTTATTCACAAGCAAAAGCAATGGCAAGAGTAAATTTCAATGACAAATCAAGATGAAGAAGGAAGCTCTTCATGCTAAGATCCATCTTGAAGCTGGATACAGCAGCAAAAGACGAGGATTTCATCTGTGCAATGTGTCTATATATAGAAATCCCATGAGACATGCCCATTGAGTGTCTGGTGTCATATCGAACACATGCGTAAGATGATGCGGATAAAAACCGCTGCGTAAACGTGTGTTTTGCAAGCGTTGATACGCTCAAACGCTATTGTGAACCTAGCTTAAGTGGTTCAACGGTTTCTCAAATCTCACTCAGATCTGCCTGAGCTACTTGTGAAAGTACGCCGCATGTGTGCCCATTTCTGCAAGTCGGCTATAGCTGCTGCCGCACCTGGCACAGCTGCAGCAGCATTTGCAATTTCGAGCTCACCAGCGCATTGGAACTGAATGTTACATATGTTGGCAAGGCATTTTGAGCAGCAGAGAGCAGTTGTTGAATACCTGCTACACCATGCACATCGGTATTGTGGTCAGCCTCTGCACATAAGTGCTGATGAGTGTGCAGGGATGTCTGATATCTGAGGGGTTCTCCAAAGCTTTGCAAACTCGACCAAGATGATGAGCTGCTATGATGCAATAATCAATATCACTATCATATTTCTCTGTCTACTGAAACGATCACTGCTCACAACTAAAGAAGAGGCTTTGCTGGTGGAGCAAGTTGAGATGCAGCAAGAAACTATACTTGGTGATACTATACAGCCCAACCTCATTTCATCTTACCAACTCTTTATGGGCGATATTGAGTATGAGGAGGAGGAGGAACAGGAACTAGTTACCTGCGCTAAATAAGGCAGTACTGTTATGGAAATTTGGTTAGGATAAATCTATCATTGTGTGTGCTGCGGCTTTTCCCAATCAGATTGAGTATTTTGAGTGCTCGAGAAATGAAAACTGTTCACACGAAGTGACAGAATAACATTCCATCAATACTGATGGTTTATTGTACGTACATGGTTTTATAGTTGCATGCAGAAAGGGGTGGTTTAGTTAATTTTCATACAATGAAACTTCTTTGTTATTGGTTGTTTGAATACATGAAGGTTTCTGGCTATAACAAAAAGGCTGATTTTGCAATTTATTAGTATCTGTCGTCTCTTTCCTTCTATTCAGCAGAAATTCAGACATCAGATTGGACCATCTGCTGTAAGTTCCTGTTTTCTGATGTCTGGGAAAGTACCAAGGAGCTGTCTGGTTTGCACTAGTCTGACTTATCTGTGTCAGGGGTCATTTCTTGAGCAACTGATTATTGAATGTATTAGATGAGTGAGTATATATGGATATATAGGAGTATACATGCAAGTGAGATCTAAATGAAATACATATATATTCCATCTCAATCCCCCCTTAGATGTCACTTACCCTAATCCTAACCTCTTGTCCCAAAGCGCTGCAACTCTTTTGTGCTGCCGGTGGGCTGACACATGCCTAGTACATGCACCACCCTACGTACAGACTTTTCACACATAGGCTGTCTGGAGATCTGTCTCTAACAGGGGTTCCTGGCTTTGCAATCTTAGTCTCTTATTCAACAGCATGCATAGTCAGCGGTGTGCATTCTTCATCAGGTAGGTTATCTATCCCGTCAGGCAGGGCATCCACAGCATCATTCTGGCTTAGGTGTATATTCTGGCATGGGAGCTTTCTTGCAATGGGATGCGTGGATCCAAGTGGGTCTTTCCTCCAGTTTCACAGAGGTTGGTGTCATCAGCTGCACTTAGAAAGGATTATCAAATCTGGGATCAAGTGTTCTCCTTACAAACTTTTTTACCAACACACAGTCTCCTGGCTTCGAGGAATGTGTACCTTGTACTGAATCTGAATCTGGCAGTGAAGAGAAAACTCGAGAATGGACATTAGATTTTGGTCTGTTCAATTACATAAGCAAACAAGATATAATTTTGCATAGTCAGCTACTGATTGAAGAATACCCCTAACCTGGGTCTAGACCCATACAAAATTTCATATGGTGACAGCTTTTCTGGGCCTCTGAGAGTGTACTTCACACTAAACAATGTAATTGGGAGTGTCTCATGCCATGGTTTCTTTGTCTCTTGGGCAACTTTCAACATTCTGTTCTTAAGTGTCCCATTTAGTCTTTCTACTTTCCCGCTGTTTTGGGGGTGGTAGGGATTGTGTAGGCCCAAATCTGACCCTACTGCTGATCAGATCTTTGTGTCAGGTTTGCTGTGAATGCGGGTACCTGATCACTCTCTATTACTTCTGGAACCCCGTATCTGCACACTATTTCTGAAAGTAGCTTCTTTGCAGTAGTCTTTGCTGACTGGTTCCTCACTGGGAAAGCTTCTGGCCATCCTGAGAACACATCTACGACCAAAAGAGCATACTCAAATCCTCCAGTTGGTGGCATCTGGATGTGGTCTATCTGGATCCTCTGGAAGGGGTAGAGTGGTCTGGCCAGATGATGTGGGGGGACTTTTTCCTCACGTCCAGGGTTGCATTTGCTGCAGGTCAGACAGCTGCTAGTGAATTTGGCTGTTAGGGTGGAAATCCCTGGAGCGAACCAGTAAGCATCAATCAGATCATTCATCTGTATCTTTATCTGTGCCCATTGAACCACCATAGGGTACTTACTTTGCGGTAGACAGGGTTTGGAGTCCAATGCATATATCTTTCCTTCTTCACGTGTTGCTCCTTCCGCATCCAGCTCTCCTTCTTCTTTGGAGCCTGGTCCTTCAACTTCTTATTGGACATCATTTTGTCAGGTTTCTTGTCTTCAGTCGTCATGTTGTAGCCGTCCGGCTCTACAACCTCTCCCACTTCTCCATGTTGCCTTCATTTGGCTGCTTCTTTGGCTGCCATGTCCGCCATGTTATTGCCCCGTGACTCTTTGGTATTCAGTTTTTCATGCGCTTTGACTTTCAAAATTGCCACCATATTAGAAAGTTAGAGTTAATATAGCAGGTCCCTGATGGCTCCATGATGCTTCCTGCTTGCTGTGATGTAGTCCCTCGCAGCCCAGATGGGTCCCATGTCGTGTGCTATGCCATGTGAGCACCCGGTATAGATGTTCGCAGTTTTGCCTTTCATCATCTGGCAGGCCTTCATCAGCACTATCAGTTCGGATTCCTGGGCTGACAGGCTAGGCGGCAGACTTCTGGACCACAGGATTTCTTGACTGCTGGTCGCTGTACAACACGTGTGAAATCTTCCTTCATCATCTGTGAATCTGGAGTCATCCACATAGAGGATCAATTCTGGGTTGGTCAGGGGCTCATCCATCACATTGGGTAATCCTGCTGTTTCCTGTTGCATGATGCTGAAACAATCATGGTCGTCAGTCAAGAGCAAATCAAGATCCTTGTGAAAGGTATCCTGCAGATTTTGCTCTGAAGAGTTAATATCCACATCCCCCTTGGGAGTGAGAGTAGAGTGGCCGGGTTGAGGACTGTGCATCTGGAGATGGTGACATTGTAAGGCAAAAGCAGAGAGCACTGAAGGCGAAGATGCCTTGCGGTGGAGAAATGTTTTGGCTGAGTTTGATTAAGGATTGCTGAGATGTCGTGCGGAGCAAGAATTTCCAGTGGATGTCCAAGAATGATGTCAGCAGTCTTATCCAGGAGAATGTGTGCTGCAAATCCTGCCATCAGGCAGGAGGGGGCTCCTCTTGCAACTGGACCAAGGTGGGCTGCGAAGTAGCCTAAGGGTCTCTGTTTTCCCCCGTGAGTCTGTGTCGGGACTCCAGTAGCATGACGATTTTTCCATCAGGTAAAGACAGAAGGACTTCTCGTAATCAGGTAGGCCTAGTGCTGGCACTGAGTTTATGGCGTCTTTCAGTTTCCTAAATGAGTTTAAGACTGCCTCTGACAGAAGAAATGGGGCTGCATTGATGCAATCTTACAGAGGCTGCATTAGGACTGAGGCATCAGGGATCCAAATTCTGCAATTCAACAATAGACCAAGGAAGGCTTGCAGTGTCTTCGGTGTTGTTGGGGGAGTCATCTTCTCCACAGTGACTTTCCGGTCATCTGTCAGGTGTTTCGTCTGGTGGGCAATACAGTGTCCCAGGAATGTAACTCGCTTCTGACACCACTGGACTTTGTTCTTCGAGACTTTGCATTGCTGCTCCGCCAGGTAGAGTAGGAGAGACAAGGAATGAGCTGTGCAGGTATCGATGTCAGCTACATAAATGAGAAGGTCATCCACGTATTGTAGAAGAGTGACTTCTGCATGTTACATAGTAACATAGTTATTAAGGTTGAAGGAAGACTTTAAGTCCATCTAGTTCAACCCATATCCTATCCTAACCTGCCCTAACATGTTGATCCAGAGGAAGGCAAAAAAAACCCAAGTGGCAAATAGTAAGCTTCACATTGGGGAAAAAAATTCCTTCCCGACTCCACATACGGCAATCAGACTAGCTCCCTGGATCAACGCTGTATCTAGGAAACTAGTGAATATAGCCTGTAATATTATACTTTTCAAGAAAGGCATACAGTCCCCTCTTAAATTTTAATAAGGAATCACTCATTACAACATTAGACGGCAGAGAGTTCCATAGTCTCACTGCTCTTACAGTAAAGAATCTGCATCTGTGATTATGGCTAAACCTTCTTTCCTCCAGACGTAGAGGATGCCCCCTCGTCCCCGTCACAGGTCTAAGAGTAAAAAGATCATTAGAAAGGTCTTTGTACTGTCCCCTCATATATTTGTACATTGTAATAAGATCACCCCTAAGCCTTCGTTTTTCCAAACTAAATAACCCCAAGTGTAATAACCTGTCTTGGTATTGCAGACCCCCCAGTTCTCTAATAACCTTGGTCGCTCTTCTCTGCACCCGCTCCAGTTCAGCTATGTCTTTCTTATACACCGGAGACCAGAACTGCACACAGTATTCTAAGTGTGGTCGCACCAGTGACTTGTATAGAGGTAAAATTATGTTCTCCTCATGAGCATCTATGCCTCGTCTAATGCATCCCATTATTTTATTTGCCTTTGCAGCAGCTGCCTGACATTGGCCACTAAATGTGAGTTTGTCGTCCACCCATACACCCAAGTCTTTTTCAGTGACAGTTTTGCCCAGTGTTTTACAATTAAGCACATAATTATACATCTTATTTGTTCTACCCAAGTGCATGACCTTACATTTATCCCCATTAAAGCTCATTTGCCATTTATCAGCCCAAGCTTCTAGTTTACATAAATCCTCCTGTAATATAAAATTATCCTCCTCTGTATTTATTACCCTGCAGAGTTTAGTGTCATCTGCAAATATTGAAATACTACTCTGTATGCCCCCTACAAGGTCATTAATAAATATGTTAAAGAGAAGAGGCCCCAATACTGACCCCTGTGGTACCCCACTGCTAACCGTGACCCAGTCCGAGTGTGCTCCATTAATAACCACCCTTTGTTTCCTATCCATGAGCCAGTTCTTAACCCACTTACACATATTTTCCCCTATTCCCATTGTTCTCATTTTATGTATCAACCTTTTGTGTGGCACTGTATCAAAAGCTTTTGAGAAGTCCATGAACACCACGTCCACTGCATTCCCTTGGTCCAGTCCTGAACTTACCCCTTCATAAAAGCTTATCAGATTAGTCTGACAAGAACGGTCCCTCGTAAACCCATGCTGATACTGTGTCATGAGTAGGGTTGAGCATTCCGATACTGCAAATATCGGGTATCGGCCGATATTGGCTGTATCGGAATTCCGATTCCGAGTTCCGATATTTTCGTCATATCGGATACCGGAATCGGGATGTCACTGTCACTGTCAGTGTCCGTCTGTCGGGTCTGTCAGGAGTCAGCGGCACTTACCTGGCAGAAGATCTCCAGCGGTCACGTCCTGGACTGCTTCATGGCCGCCACCCTCTTCTCCCCGGCGGTCACATGCAGTTTCTCGCGATAACTGCAGTGACTGTTGGGTAATCCCGGCCGTAAAGCAGTCAGTCCGATGACGTCACCGCCGGGGAAGCAGGTAATCAGCTGTGCTGCGTTGCAATGACAGGCTCTGCCTGTCATTGCGATGTAGCAGAGCTGGATCGTCGTGGGACTGTCGATATGGACTGCGTCGGACAGGTGGTATACTGTTGGTTTGTTTTTTTTCTTTTTTTACAGGAGATCGATGGCGTCGCAGGAATGAGAGAGTAATAAAAAAAATGAAAACTGTGTTGTCTCTTTTATTTCATTAAAATAATTTTTTCTTGCTGTGTCTTTTTTTTACACATTTAAAAACTTTGGGATTAATAATGGATCGGTGTCTTATTGACGCCTATCCATTATTAACCGGGCGTATTGTCACCGTGCAATCAACGGTGACATTAACCCCTTATTACCCCACTTGCCACCGCTACAGGGCAGTGGGAAGAGCCGGGTAAAGTGCCACAATTGGCACATCTTTTGATGCGCCAAATGTGGGGCTGCTGTAGCCTGGTATTATCAGGCTGTTGAGGGCCAAAATCCATGGGCCTTGACAGTCTTTTAATACCAGGCCGCAGCAGTCTGCATTTTACTTGGCTGGTTAACAAAAATAGGGGGACCCCTACGCCGTTTTTTTTTACGAGGGGATCCCCTATTTTTGTTAACCAGCCAAGCTAAGCAGACTGCTGTGGCCTGGTATTATCAGGCTGGCAAGGTCCATGGATATTGGATCCTTACCAGCCTGAAAAACCAGGCCTCAGTGGTCTGCTTCATCTGGCTGGTTAACAAAAATAGGGGGGACCCCACGCCAATTTTTTTCGAGGGGATCCCCTATTTTTGTTAATCAGCCAAGATATGCAGACTGCTGTGGCCTGGTATTATCAGGCTGGCAAGGTCCATGGATTTTGGCTCCTTAACAGCCTGAAAATCCAGGCCTCAGCGGTCTGCTTCATCTGGCTGGTTAACAAAAATAGGGGGGACCCCACGCCATTTTTTTTTCGAAGGGAACCCCTATTTTGTTAATGAGTTCCCTCTGATGTCACTGATGGTGTCCCTGGCTGACCTGAAGTGAAAGTGGAAAGCAATCAATTAAGCTTTCCACTTCCTCTCCTGTCAGCCAGGAGAGGAGCTCATTCATTTGGGGGTTTACTGTGAGGCTGCAGCATTAGCTGCGGTCCCTGCAGTAAACATTAACCCTTTCTGAAGGATTACACCGTGGGACCTGACTGTGCATCGGATTGGTAAGAATAATTTTGCTTTATTATTTTATTTTTATTACAGGAAATGGTTTTAGCAGGTAAATAAAATATGGTCAAAAACTGTGTGATTATTTCATTAAACTTCTTTTTTATTAAAGTGTGTGTGTTTGATTTTTCTTTCATACAATAGGATTAATAATTGATAGTTGTCTAATTGACAGCTCTCAATTATTAACCTGGCTTAAAGTGACCTTTCAATTGCAAGGTCATTTTAACCCCTTATTAACCCATTCGCCACCGCTACAGGGCAATGGGAATAGACGGGCAAAGTGCCAGAAAGGGCAAATCTAATTAGAGATTTGCCCTTTCTGGGGTGTCTGGGGGCAGATGTTAAGTAGCGGGGGGGGCCAAAAAAAATGGTCCCTCTCTGGGCTATTATTATCTGCCCCCACTCACTGGCTTTGTCTGTCTGGTTGCGAAAATAGGGCGGGAGCCCACGCATTTTTTTTCAGCAATTTTACACCTCATATATATATATACATGTCATTGAATTTGTGACACATATATATATATATTTATATTTATAGTTCATACACTTCTACATAGTATAATAGCCGCTAATTCAATTGCTGGCTTTTGTGAAAATGCAGAACCCGACATGAAATGACACTTGGTGTACATAGGGTTAACCATGTCTTTTCATGTAGTTTGATATCTGATTTGCACAAACAATTACATGAGTGTAAGTGTGCAAAATTTCACACCTGTAGGGGTTAATTAAAGGTGTAAATTCGTAGCAAAAAAGTCCGTTTTTTTTACAACGAATTTACACCTTTAATTAACCCCTACAGGTGTGAAATTTTGCACACATAGACTGATGTAATTGTATGTGCAAATCAGATAGCAAACGACATGAAAAGACATGGTTAACCCTATGTACACCAAGTGTCATTTCATGTCGGGTGCTTCTGTCTTTTCACAGAAGCCAACTTTACCCGGCAATTGAATCAGAGGATATTTTACTATGTAGAAGTGTATAAACTATACATATATGTATATATATGTCACAATGACATGTATATATATATATATATATATATATATATATATATATATATATATATGTATTCTATGTGTGTATATTTAGTGTTTACAAGGAAAGAAAGAGGTTTTTTTAGTTGCGATATTTTGTTCCCATAGACTTACATGGGACTTCCGGTATCGGTATTGGGTATCGCCGATATTTTAATGGTATCGGCGATACCATTCCGATTCCGATACTTTTGGATATCGGAAAGTATCGCTCAACTCTAGTCATGAGGTTATTCAGCTTCAGATACTCCAATATAGTATCCCTTAAAAAACCCTCCAGGATTTTACCCATAGTAGATGTTAAGCTCACTGGCCTATAATTTCCAGGTTCAGTTTTTGCCCCCTTTTTGAATATTGGCACCACATTTGCTATACGCCAGTCCTGTGGTACAGACCCCGTTATTATGGAATCTTTAAAGATTAAAAATAAAGGTCTATCTATAACTGTTCTTAATTCCTGCAGTACTCGGGGGTGTATCCCATCCGGGCCCGGGGATTTGTCAATTTTAGTGATTTTTAGACGTCGCCGTACTTCTTGCTGGGTTAAGCAGGTGACATTTAATGGAGAAATTTTTTTATCTCTGATCATGTTATCTGTCATGGGATTTTCTTGTGTAAATACAGTTGAAAAAAAGTCATTTAGCATATTGGCTTTTTCCTCATCCTCATCCACCATTTCACCCAGACTATTTTTAAGGGGACCAACACTATCATTTTTTAGTTTCTTGCTATTTATGTAGTTAAAGAATATTTTGGGATTATTTTTACTTTCTCTGGCAATGAGTCTCTCTGCCTCAATCTTTGCTGTCTTGATTTGCTTTTTACAGAATTTATTCAGTCTTCTGTATTTATTTAATGCCTCTTCACTACCTACTTGCTTTAATTCCCTAAACGCTTTCTTTTTGTCCCTTATTGCGCCCCTTACAGCTCTATTTAGCCATAGTGGTTTCCTCCTAATTCTAGCATGTTTATTCCCATAGGGTATATACTGTGCACAGGTCCTATTCAGGATACTAATAAACGTCTCCCATTTTCTTTGTGTATTTTTATGTCTCAGGATATCGTCCCAGTTTATTGCACCAAGATCATCTCTCATCCGTTGGAAATTTGCCTTCCTGAAGTTTAGTGTCCTTGTAACCCCTCGACTACACATCTTATTAAAGGATACATGAAAGCTTATTATTTTGTGATCACTATTACCCAAGTGACCCCCAACCCTTATATTTGATATGCTGTCTGGCCTGTTGGATAATATTAGGTCTAGCAGTGCCCCCCTCTTGTTGGGTCCTGAACTAGTTGTGAAAGGTAATTGTCTCTCATAGTTGCCAAAAACTTATTACCTTTGCTGGAACTGCAGGTTTCTGTTCCCCAATGTATTTCAGGGTAGTTGAAGTCCCCCATAATAATGACTTCTCCTTGAGTTGCTGCTTCATCTATTTGTTTTACGAGGATATTCTCTGTTGCTTCCATTATTTTAGGAGACTTATAACAAACCCCTATCAATAATTTATTATTTTTCCCCCCTCCCTAATCTCCACCCACAGAGACTCTACATCTTCATTAGATTCACAGATATCATGCAGGATGGGTTTTAAGGATGATTTTACATATAAACACACACCCCCACCTCGTTTATTTTTACGGTCATTTCTAAACAGACTATAGCCCTGTAAATTAACCGCCCAGTCGTGGCTCTCATCCAGCCAAGTCTCAGATATCCCCCCATGTCATAATTATGTTCCAACAAAATTAATTCTAATTCCGCCATTTTGTTGGTGAGGCTTCTGGCATTAGTATACATGCACTTTATGTATCTCTCTGAACCTCTATTCTTTCTTAAATTATTAACTGTTCTAACCCCACCCCCCATGCCACCCCCACCCCCAATTTCATTATTTGTGCCCAGGTCTCTATCTGTACTGCCTTCCCCTCCTATAAAATGAATACCCTCCCCCCAGTCCCTAGTTTAAAGACTCCTCCAACCTTCTAGCCATTTTCTCCCCCAGCACAGCTGTACCCTCCCCATTGAGGTGCAGCCCGTCCCTAGCATAGAACCTGTAGCCAACTGAGAAGTCGGCCCAGTTCTCCAGGAACCCAAACCCCTCCTTCCTACACCAATTCTTGAGCCACTTATTAACCTCCCTAATCTCCCGTTGCCTCTCTGGTGTGGCACGTGGTACCGGCAGTATTTCAGAAAATACCACGTTGGAGGTCCTTGCTTTAAGCTTGCAGCCTAATTCCCTGAAATCATCTTTAAGGACCTTCCACCTACCTCTAACTTTGTCATTTGTGCCAATGTGCACCATGACCGCTGGGTCCTCACCAGCCCCTCCCAGTAATCTGTCAACCCGATCAGCGATGTGTCGGACTCGAGCGCCAGGTAGGCAGCACACTGTTCGACGATCCCTGTCTTTGTGACAGATTGCCCTATCTGTTCCCCTAATAATTGAGTCCCCCACTACAAGCACCTGTCTGGCATGCCCTGCTGTCCTAATTCCCCCCTTACTGGAGCAGACACTCCCCCGGCTTTCAGAGGACATGCCTGGCTGCAGCAGTGCTACCCCTGTACTGACAACCCCCTCATCTGCCAACTTTGCAAACTTATTGGGGTGTGCCAGATCAGGATTAGCCTCCCTGGCGCTCTTCCCTCTACCCCGCTTTCTAACTGTCACCCAGCTTCCTACTTCAGTGTCCTGCAGCTCCACCCTAGCATCCCCCCTCATCTATCCCATTGAGCGTCTGCTCAGTGAGCAGAAGACTCCTTTTCATATTGTCTATGGATCTCAGTGTTGCCAGCTGCACATTTAGATCAAAGATTTGGGCTTCCAAATGCACAACGTGCTCACATCTCACACAGCAGTATGCACCCTCGACCGGCTGTTCAAGGACTGCATACATGTGGCAAGATGTACACTGGATGGCATTGGCAATAGTGGAGCACATATCTAATGGGGATTTCACCAGACAGCAAAGATAAGTAAAAATAAATAAAAAGTATTTATAAAATATACGGTAACAGCAATTCAATAAATCCTCCCTTGGAAACTCCCTGAATCCAAAGTCACCGAATCTCAAGTCACACTTACCACCGTTCACACTTGCGCACCGTTCACACTCAGCTCGCTCACACTCGCTGAAGCAGAAGATTTAAAGAGATTTTTTTTTTTCTCCTTCAGCAGCAAATCACCCTGCTGCTCTAATGCACTTCCAAAAAGACTTGAGTCCCAACCAGCTGGCCCTTATAAACCCTTAATTATGAACCCCCACCCTTAATTAACCCCTTGTGAATATAGCTACACCAAGATTTAAATGCAATATAGTTAACCTTTAAACCTTTAAACACACAGATAGTAAAATAAGAGATTAATCCTTTAGAGAGAAAAAATAGGTTAAAAAAGCCCCCAAAAGATAGAATAGGTAGAAAGGCACTCAGAAATCCACAATTCAGCCACTCACACCAATTCACACAGGTATTTGATTAAAGGTTTTTCAAATACTTCTTCACTGAATCTCAATGTTCCGCAATCCAGTTGACGAGGATGGAGGACATTGCTTTGGTGAACTTTGGTGAACTGTGAAGGGCTGTTCTGAGCCCCTGGGGCATCACTGTCCATATGTACTGCACCCCCTGGTGCATGAAGGCAAACAGTAACTGGTCATTCGGGTGAAGGGGAACACTGAAGAAAGCATTGGCCAGGTCGATCACTGCAAACACTGTTTCTGTGGCTGGCACATCTAAGAGCAGAATGTGCAGGTTCAACACATTTGGGGTTTCAAATACCGTAGCCTCTTTCACGGCCTTCAGGTCTTGCACCATTCTGAACTCGGCTCATTCTCCTTTTACAGTCTTTTTCTTGATCAAGAAAAGCGAGATTTGCATAATGATTCCAATGGACGAGGCTGCCTAGCTAGGCCTTGCCCTTCACAATGCAGTAGGGGACTCCCATCTTCCGGCACAGAGCTGGCAGGAAAGCAAGCCATTTACTGGGATCCACATCATGAGAGATGATGACCAGCTGGTTTTCTTGTTCTCCACCAAGGCAGTCACTATGTTAACACCTGCTCTGAGCACAGGGGGTCTCTATGTTAGGACGTCTCCTTTACCAGCTTCTTTCTACTCAGCACGGGCCAGCAGCTGTTTTCAATTTCTCCAGCTTGGTCTCAGGTTGGTATTTGTGCGCCAGTTTGAAGAGCTGAGTGGCTGTCTGCCGGTCCAGGGCCTGGGTGAAATGGTTGATTGCAGGGGGCACCTTCAGATACTTGTACAAGATGGACCTCTGGCGCTGAAGCCGGATATGCTGCGGCTATTTCACAAAGCGGGTAGGATCCCTTTTGGGCTGAATATCCTGGTCAATGCTAAAATTCTTAGGCCATTTCGCGAACAGCGGGTTCACTTAGACCTTCAGTTGGTCAGAGACAGCTTGACTGTGGGTGATGGACAGGGGATACTGGGCATTACGAGATATGGGTTACCAGACTTGAGTGACACCCACACTGGCGCAACTTGAAGTCTCCCCACATCCTGGGGTCCCTTGGACCATAGGCTTTCTGGTACTATGTCCAGCATCTCCTGTGGTTGGCCTGCAGCGGTTGTTTGAGGCTCCTGTAGGGCTGCCAGCATGATTTATTCTTCTTGGGTCAGGGGTGAAGAAAGTGTCACGGTCCCATCTTTTCGGAACGCTATGGTCACCTTCAGCTTCTGCAGCAGGTCCACTCCCAACAGATCGAGGGCGCAGGTCTTTGACACAACAAACTATGACAGGATAGAGTGTCCTGGCTGAGTCCACACGCTCAGCGGCTTTTTAGCTGGGAATGTCTGACTTGACCTTCAATCCCCATGCAGGACACAGAGGATTCTGATAGGCGGTTGGGGTTGGGGAGTTCCACATGTCTCATCACTAGTGTTGAACGATACAATACTGCAAATATCGGGTATCGGCCGATATTAGCTGTATCGGGCTTTCGATTCCGAGTACCGATATTTTCGTCATATCCGATACCGGAATCGGATTTGTCACTGTCACTGTCAGTGTCCGTTGGTCGGGTCTGTGAGTGTCCGTCAGTCGGGTCTGTCAGTGTCCGTCGGTCGGGTCTGTCAGGAGTCAGCGGCACTTATCTGGCAGAAGATCTCCGGCGGTCACGGGCTGGACTGCTTCATGGCCGCCATCATCTTTCCCCAGCGGTCACATGCAGTTTCTCGCGATAACTGCAGTGACTGCTGGGTAATCCCGGCCGTCAAGCAGTCAGTCCGATGACGTCACCGCCGAGGAAGCAGGTAATCAGCTGTGCTGCGTTGCGATGACAGGCTCTGCCTGTCATTGCGATGTAGCAGAGCTGGATCGTCGTGGGACTGTCGTTACTATGGACTGCGTCGGACAGGTGGTATACTGTTGGTTTGTTTTTTTTTCTTTTTTTACAGGAGATCGATGGCGTCGCAGGAATGAGTGTATAATAAAATTAATGAAAACTGTGTTGTCTCTTTTATTTCATTAAAAGACTTTTTTCTTGCTTTGTCTTTTTTTTATACATTTAATAACTTTGGGATTAATAATGGATCGGTGTCTTATTGACACCTCTCCATTATTAACCGGGCTTATTGTCACCGTGCAATCAACGGTGACAATAACCCCTTATTACCCCACTTGCCACCGCTACAGGGCAGTGGGAAGAGCCGGGTAAAGTGCCACAATTGGCACATCTTTTGATGCGCCAAATGTGGGGCTGCTGTAGCCTGGTATTATCAGGCTGTTGAGGGCCAAAATCCATGGGCCTTGACAGTCTTTTAATACCAGGCCGCAGCAGTCTGCATTTTACTTGGCTGGTTAACAAAAATAGGGGGACCCCTACGCCGTTTTTTTTTCGAGGGGATCCCTATTTTTGTTAACCAGCCAAGCTAAGCAGACTGCTGTGGCCTGGTATTATCAGGCTTGCAAGGTCCATGGATATTGGATCCTTACCAGCCTGAAAAACCAGGCCTCAGCGGTCTGCTTCATCTGGCTGGTTAACAAAAATAGGGGGGACCCCACGCCAATTTTTTCGAGGGGATCCCCTATTTTTGTTAATCGGCCAAGATATGCAGACTGCTGTGGCCTGGTATTATCAGGCTGGCAAGGTCCATGGATCTTGGCTCCTTAACAGCCTGAAAATCCAGGCCTCAGCGGTCTGCTTCATCTGGCTGGTTAACAAAAATAGGGGGGATCCCACGCCATTTTTTTTTCGAAGGGAACCCCTATTTTTGTTAATCAGTTCCCTCTGACGTCACTGATGGTGTCCCTGGCTGACCTGAAGTGAAAGTGGAAAGCAATCAATTAAGCTTTCCACTTCCTCTCCTGTGAGCCAGGAGAGGAGCTCATTCATTTGGGGGTTTACTGTGAGGCTGCAGCATTAGCTGCGGTCCCTGCAGTAAACATTAACCCTTTCTGAAGGATTACACCGTGGGACCTGACTGTGCATGGGATAGGTAAGAATAATTTTGCTTTATTATTTTATTTTTATTACAGGAAATGGTTTTAGCAGGTAAATAAAATATGGTCAAAAACTGTGTGATTATTTCATTAAACTTCTTTTTTATTAAAGTGTGTGTGTTTGATTTTTCTTTCATACAATAGAATTAATAATTGATAGTTGTCTAATTGACAGCTCTCAATTATTAACCTGGCTTAAAGTGACCTTTCAATTGCAAGGTCATTTTAACCCTTATTAACCCGTTCGCCACCGCTACAGGGCAATGGGAATAGACGGGCAAAGTGCCAGAAAGGGCAAATCTAATTAGAGATTTGCCCTTTTTTGGGGTGTCTGGGGGCAGATGTTAGTAGCCGGGGGGGCCAAAAATAATGGTCCCTCTCTGGGCTATTATTATCTGCCCCCACTCACTGGCTTTGTCTGTCTGGTTGCGAAAATAGGGCGGGAGCCCACGCATTTTTTTTCAGCAATTTTACACCTCATATATATATATATACATGATATTGAGTTTGTGACACATATATATATATATTTATAGTTCATACACTTCTACATAGTATAATAGCCGCTAATTCAATTGACGGCTTTTGTGAAAATGCAGAACCCGACATGAAATGACACTTGGTGTACATAGGGTTAACCATATCTTTTCATGTCCTTTGCTATCTGATTTGCACAAACAATTACATCAGTCTATGTGTGCAAAATTTCACACCTGTAGGGGTTAATTAAAGGTGTAAATTCGTAGCAAAAAAGTCCGTTTTTTTTACAACGAATTTACACCTTTAATTAACCCCTACAGGTGTGAAATTTTGCACACATAGACTGATGTAATTGTTTGTGCAAATCAGATTGCAAACGACATGAAAAGACATGGTTAACCCTATGTACACCAAGTGTCATTTCATGTCGGGTGCTTCTGTCTTTTCACAGAAGCCGGCTTTACCCGGCAATTGAATCAGAGGATATTTTACTATGTAGAAGTGTATAAAAAATACATATATGTATATATATATGTCACAATGACATGTATATATATATATGTATTCTATGTGTGTATATTTAGTGTTTACAAGGAAATAAAGGTTTTTTTTAGTTGCGATATTTTGTTCCCATAGACTTACATGGGACTTCCGGTATCGGAATCGGATATCGGCGATATTTAGTGATATCGGCGATGCCATTCCGATCCGATATTTTTAGATATCGAGCAGTATCGCTCAACCCTACTCATCACACTTCTGGCTGCACCAGTGTCCACAAGAAAAGATCTGACTAGGCCATCCACTTTCAGGGTATTGGTCCCACTGGTGGGGTTTCATGTTAGGAACGTGGTTTCTTACGGACTCAGCTTGCCCCTGTCCTATGGAGAGGGCTCTTCACTGCTTTCTGTGTTTCTCCTTTGACCTGTTCCTCTGGGTAAAGTCTTGAGTTGCGGAGGTGCTCTGCACCGGTTCCAGAAATGGCCAAACTTGCCACAGTTGTAACACTTGACATTTTTTCTGTCCTTGTGGGGTAGCTCCTCTTCCAGGTCAGTGATCACCATAAGAGGGTCTGTCTCCCGCACTCCTGGTTGGAAAGCAATACTTTTTGCTACTGTGAGCAAGGTATCCATTGCTATTGACTTGTACTTAGGCCTGGCTACTATAAATGGTTTTCTGATTGGTTCTCTGAGTCCATGCACAAAGGCCTGTGTGTTATGTTTTGGCAGCTGAGGAGGCAGGAGCAAAAAAACGCATAGGCAGCCCGACTCCAGAAAAGTTGGAAGCCAAATAGGTTGCAGACCCCTAAACTAACCGCACAACTAGAAGCAGCCGTGGAGCGCACCTACGGTAGTCCTAGACGCCTCGGCACAGCCTGAGAGATAGCTATCCCTGAAGATGGAAAGAGGAAAGTTAACTGCCCCGGAGTAGACCCCAAAAGAGTAGGAATTCCCCAAACATATAATGGCGGTTAGACAAGATGAAAATACGAACACAGACAGAAAATAGATTGAGCAAATGTTGGGGCCCAAAATTGTGTAGATATGACAGCACAGGAGAGAATACCTTCTGCAACACAGAAAAACCCTAGGAAAAACTCCAACACATCTGAATCCAAAAACACTGAGACCACACGGTCTCGACCACCTATATCAGATCTCTGGTGTGGACACGTAGCTACCCAGCAGTAAAATATCACAAGAACTGAGCAAAAGAACAAATACAAAAAGCGAACGGAGACCAGCCAAAGGCCCCCCAGAGGGGACCCGGCTGAAGACAAAAAGCAATGCAGCAAAAAGCAAAGAATTCAAACCACAGTAAAAAAACTGAAAGAGACTTATCTGAACGCAAGCAGTAGACAGCAGGAAAGCAAGCTGAATTCCAACCTAAACCAGGAAGCACAATTGATCACTGGCGAGGATCATGGGAGTTCAGCTCACTTATATCCGGCCAGTCAGTACCACCTGACAGTCACTCGTTATTTGCAGGTGTAGTGCTCTTGGTATTCAACATTGGCTCAATACTCTCAGCAACCACCAGAGGGAGCTTCAGCTCCAAAGTCGTCTCCAAAACCTTCACAACACTTGTGCCAACATTTGTCTGTGTATCTGATCATGAATAGTGAAGTCCAAATCTTGGAATTCTTGCAACACTCTGCCATGAAACTTCTCTACAGACTCTGTCTTGTCTTGGTTCATGTCATGTTTCCTGAGAGCTTGTCCTGCCAGTCTGCCTTTGACCCACTTTCTGAGCTGCTCAATTAGCTTTGGTCCTGACTCCCAGGCATGCACATCTAATTCTGATGGAAGCTTGAAGCGTTCCTTCATGATTGGCAAGGATGCATCACCTGCCTTTAAGTCCATTACGGCCCAGAGATCAATCCAGGTTGCAGCATATGTTCGCTGGTTCTGCTGCAATCTTCGGCAAATTGGCACGGGGTGCATCTCTGGGTCTGGCAGATTATTGAGAATACTGGTCACCTGACTTGGGGTGAAGGGCACATAGTGTAAGGGTGGTGCCACTATCTGCCCCTGCCTTCTCTGTGCCTGTGTTATTTTTTCCTAGTACTGGGCAGCATGTATGATGTTGCATCTTCATCTTCATCTGATGAGAAGTGATATTGTGTGCTTGGGCCATGCACTGGCTGATATTTGGAATTAGAAGTTGTGTTGCTGCATGGGGATGTCCCCCCCTTGACGAAGCAGCGGTGGATCAGGGTTATAGTTCCATGTAGGTGTATATCTTGGTAGCTCTGCTTGGTACTTAGGTTCCTCATTGTGTCTGCAGCTACACTTCCCCCCTGCACTCGAGCTGTGGGCTCTACTGGCTGTTGTATCTGGGGGCTACCTGATATCATAACTGGCAATGGTTATACTGTGCTTGGGACAGAAAAGGTGCCTTGTGCTGCAGGCACTGAATACAGGGACACCACATTGTTTGGATTTGGCGTTTGCTCAGCTGGTAACAAAGAAGAAAAAGGAGGAGGAGGAGGAGGGAGATGTGAAACAGAATGAGAAGGGCGTGACAGAGGAGGAGAGGGATGTGAAGAAGTGGGAGGAGAAGGGAGTGAAGAAGGAGGAGAGAGATTTGAAGAAGAGGGAGACAAAGGGAGTGAGAGAGAAGTAGGAATAGGTGAGAGATGTGAAGAAGAGGGAGGAGAAATGAGTGGAGAAGGGAGGTGTGAAAAAGGAGAGAGGTGTGAAAGAGGTGTGAAGAAAATGGAGAAAGGAGTGACAGAGAAAGATAAGGAGAGATGTGAAGGAGGAGAGAGGAGTGGCAGAGAAAAGGAGGAGAGAGGTGTGAAGGAGTTAAAGGAAAGAGTGATAGAGAAAAAGGAGTAGGAGGAGAGAGGTGTAAACGAGGAGGAGGAGAAAGGAGTGACAGAGAAGGAGAAGGAGAGCGGAGTGAAGAAAAGAAGGAGGAGGGAATTCCCCCCTTCTGTGCAGCTTGAGAGGGCACGGTTGAAATAATAATGCCTTCTCCCTGTAGGGTATAAGTCCCTCTTTACAATGAGAGCAGACTGCACATGTCCAGTATTTCTCCTCAGATGCTTTAACACCTTTTCCTGATCCATTCACCTAACTTTCTGTACCTCCTAAACGATGAAGGACTACCACTGCTCTATACCACGCAGTCAGCAATCTAGCTTCAACTAACTTCCTTTTCTCCTTTCAATACATCATGCCATTCTGCAGCTTGAAGTCTGCCCTTCTCATGGATATCACATACTCAACACCTTCTAACATATGCTTAGCCTTCCTGTTCACCTACTGTGTCTATTCTAAAAACTTCAAAAAATGTGTTTAAAAATTACAAAATGGTTGATCAAAAAAACTTTAAAAAAGTTGATTAAAAAATAAAGACTTTAAAAATTTATGACATTTCTGCCTGTGCTCAGACACATTCAGACAATCAATTCCTCTTTTTCAATTTTTCAATGTTGGCACTTACTTCCCTTTTTTCTCTGCTGGTGTATCTATACTCACTAAAGTCTTGTATCTAAAAAGAGGTATCACACAGCAGAGTCAGGTATACAACTCAGTTCAGTTCCTCAAAATTTCTATGCTATACTTTCAGCTAGAAGTCAGCTCAGAATACAAAAACCCGGAAACAGAGCAAAAACAGATGTGACAGCGTGATTTACAGCAGAAAAGGAAGTGTGGAAAAATACTATCTGTTTTAACTCTACTTTTAAAGATACAGTAAATGACATAAACAAGAACAAATGAATAGACTTCCGGGAGACATCGATGCCCTCTTTATTAATCTGTGACACGTACAAGCCGTTCTGGTATCCTACATCTGCCAATCGCACAGAGCATGCAAGTGCTCGGGAAAATTATCACCATGCATGCTTGGAAATCTGGGAGTGCCTCTCCCTCCAAATGCTGCGTGGGAATCTGCGATAATCCCTCAAAATTATCACTCTCCATGCCTGGAAATCTGAGAGTGCCTCTCCCTTCGAATGCTGCGCGGGTATCCGCGAGAACTTAGCCAGCGATTTGGCTTCCTGCTAATCGGTTTCCCAGCAACCACAAGCAAAATCAGTCACTGTTCCAACTATCTCCCGGATCTACACAGACATGAAATACATACACAGCAGCATCAGACACCTTGTCTTATATCCCAGGGTTTGGATAAGGGCGTGGACTTTTTACACTACCTGGGAATGCAGTGGTGACCACACCTGACCGACAAGAGTTATAGACCCGGAATGGGCACAGGGACATTCAGGCAAGATGACAAGATTTTCTTACCTTACTTATGGAGCTGCGTAGTCTCTGTCCCGTGGGCCAAGGCCATGGCCAACACCTCAGTCTCTCTGGTCAGCAGGGTCCCCTTGCGCTTCATCCACTGCCCCGCGTGCAGGCGCCAGATGTTATGGAAATTTGGTTAGGATAAATCTATCATTTTGTGTGCTGCGGCTGTTTCCAATCATATTGAGTATTTTGAGCGTTCGAGAAATGAAAACTGTTCACACGAAGTGACAGAATAACATTCCATCAATACTGATGGTTTATTGTACATACATGGTTTTATAGTTGCATGCAGAAAGGGGTGGTATAGTAAATTAACATACAATCAAGCTTCTATGTTATTGGTTGTTTGAATACATGAAGGTTTCTGGCTATAACAAAAAAGGCTGATTTAGCAATTTATAAGTATCTGTCGTCTCTTTCCTGCTATTCAGCAGAAATCCAGACATCAGCTTGGACCATCTGCTGTAAGTTTCTGTTTTCTGATGTCTGGGAAAGTACCAATGAGCTGTCTGGTTTGCACTAGTCTGACTTATCTGTGTCAGGGGTCATTTCTTGTGCAACTGATTATTGAATGTATTAGCTGTGAGTATATATGGATATATAGGAGTATACATGCAAGTGAGATCTACATGAAATACATATATATTTCCATCACAGTACCCTCACCACTTTCATCCAATTTGTTCAGTGTGGATGCCCTGAAGACAAGGAGGAGAGGGAGGATGAGGAAGAGTAGGACGAGGAAATGTAGGAAGAGGAGGACAACATAGATAGTCGCCGTCTTGGTGGGAACAGTGAAGTCTTGAGCTGTTGGCATTCTGGTACACATGGCTGAGTTTATGTCCTGCTGCCTTTACCATGACCCTCGTGTTATATGAATTTTGTCCAACAGTAATTACTAGTTGGTCACCCTTCTAGACCCACGTTACAAAGAGAACTTTACATCTCTCCTTCCCGTGGTGGAAAGGTCTAACAAAATGTTGCAGTACCAGAAAACCCTAGTTGAAGAATAATTTTAAAATATCTTGTCTGACAATGCTGGCTGTAGAGGTTACAGTTCCTTGGTTTACCAAGGAGTGGAGACTAGAGAGACAAACACTAGTTGCAGCAGGGGCAGGGGAACACTCTCAAATGTCTGGGACAGTTTTCTCAGACTCTCCCAGCACCAGGCCCTGATGAACATTTTGTCAGAGCGAGTTTTTAGTGCCTCCAGAGGTATTATGACCTACAGATGCATCCACCTGTCAACTCAAAATGCTGACAGGCTGACTATTATCAAAATGAACAAGGGCTGGATTGGGCCAGACTTCTGCTCACCACTGGATGACAGCAATAGTTTGCTTTTTTCTGGTCTATTCGCGTGCACCCCTTCTCACCCAAACATGGGTATACACTTCAGGATTTTGTCTTTTTTATGTAATCTCTTCCTACACCTCCACCACCATATCAACAGGGTGATCCCCATACCCTCACTTAAAAATTTTCAAGGGTGTTTATGATGCTGACATTAACAATTTTTAGAGGCCTTCCTCAAACTGTCCACTTAGGAAGCAACACTGATTGACAAACAATTTCACATGCTGTTGTGCAAATGGAAAAGACAAAAGATGGAAATTATTGGCAATTATCAAGACACACTCAATAAAGGAGTGGTTCTGCAGGTGGGAACAACAGACCACATCTCACTACCAATGCTTTCTGGCTGATGTTTTGGTCTCTTTTGAAAGTTGGTTGTGCTTTCACTCTCGTGGTAGCATGAGACGGACTCTACAACCCACACAAGTGGCTCAGATAGTGCAGCTCATCCAGGATGGCAAATTAATGCGAGCTGTGGCAAGAAGGTTTGCAGTGTTTGTCAGCGTAATGTCCAGAGGCTGGAGGCGCTAACAGGAGACAGGCCAGTACACCAGGATATGTGGAGGGGGCCGTAGGAGGCCAACAACCCACCCGCAGAACAGTTACCTCCACCTTTGTGCAAGGAGGATCAGGAGGAGCACTGCCATAGCCCTGCAAAATGACCTCCAGCAGGCCACAAATGTGCATGTGTCTGCACAAACAGTTAGAAACCGACTCCATGAGGATGGTCTGAGTGCCCGACATCCACAGATGGGGGTTGTGCTCACAGCCCAACACGTGTAGGACGCTTGTCATTTGCCACAGAATGCCAGGAAAGGCAAATTCGCCACTGGTGCCCTGTGCTCTTCACAGATGAAAGCATGTTCACACTGAGCACATGTGACAGATGTGACAGAGTCTGGAGATGCCGTGGAGAGCGATCTGCTGCCTGCAACATCCTTCAGCATGATCGGTTTGGCAGTGGGTTAGTAATGGTGTCGGGTGGCATTTCCTTGGAAAGCCGCACAGCCCTCCATGTGCTCGCCAGAGGTAGATTGACGGCCATTAGGTACCGAGATGAGAGCCTCAGACCACTTGTGGGACCATATGCTGGTGCAGTTGGCACTGGGTTCCTCCTAATGCAGGACAATGCCTGACCTCATGTGGCTGGAGTGTGTCAGCAGTTCCTAAAAGATGAAGGCATTGAAGCTATGGACTGGCCTGCCCGTTCCCCAGACATGAATCAGATTGAGCACATCTGGGACATCATGCCTCGATCCATCAACCAACGTCACATTGCACCACAGACTGTCCAGGAGTTGGCAGATGCTTTAGTCCAGGCCTGGGAGATCTCTCAGGAGACCATCCGCTGCCTCATCAGGAGCATGCCCAGGAATTGTAGGGAGGCCATGCAGGCACAGGGATTTCAGACAGGCAGGTGGAGGCCACACTCACTACTGAGCATCATTTTGACTTGTTTTAACCTTCGTCAGGCTGCATAATTTTACAACATTAACAGGCTGCAGAGGTACAATTTCATTCCACTTTAATTTTGTGGGTGATTCCAAATCCAGGCCTCCATTGGTTAATAAATTTGCATATGCTTTACAAGTGTAGGAGACCCACTACTTAGTAATTAGAAAAAAATAGTTTCTGTGGATCCACCTTCTAGTTGAGGGAAAAAAAATTTAAGCCAAAAGTGCCGATGGGTTCTATTAGTATATGATCCAGTGCCTTGTTGTAGGCTTTTATGTTTTGGTAGCTGAGGAGAAACAGCAAAAAAAGCCAAAGTAGAAATACACCAGAGAGGCTGGAAACTACTGGGTTGCAGAACCCTAAACTAACTGCAACACTAGAAGTAGCCGTGGAGCGTACCTACGGTGATCCTAGACGCCTCGTCACAGCCGGAGAGATAGCTACACCTAAAGACAGTAAGATGAAAGCTAACTGCCCAGTAGCAGAACCCCAAAGAAATAGGAAGCCCCCAAACATGTAATGGCGGTTAGACAAGAAGAAAATACAAACACAGACAGAAAATAGAATGAGCAAACGCTGGGGCCCAATACTGTCTAGATAGAAAAGTATAGGAAAAAATTCTGACTGCAACCCAAAAAAACCCTGACAAAAATACCAACTCTTCTGATTAACAAAAAACCTGACATCACACGATCTCTATCACCTAAATCAGATCTCTGGTGTAACACGCAGCAATTCAGCAAATAGAAAGTGACACAGGAACAGAGCAAAAGTGCAAACACAAACTAAGCACAAATGTAGAGCCAGGCCCCAAAAGGGGACCAGGCTGAAGTCCACTGCAAGGCAGCAAACCAGCAAGGAAAATCCAACCAAAGGAATAAAAACAGCAAATCACTTATCTGAATGGAAGCAGAAATGCAAGCTGAGCTCCAACCAAGAACTGGAAGAACAATTGAT
This sequence comes from Oophaga sylvatica, assembly GCA_033576555.1. Classification (NCBI taxonomy): domain Eukaryota; kingdom Metazoa; phylum Chordata; class Amphibia; order Anura; family Dendrobatidae; genus Oophaga; species Oophaga sylvatica. The sequence continues at coordinate 480,705,162 of JARQOD010000003.1, read as the reverse complement.
TACCGGCAAGGCTGATGGGAGTTCAGGTCACTTATATCAGACCATTCGGACCCAGCTGAAAACCATTCAGCAATTGGTTCATTACCCTCAGCAACCACCGGAGGGAGCCCCAGCTCCGAAGTCGCCTCCAACGTGTTCACAACAGTACCCACCCTTCAGGAGGGGTCTCCGAACCCTCACTTGCGCAACCAGGCCGATCAGGATGAGCTCGATGATAGGCACGGATCAGTCTCCTAGCATGGATGTCCGAAACAAACACCCAAGAATTGTCCTCTTGACCATACCCTCTCCACTTAACCAAATACTGGAATTTCCATCTAGCAAAACGAGAATCCAATATTTTCTTAACCACATACTCCAAGTTGCCCTCAACCAAAACAGGGTCGGGAGGCGCAGCCATAGGAACCTCTTCAATAAGGACTTGTGGAACACGTTATGGATCTTAAATGTCCCTGGAAGAAGATAACGGAAGGAAACCGGATTAAGAATTTCCATGATCTTACAAGGTCCAATGAACCTTGGCTTAAATTTTGGAGACGCAACCTTCATAGGGATATTTCTTGAGGACAACCAAACCAAGTCCCCCACTTTAAAACGAGGACCATCAGTCCTAAGCCGGTTGGTAAACCGCTGGGCCTTCTCCTGAGAGAGAGACAACCTCTCCAATACCTGGTCTAAAATCTGTTGCATTCGCTCCACAATAGAGTCAACCCCCGGACAGACGGAAGCCTCCGCCTGTACTGAAGAAAATCGAGGGTGAAAACCAGAATTGCAGAAAAATGGAGACATCAAGGTGGCAGAGCTAGCCCTATTATTAAGAGCAAACTCCGCCAAAGGCAAAAAAGAGACCCAGTCATCTTGATCAGCAGACACAAAACATCTCAAATAAGTCTCCAAGGTCTGGTTTGTTCTCTCGGTTTGTCCTTTGGTCTGAGGGTGAAATGCAGAGGAGAAAGATAACTGAACAACAAGTTTAGAACAAAATGTTCTCCAAAATCTGGAAACAAACTGGACTCCTCTGTCAGACACAATGTTCTCCGGAATGCCATGTAACCGAACC
>JARQOD010000003.1:480521332-480704002 GCA_033576555.1 Oophaga sylvatica | reverse complement strand
CACTTTAAAATTTCTGTTTAATAGTCCATTTTGCATCATACAAACGTGAAATTCGTTGCTGTATGTTAATTTCTGTTCGATCAGCGTACAGCTAAAAAAGGTCCCCTTCATTTTACTAAATCTAATGAAAAAAATTAAAAAAAAATCTGCAAGCATGGAGGAGCATGCATGACATATTGTATATTGCCAGTATACCCTTTCAAAGCGGGATGTTTTAGCCTGAAGCACACGAAAGTAATGATAAAAGGGAAATTTTTTTTTTTTGTCAACGAAATTTTTTTTTTCTCCTTATAGCCCCCTTACAGCACTTCAGGGTTTTAAATTTTTTACAGAACTTTTCTTTCAGTTAGGGGAAAACTGAACAGTCAACCTTTGTACCATTGACATTGAACTGAAGAAGGGAAGGGTATGATTGTGACTAAAACAGTGCGCGGCTCAAAAAAAAAAGCAGCCTGGTAGTGGTACAGCAATCTAAAAGTGCAATTTTTTGGGGTGGGAATTGGTGGGGGGTGGGGGCAGTCAAGTAAAAACCGTTTCTCACACAGGGGCAACTGTGCCCCAAATCATGAAATGCTGCTCTGATTAAACCAAATCAGTGTGCAACAGTTTTTCAAAAAAGAGGGAGGAAAATTTCCCCAAAATATCGGGGAAATATCTGCTTTTTGCTGTTGCTTGGGGTCAATATTTGCAACGTTTTAAACGGTGAACATCTCTTTGGGCCCGCTTCTGCGATAGCCATTCGCGGGTTTTGCGGTTAAAAAAAAAATGTTGAATCCAAACTCTGGGGTGCAGGACGTACAGATTGAGGTTAGGGGGGCTGGGCCCTTTATTGCAATTTAGTGGGGTCATCATGTTGGTTTTAGTTTTTAAACAATTCCCAGCTTCCACAATAGACTGCTTCAAACACTACTAAATCAAGACTTGGGGGAAGTTCCGTACAATTCATACTTTTGTTGCTGCGATTTTTAGCTCCTTGCCTTTACTTACTTTTCTCCCCTTTTGATTATGACCTTTCGCCCTTTGTTCGACTAGGCTAGTGGTCAGAACTATGCCCTGCTAGCCGCACCACCAACCAGCACTGTTTTAAAGAATAAAACCCTGGCACCTTTTAAACCACGTCCTAGAAAGTTTAAAGGGTGAAGGTAAGAAACCCCTACAAAGATTATTTTAAAGCTTTCTGTGCTTTCATTTTAGAGCTTTTTTTTTCCCTGATGGGGCCACATTTGCAGAAATTAACGTGCCCAAAAAATGTGGCAGTGATTCTTTTTTTTAACTCCTCTCGTTGTAGGATTTCTTCCTCTATTGCCCCATGATTTTTTGCTTTTTTTCGGGGTTTGCTTTTGGGAAAAAAAAGGGCGTTACATTTGGAACACATTGACTAGGAACTATTTTTCCTGCCAGCACATAAAATTCTACTTAATCGTGGGAAAAAAAAAAAAAATGACAAGCAAAAGAAAAAGCTAAGCGGCCTCCTTCTCATGATGGTATTTCTGAAATCACCCCATACACCGCCATGTTCCTTCCCTTTTCATAAACCCCCATCACATCCTCTTTACGCTTGATACTATTCCTCTCCTCACTATTATTTTGTAATTTTAGCCTTGTTACCAAGGAAATATTAATAGTTATCCTTTTGGGAAAACAGTACTTCAACATGTCCAAGTCCATCACAATTGATCCAATCTACGGGGGATTGGGGTGCTCAGTTCTGTGGAAACCTAACTACCAAATTTAATGAAAAAAGCTATCCTTTTATTTTTGGCACAAAATGAATTTTTTTTTTCCCCAAATAAAATTTTTTTTTTGTTTAATTATAAAATTGTAAATTGTCTCGACTTAAATTTTATTGGCTTGTTCCCCGGGACTTTTAAAACCAGTTGACCCGCAAAGGATTGTACCTGGCCTCGGGATGGCTAAGAGGCAAAATTGGGGTTTCTAATCAAACTAAAATTTTTAAATATATAAATTTAATTTTCTTTTGTTAAAATTTTAATCTTTTTAAAAGTTAATGATTTTTTAGGACAGTAATTTGGAGTATTTTCCAGGATTTTAAATGTGTTTTATGTCATGAAGCATTTACGAGTGTAGGGTGCAAAGAAAAAACCCTGTATTCCCCCCAAAGTTAATACTCCACACATTGTGCAGACAAAAGGACCAAGGGCAAAATTTTTTTTTTTTTCAAAAAAAATTCTTAAATTCCATGTCATTATATTTTTTTTTTAAAAAATTCCAGGTTTAATCAAATTGTTTAAAATTCTTTTGGGGGTGACCTCTCTGCGTGTGCCAAACCCCAAAATGCAGCAAATAAACCCAAATGCAGAGCTATACAATGTATACAAACTGATGTTACAGTTATTTTCTGCAACGCACTAATCTGATGTACCAGCAAAAAGAGTCCCCTGGCCCTTTGAGCCGGGGTTTAAATTATACTTGCAATGAAACCCCTTTTTCCTTGGAAAAACCCAAAACCCAAATTTTTTTAAAATTTTTCCCCTTTCAGAAGGGGAAAATTAGCGAAATTTTATATTTTTTTTATGCTCAAAAACCCCTAAACCCCCACCCCTATTTTAATGTCAAAAAGGATCAGATAGGAAAGTGGTCTTGTCACTGTAAAAGGACAGGTTTTCCCACTTTACCTTTTGGAAAAAAAAAAACATTAGCCAAAGTAAACAGGAAAAATCAGTGTAGATTTTCATATATTACGGTTTTTAAAAATTAATTAAAAATTGGCCCCTATTCCCCCTTTTACCCCCAAGGGTGGTTTGCCCGTTAAAGCCGGGCCCCAAATTTTTTAAATTTTTTGCCCCCTGTCTCTTTATGGGGTTATAACTCGGAAAAACGCTTCAACGGTTTTTCGCTTCAAAAAAATTTTTTTCTCGTGACATTTTTAAAATTCTGAAAGGGGTTTTAAAATTTTTTATTTTCCCCCGCGTTTTTTTTTAAAAAAAAAAGCAAAATGGCAAAATTTTTAAAAAATTTTTCAATTTAAAAATTTTTATTTTTTTTTCCCTTTTTAAAAAGAGAAATATGTCACAAAAAAATATTTTAAAAAAAAAACATTTCCCACATGTTACTTTTCATCAGCTTTTTTTGGCCCCAAAAAATTTTTTTTTTTTTTGGAAAAAATTTTAAAGGGTTAAAAATTTTCCCCTGTTTTTTTTTTTTTAAAAACAAAATTTACAAAGCTTTTTTTTTAAAAGGGCCACCTCACTTTTAAAAATCCCCTTTAAAGGGGGTTTAAAAGGGAGAAAATACCCAAAAGTGACACCATTCAAAAAAGTACCCCCAAGGTACCAAAAACCCCCTTTTTAAAAATTTTTTAAAAAAACCCTTTTAGGGTTTTTACAAGCTGAAGCAACTTTAAGGAAAAAAAATTTAAATTTTTTAAATTTTTAGCCAAAAAAAATGATTTTTTACAAACTTTTTTTTTTTTTTAAAGGGGAAAAAGGGAGGGGTTTAGCTTCCCCGTTACCGAAATTTTAGGGGGTAGGGGCCGGGGATTTCCCGGTTCCCCGGAATTCCGATTTTTTTTTCCCAAAATTTTTTTCCATATCGAAAACCCCGGAATCAATTTTCCCAAAAATTTTTGGGGGGGCTGTGATTTTGTGGGCCAAGGGGGAATCACGAAGTGGGCACATCCAAAAAAATTTTGTGCGGTAAAAAAAAACCCCAATTTTGGAAAATGGTTTTTGATTGGGCTGCTGAAAAGGGCCCCAGAAGCACTATAAAAGGCGCCCCGCCTTTAAAAGGCCCTTTTTGGGGGGGGGGGTTTAAATTTTCAGTAAGGGAAAGACGCTCCCCCTGCTCACCTAGGGAGGGGTTAGTATTGCGTTTTGGGGTGTTTTTACTTCTTGAGGCGGGTTTTATTTAAAACTCAACCCTGTGTAAATTTTTTTTTTCATTTTCCCGGGGTTTGTTTTAACAGCCCCTGTGCAAAGGTTGGGTGTGTGACAGTGCGGTTTCGCTGCATTTGCACTGCACCAAAAGCTGTTTGTAGGCATCTGACGTGTCACTGACTCTTTTTTTTTTTTTTAATTTAGGGGGAAAAATTGGTGCGCTCCTTTTAAAATTTAAAAAAAAAACAAATCTATTAGTGTGCGGGTTTTCCAAACCCCTATACAATAAAAATTTTGGGTTTCAAACACTATAGAATTTTCCCAAAAAAGGGGTTTTTTTCCCGATAGTGAATTGTTGGGGTTTCGTGTTCACCCCAGCCCCGTGGGTTTTTTTTTTTTGAGGGGAAAGCTCCAGTTAGTTCTTAACCCCCCTGCCGGTTGTATTTTGTGAGGTGTGTCACTGCCTCACCCCTTAAATTTTCTCTAATTGGGCTGTTTTCCCTTTTAGGGAAAAAAAAACTAATTTATTATTGGGGAAGCCCCTTCCACCCCTATAAATTTCATTGGTTGCAAAAACTATAGAAAACAAAAAGGAGCTTTTCACAGAAAAGTGAATAGTGTGTTTCAGTTTCATGCAGTCTGTAAAAGGGTTTTTTTTTTTTTGAGTGCAGATCACCTCCAGTTAGTTCTTAACCCTCCCCTTTTTTGTCTGTGGGGCGTGTGTCCCCTGCCTCTTTCCCTTTACTTTTTTTTTCTAATTGGTGCTGCTCCATTTTAGGGGAAAAAAATCTAATCTATTTTGTGTAAAAAGTTTTTCCCTCCTTTTTAAAAATTTCTTGGTTTTTCAAACACTATGAACTACAAAAGGGGGTTTTTTTACAGTTTTTTTAATAGTTGTGTTTAAATTTTTTCACTGCAGTCTGGGGGTTTTTTTTTTTTTTAAAATGAAAAATCACGCCCGGTTATTCTTAAAAACCCCTTTTTTGGGTTTTAGCCCCGCGAGGTGGGGTAAAAACCTAAACCTTCAATTTTTCTCAATTTTTGGGGCTGCCCAAAATTTTTGGGGAAAAAAACTAATCATTAGTGGACGCGTTTCCCCTATACAAAACATTGGTTGCAAACAATAGAACTAAACAAAGGTCTTTTACGGGGTAGTGAATTTTGTGTTTCGGGGTTTCCCCCTGCAGCCCCGTGAGGTTTGTTTTTTTTAGTGCAGAAACGCTCCATTAAAATTCCCCTTTAACCACTCCGGTTTTTTAGTCTGCTGAGCGTGTGTCACTGCCTAAAAATTCCCCCATTTTTCTCAATTTTTGGGGCAGTTTTATTTTAGTGGAAAAAAAACAAAACTATTATTTTGGGGGGGGGCTTCCCCCCGTATACAATACATTGGTTGAAAAAAACTTTTAAAATACCAAAGGAGCTTTTCAGATAGTGTTTTTTGTTTTTTCAGTTTTCACTGTAGTCTGTGAGTTTTTTTTTTTTGTGAGTGCAGATTACGCTCCATTTTTTTACTTAAAAACCCCTCCCCGGGTTTTTAGCCCCTTTAGGGGTTTTGCCCCCGGGGCCCCATCCTTCACTTTTTTTTTCTAATTGGTGCGTTTCCCCTTTTATTTAAAAAAAAAAAAATCTATTAGTGTAAAAAGTTTTCCAAAACCCTATACAAAAACATTGGTTGAAAAACTATAGAACTACACAAAGGAGTTTTTAAAAAGATAGGGGAATAGTTGTTTTTCGGTTTTTCACTCAGTCTGTGAGGTTTTGTTTTTTTTGAATTTGCAGATCACGCTCCGTTTATTTATCTTCAACCATTTGCCTTGTAGTCTGCTGACGGGGTGCACTGCCTCCACCTTCACATTTTTTTTTCTAATTGGTGCTGCTCCATTTTAGTGGGAAAAAAAACTAATCTATTAGTGTGACGCGCTTCCATCCGTTTTTCAAAATACATTGGTTGCAAACCACTATAGAACTTCACAAAGGAGTTTTCCAGAAAAGTGAATAGTTGGTTTCGTGTTCACTGTAGCCCTTTTGACTTTTCTTTTGTGAGTGCAGATTAGCTCCATTTGTACTTAAAACCACTGCCGGTTGAGTTGCTGAGCGTGTTTCCATGCCTCATCCTTCACATTTTTTCTTAATTGGTGTTTGTTTTATCCATTTTAGTGGAAAAAAAAACTAATCTTTTAGTTGACGCGCTTCCATCCTTTTTACAATACATTGGGAAACACAAGAACTCCCACAAAGGGCCTTTCACAATACTGAACAGTTTGTCTGCAGGGTTAACGTGTCGGGTGAGAATAACCACAACTTGGGGCCTTAATTTTCTGACTTTCTTTATCAATCTACCAAGTTTGAAGAAGTCGGGGGGGAGTAAAGGCACTTGGCCGTGGTCGAGGCCGTGGATTTGCAGCAGGGAGAGGACGTGGGGATTCTTTGGCTGGCTGCCGCACCCAGTGACACAGCATCACCATTTCCCCGTGAGCGTTCCTTTTATGCCACTTTTTGTAGGAGCTCACGTACCCCCCGTGGTGAAGAACAAATATGAACCGTTGTTGGTTGGATGGCAGCCAATGCATCGATTCAATACCTTCCACCTCCCTCAGGACCACCACGGTTGAAACCATCAGTCTCTTCACCGCCTGCCAAATTGCCCAGGCAGTCAAGGAGCTCTTTACAGGACCAAACTTTTTGCTTCTGTTCTCAAATCTGTTGGTTTGGAAACAGGGGGGCCCACCCCAGCAGCATTCTGGAATGTAAGAAGAGGCATATGCAGTGATGCGCCCAGCGTGTCCTCTGAATCTGAAGAGGCGGGTGAGCCAGTGCCGTGGTCACACACCGCAGAACGCATCTGATGATGATGAACTCGTTGCCGTTTCGTTGAGCAAGGGCTGGCCAGACCACCCAACAACACAGGTGTTGGAAGAGGGTAGGGTGGGGAAAAGAGGTCCGGGACCCAACATGGCGTAGGCAGGAAGGGGTGGGAGCGCTCTGGGGAAGAGATTCCCCAAAAGGTCCAAACAGTAGGGGGGGTAGGCTGCAGACTCGCTTGCCTGAGCCTCCAGTTTGGCAACCGTTCGGACAGTTCTCTTCCAACAGCCAAACCGGGGCGCTCCCATAAATTGTCTGCGTGGTCCTTTTTTGATACATTTGCAGATGATATTTGCTATGTCAAATGCAGCTGTGTAATCAAAAATTAAAAGGGGGTAAAAGTTTTTCAGAACCTTAATTTACAACAAATATGTGGAAAAAGGGGGGTCAAAGCACTTTGTTGAGTTACAAAGACACACGGAGATGTAGGCCCAACCTACGCCCCCTTTCACTTCAGCTCCCCGTTGGAGCCTCTTCCTCCAGTTCACACACAGGTGGTAAGGCTTCCTCAAAGGATCCCATGGAAGAACCCTGTCACTGTTGTCCAGAGACACGTGTTATTTAAACCCAAAAGGTGCCAAAGTTCCCGCATCCCAAACACCCAGGCCCCAAAAAATCCCTCGGACACAGGCAAGGGATAAAAGACGGCCATACCCCGGGGGGAAACCCATCCCGGCACAGGCTCTGAATGCTGTATTGCAAAACTCCGGCCCTTGAAATTGCTGTCCCTTCAGGCGGTGGAGACTGACAGTTTCCGTGAATTAATGGCATTGGCATCCCCAAAACAAGGGGCCCAGCCGATTTTATTTTTAGCAGGCAAAACCGTCCCTGGTCTCAAAAGCATGTTTTAGGCAAAAATTAAACATTTCGCTTTCTAAACCCCGTCAGTTTGCAAGGTCCACCTGGGCCACCGATGCGTGGACCAGTACCCATGGCCAGGGACGATTCCTTTCACCACTGCCCAAAGGGGGGAATTTTGGGCCGGGTCAGATCTTGCGAAATGGCGCTGTTAAATGTTTGCTTCCAACTCCAAGGATTGCCGGAATCAAGTCTTCCACTTGACCCCCTCCCTACTCCCGTTTTCCCAAAACATGCTGCAGGAGCCGTCCGGTTACCTCCACATGGACCCCGGTGGAAAGCTTCCTGATGCGACGATATGACACAGCCGTGGCCAAACGGCAACCAGCCGTTTGAAATTAATTCCCATGGGGAATGAAGCCACACAGGCAGGAGGCTGGAATGCCATCAAGCAGGAACGAAGTGTGGTTTTTGCCAGCGGAAATTTTTCACAGGTTTGGTAGTGTGTGAAATGGCCCAAATCTGGTGGCAGCTCTGGGCCTTGGCAACTCACTTCACATCCATGTTTTGGCAAATGTGCTAAAAATTGGTCTTGCAGAGTTTTTAGGGGACTATCCGGAACTTGATGCACTGTGCCCCAAGGTCCCCCCTAGAGTGCGCTAAATTGGACGTTCCGCATGCCAGATTGCGCATTGCGGGTCTGCAACGCAGATTCGCCTTCCTGAAAATCGCCCCTCATATTTTGCGTAAACACCAGGTGGAAAAACAACTTTTCATATGTTGGAGCGGTTGTGTGAGCCCGCAGCCACAGGTTATGGGTTTTCCGCTGCATCAGGCGCAATCAACACGCAATTTGGGGCCGGGCCAACTTCAAACCCTTAATGAGTGGCCCTATGAAGACATGTGCCACGTTTTGCTGCGTTTGAAGGAGTCAACGCGGATGGCCGAGTGAAAATGATGCACTATCCCCTGACTGTTCCCCTTATCTTTCTTCTTCAAAAAAAAACTGGGAAGCAATAAGGGATGGGTTTTGGAAGAGGTGGAGGATTGGGGGTCCAAATTCCATCACCTTCTGGAAAGTCAGCGCAACGTTGGTTCCTCACAAAGGGCTGGGCAGGGCTCACTTTTTGAGGAGGAGAGGAGGAGGAGTCAATGGAGGAGGAAGACATCGCATCCAGAGGGGAGGTACACAACGCTCTAGTCAGTATGTAGAGCGAGGGTGGGGTGATGCAGAGCAGGCAGAGATAACGCCTCTTGCAGAGGACAGCGTTTCTTTGCCAGTTGGGAGTCTGGCAGCACATGGTTGATTTCATGCTGCAGTGCCTAAGAAACGACCGCCCGCATCGCCCACATTCCTCACGACGTCTGATTATTGGGTGTACACCCTCCTAGACCCTCGCTTACCGGGAACAACGTCAAAAGCCTCATCACAACCGTTGAACCGGGAGCGTAAAATGCGGGAGTACTCAAGACACACTGGTGCAATCCCTAATGTTCTACCCTTACTGCCGAGGCACTGCTGCTGCTACTGCTTTACAAAGCAGCTCTGTGCGTCGAGGCAGTGTAGAGAGCTCTGCAACAAGAGGGAGCACAGCAGTGCCTCTGCACAGGGAAAGACCAGTATGTTCAAAATGTGGCCAAAGTTTTGTGGCAGCGCCACAAAGTTCTACACCATCCGAGAGGGCTCCAGCAGCGGGAGCAACGTATCCGTCAGATGGTGACAGACTACTTGGCTTTGCCTCTCAGTGTACTCCCAGATTGGCTCTTCCCCATTCAAGTTTGGGTCTCTAAAGCTGATACATGGCCAGAGCTTAGCCAGTATGCATTGGAGGTGCTGGCTTGCCCTGCTGCCAGTGTATTATCGGAGCGCGTCTTTAGTGCTGCAGGTGGTGTACTAACATGACCGTCGCATGCGACTATCCTCCGATAATGTAGACCGGCTTACTTTTCTGAAAATGAACAAAGGCATGGATCTACGCCAGAATTTCTCTGTCCGTTTCAGATTAAATAACTGGTTCGCAACGTTATCCATGTCTCCTGTTATGTTCATCTTTACCACCTGAACTCTACTCCCTGGGCTCCAACACTGCCAGTTTGCTGCTCAGAAGTGTCGTGTCCACAGAACAAAACACAAGCTCTACTGTTATGGGGTTCAGTAACGCCAGCTGTTCCCTGCTGTGTCAACGGCAAGAAGTGTCCTGTTCCCGACACATGGACAGAAAAACACATGACCAACATGCTCCAAATAGGGAAGAGCCGTCACCTGCTTGTTATGCTGAAAACATGAAATTGTGAATTTTGCAGGCCCTAGAATGATAAATTTTAAGAAAAATATGGACAAATAATAATTTGTCATCACAGCGCATATCTGCACATGTCTATTAGAAATGGTAACAAAAAATAAAACATAGTCTACTCTTCACATTTTTAAATTAATGCAAAAAGTACATTTCAGACTTATGAATTAATGCTTTTAAAGGAACTTTATCTGTACCTGTAAGATAATGCACTCAATGGATGTACGAATCATTACATTCCTCATCATCATCATGACGAGTTTTAATTTAGACAGACATTATAAATTACACATACTGATTGCCAACTGGAACTTCAAACACCATATATGAAATGGCCAGCATGTAAACATGGTAATAATGTCCAATAATAAATTATTACATCTAGAAAGTGCATCATGCATACTGACAATAGGTACTTATACCTGCAAGTGCTGTTGAAACAACCACAAGAGATATAAAATTAATACTGGTATATAGGTATCACAGTGCATAGTTACTCATGGACAATGTTGATGTAATACTGTATCTTCAATTAAGTCGCGTCAACCATTAGGCTTGTTAGTCTTGTACATTGTTAAAGAGGGAACGTAATTTTTTGTTTGTCATGGTAGTATTATTACACATTAAATTCTTACTGCTGTATTTTTTTTGGCGTCCTAGTGCCGCAATAACGCAGCCTAACCTCACATTTGATAGTCAGCTAATTGCCACACGCTACCCTACCCTACGCGTGACAGTAGGAAGTAGTGTTGACGGATAAAGCTTTGCGCAAACAGACATTCTTTTACCCTCTTCAACACTCTACAAGCAAAAAATGCATGATTTCAGCCGCAGACTTTATTGACGTCAGTATAACATCGGCATTACCCATCAGAGGCTGTCCACATGTGTGATACAGACATAGAATTATACTTTGCTATCCGTAGCCTTTGTTTTCACCTACACTTGCAGGCACACACTTAAATTGTGACAAACAATGCCTAATGTTTTTTTTAAATGTTATTTTATGTCCTTTGTGTCACAATACTGATGTCCACTACGTCTACATGCTTAGAAAGTTACGATTTTTGAACTATAATTAATGTCTGTGACGTCAATAAAATTTGCGTTGATGATGGTGCTTTACAATCCTTGTACTCACATGTTTGTTTAACATTGCTTCTTAAGTTATTCATAAAAAAAATGTACTTTTTTCTTAATGTACAACATAATTTTGTACCATTTTTTGGGTTTGTGTTCCATTTATTTTGGCTGTCAATACGTTTTTTTGTATTCTTTATTTTTCCTTCTTGAAATTAGAAAACAGTATTTTACCGTGTTACCAGTGTAGAAAAATATTGACTCAGAGTCGCAGTGGTTCATACCTTTTTATGGTACTAAAAGTGGAACATTCAAGCTTTCAAGGTTCACGTCCTTTCGGGAAACTAACTAAAAAAATTAAGCATCACATTTTCTTACCAAGGCAGAATTGCAATGGTAAGACAAGTAAGTGACGGTATAGAACTGTAATTATCTCACAGGGTGACAATATCAACGTTCTTAGGAATGAATTGCATTCCTTGGCTTTTTTGGGTTTCATATGGAGCTGTCCTCCTAATGTATAAAGCTAACCCATGTTTTTCTCCATTAACAGCTGTTGTTTCTGAATTCTGAACTTTACTTTCTCATTTGTTATTTGTATAAGATCCTTCCCATGGTAAAAACGGGCGGGCTCAAACTTCTTTCCACTGGGTTACAACACCGCCAGTTGTTTTCGGATGTGTTCACAGTTACACTTGCTCCTGTGTTACTGGGTTCAGTAATGTCAGCTGTTCCCTGCTGTGTGACGCAAAACCTGCTGCCTCCACCTGTTTGCTTCTCATCCTGGTTACACACCGCCAGTTGTTTCTCGAGTGCTGTTTCACAGCTACACTTGCTCCTGTGTTACTGGGTTCAGTAATGTAGCTGTTCCCTGCTGTGTGAAGCAAATATGTCTGCTGCCTCCACCAATGTTCTTCTCATCCCTGGGTTACAAAACCGCAGTTGTTTCTCGAAGTGCTGTAGCACATTTACACTGCCTGTTTACTGGGGTTCTTGACTGTCCTGCTGTGTGAACGCAAAAGTCTGCGCCTCACTGTTCTTCTGGTTACACACCGCATTGTTTCCGATGTCATTCACTCTCTGTGTATGGTGTATCCTGTTCCTGTGTGAGCAAACTCTGCCCACTGTTCTCATCGGGTTACAACCCGCGTTTTTTCGAGCTGTACACAGTTACACTTGCTTACTGGTATAATACGTTCCCCCTGTGAACAAGTCGTGCCTCACTTCTTCTATCGTCAACACGCCAGTTGTTTTGGAAGTGCTGTTAGCCAGTTAACACTTGTCCTGTTTACTGGGTTCAGTAATGTCGCTGTTCCCTCTGTGTGAACGCAAATCTCTGCCTCCACCGTCTTTCTATCTGGGTTACAACACGCAGTTGTTTCTCGAGTGCTGTTAGCACAGTTACACTTGTCCTGTTACTGGGGTTCAGTAATGTCAGTGTTCCTGCTGTGTGAACGCAAAAGTCCTGCTGCTCACCATGTTCTTTCTCATCCTGGTTAACACCGCAGTTGTTTCTCGGAAGTGCTGTTGCACAGTTAACACTTGCTCGTGTTACTGGGGTTCAGTAATGTCAGCTGTTCCCTGCTGTGTGAACGGCAAATATCTGCTGCCTCCACCCTGTCTCTTCTCTCCTGGGTTACAACACGCATTGTTTCTCGGAAGTGCTGTTAGCACAGTTACACTTGCTCCGTGTTACTGGGGTCAGTAATGTCAGCTGTTCCCCTGCTGTGTGAATGGCAAATAGTCCTGCTGCCTCCACCTGTTCTCTTCTCATCCCTGGTTACAAACCGCAGTTGTTTCTCGAGTGCTGTTAGCACAGTTAACACTTGCTCCGTGTTATGGGTTCAGTAATGTCAGCTGTTCCTGCGTGTGAACGCAAAGTCTGCTGCTCCACCTGTTCTTTCTCTCCTGGTTACAACACCGCCAGTTGTTTCTCGGAAGTGCTGTTAGCACAGTTACACTTGTCCTGTGTTACTGGGTTCAGTATGTCGCTGTTCCTGCTGTGTGAACGGCAAAGTCCTGCTGCTCCACTTTTTCTATCTGGTTACAACACGCCATTGTTTTCGAGTGCTGTTGCACAGTTACACTTGTCCGTGTTATGGGTTCAGTAATGTCAGCTGTTCCCCTGCTGTGTGAACGCAAAGCTGCTGCCTCACCTGTTCTTTCTATCCCTGGGTTACAACACCGCCAGTTGTTTCTCGGAAGTGCTGTTAGCACAGTTAACACTTGCTCCGTGTTACTGGGGTTCAGTAATGTCAGCTGTTCCCCTGCTGTGTGAACGGCAAATAGTCCTGCTGCCTCCACCTGTTCTCTTCTCATCCCTGGGTTACAACACCGCCAGTTGTTTCTCGGAAGTGCTGTTAGCACAGTCTACACTTGCTCCTGTGTTACTGGGGTTCAGTAATGTCAGCTGTTCCCCTGCTGTGTGAACGGCAAAAAGTCCTGCTGCCTCCACCATGTTCTGTTCTCATCCCTGGGTTACAACACCGCCAGTTGTTTCTCGGAAGTGCTGTTAGCACAGTTAACACTTGCTCCTGTGTTACTGGGGTTCAGTAATGTCAGCTGTTCCCCTGCTGTGTGAACGGCAAAATAGTCCTGCTGCCTCCACCCTGTTCTTTCTCATCCTGGGTTACAACACCGCCAGTTGTTTCTCGGAAGTGCTGTTAGCACAGTTAACACTTGCTCCTGTGTTACTGGGGTTCAGTAATGTCAGCTGTTCCCCTGCTGTGTGAACGGCAAATAGTCCTGCTGCCTCCATCCTGTTCTCTTCTCATCCCTGGGTTACAACACCGCCAGTTGTTTCTCGGAAGTGCTGTTAGCACAGTTAACACTTGCTCCGTGTTACTGGGGTTCAGTAATGTCAGCTGTTCCCTGCTGTGTGAACGGCAAAGTCCTGCTGCCTCCACCTGTTCTTTCTCATCCTGGGTTACAACACGCCAGTTGTTTCTCGGAAGTGCTGTTAGCACAGTTACACTTGCTCCGTGTTACTGGGGTTCAGTAATGTCAGCTGTTCCCCTGCTGTGTGAAGGCAAAAGTCCTGCTGCCTCCACCTGTTTTTCTCATCCCTGGTTACAACACCGCCAGTTGTTTCTCGGAAGTGCTGTTAGCACAGTTAACACTTGCTCCTGTGTTACTGGGTTCAGTAATGTCAGCTGTTCCCTGCTGTGTGAACGGCAAAAGTCCTGCTGCCTCCACCTGTTCTTTCTATCCTGGGTTACAACACCGCCAGTTGTTTCTCGGAGTGCTGTTAGCACAGTTACACTTGCTCCTGTGTTACTGGGGTTCAGTAATGTCAGCTGTTCCCTGCTGTGTGAACGCAAAAGTCCTGCTGCCTCCAATCTTTATTTTACCACGGGTTCCATCTTGCTACACTGCTCCGGCGGGTTTCAGTCCCGTCAAAGTCTGCTGCTCCCGTCTTTGGGTTCACCCCATTGTCGGTCGTTAGCACTAACTTGCCTGTCTGGTATAGTGCTTTGGGCCAAGGTCCTCCTGCTTTACCTGTCCCAGTCTCAGCTGTCACGTCATTGCTCTTTTACTTTCTGCTGTCCCTCGTGTCGCAACAGTCAGCTGCTCATCGTTACTTTCATTGCTCTGTACCACGCTTTCCGGGTTCCAGTACCGTCGCTGGGTTCGAGTGCTTTCGCTAGGTGCCCCCATTCGGTTCGGTTCCAGCACGTATGCTGGTCCTTGGTAGTGCTTTGGGCACAGGTACCTCCTGCTTGTAACCGTGTCCCAGTAACGTCATGCTGCTTCCTCGGTTGTCCATTGGCTCTTTACCTTCTGCTACCTCCGGTTCAGCACGTCCCCGTGGTCCTCGTTACTTCCATTGGCTTTTGTTACCATCCCACCGGAAGAGGTTAGGGACAATACTCAATACAAACAGAGCAAGAAGAACAATAAGCAGAAGATCAAAAAGCAAAGAACATTAGTATAAGCAAATGAAGAGCAAAATATATGCTCTAAATTCTAAGCAGAAGAAGACTAAGCATGTTGGGTGGTCCTTCCTCTCGTGTCCCTGAAAATGCTGATGCTGCTGCGGCTAAACTGAACGCGACAATACTGTTGTAATTAAATCTTTGTGACAGCAAGAACGAAGGATGAAAATTCAGAGTTTTACAGATTACAAGTACAGGAATGTCTGTCACAAATAAGAAATGAAAAGTGAATAGGAGAAGATGAAGAAGTAGATATGAAGATAATAACTGTTTAATAAGAACAATATAAGTATGTTAACAAAAGATGAATAGCAAGAAGTTTAGAAGATTAGAAGGTGAAGATGAAGAATATTTGATGAGAAAGATGATGCTGCTGAAATTATGAAGAGAAAGTGTGAAAAGTTAAAAGGTGAAGACCATGGAGTTGTGAACAGACATATTTGACAAAATAGAAAAAAGGTTAAGAACATTGTCAATTTGTTCGTCAATCCGAACGTATTTCCTAAAAAAAAATAAATAATGCTATTCCATTGGATTGGGTCAAACATCTATGCCTTTAATGTCTCCTCAACCTCCCCCAATACATTCTACATTACTCTTTGTTGTTTTCCTTCATGTACAATTAACCAACAAGACAAGAATGGTTTTTTTTTAATTTCGATATTTTGTTCCCATAGACTTACATGGGACTTCCGGTATCGGTATCGGGTATCGCCGATATTTTAGTGATATCGGCGATACCATTACGATTCCGATACTTTAGGATATCGGAAAGTATCGCTCAACTCTAGTAAAAGGAGAAAATGGGCAGATAATGTTGTTTTGCAATTTCTCCTTAGTACGTCAATACCCCATATGTGGGGGAAAACCCCTGTTTGGGCACACGGCAGAGCTCGTAAGGGAAGGAGCGCCGTTTGACTTTTTCAAACTAAAATTGGCTGGAGTTGAGATTGGACGCCATGTCGTGTTTGGAGAGCCCCTGATACGCCTAAACAGTGGAAACACCCCACAAGTGACACCATTTTGGAAACTAGACCCCCTAAGGAACTTATCTAGATCTGTTGTGAGCACTTTGAACCACAAAGTGTTTCACAATAGTTTATAATGCCTGGGTGTGAAAAAAAAAATTTTTCCACAAAAATGATTTTTTAGTCCCAAATTTTTGATTTTTCCCAAGGAAATTGGACCCCAAAAGTTGTTGTCCAATTTGTCCTGAGTACACTGATACCCCATATGTGGGGGGGGAACTGTTTGGGCGCACGGCAGGGCTTGGAAAGGAAGCAGTAACGTTTTGGAATGCAAACATTGATGGGGGTCATGTTCGGTTTGTAGTGCCCCAGATGAGCCTAAACAGTGGAAACCCCCCACAAGTGACCACATTTTGGAAGCTAGACCCCCTAAGGAACTTATCTAGATCTTTGGTGAGCACTTTGAACCCCCAAGTGCTTCACACAAGTTTATAATGCCCGGGCATGAAAATAAAAAATCCTATTTTTTTCCCACAAAAATGATCTCTTAGTAACTAATTTTTTATTTTCCCATACGTAACAGGAGAAATTGGACCACAAAATTTGTTGTCCAATTTGTCCTGAGTACGTTGATACCCATATGTGGAGGGGAACCACTGTTTGGGCGCATGGCAGAGCTCGGAATGGAAGGAGCAGTATTTGACTTTTTCCAACCAAAATTGGCTGGAATTGAGATTGGACGCCATGTTGCATTTGGAGAGCCCCTGATGTGCCTAAACAGTGGAAACCCCCCACAAGTGACCCCATTTGGGAAACTAGACCCCCTAAGGAACTTATCTATATCTTTGGTGAGCAATTTGAACCCCCAAGTGCTTCACACAAGTTTATAACGTAGAGCCGTAAAATTAAAAAATCATATTTTTTCCATAAAATTGATCTTTTCACCCCAATTTTTATTTTCCCAAGGGTAACAAGACTCCAAAAGTTATTGTGCAATTTGTCCTGAGTGCTCTGATACCCCATATGTGGGAGTAAACCACTGTTTGGGTGCATGGCAGAGTTTGGAAGGGAAGGAGCGCCGTTTGACTTTTTCAACGCAGAATTGGCTGGATGCCATGTTGTGTTTGGAGAGCTCCTGATCTGCCTAAACAGTGGAAATCCCCCACAAATGACACCATTTTGGAAACTAGACCCCTCAAGGAACTTATCTAGATGTGTGGTGAGCACTTTGAACCCCAAAGTGCTTCACAGAAGTTTATAACGTACAGCCGTAAAATAAAAAATCCTTTTTTTTAAAAAAAAAAGATTTTTTGCCCCAAATATTTTATTTTCACAAGGGTAACAGGAGAAATTGGACCCCAAAAGTTGTTGTCCAATTTGTCCTGAGTATGCTGATACCCAATATGTGAGAGTAAACTACTGTATGGGCACACATCGGGGCTCGGAAGGGAAGTAGTGACGTTTTGGATTGCAGACTTTGATGGAATGGTCTGGGGGAGTCATGTCACATTTGGAGAGCCTCTGATGCACCTAAACAGTGGAAACCCCCCACAAGTGACCCCATTTTGGAAAATAGACCCCACAAGGAACTTATCTAGATGTGTGGTGAGCACTTTGAACCCCGAAGTGCTTCACAGAAGTTTTTAACGTACAGCCGTAAAAATAAAAAATCCTTTTTTTTTTTTACAAAAATGATTTTTTCGCCCGAAATATTTTATTTTCACAAGGGTAACAGGAGAAATTGGACCCCAATAGTTGTTGTCCAATTTGTCCTGAGTACGCTGATACCCAATATGTGGGAGTAAACTACTGTATGGGCGCACGTCGGGGCTCGGAAGGGAAGTAGTGACGTTTTGGATTGCAGATTTTGATGGAATGGTCTGGGGGCGTCATGTCGCATTTGGAGAGCCCCTGTTGCGCCTAAACAGTGGAAACTCCCCACAAGTGACCCCATTTTGGAAAATAGACCCCACAAGGAACTTATCTAGATGTGTGGTGAGCACTTTGAACCCCGAAGTGCTTCACAGAAGTTTATAACGTACAGCTGTAAAAATAAAAAATCCTATTTTTTTTTACAAAATGATTTTTTCGCCCCCAATATTTTATTTTCACAAGTGTAACAGGAGAAATTGGACCCCAAAATTTGTTGTCCAATTTGTCCTGAGTACGCTGATACCCAATATGTGGGAGAAAATGACTGTATGGGTGCACGTCTGGGCTCGGAAGGGAAGTAGTGATGTTTTGGATTGCAGACTTTGATGGAATGGTCTGGGGGCGTCATGTCGCATTTGGAGAGCCCCTGATGCTCCTAAACAGTGGAAACCCCCCACAAGTGACCCCATTTTGAAAAATAGACCCCACAAGGAACTTATCTAGAAGTGTGGTGAGTGCTATAAAGCCCCAAGTGCTTCACAGAAGTTTTATAACATACAGCCGTAAAAACAAAAAAAAATCATTTTTTTTACAAAAATGATTTTGTCGCCCCGTTTTTTATTTTCCAAAGGGTAACAGGAGAAATAGGACAAATTGCACAATAACTTGTGTGGTCCAGAGTACGCTAATACCCCATATGCGGGGGTAAACTACTGTTTGGGCGCATGGCAGAGCTCAGAAGTGAAGGAGCACCGTTTGACTTTTTCAACGCAGAATTGGCTGGAATTGAGATCAGACGCCATGTCACATTTGGAGAGCCCCTGATATGCCTAAACAGCAGAAACCCCCCAATTCTAACTCCAACCCTAACCCCAACACACCCTTAACCCTAGTCCCAACCCTAACCACAAACCTAACCCTAACACACCCCTAACCGTAATCCCAACCCTAACCCTAATCCTAACGTTAGCGCCAACCCTAACCCTAACTTTAGCCGCAACCCTAACCCTAACGGGAAAATGGAAATAAATACATTTTTTAATTTTATTATTTTTCCCTAACTAAGGGGGTGATAAAGGGGGGTTTGATTTACTATTTATAGCGGGTTTTTATGATTGACAGCTGTCACGCTAAAAGACGCTTTTTATTGCAAAAAAAAGCTTTTTGCATCACCACATTTTGAGAGCTATAATTTTTGCATATTTTGGCCCACAGAGTCATGTGAGGTCTTATTTTTTTGCGGTACGAGTTGACGTTTTTATTGGTACCATTTTTGAGCACGTGACTTTTTTTATCGCTTTTTATTTCTATTTTTGGGAGGTTAGAATGAACAAAAATCAGCAATTCATGAATTTCTTTTGGGGGAGGCGTTTATACCATTCCCCATGTGGTAAAATTGATAAAGCAGTTTTATTCTTCGGGTCAGTACGATTACGGCGATACCTCATTTATATCATTTTTTTATGTTTTGGCGCTTTTATAGAATGAAAACAATTTTATATAAAAAATTATTATTTTTGCATAGCTTTATTCTGCGAGCTATAACTTTTTTATTTTTTCACTGATGATGCTGTATGAGGGCTCGTTTTTTGCGGGACAAGATGACATTTTCAGCGGTACCATGTTTATTTATATCGGTCTTTTTGATCGCGTGTTATTCCACTTTTTGTTCAGCGGTATGATGATAAAGCATTGATTTTTTGCTTCGTTTTTTTTTTTTAAGGGGTTCACTAAAGGGGTTAACTAGTGGGACAGTTTTATAGGGGGGGTCGTTACGGACGCGGCGATACTAAATATGTGTACGTTTATCATTTTGTTTTTTTTATTTACAGGAAAAAATAAATTTATTGGGGAATATTTTTTTTTTTTATGATTTTTTTTTAACACTTTTTATTTTTATTTTTTTTACTTTTTTACTTTGTCCCAGTTTGGGACATCACTGTATTTTAGCAGATCGCTGGTGTGACAGTATGCACAGCACTCTGTCACACCACTGATCGCTCTGGCATCGCTGCAGGCTTCCTCAGCGACTGCTCTCAGCAGGCACTGATGAAGCCGCCTCCCTGCAGGACCCCGGCGCCATTTTGGATCCGGGGACCTGGAGTGAGGACGGACCCTCGGAACAGCGCGACACATCGCGCTGCTCTGAGGGTCTCAGGGGAGCGCGCAGGGAGCCCCCTCCCTGCGCGATCCTCCCCTGTGCCCCCGGTACACCGCGATCATGTTTGATCGCGGTGTGCCAGGGGTTAATGTGCCGGGAGCGGTCCGTGACCGCTCCTGACACACAGTCACGGGTGTCAGCTGTGAGAAACAGCTGACACCCGGCCGCGATCAGCTTCGCTCCCCCCGGGAGCGCAGCTGATCGCCAATGACGTACTATTCCGTCCATGGGAATTAGGTCCAGGGTCACATGGACGGAATAGTACGTCTGATGGAATAAAGGGGTTAACTACTTATCTGCCTGACTGTTCATTGACTATCATCTACACCATTCTGGTGCTGCTGATGACATTGTACTACAGTCTAATTGGTATGAACTCTCTGTCTATCATGTCTTCTACACTGTATTGTTGACTTTATTTAATCTATTACTGATGCCAATGATAAAAGTGACCATAACTTCTGCTTGACTGCTGTTTGTCTTCTACACAGTTCTGCTTCTGCATGAGCCAATGTCCTATGCTCAGGCAGGCATCTATTTACTGTCCATCAAGTCATCTCCTTTACTTCCTCATCCTATTTTTCTACCATACAACTTCTGCCACTACCACTGCAACTACACAGACATGCCAGTCACAAATGTCCTATCAACTCACTTTGCTCTTTTGCTAAAATGTACATCTAGAAAATGTATTGCCATTAGAATACACAAACTTTAAACAGCTCCAAAAATAGGGCTAATTAATTGCACAGTTTATTGACAATACAATGGGTTTTCTTTCTACTTTGAATGCAGTTAACCTATCTCTGCTCACTACAAAGAAAATATAATTTTGCAATGGCTTGTGGCCTTTGTAATTGATAAGTCATTTTTAGAATAACAATCCTGTTTCAAATTCAAAAAAGTTTCAATGTTTTATTTTTTCACTTTGAATACAGCTAACCTGTTCCTGCTTTCTAAAAAGGATAGCTTTTGTATAATGTTTATAAAAATGATCACTTCATCCTTATAAAAAATTCAAAGCTTTTTCCATATGTATTGCCTATGTAAAAATACTCACATAACAGGCATCTGCCTCCATGAAGCGAAAATTTTTAACCATTTTTACAATTTAAGTACTTTATAATCTCTAATACTGCTGCTGTTTTTTAAACTGGCTGATTGTTACTATCCATTTTCCAAGCCGAGACAGGTTAAAATTACTGGAATATTATTACGGCTTTATTTGTACCAAGGAGCTTAAAAAATTACTTTATTTGGTTCAAATCATTTTTTGTGGGAAACTTTTGTGAAGCTAGCAAATTTGCTCAACTCTACTGCAAATGTTTTGCATTCTAAGAATTTGTTTTTTTTTTTGTTCAATAAATTGAATCCTATGTCCATAGATGCATACCTTTTTTGTATGATACAAAAGAAAACACAATATAATAGAGTACAGAATTAATTTACTTTCAGTTACAAGAGCTGCAAAAAAGACAAGGTGTCTTATTCTTCCAAATCTTTCCCAGCAGCCCTATATCTACTGAACACACCATTAATGAGTGAGAATGTTCAAATGTTCTAGAACTCCTCTGCTTCATAAATATGATTGTCAGTGAGGGAGATGTGATAATGTAACAAAGGTTTTCAATACTAACACTTACTATGAGAACTCTAGGAAATTACTTATTTCTGAGCTAATGCTTCCATGCCTTGTGTCAAATCAATTTGCAAAATTATTTTATTTTCAGTATTTCAGTGTGGAATCACTGTTAAGTGTCAGTAATATTGTTACTCTAAATAAATAGATTAAATCATTGGTTACTTAGGCTACTTTCACACATCAGGGTTTTTGAATCAGGCATGATCCGTCCTGTGCCTGAGAGGACGGATCCGGCGCTGATCTTAAAAAACTGATGGAACTGATCAGGTTTTTTGCCTGATCCGGCCTGACCTTGTCGAGAGAGAGAGAGAGAGAGAGAGAGAAAAAAAAACGTTGCAGAAACCGTCTTGTCCGGCCGCCGGAATGTACAATTCCGACGGATCCGGCCAAAAATGGATGCAACGCAGTGACATCAGGCGCGATCCGGCGCTAATGTAAGTCAATGCTAAAAAAACGCATCCGGTACCGGATCCGTTTTTTTAGAAAAACGCCGGATCGTGCCCGATTCAAAAAGCCTGATGTGTGAAAGTAGCCTTAACCTTCTAATTGTGAGCTTAAATTAAGACAACCTATAGTTATTAAACATAAGAGCTATAAAAAATATACTGCTATATTACACTACAGTACTACTGTACAGTTAAACTGTAATTTTTTATACTGTAAAAGTTCACAAGCTCATATACTAAGGTCTAGCATGTTGTATATTGTTTCAATTTAATAAATTGCATTTACTGTAGTTGTCTTTACAATGTATAAAAAGAAGATGTGTGGCTAAAGTCTCTGGGTGGTTTATTATATCATAAACAAAAAAAGCAAAATGGTAACAGAAAAACAGCCTGTTCAGCTAAGTGAAAATAAACAGTTCATACACTGTCCTGCCAAGGTCATCTGGGACAACACATGGGACAGCTCTCACAGGAGCTAGCAATCAGGAGGTTTTCTTTCCTCCACACACATAAACAGAGGTAAAAAAAACACATATCTTCCCTCATCTACAACGCCAGTGACCCTCCCAACCCGACTTCTGAGGAATCTTTCTGGATCACGAACTCCTTGCTGAAGATATATATATATATATATATATATATATATATACATATATATAACTATAATATATAATTTATAACTATAGTTAATAATATAATATAATATAGAATATAGAACTATAGTTATAAATTGCTTAGATTGGCTGGACGGCCAGGTCTAGGAAGACTTCTGGTGGTCCCAAACGTCTTACATTTAAAGATTATGCAGGCAACTGTGCTCTTAGGAACCTTTAGTACTGCAGAAATTCTTTTGTAACCTTGGCCAGATATGTGCCTTGCCACAATTCTGTCTCTGAGATCCTTGGCCAGTTCCTTTGACCTCATAATTCTCATTTAATATGACATGCACTGTAAGCTGTGAGGTCTTATACAGACAGGTGCGTGCCTTTACAAATCAAGTCCTATCAGTTTAATTACACACATCTGGAATCCAATGAAGGAGTAGAACCATCTCAAGGAGGGTCACAAGGAAATGGACAGCATGTGAAGTAAATATGAGTGTCTGAGCAAAGGGTCTGAATACTTATGACCATGTGATATTTCAGTTTTTCACTTTTAATAAATCTGCAAAATTTTTACATTTCTGTTTTTTTTCAGTAAAGAGGAGGTGCAGAGTGTACATTAACCCACGTTAATGACCGGGCCAATTTTTACAATTCTGACCACTGTCCCTTTAAGAGGTAATAACTCTGGACCGCTTCAATGGATCTTGGGGATTCTGAGAATGTTTTCTCATGACATATTGTACTTAATGTTCATGGTAAAATTTCTTCGAGATAACTTGCATTTATTTATGAAAAAAATGGAAATATGTCAAAAATTTTGAAAATTTTACAATTTTCAAAATTTGAAGTTTTATGCCCTTAAAACAGAGAAATATGTCATGCAAAATAGTTACTAAATAACATTTCCCACATGTCTATTTTACATCAGCACAATTTTGGAACCAAAATTATTTTCTCTGTTAGGAAGTTATAACAGTTAAAATTTGACCATCGATTTCTCATTTTCACAAAATCATTTTTTTAGGGACCACATCACATTTGAAGTCACTTTGAGGGGTCTATATGATAGAAAATACAAAAAGTGACATCATTCTAAAAAATGCAGCCCTCAAGGTGCTGAAAACCACATTCAAGAAGTTTATTAATCCTTCAGGTGCTTCACAGGAATTTTTGAAATGTTTAAAAAAATGAACATTTAACTTTTTGTTCACAAAATATTTAATTCAGATCCAATTTTTTTATTTACCAAGGGTGACAGGAGAAATTGGACCACAAAAGTTGTTGTGCAATTTGTCCTGAGTACGCTGATACCCCATATGTGGGAGGAACCACCGTTTGGGCACACGGCAGAGCTCGGAATGGAAAAGAGCACCGTTTGACTTTTCAATGCAAAATTGTCTGGAATTGATATTGGATGCCATGTTGCATTTGAAGAGCCCATGATGCACCTAAACAGTGGAAACCCCCCAACAAGTGACACCATTTTGGAAAGTAGACCCCTAAGGAACTTATCTAGATGTGTGGTAAGCACTTTGAACCCCCAAGTGCTTCACAGAAGTTTATAACGTAGAGCCGAAAAAATAGAAAATTATAATTTTTCACAAAAATGATTTTCTCGCCCCAAATTTTTTATTTTCCCAAGGGTAACAGAAGAAATTGGACAACAAAAGTTGTTGTGCAATTTGTCATGAGTATGCTGATACCCAATATGTGGGGGTAAACCACTATTTGGGTGCATGGCAGAGCTCGGAAGGGAAGGAGAATCGTTTGACTTTTTCAAGGCAGAATTGGCTGGAATTGAGATCGGATGCCATGTCATGTTTGGAGAGCCCCTGATGTGCCTAAACAGTGGAAACCCCCCCAATTCTAACTCCAACCCTAACCACAACACACCAGTAACCATACTCTCAATTCTAACCATAACCCTAACCACAAACCTAACCTTAACACACCCCTAAAACTAATCCCAACCCTAATCCTAACCCTAATGGGAAAATTGAAATAAATACATTTTTTTATGTTATTATATTTCCCTAACTAAGGGGGTGATAAAGGGGGTTTGATTTACTATTTATACTTGGTTTTTACATCGGGTTTTTATGATTGGCAGCTGTCACACGCTAAAAGACGCTTTTATTGCAAAAAATAGTTTTTGCATCACTACATTTTGATCCACAGAGTCAAGTGAGGTCTTTTTTTTTCGGGAAGAGTTGACATTTTTTTGGTACCATTTTTGGGCACATGACATTTTTTGATCGCTTTTTATTATGATTTTTGAGAGGCAGAAATAACAAAAAACAACAATTCATGAAATTCTTTTGAGGGGCTTTTATACCTTTCTGCGTGTGGTAAAATTGATTAATTTTTTTATTCTTCATGTTAGTATGAATACAGCGAAACCTCATTTGTATCTTTTTTTTTATGTTTTGGCGCTTTTATGCAATAAAAACTATTTTATATAACAAATAATTATTTTTGCATCGTTTTATTCTGCGAGCTATAACTTTTTTACTTTTTTGCTGATGATGCTCTATGGCAGCTAATTTTTTGCAGGACAAGTGATGTTTTCAGCGGTACCATGTTTATTTATATTCGCCTTTTTAATCGCGTGTTATTCCACTTTTTGTTTGGCGGTTGATGATAAAGCGTATTTTTGTCTTGTTTTTTTAAGGGGTTCACTAAAGGGGTTAACTAGTGGGACAGTTTTATAGGGCGGGTCATTACGGATGTGGCGATACTAAATATGTGTACCTTTATTGTTTATTTTTATTTACATAATGATAATGTGTTTATTGGGGAAATATTTTTTTTATTTATTTAGGGATTTTTAAAAAACATTTTTACACATGTTTATTTTTTTTTTTACATTTTTACATGGTCCCAGGGTGGGACATCACTATATAGTGTGTCAGATCACTGATCTGACACTTTACAGAGCACTGTGTCAGATCAGCAATCTGACAGGCAGTGCAGGAGTCTTGCCGGCGCCTGCTCTCAGCAGGCACTGACAAGCCACCTCCTTGCAGAACCTGGAAGGATCGTGCAGCCATATTGGATCCGGAGGCCTGCAGGGAGGAGGCCCTTGGATCAATGCAATCACATCGTGTTACTCTGAGGGTCTCAGGGAAGCACACAGGTAGCCCCCTCCCTGCGTGATGCTTCCCTATGCCACCGGAACACTGCGATCATGTTTGATTGCAGTGTGCCGAGGGTTAAAGTTCTGGGAGTGGTCCATGATCACTCCTGGCACTTAGTGCCGGGTGTCAGCTGTGAGAATCAGCTGACACCCGGCCTCGATCAGCCGCGCTCCCCGCCGTGAGCACAGCTGATTGCTTATAAGGTATTATTCCGTCCATGGGAATTAAGTCCCAGGGCACAGGGACGGAAGAGTACATCTGATGGCAGAAAGGGGTTAATGAGAAAAAAATGAACATTTTTGCATTTACCAAATGGCTGCAATGAAACAAGGAGTGAAAAATTTAAAGGGATCTGAATACTTTCTGAACTCACTGCATGCATGTTTGTATATATATATATATATATATATATATATATATATATATATATAGTAATATTTTACATTTTAAAAACATCAAAATGGGAAATTTGCCAATGCAAAGTATGGGCACTCTATAATGTTAGTGCCTTGTAGCATGAAGTTTGCAAGTTTTATAGCTTGTAAACATGATTGATCCTCCCCATGCTTAATGGATGGCAAGATGCTCTTTTTCTTAAATTCTGTGCCCTTTTATCTCCACACATACTTTTGATTATTTTGGCCAAAATTTTTTTTTAACCTCATTGGTATGCAGAACTTGTTTCCAAAATGCATCAGGCATGGTTAGATGTTCTTTTGCATACATCTCATGCAGAATTTTATAGTGAGTGTACAGGAGAGGTTTTCTTCCAATGTCTCTTCCATCAAAGCCATTTTTTTGCAAAGGTATCTTTAAACAGTAGAACAATGTACTACAACTCTAGAGTCTGTTAAATCTTTCTGAAGGCCTCAAGCTCATGTTCAGATTTGCTTCTCTTCCTGAAATTTTTCTTGGTCTTCCAGACCATCTTCTTGACCTTCACTGTTCCATTTAACTGCCGTTTCTTAATTACATTTAGAACTTAAGAAAAGGCAACTTGAAAATGCTCTGTTAACTTTTTATAGACTTCTTCTGCTATGTGCACCGCCATTATTTTCATTTTCAGTGTTCTATGCAGCTGCTTAGAAGAACTCATGACTGCTGTTGTATGGCATGAGGCTAGATGAGGCTGGGTTTTTATACAGCTGGAAAATTTACATCACCTGGCCATTCTTAACGATGACAGTGAACAAGCCATAACCTGGTCTGAAATCTTGATCAAAGTTATCTGAGTACACAAATCTCCAAGTGTGTCCAAACTTTTTTATAGGCTTATTTTCCCTTTTGTAATTTTTACAATTTGAAAAAGACTATACTTACATACAGTGGGTTTGGAAAGTGTTCAGACTCCTTTAAATTTGTCACTCTTTATTTCATTGCAGCCATTTGGTATATGCAAAAAAGTTCAATTTATTCTCATTAACCCTACTGTGGAACCATTTGTTCATATAGACCCCAGCGCTGAATAAAATAAAATATTTCTGAAACTGACCTTCTATGTATTTTCAAGTAACATATTTCTACTTATGTTGATGATATTTTGAATTTGTTTTTCAATTTTGTTTCAAAGTTATTTTCAATTTTCTGTGTTTAACCCCTTCCCGGCCCATGACGCCTACGTTGGCGTCATGAAAACCTGTGCCATCCCGACCCATGACGCCAACGTAGGCGTCATGCTATAAATCATGTTCCTGCGGGTCGGGGGACCGAAATCACTGAAAGGTCATCCGACCCGCAGGCACAGGACCCCTTGCGCATCACCACAGTGGGGGTGGCTTAACCCCCACGTGGTTACGATCGCTCTGATTGGCTGTTAAAAGTGAAACAGCCAATCAGAGCGATTAGTAATATTTCACCACTGAAAAGTGGTGAAATATTACAATCCATTCATGGCCGATGCAGCAATAGCATCGGCCATGGCTGGACACTGTGTTCCCACCCTCCCCACACCGAGTAACGGTGGTGATCGGCCGCCGCCGATTCATGGCGGCGAATGGTCACCGCCGTTACTATCATCCGCTGGCCGCTCCGATCCTGTCCCCTCCGGTGTGCTCCGCTCCCCATGCCCTCCGATCACCCCCCCGCCAATATACTCACCTCCTCCGGTCTTCTGCGGCCTCTTGATCCGTCCCGGCGGCCGCCCGGGACTCTTCATGGGCGCCGCCATCTTGGAAAATGGCGGGCGCATGCGCAGTGCGCCCACCGGCCGGCGCATGCGCAGTGCGCCTTCCAAATTACAATTTATTTTGATCACTGTGATAAACTCTCACAGTGATTAAAATAAAAGTAAATTAACCCCCCCGTCATAAGTAGGGACAAAAAATAAAATAAATAATTTTTTTTTTTTCCTTTTAGGCCCTGTCCACATGTTGCGGATTTCGCTGCTGATCCGCAGAGGATTTCGCTGCGTATACGCAGCGGATTTCGCTGCTGATCCGCGGCGGATTTCACTGCGTATCCGCAGCGGATTTTGCTGCTGATCCGCAGAGGATTTCGCTGGGGATCCGCAGCGGATTTCGCTGCTGATCCGCAGCGGATTTCGCTGCTGATCCGCAGAGGATTTCGCTGCGTATACGTAGCGGATTTCGCTGCTGATCCGCGGCGGATTTCGCTGCGTATCCGCAGCGGATTTCGCTGCTGATCCGCAGAGGATTTCGCTGGGGATCCGCAGCGGATTTCGCTGCTGATCCGCATCTGATTTCGCTGCTGATCCGCAGCTGATTTCGCTGCTGATCCGCAGCGGATTTCGCTGCTGATCCGCAGCTGATTTCGCTGCTGATCCGCAGCGGATTTCGCTGCTGATCCGCAGCTGATTTCGCTGCTGATCCGCAGCTGATTTCGCTGCTGATCCGCAGCTGATTTCGCTGCTGATACGCAGCGGATTTCCCTGCTGATCCGCAGCGGATTTCGCTGCTGATCCGCAGCAGATCCAGAAACCATGTACAGTACAATGCAAATAAATGGTAAAAAAAAAATGCTGTGCACATGCTGCGAATTTTTCAGCGCGGATTTGCGGCGGTTTTAAATCCGCAGCATGTCAATTCTTTGTGCGGATTCCACAGCGGTTTTACACCTATTCCATTATAGTTGTAAAACCGCAGGGAAAAACCGCAGCAAATCTGCGCTAAGGCAGGTCATTTTACCTGCGGATTTTAGAAAAATCCGCAAGTGAATCCGCAACGTGTGCACGGGGCCTCAGGGTTAGGCTGGGTTCTTATTGCAATTATGGCAGTCCGTTAGATGGACTGCGTTTCACTGCGGTATAACGCGGTGTAACGCAGTCCGTTAACGCTGCCATTCACCCCATTTGTGTGCACATCGCAACGCATGCCGTAAAGCGGCATGCGTTCGCGACCTGCTGTCATTCAGTGACAGAGCCTCGGACACGGGCTGCAGCGTCTGGGCTCCATCACCGCTAGCACAGATGAATCATCTGATGATTCATCTGCGCTAGCGGGTATAGCATAACGCGATCGCGTTATGCTATACCATTACCAGCCGGTCAATGCTACGTGTTGAACGGGCTGGTAAAACGCAATATGAACCCAGCCTTAGAGTTAGGGTTAGAATTTGGGTTAGGGTTGGAATTTGGGTTAGGGTTGGAATTTGGGTTAGGGTTGGAATTAGGGTTAGGGTTGGGATTAGGGTTAGGTTTGTGGTTAGGGTTAGGGTTAGAGTTAGGATAAGTGTTAGGGGTGTTTTGGGGTTAGGGTTGGGATTAGGGTTAGGCTAGTGGTTAGGTTTATGGTTAGAGTTGGGATTAGGGTTAGGGGTGTGTTGGGGTTAGGGTTATGGTTAGGGTTTGTATTAGGGTTAGGGGTGTGTAGGGGTTAGGGGTGTGTTGGGGTTGGAGTTAGAATTGAGGGGTTTCCACTATTTAGGCACATCAGGGGGTCTCCATACGCGACATGGCGCCACCATTGATTCCTGCAAATTTTGAGTTCAAAAAGTCAAACAGTGCTCCCTTTATTCCAAGCCCGACGTATGCCCAAACAGTGGTTTACCCCCACATATGGGGTATAAGCGTACTCTGGAAAAATTGCACAACAACTTTGGGGGTCTAATTTCTCCTGTTAACATTGGGAAAATAAAAAAATTGGGGACTAAAGATCATGTTTGTGGAAAAAATATGATTTTTTTATTTTCATGCCCGGGCGTTATAAACCTCTGTGTAGCCCTTGGAGGTTCAAAGTGCTCACTACACATCTAGATAAGTTATTTGCGGGGTCTAGCTTCCAAAATGGGGTCACTTGTGGGGAGTTTCTACAGTTTAGGCACATCAGGGGCTCTGCAAACGTAACATGACGCCCGCAGACCATTCCATCAAGTGGGCATTTCAAAACGTCACTACTTCCCTTCCGAGCCCCGACGTGCGCCCATACAGTAGTTTTCTCCCACTTATTGGGTATCAGTGTACTCAGGACAAACTGTACAACAACTTTTGTGGTCCAATTTCTCCTGTTACCCTTGTGAAAATAAAAAATTGCGGGTTAAAAAAATCAGTTTTTGAGGATAAAAATGATATTTTATTTTCACGGCTCTGCATTATAAACTTCTGTGAAGCACTTGGGGGTTCAAGGTGCTCACCACACATCTGGATAAGTTCCTTTGGGGGTCTAGTTTACAAAATGGGGTCACTTGTGGGGGGTTTCTACTGTTTAGGCACATCAGGGGCTCTGCAAACGTAACAAGATGCCCGCAGACCATTCCATCAAGTCGGCATTTCAAAGCGTCACTATATCCCTTCCGAGCCCTGACGTGTGCCCAAACAATTGTTCCCCCCCACATATGGGGTACTAGCGTACTCAGGACAAACTGAACAACAACTTTTGGGGTCCAATTTCTCCTGTAACCATTGTGAAAATAAAAAATAGTGGGCTAAAATATCATTTTTTGAGAAAAAAAAAGGATTTTTTATTTTCACGGCTCTGCGTTATAAACTTCTGTGAAGCACCTGGGGGTTCAAAGTGCTCACTTTGCATCTAGATAAGTTCCTTAGGGGGTCTAGTTTCCAAAATGGGGTCATTTGTGGGGGAGCTCTAAACTTTAGGCACACAGGGGCTCTCCAAACACGACATGGTGTCCGCTAACGATTGGAGCTAATTTTCCATTCAAAAAGTCAAATGGCGCTCCTTCCCTTCTGAGCCCTGCCGTGCGCCCAAACAGTGGTTTATGACCACATATGAGGTATCTGTGTACTCAGGAGAAATTGCCCAACAAATTTTAGGATCCAATTTATACTGTTGCCCATGTGAAAATGAAAAAAACTGAGGCTGAAAGAAAATTTTTGTGAAAAAAAAGTACTTTCTTTTTTTTACGGATCAATTTGTGAAGCACCTGGGGGTTCAAAGTGCTCACTATGCATCTAGATAAGTTCCTTAGGTGGTCTAGTTTCCAAAATGGGGTCACTTGTGGGGGAGCTCCAATGTTTAGGCACACAGGGACTCTCCAAATGCGACATAGCAACCGCTAAATATTCCAGCATATTTTCCATTCAAAAAGTCAAATGTCGCTCCTTCCCTTCTGAGCCCTGCCGTGCGCCCAAACAGTGGTTTATGACCACATATGAGGTATCTGTGTACTCAGGAGAAATTGCCCAACAAATTTTAGGATCCAATTTATACTGTTGCCCATGTGAAAATGAAAAAACTGAGGCTAAAAGAAAATTTTTGTGAAAAAAAAAGTACTTTCTTTTTTTTACAGATCAATTTGTGAAGCACCTGGGGGTTCAAAGTGATCACTATGCATCTAGATAAGTTCCTTAGGGGGTCTAGTTTCCAAAATGGGGTCACTTGTGGGGGAGCTCCAATGTTTAGGCACACAGGGACTCTCCAAATGCGACATGGTAACCGCTAAATATTCCAGCATATTTTCCTTTCAAAAAGTCAAATGGCGCTCCTTCCCTTCTGAGCCCTGCCGTGCACCCAAACAGTGGTTTATGACCACATATGAGGTATCTGTGTATTCAGGAGAAATTGCCCAACAAATTTTAGGATCCAATTTATACTGTTGCCCATGTGAAAATGAAAAAACTGAGGCTAAAAGAAAATTTTGTGAAAAAAAAGTACTTTCTTTTTTTTACAGATCAATTTGTGAAGCACCTGGGGGTTCAAAGTGATCACTATGCATCTAGATAAGTTCCTTAGGGGGTCTAGTTTCCAAAATGGGGTCACTTGTGGGGGAGCTCCAATGTTTAGGCACACAGGGACTCTCCAAATGTGACATGGCAACCGCTAAATATTCCAGCTTATTTTCCATTCAAAAAGTCAAATGGCGCTCCTTCCCTTCTGAGCCCTGCCGTGCGCCCATACAGTGGTTTATGACCACATATGAGGTATCTGTGTACTCAGGAGAAATTGCCCAACAAATTTTAGGATCCATTTTATCCTGATGCCCATGTAAAATGAAAAAATTTATGCTAAAAGAAAATTTTTGTTGGAAAAATTAAATGTCCATTTTTTCCTTCCACGTTGCTTTAGTTCCTGTGAAGCACCTGAAGGGTTAATAATCTTCTTGAATGTAGTTTTGAGTAGCTTGAGGGGTGAAGTTTTTATAAAGGTGTCACTATTGGGTATTTTCTGCCATATAGACCCTCAAAGTGACTTCAAATGTGAGGTGGTCCCTAAAAAAAATGGTTTTGTAAATTTTGCTGTAAAAATGAGAAATCGCTGGTCAACTTTTAACCCTTATAACTTCCTAACAAAAAAAAAATGTTTTTCCCAAAATTGTGCTGATGTAAAGTAGACATGTGGGAAATGTTATTTATTAACTATTTTGTGGCACATATCTCTCTGGTTTAACAGTATAAAAATTTAAAATTTGAAAATTACATAATTTTCAGAATTTTCGCCAAATTTGCATTTTTTTCACAAGTAAACGCAAAAATTATCGACCTAAATTTACCACTAACATGAAGCCCAATATGTCACGAAAAAACAATCTCAGAATCGCTAGGATCCGTTGAAGCGTTCCTGAGTTATTACCTCATAAAGGGACACTGGTCAGAATTGCAAAAAATGGCAAGGTCTTTAAGGTCAAAATAGGCTGGGTCATGAAGGGGTTAAGACTCTCCTGATCCCATAGTACCTTTATTGTCTGACATTTTTTTTTTATATTTTCTGTTCATTCACAGGTTTTGTAATATAATTGTAAATAAACAATGGCTAGACGAACTGTGATGACTAAAGATGAAATATTGGCAGCTTTGGATGCTTCTGGTGATGTCAATACTGATAATGAAGGTAATTTGGATGATAATTTGAGCTAGGACGAAAGTGACGTAGATCTCGATGCCGCATTGGATTCAGACAGCGAACAAAGTGCTATTCTGTCTGACACTGGTAGAGCTAATTCCTTCGATGAAGAGAATCTTGGCAAACATGGCTATAAGTGGTTGCTACAGCCAAAGACTATTTGACAAACTCCAATCCGAAACATTGTCAACGGCAAACCAGGACCAAAGGGTGATGGATGTCTTGCGGATACACCCTTGAAATCATTCAAACTTTTTTTCAACAATGCTTTGATTGAAGAAGTCGTCAAATGGACGAAACAAAAAATTCAAAGTGCTAAAGTGAAATCAAAGACCCAGTCTGGATATTTGTATGACACAAGCATTGACGAGATTTGTGCTCTACTTGGAATTCTGCTCTTCTTGGGCGCTACGAAAAGTGGAAAAGAAAGCACAGCAAGTGTTTGGAAGAAAGATGGCACTGGAAGGCCATTTTGCATAGCAGCTATGAGTCAGAAACATTTTTTATTTCTTCAGTATTGCTTGCGCTTTGCTGACTCCACCACTCGAGATCAGAGATGGGAAGCTGACAAATTGGCACCAATTAGCAAGATTTACAATCAGGTTTTCTTGGCTTGTGAAGCGAACTACTATCCTGGAGTTCGGTGTACTGTGGACGAATCTTTGCTTGGATTCAGAGGAATGTGTGGCTTCAAATAGTACATACCAAATAAGCCAAGCAAATATGGAATCAAGGTATATGTCATGGCTGAAAGCAAGAACTTTTATTTGATTTCTTCGAAGATTTACAAAGGAGCTGGAACTGAAGCTCCAGGATTGCCGATTCCTACCCAAGCTGAGCTGGATTTGATTCCTACAATTGTTGGAAGGAACAGAAATGTTACAACAGACAATTACTACACTTCCATTCCCTTGGCTTTGGAGCTGAAGGCTTGCAGTTTGACTTTGATTGGCACATTGAAGAAGTACAAAGCTTGTATCCCTCCAAACTTTCTGGCTAAAAACGATCAAGGAACAGTTCAGTATGCTTTTGATCATGCAAACAACTTTATATTGCTGTCCATTGCACCAAAGAAGAACAACTGAGTGTTTCTGTTGACCATGCATCGCAAAGAAGAGAAAGATTAAGAAATCGGAAAAAGAAGAAATAAATGCCTTCTACAATACCCAAAAAGGAGGCATCGATAGTCATGATCAAATGTGCAGCTTGTACAGCACTGCTAGAAAAACGAATCAGTGGCCAATGAGGGTCTTTAATGGAATGAATGACAGCGCTGCGATGAATGCGTATGCTATTTTTATTGAAAATGTACCGAATTACGCATCTAAAAATTTGGACAAACGCTATAAGTTTTAAAGGAAGTCGCAGTTGCACTGATCACTCCATTAGCGAGTCAGCGATAGGATGTGAATCAAACACCAAAGGATGTCAATCAAATCATCCACAACTGTGGAATTTTGCAAGCACCGTCAGACATTCCAAGTGACACCAGCAGTGTTACAGGACAGCACAAACGGTGCTCTTTTTGTCCTTAATCGAAGGACAAAAAAATTAGATTTGTTTGCAATGACTGCAAGAAGTTCATTTGTGAAGAACATGGTACTATGACGTGCAGTGAATGCAAGGGCTAAATTTATTGCCAGATCATTCGTTGTCATTAATTTTTAACTAAAATCCACACAGTTGCAGTTATTGTGCATTTTTTAAATTAATTAAGGGAATCGTATGGAGTACCAGTACAATAAAAGATGGTCAAAAAATGTGTATTTATTTCATTAAAATGATTTTTTATTAATGTGTGTGTGTTTTTTTCACTTCATACAATAGGATTAATAATTGAGCGTTGTCTAATTGACAACTCTCAATTATTAATCTGGCTTAAAGTCACCTTTCAATAGCAAGGTGGCCTTAACCCATTATTAACCCATTAGCCACCGCAACAGGGCAATGGGAATAGACGGGCTAAGTGCCAGAAAAGGCGCATCTCATCATAGATGTGCCTTTTCTGGGGTGGCAGATGTTAGTAGCCAGGGGGGGCACAAAAATAATGGTCCCTCTCTGGGCTACTAATATTTGTCTTCAGTCGCATTTTTTACAACGAATTTACACATTTAATTAACCCCTACATGTATGAATTTTGCACACATACACTCATGTAATTGTTAGTGAAAACCATATATCAAACTACATGAAGTGATATGGTTAACTGTATGTAAACCATGTGTCATTTCATGTCGGGTTCTGTAATTTCACAAAAGCCAGCAATTGAATTAGCGGCTATTATACTATGTAGTAGTGTATGAACTATAAATATATATATGTCACAATGACATGTATATATATATATATATATATATATATATATATATATATATGTATTCTATGTGTATATATGTATTTTTTCTTTTGTGATGTAAAAACTGTCATTGGGATCCATTATATGTCGGTTTTGCAAGCCGGCGAGAAATTCTCGCCGTACGGATGCCATACGGATGCTTACATGTGCAAGATACACAGCCACACCTTGACAATGGATGAAATACGGATAAGTGTGCCGGCAACATTTCTGCATAATACGGCAGTACAATACGGTCCATTTTTTTCTATGGTGAGTGTGACGCCGGCCTAAGACCTGCACTTTAAACATACTTCTGCTCCCTAATACTTTTGCTGTGCATACTACTATTCTAATGCAACAGTGTTTAATTTTGTTCTATCACTAGAGATGGGCGAACCCGAACAGTAAAGTTCGGTGTCCATACCGATAACCTACTGTTCATGCAAGGACACCAAACACGGACTTCGCCAGGAAGTCCATGTTACTGTTCAGATTTAACCTCCCTGACAGAACGGCAATTACTGATTTTGATCAGTGGTAAAATCATCACTGCTGGTCAGACAGCCCACAGATGTGATCGGAGGTATAAAGTTGACATCTGGTCACTGGTGTCAGCTGATGGGACAACTGCTGCCATCAGCCGATTCCTGCTGATGCTAACAGAAGCGAGAGTAGGAGCGGCTGATTGGAATATTTATCAGCCGGCTCCTGCGCTGTAAATAAATAATTAAACAGAAAAACTGGCATGGGTTCCCTTGTATTTTTGATAACCAGCCATGGCAAAACTCACAGCTGGGGCTGCAACCCTCAACTTTCAGCTTCATCAAGGCTGATTATCAAGAATAGAGTGGTCCCCATGCTGTAATTTTTAATTATTTAAGTAAATTATAAAAAAAACGTGAGATCCCCCCATTTATTGACAACCAGCCAAGTTAAAGCAGAAAGCTGGGGCTGGTATTTTCAGGCTGTTAACAGGCCATTAGACCACAAAAAATCCCAAATAGGAATACCAATCAAAATTGGAAACTCTAAATAACATGTAACACAAACCCCGTGGAAAAAGAAACCAGGGGGTCAAGAGTTAATTAATAAAATACAAAATTTTAATAAATGATGTATAAAATACAAAATCACACAAAACAGAGTATCACAGAAAACGCAGGTCAGAAAGAGTAGGACAATTTTTCACCTAATATGCAAATGCACACCATAAAAATTACACTTAATGTGCAGGACTAGACAATTTTTAATCCCAAACTTATAGTAGTTTGTATACAGGACTGCATGAAAACCTACGCTGCGGCCCTATACCATAATCCTCTATACAAAATTGATAAATAGAGTGCTAGTGTGCAAAAGGATGGCAATGATAGCAGCAACAGCACTATAAATATAAATAGTGCATGAGCGATAGGATTAATAAGGTGCAAAAATATACATAGTGCTACACAAGTATATATAATGCGGTTACAATATATTGTCATCCATATATAGTCAATAAATAAAGTGCTTTTGTGCAAAAGATGACGATGACAGCAGTAACAGCATTATGAGTATCAATGGTGCAATAAATCAGATCAATAAAGTGCAAAAGCCAGAGTATGAGCTTATATGAAGGTGAAAGTCCTGACCTCAGCCTGCCGCCCCAACGCGCGTTTCGCCGTTCTTCGTCAGATCACGCCTCCTGACGAAGAACGGCGAAACGCGCGTTGGGGCGGCAGGCTGAGGTCAGGACTTTCACCTTCATGTAAGCTCATACTCTGGCTTTTGCACTTTATTGATCTGATTTATTGCACCATTGATACTCATAATGCTGTTACTGCTGTCATCGTCATCTTTTGCACAAAAGCACTTTATTTATTGACTATATATGGATGACAATATATTGTAACCGCATTATGTATACTTGTGTAGCACTATGTATATTTTTGCACCTTATTAATCCTATCGCTCATGCACTATTTATATTATAGTGCTGTTGCTGCTATCATTGCCATCCTTTTGCATACTAGCACTCTATTTATCAATTTTGTATAGAGGATTATGGTATAGGGCCGCAGCGTAGGTTTTCGTGCAGTCCTGTATACAAACTACTATAAGTTTGGGATTAAAAATTGTCTAGTCCTGCACATTAAGTGTAATTTTTATGGCGTGCATTTGCATATTAGGTGAAAAATTGTCCTACTCTTTCTGACCTGCGTTTTCTGTGATACTCTGTTTTGTGTGATTTTGTATTTTATACATCATTTATTAAAATTTTGTATTTTATTAATTAACTCTTGACCCCCTGGTTTCTTTTTCCATGGGGTTTGTGTTACATGTTAACAGGCCATGGATATTTCCCCAACAGCCTAAAAATAGCAGCCTGCAACAATCTAAAAAAGGTGCATCTATTAGATGCGCCAATTCTGTCTTTTTGCCTGGCTCTTCCCACTTGCCCTGTAGCGGCGGCAAGTGGGTTCATGTTTGTGGGGTTGATGTCACTTTTGTACTGTTAGTTGACATCAAGCCCCTTATCTGGGAGGCTGCAGGCTGCTTTTTAGGCTGGGGGGCAATATGCATGGTTTCTTGTCAGCCTGAGAATACCAGCCCCCAGCTGTCTGATCTAGCAAAGCTGATTGTCAAAAATAAGGGGGACCCCATGCTGTTTTTTATAATTTACTTAAATACTTAAAAAATACAGCATGTAGACCTGTCTATTGTTGATAACCAGCTTTGCTGAAGCTGACAGCTGAGGGTTGCAGATCCCCAGCTGTGAGTTTTGCCTGGTTGGTAATCAAAAATACATAGGAACACACACCTTTTTTTTACTATTTATTTACAGCGCAAGAGCCAGCTGATGAATACTCCCATCATTCGCTCCTGCTCTCGTTGTTATTAGTGGCAGCAGGCATTGGCTGATGGGAGCAGTAGTCTCATCAGCTGACACCAGTGACTGGAGGTAAACTTTATACCTCCAATCACAGCTGGGCGCTCATGCTGTCTTTTGGCAGCGTGGGAACCGCGGCTGTTGACCGGCGGTGATGATTTTACCTCCGATCACAAGCGGTTTTTGCCGCATTGTCATCCACATGACAGCATAGCATACACTGGATATTCATGCCCCTCATTCAAGTGAATGAGGTCCAGGTTCGGGATCAGGTCCTGGTACTGTTCTGGTACCCGAACCCAAACTTTTTGTATCTGTTTGACCGAACCCGCCGTACCAGAACTTCCAAATGTTGTCCATCTCTATCTATAACTACTGCCTGTGGTTAACCATTGATTAACTGATTGCATACATCTCTGCCACTGACCAACAGTCTGGTAATAGCATATAACTTTGTCATTAACTGTTTGATTGCTGCAAGTCCTGGACACAGTCATATCATGTTTATTTGGCTTTCCACAGGAAGGAGTGAAACAACCAGGTCTAGTTCCTGCTCTGCCTCATCTATTTTTTAAGCTGTGATGGCACATAGCAGGGTGAGATACTAGAGTTAGGGACCATCCTGATTGTAAAAAGTCAACGTGGGATGGCTTTTATGCTCTTTTGATCAAAATATAAGTACTCTATTTTATTTACTTACTGCAGGGTATTTGCTTTTTGTTTTTATTCTAGGATTTCTTTGTTAATGGCCACAATGTGAATGTGCATGTACAAATTGCACTTTTAACGACAGCCCATTTTTTCGGTTTTGCTTTGGTTCCTAGTACTTTGTTGGCGTGGTTTCCATTTTTGGGTTGTGCATATCGTCTTTTTTGATTTCCAAGGCTAGATGTGAAATAGCCAGGTCTAGGTCCTGCTCTGCTCCCATCTATTTTGAGACCTGGTAGCACATAGCAAGATGAGATATGGACCATCCTGATTGGGCACACCTTGTCGCGGTGGGATGACATTATGTTATTTACGTGTACCATTGCTATTTGCTCATTATTTTTATCATAAGTTTTGTATAGGTACAAGGCTTAGGAATTATAATACAAAATGTGCAGAAATTTCTTTTTTGGTAGAAATATCTCAAACTACTAAATCTGTCCTTAATTAGATGGAAATGACTAACAGTGAGACAAATCAAGATATTTTCATCATTATGCAAATGACAAAAGTCCCACAATGTGTCACCTGTCTGCATGCAATTGTTTTAATGTTAAGATTCTCAGCATCCTAATAAACTTCCCAGTCTCTACTGCATACAAGATGTGTCATCTTTTCTGACAATTATATGGAGTGAACAGGTATTGTCACATAGCTTTTATTTTCCTATGAGTCTCCTCTTCAAGGACTGAGATTGTTTGTCATTACTTAACTAAGGAACATATCAAAGGTCAGCTCATCAAAATGCATCAATCCAAAATCTAATTTCTTCCCTTACTTGAAATAGTTTTTCAACATGCACTTCCCATTTTGTTTGCAAGGATCCTGATATGTGACATGGTTTCTAATATTTATGTTTAAACTCTTAAATCAAATGATCAATAGAACTACAAAGATGTATTGCTAGAAGGACTTTTTTATTACTGTATTGAAGACCAGAAAAGGGGGGGAGTTGATAATTTCATTCTTTATAGTACTGCATTTATTTATTTTAGTATTCTAATCAGGAATATCCATGAAACATTGTAAATTTTAAAATAGGTTTATTTACGTATTTGTTCTAAAGATTCAGGTTTCATATATAAGGCAGAGCAGGGTGCAAGGAGACTATATAACAGGGTGCAGAGACAATCCTTAGTACAGACAACAGTTTACAGCCTCACGGTTTTTTAAGTGCATTCAGGATATATTTTCCCCTAGTGCAAGATTTGTATTGGGGAATATTTACATGTACAGGTCCTTCTCAAAAAATTAGCATATAGTGCTAAATTTCATTATTTTCCATAATGTAATGATTACAATTAAACTTTCATATATTTTAGATTCATTACACACCAACTGAAATTTGTCAGGTCTTTTATTGTTTTAATACTGATGATTTTGGCATACAACTCCTGATAACCCAAAAAACCTGTCTCAAAAAATTAACATATCAAGAAAAGGTTCTCTAAACGACCTATTACCCTAATCTTCTGAATCAACTAATTAACTCTAAACACATGCAAAAGATTCCTGAGGCTTTTAAAAACTCCCTGCCTGGTTCATTACTCAAAACCCCCATCATGGGTAAGACTAGAGACCTGACTGATGTCAAGAAGGCCATCATTGACACCCTCAAGCAAGAGGGTAAGACCCAGAAAGAAATTTCTCAACAAATAGGCTGTTCCCAGAGTGCTGTATCAAGGCACCTCAATGGGAAGTCTGTTGGAAGGAAACAATGTGGCAGAAAACGCTGTACAACGAGAAGAGGTGACCGGACCCTGAGGAAGATTGTGGAGAAGGACCGATTCCAGACCTTGGGGACCTGAGGAAGCAGTGGACTGAGTCTGGTGTAGAAACATCCAGAGCCACCGTGCACAGGCGTGTACAGGAAATGGGCTACAGGTGCCGCATTCCCCAGGTAAAGCCACTTTTGAACCATAAACAGCAGCAGAAGCGCCTGACCTGGGCTACAGAGAAGCAGCACTGGACTGTTGCTAAGTGGTCCCAAGTACTTTTTTCTGATGAAAGCAAATTTTGCATGTCATTCGGAAATCAAGGTGCCAGAGTCTGGAGGAAGACTGGGGAGAAGGATATGCCAAAATGCCTGAAGTCCAGTGTCAAGTACCCACAGTCAGTGATGGTGTGGGGTGCCATGTCAGCTGCTGGTGTTGGTCCACTTTGTTTCATCAAGGGCAGGGTCAATGCAGCTAGCTATCAGGAGATTTTGGAGCACTTCATGCTTCCATAGGCTGAAATGCTTTATGGAGATGAAGATTTCATTTTTCAGCACAACCTGGCACCTGCTCACAGTGCCAAAACCACTGGTAAATGGTTTACTGACCATGGTATTACTGTGCTCAATTGGCCTGCCAACTCTCCTGACCTGAACCCCATAGAGAATCTGTGGGATATTGTGAAGAGAAAGTTGAGAGACGCAAGACCCAACACTCTGGATGAGCTTAAGGCCGCTATCGAAGCATCCTGGGCCTCCATAACACCTCAGCAGTGTCACAGGCTGATTGCCTCCATGCCACGCCGCATTGAAGCAGTCATTTCTGCAAAAGGATTCCCGACCAAGTATTGAGTGCATAACTGAACTTTATTATTT
The DNA here is from genome assembly GCA_033576555.1 of Oophaga sylvatica. Classification (NCBI taxonomy): domain Eukaryota; kingdom Metazoa; phylum Chordata; class Amphibia; order Anura; family Dendrobatidae; genus Oophaga; species Oophaga sylvatica. The sequence goes on along the minus strand of JARQOD010000003.1, from coordinate 480,662,605 downwards.
GATGGTTTTTTTGTTTGTTTTTAAAAAACACTTTTATTTTATTGGACGGTTGAAATATGTTAATTTTTTGAGACAGGTTTTTTGGGTTATCAGGAGTTGTATGCCAAAATCATCAGTATTAAAACAATAAAAGACCTGACAAATTTCAGTTGGTGTGTAATGAATCTAAAATATATGAAAGTTTAATTGTAATCATTACATTATGGAAAATAATGAAATTTAGCACTATATGCTAATTTTTTGAGAAGGACCTGTATATGGAATTATAGTAGCATGCTACAACTTTTTGCATCTTGTAAATGGGTTCCCATGTTTCAGCCACACAGCCACAGAAGCTCAGCACTCTTCTGCTTACTGGCTTCCTGGTTATCGGGGGCAATTAGTTTTGATGTTTCATATTTTGCATCAGAGGCATGGTCAAAATTCTAACATACAGATGCAAAGGTTAGTTGGCACTCTATTGGTTAATGTCTGCTGGTCTGAGTGAAAGCACATACTCACCTGTGGAGTGGAAGGCAGCACCACATTCCTACCTGTTGAGTGAATAGGTTAAATGTGATAAAGATTGTGGGAGCTTGTTTTCTGTCCTATTAAGAAGGTGATAACACTGCAAGTATTGAAGATACCTTTATTTGTAATCTAAGCACAGACCGATTGTCCTTCTCACCCGTCAAAGACTCTGGTTAATAGCCAAAAACCGATGTGTGCTTTGAAGACTACAAATAAATGCATCTTCTAATACTTGCTGTGATATCACCTTCTTGATCAGACAGTCCACCAACATTCTCCCACGATATAGACTACTAGCATTGACAGCTTTACTTTTGCAGCTTGAGATCTGGTGTGCTTCAGATTCAAACAATGCTCTTAAAAACAGTTTTTCTAAGAAGGTATTACTAAATAATAAGATAGGATATATGTAAATGATCACTGGGGGTGTGACGGCAGAGTCTTGGTTTCATAGTGCCTCGTCTAAATGGAATGAAGGTTGAGCATGTGTGAGTCTGGCCTATTTGTTGTCTATGGGATTGTTTGGATAAACCTTGCATGTAACTTAGCAGTCTCCAGTAAACTACCTTGACCTAATTCTGATATAAGATGTGCAAGTGAATCTTATTCATATGCACCAGTTTTCGGCTGTATCAAACATTGAACCCCTGCTTTTAACAGCAATGCTTGGAACTGGATCAATTGTTGTTTATCTATTTAGATGGTGCTGTCAATCTCTAACAGCTGCATTTTAGTGTTCAATAAATGGAAGGTTCCAATACAGCACCTATTATTATTATTATTTATTATTATAGTGCCATTTATTCCATGGCGCTTTACATGTTAGGAGGGGTATATATAATAAATACAAGTACAGTAATCTTAAACAATACACGTCACGACCGGTATAGGAGGAGAGAGGATGGGTGAGGATACAGTTGGTGAGGACAGAGCTGGTCGTGCATCGGTTGGGTGAATCGGTGGTTACTGCAGGTTGTAGACTTGTCGGAAGAGGTAGGTCTCCAGGTTCTTTTTGAAGGTTTCCATAGTAGGCGAGAGTAAGATATGTTGTGGTAGAGAGTTCCATAGTAGGGGGTAAGAGATAAGAAAGGAGTAGAGGAGGAGATCTTGTGAGGATCGGAGGTTGCGTGCATGTAAGTAACAGGAGAAGAGGTCACAGATGTACGGAGGACACAGGTTGGCTTTGTATGTCATGGTTGGGGTTTTGAATTGGAGTCTTTGGGTAATGGGGAGCCAGTGCAGGGATTGACAGAGGGGAAAGGCCGGGGAATAGCGGGTGGACAGGTGGATTAGTCGGGCAGCAGAGTTTAGAATAGATTGGAGGGGTGTGAGAGTGTTAGAAGGGAGGCCACAGAGAAGGTGTTGTAGAAATCAAGGCAGGAGATGATGAGGGCATGGACTAGGGTTTTTCCAGATTATTGGTTGAGGAATGTACAGATCTGTGAAATATTTTTGAGTTGAAGTCGGCAGGAAGAGTAAAGGGCTTGCATATGTTGCTTGAAAGAGAGATCAGTGTCAAGGATAAACCGAGACAGTGAGCTTGTGGGACTGGGAAGAGTGGGCAGCCATTTACTTTAATAGATAGGTCGGTTGAGGGGGTCGCGTGAGATGGGGAAAGATGATGAATTCTGTTTTGTCCATATTAAGTTTTAGAAATCTAGAAGAGAAGAAGGATGAAATAGCGGACAGACTTTGAGGGATTATGGTTATTAGGGAGGTGATATCTTGTCCAGAGATGTAGATCTGTGTGTCATCAGCATAGAGATAACACTGAAAGCCATGAGATTCTATGAGCTGTCCAAGGCCAAAGGTGTAAATGGAGAAGAGCAGAGGACCTAGGCCTGAACCTTGAGGGACTCCAACAAATAGGGGCGAGGTGAGGAGGTGGTAAATGTCTGGTCTGTTAGGTTTGATGAGATCCAATATAGGGCCAAGTCTGTGATACCAAGAGATGAGAGGGTCTATAGTAATATAGAATAGTCCACTGTGTGAAAGGCAAAGGGCGGGTCAAGGAGGAGGAGGACAGAGTAGTGTTTCTTGGCCTTGGCGGTTAATAGGTCATTGGTGACCTTAGTTAGGGCAGTTTCAGTGGAGTGATGTGACTGGAAGCCAGATTGTAAGCGGTTGAAGAGGGAGCAGGAAGAGAGGTGGGAGGACAGTTCAAGATGGACGTGTTTTTCCAGTAGTTTTGAGTAGTGTTGAGCGATACTTCCCTAAGTAGATACTTCAATAAGACACCGATCCATTATTAATCATAAAGGTTGTAAATGTTTAAAAAAATACACAGCCAGAATAAAGTATTTTAATGAAATAATACACAACACAGTTTTCATTATTTTTTATTGTACTCTCAGCCTGCGGCGCCATCGATCTGTAAAAAAACAAAAATAACAAACCAACACAAATACTCCCTGTCTGACATAGTCCAAAATCATGAGTGTCCCACGACGAGTCCAGCTCTGCTCAATCTGGATGCCAGGCTCAGCCTGACATCCAGACACAGCAGAGCTGCGAACCGGAGGAGATTCCCGGCGGTGACGTCATCCGGACTTCTTTACGGCCAACTGTCGCGAGAGTACAGCTGGCCAAGATTACCCAGTACCCGGCAGTCACGTGTAGTTATCGCGAGAAGCTGCATGTAACCGCCATGGAGAGGGTAATGGCGGCCATCCATGACGTGACTACCGGGGATATTCTGCCAGGTAAGTGCTGAGTCCTCACTTCTGATAGACCCGACCGAAACTGACAGTGACACTTTCGGGAAGTTCCTGTGTCACGTACTTCCTTCTCTGACACAGGAAATCCCCATATACTTTACAGGAAAATTCTGATCCCAGTATCCGATATGCAAAAAATATCGGAACTCAAAATTCCTATTGTTAGGGTTCGAGTTCCTGCACAAGGGGAGTCTCGAACCAGTCCCGCTGTGGTCCCCCATTCATCTCCGTCCGCAGTGGAGCCTGCTCAGCTTAGACGTCGGTCCCAGCGTCTCGCCCAGTCTAACAGTGTGCAGAGGATTACTGCTGCTCCTCCAGGCTCTGCTATTGTGGCCAGTACTGGTTAGCGGCGAGCAGACGTCTTTAGGACAAAGTCCTTGTTTTCCCCTTCTGAGCATGCCCAGAGTGAGATCTCTCATTGGAGATCAGGGGTCACATGCTCAGGTACTGCAGCAGCTCCTATTGGTCTGCCCGGAAGGTCCTGTGATTACTGGTGTTCTGGAACAAATTTCATTGGTCCTTGTTTCTGGCAGGTCCTGTAGCTGTTACTATAAAAGGGTAGCATGGCTGGGCCGCCATGCGCTAATATCAACCATTATATGCTTTGCGCCAGTGTGGTCATGCGTGTGTGGTTAGGGCCCGGCTGAAATAAGCCCCTAGAATACCGACTTAATCGGTGAGGAGTTTGGTATGCTAGCTGGTCAGGGTCGGTGTCCTAGATGCCCTAGATTACCGGCATAACCGGTGAGGAGTTTGATTGCCGTATTCAGGGCCTGGCATTCAGACGCCATAGATTGCGGGTGACTCCCGCGAGGACATTAGCGCATGATCACGTTCTATGTTCGCTTAGCACTTAACTGTGTACCTGGGTGCTTGACAGGACACAGAACTTTTTCTCAGCGGCCCTGTGACGTAACAGGGTTCGCTTTCAACGCTAGACAGCGCCCTAGCATGTTTATTTTGCGACTCAGTTGTGTTTAGTGAGTTCGCACACATCGCCAAATAGCGCCGCGGCACTCCTTCTAGCGGCTCTGTGAAATAACAGAGTTCGCACATATTGCCACAGCGCATTGCGGTGTTTATTTTGGCGACTCTGCGGGATAACAGAGTTCGCGTCTTGCGCCATTTTACTTGCAGCAGGTTCCGCCTGCTGCGAACGCACCTCTCTACCTCATATATTTGGTGCGTTCCGCAGACCCTAACACCGATACAGCGAATAGCGTCCGATACCTGATACTTGCGGTATCGGAATACTCAACACTAGTTTTGAGGCATAGGGGAGAAATGATATAGTGTGATAGCTAGATACAGAGGATGGGTCAAGAGAGGGCTTTTTGAGGATAGGTGTGATTGAGGCATGTTTAAAGCTTGAAGGGAAAACACCAGTTGTTGGTGATAGGTTAAAGAGATGGGTTAGGGTTGAGATGAAGACTGTGGTGAGGTTTGGGATGAAGTGAGATGGGATCGGGTCAAGTGCACAGGTGGTGAGATGTGATCTTGAGAGTAGAGTGGAGAGTCGAGCTGCAATGGTGGAGAAGTTGGTTTTGGAGGAGGAGAGCTGGGCAGTAGGGGTTGTCAACCAAAACTGTCTCTAATGTTATCCATCTTCTGCTTGAAAAATTAGACAAAGTCTTCAGCTGAGATGAGTGGAGAGGGAGGAGGTGCTGGGGGACAAAGGAGAGAATTGAAGGTGTTGAATAGCGGTTTAGGATTGTGAGACAGTGAGGATATGAGAGATGAGAAGTTTGCTTAGCTGTGGTGAGTGTGGACTTGAAAATAGTGAGGGACTGTTTGAATGCGATGAAGTCCTCATTGGAGTGGGATCTTTTCCATCTCCGCTCAGCAGCCCTGGAAGCTCGCCTCAGTTCTTTGGTCAGGCTGGTGTGCCAGGGCTGTCTGTTGATTTTACGAGCTTTGGTATGTGTGAGAGGGGCAACTGATTCCAAAGCTGCAGCTATTGTAGTGTTATATAGAGTGGCAGTGGCATCCGCATTGTGTAGGGAACTTATATCTGTAAGAGTGAGAAGGGATTCAGACAGTGAGTATAGATCGAGGTATTTAAGATTTCTGCGAGAGTGCAAGTTTGTGGGTGGGGATTGTGGACAAGGAGTGGAGAGGGAAGAGAATGTAAGTAGGTTGTGGTCAGAAAGAGGAAGAGGTGAGTTAGAGAGGTTAGATAGGGAGCAGAGGAAGGTGAAGATGAGGTCCAGAGTGTGACCATCATTGTGAGAGGCTGCAGAAGACCATTTAGTGAGACCGAAGGAGGAAGTGAGAGATAGAAGTTTAGTGGCAGCAGAGAGAGAAGTATCAAAGGGGATGTTGAAGTTGCCCAAGATGATAGTGGGGAAGTCAGCGGAGAGGAAAAGAAGAAGCCAGGTGGTGAAGTGGTCAAAGAAGGTGGTGGCTGGCCCTGGGGGCAGTAAATGACAGCTAGTTGAAGGTTGGAGGGGGAGTAGATGCACACAGAGTACACCTCAAAGGAAGTGAGGGTAACAGAGGGTGGCAGTGGGATGTGGGTGAAGGAGCAGTTATCTAACAGGAAAAAATCAACTCCTCCACCATGCTTGCTGATGGGGTGGTGGTGTGGGTTTACCACGCCATCCCCAACGGGATGGATTTTGAATTTGGCTGATCGTTTAACATGGCACCTAGGAGTCTACTCAAGGCTTTTTTGCCTCTATCTTAGTACACTAATAGTGTTCAGCCTTTTGTGTACTGAATATTTTAATTCTAAACATGTTTTATAGAACTTAAGCTGTTAATGTTTTTCCAAGAAAATGGTCATTAATCCCCCAAATTTTATTTTCACAGGAAGCAGCAGTTAAAAAACAACTACCCTACAATTTACAAGTCAAACATCAGGATAATGTCAGTTAGGGGATAAATTCCCTGTTTGAGAACTGACTTTGACATCTGAACCTGATATGTGTGCTAAAACTAATACAGACACAGCAAACAAACTAACTATAGTAAGCCTTACCAGGCTAGATAAAATAGTCAAAAATCAATACAATTTTAAACTACAGAAACCAAAATAGTGATGAGCACTATTTTGGCTAAAGCGTGATCATCAATATTGATATTTTTGAATCTGATATGTAACGTTGACATTTTACATTGTGTCAGGATCCCATCTGGGTTGGAGCCGATGTTACTGCAAACACTAGGGGAAGCAGAGACAGGTAACGTGGTCAGAGATAGCCGGGACGGTACACTGGAAAGGCGTTATTAGTAGCACTGGATCAGGCGGAGAGCGTAGTCAGAAGGGCAGGCCGAGGTCAGTTCACAGGAGAGCGGTATTGGTAGCAATGGATCAGGCGGAGAGCGTAGTCAGAAGGGCAGGCCGAGGTCAGTTCACAGGAGAGCGGTATTGGTAGCAGCAGGAACAGCAGAAAACGCTTGACTAAAGGCTAAGAGCACAATAATCTCGCAATGACACACCCACAGGGCCAGGTTTATATAGGGTGTGTAATTGGCAATCAGAGGCCAATCAAGAGAGCACTGGTTGGAGCCGATCAGGAAGAACAGTCAATGGTATCTGGGTTCAGCAAGGAACCTTGCAGCCAGCAGAATAGCTCAGATGGCAGAGCTGCTGGCCAGTGAACAAGTGGCACTGGGTTCAATTCCTGACAGTACTCCCCTCCTTCCAGGATGGCCTTTGGACATCTCAGGAGATGGCTTATCTGGGTACCTCTGATGAAAGGCTCTTGTCAGTCTAGGAGCATGGACGTTGTCCTTTGGTTCCCATGAATTTTCCTCTGGTCCATAACCCTTCCACTGCACCAGATACTGCAGTTTACCTCTGAATTTTCGGGAGTCTAGAATCTTATCCACAATGTATTCTTCTTCACCACGGATCCTTTCTGGTGGAGGAGGTGGCTGAATTCTTCCTGGAAACGGATTTTCACAAAAGGGTTTGAGCAAGGATATGTGAAATGCTGGATGAATCTTTAGATTGTTGGGAAGTTTTAAACGAAAAGCAACCTGGTTAATTTTTGCAGAAATTTGAAAAGTTCCAATGAATTTTTGACCAAATTTGGAGGATGGTACATGTGTTTTTAGATTTTTAGTGGACAGCCAAACTTTGTCTCCAACCTGAAGAGCAGGGGGCACTCTCCGATGTTTATCTGCTGCTTCCTTATATTCTTCCTGGGTCTTGAGTAACATCTCTGATAGTTCCTTCTGGGATTCCTGTAATTTTGCAAGCCTGTCATTAACAGCAGGAATGGGAGTGTTCACTGGCAGATTAGGGATAAATACTGGATGTAATCCATAGTTAGCAAAAAATGGGGTTTGAGATGTAGCGCTATGTATGGAGTTGTTGTAGGCAAACTCTGCTGTTGGTAAATAGTCCACCCAGTCATCCTGAAGATAGGAAATGAAGCAACGGAGGTATTGCTCCAAAGTCTGGTTCGTTCTCTCCGTCTGGCCATTGGACTGAGGATGGAAAGCGGTAGAAAGATTCACCGTGACTCCCAAGGCTGTACAGAAACTCTTCCAAAATTTTGACGTAAACTGAACGCCTCTGTCAGACACCACGCTGTCAGGAATTCCATGTAACCTGAATACCTCTTTGATCATCAGTTCTTCAGTTGGAATAAAGTGAGCCATTTTTGTGAGTCGGTCCACTATGACAAGGATGACGGTCATCTGTTTGGAAGGGGGTAGTTCCACAATAAAATCCATGGAAATAGATCCCCAAGGCCTGGATGGAACTGGGAGTGGTTGCAGGAGTCCTAGAGGAGACGATCGTGGGGTCTTGCTTCGTGCGCATGTTAAACAGGTTGAAACATATTTCCTCACGTCCTTCCTACAATTAGGCCACCAAAAGAAACGAAGTAGTAAGTCTTGTGTTTTTGAAACTCCAGGATGTCCTGCCAGTTTAGAATCATGGACACTTTTGAGGACTTCAAGGCGAGAAGATTCAGGTACATATATTTTGTGTTTCTGCATCCAAAACCCCTCTTTGAATGAAAGATCGACGTCTTCCGAAGGATGGTTAAGGAAAGAGTCCTCTTGGTATCCATCTTTAATTCTATTACATAGTCCTTTAGAGTGCAATATTCCCAAAAAATTTTTAGGGCCTAGAATTGTATAGTCATTACTAGACCTCTCCTGAGGTTCCGAACACATCCTGGACAGGGCATCAGCCTTGCCATTTCTTGAACCAGGCCGGTAAGAAATTATAAAATTGAATCTTGAGAAAAATAAGGCCCATCGTGCTTGTCTTGCAGACAATCTTTTTGCTGTATGGAGGAATTCAAGATTCTTGTGGTCCGTGAGGACAGTCACAGGGTGATTAGTGCCTTCCAGAAGATGTCTCCACTCGGAGAAGGCAACTTTAATGGCTAACAGTTCTTTATTACCGATGTCGTAGTTTTTTTCTGCAGGTGACATGGTGTGGGAAAGAAACGCACATGGGTGAAGTTGCATTTTGTCCCCAACTCGCTGAGACAGAATGGCTCCCACTGCAGAGTCCGAGGCGTCCACTTCGACAGTAAATGGCAATTCAGGATTTGGGTGTACTAACAATGGAGCAGACGTAAAAAGAGTTTTCAACTTGTCAAAAGCCTCCTGTGCCTCAGGAGACCAAAAAATGCTTTGGTCTTTTTTGTTAGTGTGGCAATTGGTAGTATGATCCGTGAAAAGTTCTTTATAAATTTTCGGTAAAAATTTGCAAATCCTATGAAACGCTGGACGTCTTTTAAATTTCTTGGAACAGGCCAGTCCACTACAGCATTGATTTTGCTGGGATCCATGCTCAGACCTTCTGGGGAGATGATATATCCCAGAAATTGGATACTGGTTTGTTCAAACTCACATTTTTCAAGTTTAATGTAAAGATGGTTCTCCTGTAGTCGTTCCAAGACTAACTGAACGTGCCTGCGATGCTCTTCCAAGGTGTCTGAAAATATAAGAATGTCATCGAGATAAGCCACAACGAATTGATCCAAGAAATCTCGAAATACATCATTAATAAAATGTTGAAAGGTGGCTGGGGCATTGCTAAGGCCAAAGGGCATAACCAGAGATTCAAAATGTCCATATCTCGTTCTGAAGGCGGTCTTCCACTCATCTCCTGGGCGAATCCGTATGAGGTTGTAAGCCCCTCTAAGATACAGCTTCGTAAAGATTTTCGCAGAACGGAGTCTCTCGAATAGTTCAGGAATCAAGGGTAGCGGGTAGCGATTCTTGACGGTGATATTATTAATCTCTCTGTAGTCAATACATGGCCGCAGAGTGGAGTCTTTCTTTTCAACAAAGAACAGGGGTGCCCCAGCTGGAGATGTGGAAGGTCGAATAAAGCCTTTCTCTAAATTTTCATCCAGGAACTCTCTTAATACCTTCAATTCAGGTTCGGAAAGATTGTAAATCCGCCCAAATGGAATGGTTGTTCCTGGCAGCAATTCAATGGAACAGTCGTAAGGACGGTGAGGAGGTAATTGATCTGCTTTCTTCTTACTGCAGACATCAGAGAACTGCTGATATTGAGGTGGTAGTTTCTCTTCCTTCTCATGCGAAATCTCAGAGATTTGGACTTGTTGGAGAACAGGGGGTTCCTTATGACAATTATTCTTGCAGTAGTCAGATGGAAAGGTGATGGTCCTTGATGCCCAGTTGATAAAGGGTTATGGACTGAAAACCAGGGGATCCCTAGGATAACCGGAAATTTCGGAGATGAAATAAGGTGGAAACTGACAGCTTCATAATGATCCGGTTCGATACAGATCTCAAGTTCGATTGTCTCATGCGTGACAGGTCCAGAAGACAAGGGTGATCCATCCACAGTTTCCATTTCAATTGGTGTGGATTTGGTCCTACTGGAAATATTGTTATCATGTGTAAATTTTAAGTCCAGAAAATTTCTTCCTGCTCCCGAATCCAACAGGGCAGAGCATTGTATTTTTGGGTGCCCATTACAACCTGAATGGGGATTACAAAATGAGATGATGTAGTAAGTATTTTGTCTGTTTCTGGTGTTACTGATGAGATAGTCTGCATGATGGAAACCGCCTGCTGAGAAAGGTCCATATTGCTGGCAGACCTGTTGTTGGTAAGGGCTATAGTCCTTTTGTTAGGACAGTTGATGGCATAGTGTCCAGGGTCCCCACAATAGAGGCAGAGATGTTCTGCACGTCACCTCTCCTTCTCCTGTGCAGAGAGTGGTCTTCGGATGACGTCGATCTGCATCGGTTCAGACACGCCTTGCATCTTTTCTTGGTGGTCTGATGCTGAAAATGAGAAGCCAGGGCTATTCCCAAGTGCTCGCAGTCTCTCCTTTCTCCTTTCAGTAAGTCTCTGGTCTATCCGGATACACAGTTGAATAAAGTCCTCCAAACGGTCAGGGGTTTCAACCCTGGCAAGCTCGTCTTTCACTGGTTCTGATAACCCTCGTCGAAATTGACTTCTCTTGGCCGCTGAATTCCAGGTGGTGTCGGCCACCCAGCGACGGAACTCCGATGTATATTCCGCAACAGAGCGACGTCCTTGGCGCAAATTATGTAATTTGGTTTCTGCTGTGGCACAGCGGTTTGGGTCATCAAAAACTTGATTCATAGCTGCGGTAAAAGCTTCCAGGTCATTAAGGAGGTCATAGTCCTTTTCTACATAAGGTGAAGCCCAAGCAAGAGCTTCATCCGTCAAGAGGTTTATCATGAAAAAAACGTTCTTCCTCTCACTGGTAAAGGGAGCAGGTTGCATCTGGAAGTATATGCGGCATTGATTGAGTAATCCTCGGTACTGCTGACGATCCCCACTGAACTTTGCAGGCAGCGGCAGCAGCGCGTTTGATTCGGACCCTGAATTGCGCATTTCCAGAAGTTGTTTTTGTAGCTCAATTACTTCCTATTGTAGACCCGTGAACTCCGTTTGTAACTTAGAATATTTTCCTTGATAGTACAAAAATTTTGAAGTTCCGTAACTTGCTGCCTCAGGGTGCTTACAGCGGACTCCATTTTGGCGCGAGATTATTCTGTCAGGATCCCCTCTGGGTTGGAGCCGATGTTACTGCAAACACTAGGGGAAGCAGAGACAGGTAACGTGGTCAGAGATAGCCGGGACGGTACACTGGAAAGGCGTTATTAGTAGCACTGGATCAGGCGGAGAGCGTAGTCAGAAGGGCAGGCCGAGGTCAGTTCACAGGAGAGTGGTATTGGTAGCAATGGATCAGGCGGAGAGCGTAGTCAGAAGGGCAGGCCGAGATCAGTTCACAGGAGAGCGGTATTGGTAGCAGCAGGAACAGCAGAAAATGCTTGACTAAAGGCTAAGAGCACAATAATCTCGCAATGACACACCCACAGGGCCAGGTTTATATAGGGTGTGTAATTGGCAATCAGAGGCCAATCAAGAGAGCACTGGGTGGAGCCGATCAGGAAGAACAGTCAATGGTATCTGGGTTCAGCAAGGAACCTTGCAGCCAGCAGAATAGCTCAGATGGCAGAGCTGCTGGCTGGTGAACAAGAGGCACTGGGTTCAATTCCTGATGCATTGATATGTGACCTTTATATGTGACTTTGACATGTAAATTTAACATGTGACTTTGACATCTGATATTTGACTTTGACATCTGAGTTTAACTCTGACATTTTACATTGATATCTGACATATAAAAAAAGTCCACTGTCAGCTACTGGAACTTAAACTTAAAATTCAAATTGACATCAAAGTTAAATATAAAAGTTATATATCAAAGTTAATTTTAAAGTCAAATATCAAAATCAGAAGTCAAAGTCACTTGTCAGGTTAATATGTCAAAGTCAATTCTCAGACAGGGTATTTAGCCTCAAATTGACATTATTCTAATGTTTCACTTTGATATCTGCTAATGTCCTAAAATGGACACTGTATTTATTTGTGGTAATGAATTGCTATATTGGCAAAAGCGGGACTGAGAAAAGAAGGACCTCTATGGGCTGATATTATTAGCCTAGGAAGGGGCCATAGATATTGGGCCCGTTCCAGACTAAAAACATCAGCTCTCAGCTACCCCAGAAATAACGCATATATAAGATGCACCAATTCTGGCAATTAGATTCACTGTTCCCACTTGCCCTGTTGAGGTGACTAGTGGGGTGATAGAATTGGGGTTGATATCACCTTTGTATTGTCACGTGACACCAAGACCAGGGGTTAGTAATGAAGAGATGTCTATAAGACTCCCCCATTACTAACACCATAGTCATATTGTGAAGAAAAAAATAACACCCAGAGTAAAGTCCTTTATTTGAACAAATGAAAGACTCCTTTATTGACTCTAAGTTAACCAAAAACAGTTATACTCACCTTACATCCAATTCACTGAAGCCAATGTCTCCTGTCAACTAAAATAATAAACAACCATATTCCTCAACTGCCAGATAAGAATATAATAAAACAATTGTCCCGTGACTCGCAAAGCTCTGCTACATCTAGATGACATGCTGCATTTTTGCATGATGAGGCTATACAGCTTGCTCAGCTCAGTGCCTCATGGTGACTTGGTAAAGTTGAGTGAAATTCATATCTAATGAACTCCTGTGACCTCACGGACATCACCGTGAGAAAGTTCTCACACAGATGACAGCATTGGAAACACCAGATATAAGAGCAAAGTTGAAAGCAAAAACTCAGCAAATCCACAAACATTTTGATACCTGCATTTTTGCTGCTTATTTGACAGACTCAATTGAAGCCAATAGGTGAAAAACGAGGAAAAAATGCACAAAGAATTGACATGCTGCAGAATTGAAAGCACAGCAAATCCTGACCTGAAAAATACTGATCAAGTGCACAGCACTTCAGGATTCTCATTGACTTTGCTGGCATAGGGATTACCTAGCATTTTAGGCCAATTTCATGCAGGAAAAAAAATGCATAAACACACAGAAAATGCACCATGTGCATACAGCGTGATTGTAACCTATTGCACATATTGGCTGTCATGCAGTCTATGAATGGTAAAAGACATATAATGAATTAACCAAGTTCATCTTCCTTACCCGACCTATTTATACCAATTGACGACATCACGCTTTCCCCCGTTCCGGAGGTCCGCTGCCTCAGAGTAAACCTTGACTCTGCCCTGTCCTTCAAACTGCACATCCAAGCTCTCTCCACCTCCTGTTGCCTCCAGCTCAAAAATATTTCCAGAATCCGTCCCTTCCTCCACCCTCAATCTACTAAACTGCGTGTGCAGGCCCTCATCATCTCCTGCCTCGACTACAGCAAACATCCTTTTCTGTGGCCTCCCTGCTAACATCCTTGCACCTCTCTAGTCCATCCTTAAATCTGCTGCCCGACTAATTCATCTCTCTCCTCGCTACTCCTCCACGTCTCCCATCTGTGAATCTATTCACTAGCTCCTATTCCCTCAGCGAATCCAATTCAAATTACTAACACTGACCTACAAGGCCTTCTATAACCTGTCTCCTCCATATGTCTCTGAACTAATCTCCTGATATCTTCCCTCACGTAATCTCCGGTCCTCCCAAGACCTCCTTCTCTCCTCCACACTTATTCGTTCCCCATCCAACCGCCACCAAGACTTCTCCCAAATAGCACCCATCCTCTGTAATAGGTTGTTTATGGTAACAAATTGCTATATTGGCACATGGCAGGACTGAGAAGAGAAGGACCACCATTTGGATTTTGGAGTGTATATTTTGCTGAAAATGCTTTTGATTGCCATGTTGCATTGGAAAATATATGTTTTTAGTAGTGTAAAAAAATGTGATATGCTGTATTGTTCAACAATTGTAAAAATGCATGCTTTTTATAAAAATTCTTAAATGTTAACATAATTGCACTACACCTCATCATTACATTCTATGGCTCTGCTAAGCAGTGTATTTAAATGTCTTTTTTTTATGTTTTTTCAATGCGAACACTGTAATCTGAACAGTTCCTAATCTATGTAGCAAATGGGACATAATATTGCAGTTGGTGGAGGGGAGTGGGATGAAAAAAAACAGCAATTACATAATTATTTCTTGGGTTTTGATTTAACAGTGTTCACTGGATAATACACACATGGTCAAAATTGTTGGTACCCCTTGTTTAATGGCAGTAAAAGCTACAATGGTTACAGAAATAACTTGAATATGACAAAAATAATAATAAATCAAAAGTCTATGAAAATGAACAAACGAAAGTCAGACAATGCTTTTCAACCAAGCTTCCACAGAATTAAAAAAAAATAAAAGTCATGAAATAGGCCTGGAAAGAAATGATGGTACCCTTAACTTAATATTTTGTTGCACAACCTTTTGAGGCAATCGCTGCAATCAAACACTTCCTGTAACTGTCAATGAGACTTCTGCACCTCTCGACAGGTATATTGGCCCACTCCTCAAGAGCAAACTGCTCCAGTTGTCTCGTGTTTGAAGGTTGCCTTTTTCAGATGGCATGTTTCAGCTCTTTCCAAAGATGCTCAATAGGATTTAGGTCAGGGTTCATAGAAGGCCTCTTCAGAATAGTCCAATGTTTTCCTCTTAGCCATTCGTGGGTGTTTTTAACTGTGTGTTTTGGGTCATTATCCTGTTGCAAGACCCATGACCTGCGACTGAGACCAAACTTTCTCACACTGGGCAGCACAGTTCTCTAGAATTCCTTTATTGTCTTGAGATTTCATTGTACCCTGCACAGATACTAGACACCCTGTGACAGATGCAGCAAAGCAGCCCCAGAACATAACAGAGCCTCCTCCATGTTTCACAGTAGGGACAGTGTTCTTTTCTTGATATGCTTCATTTTTCCATCTGCGAACATAAAGCTGATGTGCCTTGCCAAAAAGTTCATTTTTGTCTCATCTGTCTATAGGACATTCTCCCAGAAGCTTTGTGGCTTATCAACAAGTAGTTAAGCAAATTACAGTCTGGCCTTTTTATTTATAATTTTTTCTTCAACTTTGGTGTCCTCCTTGGTCATCTCCCATGAAGTCCACTTTGACTCATTCAACGAAGCATGATGCGATCTGGCACTGATGTTCTTTAATCTTGAAGTTCACATTTAAAGGGAATCTGTCACCCTAAATTGGTGGGATATTTAAATGATGGCAGTCACGTCAGATGGGCGGTGTTTTGGGTACTTGCCTTAACATGTTGTTCGCCGCTGTCTCCATTATTTCTGGGAATTGTAGTCGTTGCCCTCCATATAACGCGCCTGCGCATTGCAATCTTGAATTGCGCACGCGCAGTATGCTTTGCCCGCAGATTGCAATGTGCAGGCGCATTATATGGAGGGCAACGATTACAATTCCCAGAAATAATGGAGACAGTGGTGAACAACATGTTAAGGCAAGTACCCAAAACACCGCCCATCTGACCTGACTGCCATCATTTAAATATCCCGCCAATTTAGGGTGACAGATTCCCTTTAATCTGCTTAAAAGTTTTCTGGGCTCATTTGTTACCATTCGTATTATCCATCTCTTTGATTGGTCAACAATTTTCCTCCTGCAGCCACGTACAGGAAGGTTGGCTACAGTCTCATGGATCTTAAATTTCTGAGTAATACTTGCAAACTGTAGTCGCAGGAACATCAAGCTGCTTGGAGATGGTCATATAACTTTTACCATTAACATGTTCGTCTATAATTTTCTTTCTAATCTTTTGAGACATCTCTTTCCTTTGCTTCCTCTAGTCCATGTTGAGTGTGATACACACCATGTCACCCAACAGCACAGTTAGTATCTGTAGCCCGCTATATAGTCCCACTCACTCATTAGTGGACACACCTTGATCTAACAAGTCCCTTTTGCCACATTATTTTCAGGGGTACCATCACTTCTGTCCAGGTCCATTTAGTAAGTTTTATTTTTTAAAAAAATCTGTGGAAGCATGGTTGAAAAGCAATGTCTGACTTTCATTTGTTCATTTTCATAGATTTTTTATTTATTATTACTTTTGTCAGATTCAGGTTATTTCTGTGACCATTGTGGGTTTTTCTGTCATTAAACGAGGGGTACTAACAATTTTATCCAAATGTGTATATATTAACTTTATTTTCTGTGTCACAATTATTATAATAATAGCAAATTTATTTAGCTTTTTTTCCCTTCTTTTACACAATAAAAGCTGCTTACTTTTTATTTTGTCATATTCTGATAGCCGTGACTTTTTTAATTTTGCTCCATCAGATCTGGGTTAGGGCTTGTTTTTAATATTTTCATTTGTATCATTTTGTCATACACACATTTGAGGAAGTCAAATGAATAAGAAACAACAATTCTGCCTTTTTTATTCTGTTGAATCATGGCTTCTTGTTGGCGTGCTCAGCTGTGGGACCCTTTTCGGTTATGTGCAGTTTTTCACTGCAAAGATGACCAAAAACAGTGATTCATTTCAAGCAGAGAATATTTTATTTGTTTTACTTTTTTGGCATTCACTGCACATTATTAATTGTAAGCCAGTTCTGTGGACTGATCTGTTTACTAAAGTATTATTACCATCTTTTTATATTTATCTTACCACTTCTGTACAATAAATTTCTAAAAAAATATATTTTTTATATCTCCATATTCTAAAAGTCATAGATTTCTTTTTTTTCTGACAAAACCTTTTTTATGTTGGATGAATTGGAGTTTCTAATGCTCACATTTTGAAGTATTTTCAACCTTTTCATCATTATTTATTGCATTTCTACACCGGGAAAAATGAATTATCTCATTGTATTTTAGTTTTTTAATTCACCAAAGGGAATAAATGGTGTGAAGCTTTGAGCAAGGGCACAGACACTTGCAGTGGATTTATCACAGAAATTTTTGTTACTGAAAATCAGTTAAATTAATTTCAATGGGACTTTAAAAAACATGTGCTGACTGAAATCCTTTTTAGTTAGTAACAGAAATAGTTTAGTTACAGAAATTTCTGTTCCACAATCTACAGTGAATATACTTGTAGGTCAAGTTCCTTTGTGTAAAAACATTGCTTTTTTATGCGATTTTTATGCATTTTTGGATGTAGATTTCATACAGCATATTTATGTTTCTTTACTTTTTAGTTCAGAAATACTGGGATTCTGTTTTTATAAAAGCAATGGCATTTTTAAAATGCCTTTTTCAGGTTATCCATTAGAAGCCTGAAGCTCAAAAGTATTTTTAAATGAAGCGTGGACATAAGTTTTCATAAAATAATATCCACTTTTCTTGAACTGGTAAATGAAGCAGAAAAATTGCACTGCTTACATTATGAGGGAACATGGCCTTAGGCTATGATCACATGCAGCGTTTTTGCAGCTGTTTTTTATGCAGTGAATGAGTTGCTTTTTACAGTACCAGAAAAAGCTATGCAATTTCAGAATTCTCATGTGCATGGTTGTTTTTTGTCTGCAGAAAAGAAAAACTATTTTGCTACATGTAAACGCAGTCTTAGACTATCTATGGAACAATACCTTACCTACATTGTTAAGCAGTTACCTAAATATAATAGACTCTCCCCAGGATGATGAAAAAAAACCGTGAGCACAACCTGAATGAAACTGGTGCTTTAAAGTCGTTGAGTTGAGTTGAGTTGAGTGCTTAAGCCTTTTTTCATTATTATCTCTCCAGGATGATAACATTGACTATACTTTTTTCATATAAATTAAAACACACACAAGGTGCTACAGAAAAGTGCATCGCTACCAGCTTAGGGCCCCGTCACACATAGCGACACACCAGCGATCCCGACAACGATATGCACTTGTCAGGATCGCTGGTGTGTCGCTACATGATCGCTGGTGAGCTGCCAAACAGCTTAGTTACCCGCAGTGTACGTTGGATAACAGCCCGCTGGTGCAGGGAGCTGGTAACTAAGGTACACATCGGGTTTCCAGGCGCTGCGCGGCGCCTGGAAACCCGATGTGTACCTTCGTTACCAACTGATCGCTGGTCTTCTGCCTGCCACACGCAGCGATGCGTGCTGGCCAACGGAGACCAAAGATCAAAAAAAATGTCCTGGCTTTTGGACAATGATCAGCGATACCTGGCAGGGAGGCCGGTCGCTGATCAGTGTCACACACAGCGATATCGCAGGGGAAATCGCTGTTGCGTCACAAAACTAGTGACTCAGCAGCGCTGTGTGTGACGGGGCCTTTACTTTACGCAAAAGTCCTAAAAGCCTTGAAATTACCACTTGATCTTTTCTTTTGTTTGGTTTTACTTTTGCGTTTGTATGTTTTTTCTTTTCCTTGTTTGTATTTTACCGATTAATTAACCAGTCAGCTATGGCAAAGATAATATTTTTTTTAGAGTGATATATCATGTAGAAAAAAGAGACATTAAAAATTATGCAAAGAATGAAAGTCAAGGACATAAAGAAGTGATTAGTTTAATAATTATGTTCAGAGTTTTACAAAGTCCTTGAGGGCATTCAGCTAATGAGATCAATTGGATTGCTGATTGATTTCAACCATTCTAATCTGCTTTAACTTTAACATTTCAAGTGGAGAATCATGCAGATAAAATACCATAGTTCTGTTAGCTGCATGAAAAAAAATCTTTACAAACTGCTGTAATTAACATGCTAACTATAAAGGGAAAGTTTTACATGCAAGTACATTAAAATAGCAGAAGTGAAGTGTAATGAACTGGAAACAGTTAAGGCTCAGCTTGCTTAATTAATTTTATGTTTACTAATACTCAAGAGGCTTTTGATTGTGGTCATGTTTTCTGCCCTTAAATTGCTGAGAAAATAATTCATGGAGCATTTATTTGAAGACCAAACAATAAGACTTGGTTTACATGGTGTGAAAAATATTTATTATGAAATCAGCAGTGGTACAAGATGTAAAATGAGCATAGTTTTCTTTTCTTTGAAGCAGCACGTGCATGGGATTCTTTAATTTTAGTATATGCGATTAGGTGCTCAATCCTTCCATCAATGTTTTGTTGCTATAATAATAATAATAATAATAATCTTTATTTATATAGCGCCAACATATTCCACAGCACTTTACATTTTAACAGCATTTGCTAGCATTTAAAATGATGACCACAGCTGAAAATGATGAACAGGTTTCAGTAGATTGCTTTGCAGACGAGTGTCCACCCCCATGCTAATTGCCCCTCCAGGACCTGAGTGTTGATATACTTCCTGCTTGCTGATGGCAAGTACGGGTGATATCTACATTTGTATTTCCCTGTTGAGGCTTGGAGTTGTAGCAGTTGGCTATTATCCTTTTTTGAGTTTGAACCTTTGTGTCTCTCTGAGTTTACTCAAGCTAAGAGTTCCCTTTGTTTTGTCTGTCCATCCCCTTATCCCATTGTGTTGCACATATTCTGTCCTTCACTGTGCGTGACAGTGGGCATGTAAGCAGGGCAGTAATAGGGACTGAATGTATCATTTCTTTTTTTAGAATCTGGGCAACAGAAAATTAATTTCCATCCCTAACCTTTACATTTCTCCCTTGACTCAAAAATGTAACGGTGTCTTTGGGGGCTATGCTTTAACAGTGGCTCGACATATTCCTAAGGTTCTTCAGCAACATAGTTCCCTGATTACATTGGGGTTTTGTAAAGAAAACTATTATTTGTGAAGAAGCCCAATCAGGGTATTGGTACTATATAATTGAAAGAAAATTTTAGAGGGGGTGCTGTTGGAATTGGCTGGCTGTAGCTGCCATTTCATTTTTGCTGAAGTCTGATGCTAGCATTCTCAGAATTATTTCCATGATGGACCCTCTCACCATGTCATATACCTTTTTACAGCAGGATATAAAACACGCTAGCCAGAAGCATGTCACAAATTCCACCCATCGGCGTCTTTGTCATGTGATCGGGGTGTGCTGATGGGTTGTTATAACATCCGGAGGTCTAAACAAGACCTCTGTGCCTGTCACCGTGGATTTCCTGTGAACGTCGATTTATGGCCAGCATTCATTGGAGATCTTAATTTTTGCTTCAAATAGCAATGCTTAAGCACTGCTATGTTTAGTGCAGATGATTGGACAATCACAGCATCAAGTCTAAATAAAGTAAAATGTAAAAAAAATAATTATTAAAAATATAATAAAAATAAAAAAACACTGCACTGCTTTGAATAGCACAGGTGATCGAATGATTACACCTTCAAGTATGCTAAGGGAATTGTTAAATAAAATTAAAGGTAAAAAAAAAGTAAAAAAAAAGTTTTAAAAATATAAAAACCTCACAAATTCAAATCTCTCCCTTTTGCTCACTTGAAAATAAAACAATAAAAAATGCACACATTTGGTATCGTTGAGTTCTGAAATTCTGAAATGTCTGATCTATCAAAATATAAAATAAATTAATCAGATCAGTAAACGGCGTAACGAGAAAAAAAAATGAAAAAGCCACAATTAGTTTTTTTGGCCACCACAGCATTGCAATAAAATGAAATATGAGGAGATCGAAATATAGTATCTATCCCAAAATGCTATCAGTAAAAACATCAGCTCAAGGCACAAACAATAAGCCATGACTCAGCCCAGATCTTGAAAACTGAAAATGCTACAGATCTCGAAAAATGGAGACATATGCAAAAACTTATTTTCATACAAAATTTGGATTTTTTTTTTTACCAAAAAATAAGATATTCATGTTTGGTATCTGCTTACTCATACAGACCTTGGTAATCATACTGCCCAGTCAGTTTTACCATATAGCGAACATTCCAGAATTGCACTTTTTTTGCAATTACACCCCACTTGGAATATTTTCATATCTTCCAGTACACTATAAGGTTTAATCAATGGTGTCATTCAAACATGCAGCTCATCCTTCAAAAAACAAGCACTCACACAGCTATATTGGCAGAAAAATAAAAAAGTTATGGCTCTTGGGAAAAAGAGGAGGAGAAAACAAAAATGAAAAAAATTGCAAAATTGACTAGGGGTGAAGGTGACATCAGTTCTTGAAAATCATATTATAATGCTCACAGAGCTATAACATTCTGAGTTGGATGGCTACTCTGGAGAAGCAAATGCCTCATCGACTAGTCCCAAGGTCAATTTGTGTGTGATAAATGGATTTTAGAAATACTTTTACTAAAGATCTGTGTATGTGTCAAATGTAATATAGGGATTGTTAGGCAGTGGTCAGATATGCTAGAAACTCGCATGAGTCTCGCATGTCAATACCCGGCACTGCCACTGGCACTCGAGACTGGAGCGTGTGGCTGCATAGAAATACATGGGTATTGACATGTGAGACTCGTGCGAGTTTATCGCATGTCTGACCCCAGCCTTAGGCAATTAATTTATATGGGAAGATACAAATGCTAGTGGTTTTGGGTCATGGGGGATCGGTCAGGTTCACTTTGATATTTATCTATTACAATACTGTGAGCTGTGAGTGCTCCTTTTAGTGCCCTCAGGTTGCAATTCTCTCTGCCTGTATTTTGGGCAGCAAGAATCGCCTGATAGGATCCATATAAAAAGTGCAGAAAATTGAATTATAAAAGTTCTGCAAATAACAGTAAAACTAAGTATGGTTTTTAAAAATGAAGTTAAAAAATGAGTCATATTAGGCTTCCTTCACACAGCTCAGACAGAACATCGGGTATGGGTTTTCTACTGTTTATTTTTTTAAAAGAAACAAAATGACTTACAGACTAAGGGTATGTTCACACAACATTTTTTTTTAGAAGAGTTTGAAGCCAGCAAGTTTTTAAGGTAGATGATCGGTTTTGACACACCAGTAGTCATAAGCGAGCATTCTCGCCACTACTCGGTACTCGCCCGAGCATATCACTGCTCGAGATGCTCGGAGCTCGCCGACTATTTCCGGAGTTGCTCGACGGTAGCTCAGGTCCCCTCCCTGCATGTTTGATGTTCTTTAGAGAGCCAATAAACATGCAAAGATTGTCTGCCACACACTGTAATGCCGCAGCCATTTTGGTTGCGGTATTTCAGTGATTAGCTGGCCTCACAGCATCACCAGGTCTATATCAGAGCTGGTGCTGCCATTCTCGTCCCAGTCTGCTCCTTTATCAGGCAGTGTAGGGGGAGTTGCTGCTGAGCTAAGGAGAGGTTTGCTTGCTTCATACTGAGTGTTTTTATACCACATATAATACACATATCCATCTCAACTAACAGTCCTTCTGAGGACTAATAAAGCTGCATAGATATCAGTGCTAGGCAGGCAGGCAGTGTAATGTCACAGAGTGTCCATTCCAGTACTGTCTGCTGCTGCTACCTATTACAGATATTTCTAGACATAGCCCCCGGTATCTGGGGCCAGAAATATTTTTTTGGGGATCTTAATCCTGATTATTTACTTTAAAAGCAATCCAGAGAACACCGTTTTTCTGCTCCTTTTTTTCTTGTTGGCACTGCAGAATACAGCCAGATCCTTTCTATTATACAGCGCTAAAAATCCAGCTGTATTAAACTGGAGTTTTGTCCGTCCCTTGCGTCACATATCAGAGCACTCAAAATTGTGCCATTTCAGCCATACCATTTAAATTTTGTTGCAGTGTCTTAGCGAAGCTATTGACACCAGTTTGCAGAAAAAAAAAATAGTTACCTAAAGACTAGATATTTTCAAGTGGGGTTTGTCCTTCACATGGATCACATATCAAAGCGCTCAAAATTGTGCCATTTCAGGCCTACCATTTAAATTTTGTTGCAGTGTCGTAGCGAAGTTATTGACACCAGTTTTCAGAAAACAAAATAGAAACCTACAGGCCAGCTATTTTAAACTGGGGTTTGTTCGTCACATGCATCACATATAAATTTGCTCCAAATTCAGCCATTTGTAGTGAACTTAGAAATTATTGCCCTCAATTTAAAGTGGGCAAGGCGCATGACAAGGGATGGGCAACTGGACGTGATAGTGATGGTGATGGTGCACACAGAGGCTGAGGCCTTGGCCATGGGCAAGCTGAAATTGTGCCACAACAAACACCCACATCTTCTAGCCCGACCTTTCTGTCTCAATTATTTGGGGACTGCAGCAGCACACCACTATTGAACCCAGAGCAGTGTCAAAAGGTTGTTAGTTGGATAGCGCATATTCCTCACCCTGATCCTCTTTCCTCCCACCATGCCGAGTGCTCAGAGACAACTGATCCCACACTTGGTCACTCTAAATAGCTGTTCAATTTTCCATTTATAGATTCGGGCCTCTCACTCGGTCCACTTGAAGCGGGGCAAGAGGAGATCACATGTAGCGATTCTCAAATATTTAAGCAGCCACGGTCACATGAAGGCGATGTTGGGAAAGTGTCCCAAGAGGTGGATGATGATGAAACACAATTGCCAGAAAATGAGGAGGAGGACCAGGGAGCAAAAGTGGAAGACGAGGTGGTGGATGATATAGTAACTGACACAACCTGGCAGGAGTCCAATAAAGCGAAACAGCAGCTGACAGCACACAGGAGTGTATAGGATGCACGTTCAGAGTTCAAGGATCCAATTGAACAAGGAAGTCCACATCAAAAGTAAGAACAGCATCCAGTCCGGGTGGAATAATAACAAAATCCTTTATTCTGCCATACACGAAATACAACGTTTCGGCCCCATTATGGGTACATCTCTTATGGGTAATTCTGTTGTTATCCTCAATTTATATTTGTGATGTTATGTGATCGCTATTTTAAAGTTCTGTGTAATAATTTATTTTGCTGTTTTTGCTGTGATGTTATGTATAGCTATCTAACCAAGGGGCGGTACCTGGATGGTGATTGGCTTCTCCACACCATTTAAGGACGCCACATTGTTCATTGTATTATACTTGAGAAAGGCCATAATGGGGCCGAAACGTATTTTGTGTATGGCAGAATAAAGGATTTTGTTATTATTCCACCTGGACTGGATGCTGTTCTTACTGTTGATGTGGACAACCTGGCAGAAGGGCATGCAGAGCGAGGACAGCAACACACAGGGTGAGGGAGGTGTAGCACCCCAACAGGCAGGAAGAAGCAGTGTGGTAGCCCCAGACAGACGGCGTGCAACCATTCCCCGTAACACCAACATGACGGAAGTTGCCATACAACTGTCAGGTCGTCCTGAGTCTCGTTTTAAAGACTCTGCCGAAAACTCCAAAAAGGCCATCTGAATCACCTGCTAGGCCAGCATCAACAGGGGTAGTAAAACTACCAGCCTGACCACCAACAGCATGATCAGGCACATGGCAGCAAAGCACCTGACTTTGTGAGCTAAAAACCAGGGTCCAGGAACCATGTCTGCAGGTGGCACCACTGCTTCTTCCGCTGCTGTGCGTGCAAGCCAATCCCTTGTCCATGGTGCATGCGAAGATGCCTCCTGCCCTGCACCTATCATTGTACACACTCAACTAGCACCATCATCAAGCATGTCCACTTCCTTGTTCCAGCGCAGCATTCAGTTGTCTATACCCAAGTCCTTGCAAAGGAAGCGAAATATGGAGCCAACGCCCCACATGCCACACTAGTAAATTTACACACTTCACAACTGTTTGTGCTCAAAATGTTGCCTTTTAGGCTTGTGGAGACAGAAACTTTCAGCAACCTGATGGCAGCGGCCATCCCTCGGTACTGAGTACCCATCCACCACTATTTCTCCCGATATGTCGTCCCCGAATTACGCAAGCTCATGTCCCACATTAGCCATGCCCTCAACAATGCAGCTACTGGGAAAGTCCACCTAACCACAGACACATAGACAAGTGTTTGCTGGCATGGAATGGACATCTTCATGACGGCACACTGGGTTAACATAATGGAAGCCGGGACCCAGTCAAACATTGGGACGGAACATGTCCTCCCAATGCCGAGGATTGTGTGCCCTTGGTCAATCAGGGTTGCCCCACCATCTATAGCTCCTGCACCTCATCCTCCTACTTCTCCTCTTCAGTCGCTATCTCCGAAATGACCACATCAGTCACAAGTTGGAAGCACTGCAGCACTGCCTAAGCCAAGCAGCACCAGACTGTGCTGAAGCTAATATGCTTAGGTGACAAACCGCACAATGCTGTACAGTTGTGGACAAGTCTGAAAGAGCAAACTACACTCAGGCATGGTCTTGTGTGACAATATCCAGAACCTGGTGGCGACTCTGAGGTGAGACGAGCTCACACACGTACCATGCCTCGCCCATGTGCTTAACCTCGTGGTTCAGAAATTTCTCAAAACCTATCCAGAGCTGGCAGATCTGCTTGTGAACGTATGCAGCCTGTGTGCCCATTTTAGAAAGTCAGCTACAGCTTCAGACACCCTTGCCATGCTTCAGCAGAGTTTGCAACTTCCGGCTCACCAACTGGTGTGTGATGTCCTCACATGTTGGAACTCTACACTGCAGATGTTGTGAAGGATTTGTGAGCAGAAGAGGGCATTTGTTGAGTACTAGCATCAACAAGGCCATCAGTATTCAGTTCAGACTCCACACATAAGACCTCAGGAGTGGACATGGTTGTCAGACATATGTATCATCCTTCAAAACTTTGAGAACCCCACCTAGATGGTGAGCAGCATTGATGCCATAATTAGCATCACCATTAGAGTTGAGCATTCCGATACCGCAAGTATCGGGTATCGGCCGATATTCGCTGTATCGGAATTCATATACTTAGTTCCGATATTTTTCATATATCGTATACCGGAATCGGAAGTTCCCATAATTCTTTGAGAGGCAATGTGATTTTAGTCAGCCAATGAGGAATCCTAAGAAGTGTGGGCACATCCTGTACTGCTGCGGTCATGTTAACTAATGGCATGGCTGTGATTGGATGCTGAAATGATGTCAGAATGCACTATAAAAGGCGCCGCCGCCATTTTAGCGTCACTGTGCTGTGAATTCAGTAAGGGACAGAACGCTGCTCTGCTGACTCTGAGGGACAGTTAGAGATTGCGATTTTGTGTACTGTGCTCTAGGAAGACTAGTTTACCAACCGCTGTGTATAGCTTCCTTTTGCCAGTGTTGTTTTAACAGCTCTGTGCAAGGTGTGTGTGTGAGTGCAAGTGACGCTGCAGTTTGCTCTGCATCCAACGCTGTTTGTAGGCATCTGCACGTGTCACTCACAGACTCTTTTTTTTTTCTTTAGTGTAATTCTTGCTGCTCCATTCAATTGAAATTATAGTGTGACGCGCTTCCATCCGTATCCAATACATTGGTTGCAAACACTATAGAATTACAGAAAAGAGCCTTTCAGAGATAGTGAACAGTTGTGTTCAGTGTTCACTCTAGTCTGTGAGGGTTTTTTTTTGAGTGCAGATCACGCTCCAGTTAGTTCTTCAATCACTGCTGGTTGTAGTCTGCTGAACGTGTGTCACTGCCTCATCTTTGTCATTTTTCTCTAATTGGTGCTGCTCCATACCATTTCAAATAACTCAAATCTATTAGTGTGACGCGCTTCCATCCGTATCCAATACATTGGTTGCAAACACTATAGAATTACAGAAAGGAGCCTTTCAGAGATAGTGAACACTTGTGTTCAGTGTTCACTCTAGTCTGTGAGGTTTTTTTTTTTTGAGTGCAGATCACGCTCCAGTTAGTTCTTCAACCATGCTGGTTGTAGTCTGCTGAACGTGTGTCACTGCCTCATCCTTGTCATTTTTCTCTAATTGGTGCTGCTCCATACCATTTCAAATTACTCAAATCTATTAGTGTGACGCGCTTCCATCCGTATCCAATACATTGGTTGCAAACACTATGGAATTACAAAAAGGAGCCTTTCAGAGATAGTGAACAGTTGTGTTCAGTGTTCACTCTAGTCTGTGAGGTTTTTTTTTTTTGAGTGCAGATCACGCTCCAGTTAGTTCTTCAACCACTGCTGGTTGTAGTCTGCTGAACGTGTGTCACTGCCTCATCCTTGTCATTTTTCTCTAATTGGTGCTGCTCCATAC
This sequence comes from Oophaga sylvatica, assembly GCA_033576555.1. NCBI lineage: Eukaryota > Metazoa > Chordata > Amphibia > Anura > Dendrobatidae > Oophaga > Oophaga sylvatica. The sequence goes on along the minus strand of JARQOD010000003.1, from coordinate 480,635,640 downwards.
CATTTCAAATAACTCAAATCTATTAGTGTGACGCGCTTCCATCCGTATCCAATACATTGGTTGCAAACACTATAGAATTACAGAAAGGAGCCTTTCAGAGATAGTGAACAGTTGTGTTCAGTGTTCACTCTAGTCTGTGAGGTTTTTTTTTTTTGAGTGCAGATCACGCTCCAGTTAGTTCTTCAACCACTGCTGGTTGTAGTCTGCTGAACGTGTGTCACTGCCTCATCCTTGTCATTTTTCTCTAATTGGTGCTGCTCCATACCATTTCAAATAACTCAAATCAATTAGTGTGACGCGCTTCCATCCGTATCCAATACATTGGTTGCAAACACTATAGAATTACAGAAAGGAGCCTTTCAGAGATAGTGAACAGTTGTGTGCAGTGTTCACTGCAGTCTCTGCGTAATAACCACACTTAGGCCTTATAACTTTTCTGACTTTCTTTATCAATCTACCAAGATGAAGAAGGCAGGGAGTAAGGCACGTGGTCGTGGCCGTGGAGTTTCAGCAGGGAGAGGACGTGGGGATTCTGTGGCTGCTGCCGCCCCCAGTGACACAGCATCCACCAGTTGTCCCCTTGAGCGTTCCTTTATGTGCAGTTTTGTAGGAGCTCGGCGTACCCCCCTGCTGCGGGAAGAACAAATTGAAGCCGTTGTTGGTTGGATGGCAGCCAATGCATCGACTTCAATTGCTTCCACCTACTCTCAGGACCACAACACTGTTGAGCAACCATCTGTCTGTTCACCGCCTGTCAAATTGCCCAGGCAGTCAGAGAGTTCTGAACTGGAGCCAGCTGAGTCTCTGCTTCTGTTCTCAGAATCTGTTGGCTTGCAAACAGGGGCCAAGCCAAGCAGCATTCTGGAATTTGAAGAAGAGGGAGTATACAGTGATGCGCAACAGCTGTGTCTCTGAATCTGAAGAGGCGGGTGAGCCAGTGCCGATGGTCAGCACACCGCAGAACACATCTGATGATGATGAGACTCAGTTGCCAGTTTCTGTTGAGCATGGTGCTGTCCAGACCACCCAACAGCAGCAGGTGTTGGAAGAGGGTAGTGGAGATGATGAGGTCCAAGACCCAACATGGCGTGAGGAACAGGAAGGTGGTGGGAGCAGCTCTGAGGAAGAGATTGGCCCAACGGTACAAAGAGGAGGGAGAGGTAGGCTGCAGACTCGGTTGCCTGTAGCCTCCATTTTGGCACCTGTTGGGAGCAGTTCTCTTCCAAAAGTCAAAACGGGCGCTCCCAGGACTTGCACTGCGTGGTCCTTTTTTGACACACTTGCAGATGATATTTGCTATGTCAAATGCAAGCTGTGTAAGCAAAAAGTAAAAAGAGGTAAAAGTGTCAGTAACCTCAATACCACTAATATGTGGAAACATGTGCGGACAAAGCACGTAGTTGAGTTACAAACACACACTGGAGATGTAGGCCAACCTACAGCAGCACCTACATCTTCAGCTCGTGTTGGAGCCTCTTCCTCCAGCTCACACACAGCTGGTTCGGCTTCCTCACACGATCGCCATGGAAGAACCTCGGTCACTGTTGTCCAGAGACAAAGTGTTATTCCACCCACAGCTGCAAGTTCCCTGTCATCCTCACACTCCCAGGCCACTGTACAGCCATCGGTAGCACAGGCATGGGATAAAAGACGGCCATACTCGGCAAACCATCCACGAGCACAGGCTCTGAATGCTGGCATTGCAAAACTCCTGTCCCTTGAAATGCTGTCATTCAGGCTGGTGGAGACTGACAGTTTCCGGAACTTAATGGCATTGGCAGTCCCACAATACAATGTGCCAAGCTTATTTTATTTCAGCAGGCAAGCCGTCCCTGCTCTGCAAAAGCATGTTGAGGGAAAAATTAAACATGCGCTACTAAACGCCGTCAGTAGCAAGGTCCACCTGACCACTGATGCGTGGACCAGTACCCATGGCCAGGGACGATACCTTTCCCTCACTGCCCATTGGGTCAATGTTGTGGAGCCGGGTACAGATGTTGCGAGTGGCGCTGTACGTGTTCTGCCAACTCCAAGGATTGCTGGAATCCAGTCTGTACACATTGACTCCTCCTCCTACTCCAGTTCCTCAGAATCATCGCTGCAGGAGCCGTCACGGTCTACCTCCACATGGACCCGTGAACGCTTACCTGCTGCGACCGATATGAGCACAGCCGTGGCCAAACGTCAACAGGCCGTCCTGAAATTAATTTCCATGGGGAATCAAAGCCACACAGCGCAGGAGGTCTGGAATGCCATCAAGCAGGAGAGCGACGTGTGGTTTTTGCCAGCGAATCTCCAGCCAGGCTTGGTAGTGTGTGACAATGGCCGAAATCTGGTGGCAGCTCTGGCCCTTGGCAACCTCACTCACATACCATGTCTGGCACATGTCCTCAACTTGGTCGTGCAGAGTTTTTTGAGGGACTATCCGGATCTTGATGCACTGCTGCACAAGGTCCGGCTAGAGTGCGCTCACTTGCGACGTTCCAGCATGGCCAGATCGTGCATTGCAGCTCTGCAACGCAGATTTCGCCTTCCTGAACATCGCATCATATGTGACGTACCCACCAGGTGGAATTCCACGTTACATATGTTGGAGCGGTTGTGTGAGCAGCAGACAGCAGTAATGGAGTATCAGCTGCAACAGGCGCAATCAACACGCAATTTGCGCCGTTCACACTTCACCACTACTGAGTGGGCCTCTATGAAGGACATCTGCCACGTTTTGCGTGCGTTTGATGAGTCAACGCGGATGGCGAGTGCAGATGATGCACTAGTCAGCCTGACTGTCACCCTTATCTGCCTGTTTCAAAAAACACTGCAAGCACTAAGGGATGAGGTTTTGGAAGAGGTAGAGGATGAGGAGACACAAATTCCATCACCTTTTGGACAGTCAGCACAACGTGGTTCCTCCCAAAGGGCTTTGCAGGGCTCACTTTGTGAGGAGGATGAGGAGGAGTCAATGGAGGAGGAAGAAATCGCTACAGAGGGAGGTACACAACGCTCTAGTCAGTATGTAGAGCGAGGGTGGGGTGATGCAGAGCAGGTACAGATGACGCCTCTTACAGAGGATAGCGTTTCTTGGCCAGTTGGGAGTCTGCAGCACATGGTTGATTTCATGCTGCAGTGCCTGAGAAACGACCGCCGCATCGCCCACATTCTCACCACGTCTGTTATTGGTGTACACCCTCCTAGACCCTCGCTACCGGGACAACTTACAAAGCCTCATCACACCGTTGAATCGGGAGCGTAAAATGCGGGAGTACAAAGACACACTGGTGCAATCCATAATGTTCTCTATTCCAGCCGAGAGCACTGCTGCTGCTACTGCTTTACAAAGCAGCTCTGTGAGTGGAGGCAATGGAGACAGCTCTGCAACAAGAGGGAGCACAAGCAGCGCCTCTACACAGGGGGGCAAGACCAGTATGTTCCAAATGTGGCAAAGTTTTGTGTCAGCGCCACCAATGTCTACACCATCCGAGACGCCTCCAGTCACCAGGAGGCAACGTTTCCGTAAGATGGTGACAGACTACTTGTCTTGCCCTCTCAGTGTACTCCCAGATGGCTCTTCCCCTTTCAAGTTTTGGGTCTCTAAGCTGGATACATGGCCAGAGCTTAGCCAGTATGCATTGGAGGTGCTGGCTTGCCCTGCTGCCAGTGTATTATCGGAGCGCGTCTTTAGTGCTGCAGGTGGTGTACTAACAGACCGTCGCATGCGACTATCCTCCGATAATGTAGACCGGCTTACTTTTCTGAAAATGAACAAGGCATGGATCTCGCCAGAATTTGCCTGTCCATTTTCAGATTAAATAACTGGTTGGCAACGTTATCAATTTCTCCTGTTATGTACATCTATCTACCACCTGAACTCTACTCCCTGGGATACAACACTTCCAGTCTGAGGGGAATGATCAGTTAACAACCAAAATGTTATCCCCAACAGATAGTAGCGCAACGACTCCAGTGCCCACTTGATCGACAGGCACTCTCTCTCTCTACAATGCTGTATCTGGTTTCAGCTGGAGTTAGCTTTCGACTCTGGAAAGTAATGTGATGCCTCTCCCCATTAACCTCCTGAGACAAAACGGCCCCCACACCTACCTCTGAGCATCAGTCTGGATAATGAATTCTCTTTTGAAGTCGGGTGTGATCAAAAATGGTGACACACACACAGTGCCCCTTTTAGTTTTACAAACGCTTCTTCAAGCTGATCATTCCATCGCACCATTACTAAATTCCTGCCTTTTAGGCAGTCATTTAACGGCGCCGACAGTGTTGCAAAATTGTGAATAAGCTGCCGGTAGTATCACACTAACCCCAAAAACCCTTTCACTTGTTTAGTGGTGAGGGGACGGGGCCAGTTTTGGATTGCCTCCACTTTGTTTATTTGGCCTTTTATAACTCCTCTCACAATCACATACCCCAGGTAGCGATCTTCCTCCAACCCTATGGAACACTTCTTTGGGTTGGCAGTTAGCTCTGCTTGTCTCAGCGAATCTATCACAGCCTGTACCTTGGCTAAGTGACTTTCCCAGTCTGTACTGTACACCACAATATCGTCCAGATTGGCCGCGGCTAGTGTTGAGCGATACTGCTCGATATCTAAAAATATCGGATCGGAATGGTATCGCCGATATCACTAAATATCGGCAATATCCGATTCCGATACCCGAAGTCCCATGTAAGTCTATGGGAACAAAATATCGCAACTAAAAAAAAACTTTCTTTCCTTGTAAACACAAAATATACACACTTAGAATACATATATATATATATATATATATATAATATATATACATGTCATTGTGACATATATATATACATATATTTATAGTTTATTCACTTCTACATAGTAAAATAGCCTCTGATTCAATTGCCGGGTAAAGCCGGCATTTGTGAAAAGACAGAAGCACCCGAGGGTCCAGTCGCCACAGAGATGTTGCATCGCACCCAGCAAACAGGATTCAGAAGCTTGCTATAAGCGAGTCCTGTGTGCCTTAATTGAACTGTTTTTTTTGCTTGAGAATTGCAAAAATCATCATAGACTGTATTTGCCATTTTTTCCGTCATATCTGCGCCACGAGGCACAGGTGAAGAATGAGGGCGTGCTCTCGTGGGCGTACACTCACTCCGTGGCGCGAAAACGATGTCTGCACACTCTAAATGTTACTGCAATGTAAGATCGTGCCCCACAGCTCTGGAGTTCCGCCTCCTCATCCTCCTCAGTGGGCGTAAATGAATGCGAACGTCCCGCCTCCCTACAAAAGATGTCGCCTCTCCTGATGCTAATGACACATGTGACTTTGCTGAGATGGCGAATGGACGTGAGCAGAAGTGGGAAGGGATGGAGGAGTCAAAGCTCTCCCCCCACGGAAGCGACCCGATCGCCACGGAGCCACCGTTTGGCACCCGGCCTGGAAACCCTCCTACGCTGGAAGAAGCGGAGGATACCCTGAGAGACCTTGCCCGGCACCGGGAGGAGGTCGCCAGGATGGAAGCGAGCTGGCGGGCCCTAAAACTACAATTGGAGCGGCGCCAATCCCTCTTACCCCCTGAAGTGTCTGTACCGGAAGGTGAGGCACCCGTTCCAGTAGAGGAGGCCGTGCGGGCATCCCAGCCCTTGCAATCTGAACCGGTTGCCAGTATCTCAGTGGAGGCACCCGTTCCAGTACAGGAGGCTGTGCGGGCATCCCAGCCCTTGCAATCTGAACCGGTTGCCAGTATCTCAGTGGAGGCACCCGTTCCAGTACAGGAGGCCGTGCGGGCATCCCAGCCCTTGCAATCTGAACCGGTTGCCAGTATCTCAGTGGAGGCACCCGTTCCAGTACAGGAGGCCGTGCGGGCATCCCAGCCCTTGCAATCTGAACCGGTTGCCAGTATCACAGTGGAGGCACCCGTTCCTGCAGAAAACGCCGAACCAGCACCCCAGATCCCGCTGTCTGCCCCCGTCGCTGAGGCAGAAGAAGAGACACCCGTCCTCATGGAGGAGGCCGCGCAGGCACCAGAGCTCTACCTGCCTGTACCGGAGCCCCGACCGTCATCTGTTCCAGAGCCGGCTGCTTCCGCCACAGGTGAGCGCCGCCAGGACTGGCGGGCGCCAGGAGAGCTGCCGCAAACCGGACATCGTAAGCTGGCGTTTGATGGTGGAGACATGGAGATGCTGGTGGAGGAGAATTACAACCGGCGTCAGGAGGAAGAGTGGAGACTAGTGTTGAGCGATATTGCTCGATATCTAAAAATATCGTATCGAAATTGTATCGCCGATAGCACTAAATATCGTCGATAATCGATTCCGATTGCGGAAGTCCAATGTAAGTCTATGGGAACAAAATATCGAAATTAAAAAAAACCTTTATTTCCTTGTAAACACTAAATATACACACATAGAATACATATATATATATATATATATATATACATGTCATTGTGACATATATATATACATATATGTATAGTTTATACACTTCTACATAGTAAAATATCCTCTGATTCAATTGCCGGGTAAAGCCGGCTTCTGTGAAAAGACAGAAGCACCCGACATGAAATGACACTTGGTGTACATAGGGTTAACCATGTCTTTTCATGTCGTTTGCAATCTGATTTGCACAAACAATTACATCAGTCTATGTGTGCAAAATTTCACACCTGTAGGGGTAAATTAAAGGTGTAAATTCGTTGTAAAAAAAACGGACTTTTTTGCAACGAATTTACACCTTTAATTAACCCCTACAGGTGTGAAATTTTGCACACTTACATTCATGTAATTGTTTGTGCAAATCAGATATCAAACTACATGAAAAGACATGGTTAACCCTATGTAAACCAAGTGTCATTTCATGTCGGGTTCTGCATTTTCACAAAAGCCGGCAATTGAATTAGCGGCTATTATACTATGTAGAAGTGTATGAACTATAAATATAAATATATATATATATATATGTGTCACAAATTTAATGACATGTATATATATATATATGAGGTGTAAAATTGCTGAAAAAAAAGGCGTGGGCTCCCGCCCTATTTTCGCAACCAGACAGACAAAGCCAGTGAGTGGGGGCAGATAATAATAGCCCAGAGAGGGACCATTATTTTTGCCCCCCCCGGCTACTAACATCTGCCCCCAGACACCCCAGAAAGGGCAAATCTCTAATTAGATTTGCCCTTTCTGGCACTTTGCCTGTCTATTCCCATTGCCCTGTAGCGGTGGCGAATGGGTTAATAAGGGGTTAAAATGACCTTGCAATTGAAAGGTCACTTTAAGCCAGGTTAATAATTGAGAGCTGTCAATTAGACAACTATCAATTATTAATCCTATTGTATGAAAGAAAAATCAAACACACACACTTTAATAAAAAAGAAGTTTAATGAAATAATCACACAGTTTTTGACCATATTTTATTTTCCTGCTAAAACCATTTCCTGTAATAAAAATAAAATAATAAAGCAAAATTATTCTTACCAATCCGATGTACAGTCAGGTCCCACGGTGTAATCCTTCAGAAAGGGTTAATGTTTACTGCAGGGACCGCAGCTAATGCTGCAGCCTCACAGTAAACCCCCAAATGAATGAGTTCCTCTCCTGGCTGACAGGAGAGGAAGTGGAAAGCTTAATTGATTGCTTTCCACTTTCACTTCAGGTCAGCCAGGGACACAATCAGTGACGTCAGAGGGAACTGGTTAACAAAAATAGGGGATCCCCTCGAAAAAAATTGGCGTGGGGTCCCCCCTATTTTTGTTAACCAGCCAGATGAAGCAGACCGCTGAGGCCTGGATTTTCAGGCTGTTAAGGAGCCAAGATCCATGGACCTTGCCAGCCTGATAATACCAGGCCACAGCAGTCTGCATATCTTGGCTGATTAGCAAAAATAGGGGATCCCCTCGAAAAAAATTGGCATGGGGTCCCCCCTATTTTTGTTAACCAGCCAGATGAAGCAGACCGCTGAGGCCTGGTTTTTCAGGCTGGTAAGGATCCAATATCCATGGACCTTCCAAGCCTGATAATACCAGGCCACAGCAGTCTGCTTAGCTTGGCTGGTTAACAAAAATAGGGGATCCCCTCGAAAAAAAAACGGCGTAGGGGTCCCCCTATTTTTGTTAACCAGCCAAGTAAAATGCAGACTGCTGCGGCCTGGTATTAAAAGACTGTCAAGGCCCATGGATTTTGGCCCTCAACAGCCTGATAATACCAGGCTACAGCAGCCCCACATTTGGCGCATCAAAAGATGTGCGAATTGTGGCACTTTACCCGGCTCTTCCACTTGCCCTGTAGCGGTGGCAAGCGGGGTAATAAGGGGTTAATGTCACCGTTGATTGCACGGTGACAATAAGCCCGGTTAATAATGGAGAGGCGTCAATAAGACACCGATCCATTATTAATCCCAAAGTTATTAAATGCATAAAAAAAAGACACAGCAAGAAAAAAGTATTTTAATGAAATAAAAGCGACAACACACTTTTCATTTCTTTTATTACTCTCTCATTCCTGCGACGCAATCGATCTCCTGTAAAAAAAGAAAAAAAACAAACCAACAGTATACCACCTGTCTGACGCAGTCCATAGTAACGATTGTCCCACGACGATCCAGCTCTGCTACATCGCAATGACAGGCAGAGCCTGTCATCGCGACGCAGCACAGCTGATTACCTGTTTCCCCGGCGGTGACATCATCGGACTGACTGCTTTACGGCCGGGATTACCCAGCAGTCACTGCAGTTATCGCGAGAAACTGCATGTGACCGCCGGGGAGAAGAGGATGGCGGCCATGAAGCAGTCCGGCATGTGACCGCCGGAGATCTTCTGCCAGGTAAGTGCCGCTGACTCCTGACAGACCCGACCGACGGACACTGACAGTGACAGACCCGACCGACGGACACAGACAGTGACAGTGACAAATCCGATTCCGGTATTCGATATGACGAAAATATCGAAACGAATTATCGAAAGGCCGATAGAGCTAATATCGGCCGATAGCCGATATTTGCATTATCGTATCGCTCAACACTAGTGGAGACGTCGGGAGCGGGAAGCAGAGCGACAAAGGGAGCAGCGAGAATCCCAAAAGCTTCGGCAACGTCACCTGGACAAGGACCTGGCAGAGAAGGCACGTATGAGAAAGGATAAAAGTACGCTGAGGGAGCCGCGGCGTAAGGGTGCAGTACGGAACTTTAAGTTAAAAGGTGGTTGGGGCTTCATCCAGGAGCCTGGACTTTATTTAGAAGTTTTTGTAACCCGGCGGGACGTGGAGGCTCACCTCCCAGAAGGACACCCGGGGAGGGACCTGTTGCCAGGAGACTTGGTGACTTACACCCGACACTGGGGTTACAATGGATGGTACGCCCTAAATGTTACCAGGTGCGACCCCTACTCCCCAGAGTGTCAGGAAACTGACAGACCCTACGAGCCTTCAGCCTCCCCCCAACCAGGCCTCTGCACAAGTGCCCACCCCACGCCGTAAATCTCCCCAGCCTCCCTCAGTGGTCTCCTCAGCAGCCCCAGCTATGGACATGATAATGATAGCTGGCCCATACCCGGCGCCTGTTAGGCCCCCTGGGGTTCGTTCAGTCCGGGACATAGGGGTCCAGACCCGGAGGGAGATGAAAGAGGTGGCCACACAGACCCAGATAGCGGGTCACGACGTCACTGTACAGGCCACACGACGTCATCAGGTCTGGGTGGACCCTCCTGTCACGGATGTTTGGCAAGCTCCAGAAGAGTACCAGGTGGTACCTGGAAGAGGCCAGCCAAAGAAGTCTAAATAACCCGGACAGGGTCTCTGTATGTAAATAGTTAAATTATTGATGTACCCAGACGGGTGAATGTTCATAAAAAGAAGTTTATTGTTGCCTTAATATACCCAGGTTGGGTAATGGTTTGATGTACCCGGACGGGTGAATGTTCAGAAGAACAAGTTTATTGTTGCCTTAATATACCCAGGTTGGGTAATGGTGTTTCACTGTAATGAAAATGTTGAACTTTGAAGCCATGAACTGTACTGGCTCACAAACTTTTCTGTAAATAGTTGGCACTTCGGTGCTCCATCTTGGTTTTACAAAAAACTTTACTGTGTACACATGTATAACACATATCAAGGGTATGAACAGTAACAAAACATGTCACATAATATAAGCCATTTGCACTTTTGTAATGTTATTATTAAAAATTTTATTATGCAACTTTTAACTTGTAGTGTTTCCTGCTTTCTTACTACGTCGCATAGTCCACTCTGCTACATCACTTTGCACCATTGCTCTATCTCACATCTATCTGCCCTGGAAGGATAGCGTGTTACCTGTAGAAGACTTTTCACCTACCTGCACTACACCACCCCTTCCAGATGACCTGCACAGCAGCGCTGGACACCCTGACCAGGTACTACAGGTGGCGTCACGACAAACTACACGAACATTCTATCATCCCCTGGAAATATCCCACATTCCAGTGATCGCCCAGGTCACGGACCGAGCTGTGCTACTCGTGACATTCCCCTTAGAAGTCGACGTGATCGGTGCCGAGTACCCCCAAAACCCCTGTCTCTGTGCGACTCAACTTCCCTCACTGTGCTGGCACTTTACATTTACAAATGCCTCTGGGTTTTTTTTTTGGGGGGGGTGGGGAACATTCAGACTTTTGCTATGGGGCCCCATGATTTATATGTACGCCCCTGCTGCTGAGGCATGGTATTTAAGGCTGTTAAGGAGCCAACATACATAGACCTTGCCAGCAGCGTCGGACTGGAGTACCTTGGGCCCACCAGAGAAAATATATTCTTGCGGCCCAACATCATACTTCCCAACCTTTGAATAAGGGAAAGAGGGACAAAGGCTGTGGCACGCTGTGCATGCTGCAGAAAATTTTAGGCCATGCCACGTTGCACCACAGACTGTCCAGGAGTTGGTGGATGCTTTAGTCCAGGTGTGGGAGGAGATCCCTCACGAGACCATCCGTCGCGCTCATCAGGAGCATGGCCAGAAGTTGTAGAGAGGTCATACAGCATACCTCCCAAATTTGGAAGACAGGAAAGAGGATTAAAGGCTGCGGCGCGTGTTGCGCGCCCTGAAAATTTTAGGCCACGCCCCGACAACACCAATTTCACAGCTAATCACACCCATATCCTCGCCCCAAGCGTAACCATTTAGCACTGCTGATCACACTGACTGGTAATGAGGGCACAGTGGCTGGTACTGAGAAAAAGAAAGAAAGAGCAGCGAGAGAGAAAGAACAAACAGAGAAGAAAGAGAGGAAAGAAAGAAAAGAGAGAAAGAAAGAACAGAGAGAAAAAAGAACAGAGAGCGAGAAGGAAAGAACAGAGAGCGAGAAAGAAAGACTAGAGAGAGAGCCATAGGCGTAGCTAGGGTTTTGGTTTAGTGGGGGCAAAACTTCTGAGTGGGCCCATCATCAGAGAACCTCAGCAAATGACCGCGCTGTTGGCCAAAATAATCTATATATAAAAAGACCAATATTGATATTACCGCCATATGGTCTGTGTTAAATAATACCAGTCCTACAGAACATATAGATTACAGCACAGGTACAGATAATGACTTACCGCTGATGTTCTTTCTAATGGAATTGTTCACTTTTCATGTCTTTTCCATCTGGCCCACACCGACATGACGACTTCTCCAGCCAGGACTCGACTGCACCCCCATTAAAAAAAAACTAAAAAAAAAACTCACCTCCCGGCTCCTGTGCTGCTCACTGTTCTCCCTCTCAGCGTCTGACAGCGGGCGCCGGCAGGTGATGTTATTGCGCCCGCTGTAATACGCTGAGAGGGGGATTATGGGAGAGAAGGAGCGCTCGCTCCTTCTCTCTCCATGCGTTCAGCTTTATCGGCTGGATGCCGATACAGCTGACCCTCCCATGACGGGTGGTGGGCCCACTGCTGACACCGGGCCCCCCCAATGCCTGTTCAGGCCCCATAGCTTCTGGGCGGCAGAGCAGGGAGAGCAATTCTCCCTGCTCTGCCGCAGAATGTAACTGTATCGTAGCTCCGGGTGGGCCCCCTCAGAGCGCGGGCCCCGGGGCCACCGCCCCCTCTGCCCCGCGACCTATCCTTTCAAATCAGGGCCCACCACGCAGGAGCTGGGGCCGACCGTAGGTTTCTCCGGTGTCCCGGTGCCTCAGTCCGACCCTGCTTGCCAGCCTGATAATACCAGGCCACAGCAGTCTGCTTAGCTTGGCTGGTTAACAAAAATAGGAGATCCCCTCGAAAAAAAAACGGCGTAGGGTCCCCCTATTTTTGTTAACCAGCCAAGTAAAATGCAGACTGCTGCGGCCTGGTATTAAAAGACTGTCAAGGCCCATGGATTTTGGCACTCAACAGCCTGATAATACCAGGCTACAGCAGCCCCACACTTGGCGCATCAAAAGATGTGCCAATTGTGGCACTTTACCCGGCTCTTCCCAGTGCCCTGTAGCGGTGGCAAATGGGGTAATAAGGGGTTAATGTCACCGTTGATTGCACGGTGAGAATAAGCCCGGTTAATAATGGAGAGGTGTCAATAAGATACCGATCCATTGTTAATCCCAAAGTTTTTAAATGTATAAAAAAAAAAGACACAGCAAGAAAAAAGTATTTTAATGAAATAAAAGAGACAACACAGTTTTCATTTCTTTTATTATACTCTCATTCCTGCGACGCCATCGATCTCCTGTAAAAAAAGAAAAAAAACAAACCAACAGTATACCACCTGTCCGACGCAGTCCATAGTAACGAGGGTCCCACGACGATCCAGCTCTGCTACATCGCAATGACAGGCAGAGCCTGTCATCTCGACGCAGCACAGCTGATTACCTGCTATACCGGCGGTGACGTCATCGGACTGACTGCTTTACGGCCGGGATTACCCAGCAGTCACTGCAATTATCGCGAGAAACTGCATGTGACCGCCGGGGAAAGATGATGGCGGCCATCAAGCAGTCCAGCCCGTGACCGCCGGAGATCTTCTGCCAGGTAAGTGCCGCTGACTCCTGACAGACCCGACCGACGGACACTGACAGTGACAGTGACAAATCCGATTCCGGTATCCGATAAGACGAAAATATCGGAACTAAGTATCGAAAGTCCGATAGAGCTAATATCGGCCGATACCCGATACTTGCGGTATCGTATCGCTCAACACTAGCCGCGGCATATCGGCGATGAGGACGAACAACAACGTCCATTAACCTCTGGAATGTCGCTGGAGCGCCATGCAACCCGAAGGGTAGGACTATATACTGGAACAGTCCCTCGGGTGTTAAAAAAGCCGTTTTCTCTCTCGCTGCTTTTGTTAGTGGCACCTGCCAATACCCTTTTGTGAGGTCAATGAGTGAAAAATAACGTGCCTGCCCAAACCGCTCTATTAACTCATCGACCCGGGGCATGGGGTAGGCGTCAAAGTTAGAAATTTCATTCAGTTTTCTGAAGTCATTACAGAACCTTAGTGTCCCATCTGGCTTTTGTATTAGGACTATTGGGCTGGCCCACTCACTCTGGGACTCTTCAATGACCCCTAACTGCAGCATCTTCTTGACCTCTTCCAAGATGGCTTGTCGCCGGGCCTCAGGCACCCGATATGGCTTTAATCGTACTTTGCCCTGCGGCTCAGTGACAATGTCATGTTGTATTAGGGAGGTACGACCAGGAAGTTCCAAAAAAACATCTGTATTTCGGCGAACAAACTCTCTGACTTCCTGAACTTGTCTGTGCGACAAAGTGTCTGATATTTTGACGGCGGAGAGGACTTCTCTTGCCTTCTCCTGAGGCAAGGAAGCCATCTGTACTGGAAATGCAGGCCGTGGACAATCCTGACCAAGCGGGTCTCTGTCTTTCCATGGTTTGAGCAGATTCACATGGTATACGTGTTCTGGCTTTCTCCGCCCTGGTTGGTGTATTTTATAGTTTACTGGTCCCACCTTCTCTATAATGTCGTAGGGTCCCTGCCACCTTGAAAGGAACTTACTATCCACTGTAGGCACAAGTACCAACACCCGATCCCAAGAGTTAAAGGACCTTACCCGTGCCTCCCAGTTATAGACCTGACTCTGTGACCTTTGTGCTGATTCCATATGTTCTCAGACTAATGGTAGGACTGTCTCCATTCTCTCTTGCATTTTGGCCACATGTTCTATCACACTTTTGTGGGGAGTTGTATGGTTTTCCCAGGCCTCTTTAGCTATATCGAGTAAGCCACGGGGATGTCTGCCATATAATAGTTCAAAGGGCGAGAACCCCGTAGATGCCTGGGGCACCTCCCGCACTGCAAACATCAGGTATGGCAACAAGAGATCCCAGTCCTTAGCATCTTTAGAGACTTTTTTTTTCAACATATTCTTCAGGGTTTTATTGAACCTTTCTACTAAACCGTCTGTTTGGGGATGATAGACCGATGTGCGCAACTGTTTAACACGTGGCAGAGTTCCTTCATGATTTTTGACATAAAGGGGGTCCCCTGATCTGTTAAGATTTCTTGAGGGATTCCCACCCGAGAGAACATACCCATGATTTATTTTGCGATCAGTTTAGACGAGGTGTGTCGCAGGGGAATAGCCTCAGGATACCTGGTAGCGTAATCTAGAACTACGAGGATGTGTTGATGACCCCTTGCTGATTTATTAACCGTCCACACCAGATCCATTGGCTATTCTCTCAAACGGTACCTCTATAATTTGTAATGGCACCAAGGGACTCTGAAAATGAGGCTGCGGACTGGTTACCTAGCACACGGGACAAGAGTAACAATACCGTTTAACTTATTCATAGACCCATAGCCAGTAAAACCGTTGTAGAATTCTGTCTAGGGTTTTCTTTGGTCCCAAATGTCCCCCTAGTACATGCGCATGCGCTAAGTCCATTACCAACCTCCGATATGACTGTGGTACCAGCAATTGCTCGACAATTTCCCCATGTATTTTTTAAACCCCATACAGCAAATCTTGGTTCAGCTCAAATCGGGTAAATACTTTAGCTGCCCTGGGGTGTTCGGGTTCCCCATTGACAACCAGTACATTTTCCCTGGCTCGAGTCAACGTAGGGTCCCGTAGTTGCGCTGTACCAAAATTGTCACCTGCCACATTTAAGTATGACAATTCTGGTCCCGGTGGCAAATCTTCCATCTCCCCATCTAACACTTCTATAGGAGAGGGGTTTTCCTCCTCCACCGAAGGCTAAGGTACTCCTACCGCCAGTACATCTTCCTCTGGGCCACCAGGTTCATGCCCGATTTCTGGAGAATGCAACCTGTTTGCCACTGGTGCCGACGACTGTTCTGTGGGAGGGGTAATTACAGGCCAAAGCACATAAAATAACGGAAAATCTCTCCCCATTATTAATGCTAATTAACCACCAGCCCCACCTCGTGTCACCTCCTCCCCGCTGGCGTGTTTATCATCACCAGGGTGGTAGGATAATGTTTGAAGTCACCATGTATACACAACACACCCATTTTCCCAGCAGTATACTCGCTGATTTGGACATGGCTGGCTCGTATTAGGGTCACTCACGAGACTCCCTGAGTCCACTAGAGCCACAGCAGGGTTACCCTCCACCTGCACTTTACACAAATGGTTCATATTGGGTCCCTCTGCTTTGACCACTGCACACATGTGTTCTGCATAGTGAGACTGATAGTATTTAAAGTTGTTGTCCATGGGCTCTGTCAGGTGGGGGCAAACAGCTCTCACATGTCCTGGTTGTTGGCACCGCCAACAGATAATGGGGCCCCTTTCGTTCCCCGACCAGTCCTGGGCGGCCCTCCGAGTCTCTGCTCGCCGAGCTGTGGGTGAAGGTTTGTGGAATTTACTTGGTACCTTCCGGGTAGTCTCTCCCTGTATCTCCTTGGTAGCCCCATATCTTTCAATGAGGTCTACCATTTGGAGACCATCAGTAGGGGCTGCCTGTCCAAGCCATGTTTGAAGGGTGTGTGGCAAATTTCTCAAGAATTTATCAGTCACTATACGATCCAGCATAGCGCGGGGTGACAACACCTCCGGCTGCAACCACTTTTCTATCAGGTGTATCAAGTCATAATACTGTGACCGAGCTGGCTCGGAAGGGGAAAGTTCCACTGGTGTACCCGCTGTGCCCGGACCAAAACATTTACCCCAAGACGTGCAAGTATCTCACCCTTGACGCTCTCATAGTCCTCCTGATGCTCGGGGGGTAGGTCCCTAGAGGCTTTTGCGGGTCCTGAATTAAAAAAACGGAGCCACGATCTCGGCCCACTGGTACCGGGGCAGTCTCTCCCTTTTAGCCACGCCTTCCAACATCTCCAGGTACACCTCGACGTCATCTGATTGCTCCATCTTTCGGATCGCTGTACGCACCGCTTTCCGGACATCCTGCCATCCCCGGGCAGCTCCTGCTGTCTGCGGCGCTGTGATGTGCTGCATCACTAGACTATTGGTTTCCTGTTGCTTTTGATTAAATATCTGCTGCTGCTCCATAGCCTGCTGCTGTATAGCCTGCTGCTGCTCCATAGCCTGCTGCTGTATAGCCTGCTGCTGCTGCTGCATAGCCTGCTGTTGCTGCCGCATGGCCTCCTCCAGCATTTTTACTGTGTTCTCCATCTTGGGACAGTTATCCACCGGGTTTTGCGTCACTTTCTTTACCTAGGACATTTACTGTCATGCAGGAAAAAACAGCCTGACCTCACTGTGTTGCCCGCATTGAAGCCACCAATTGTAGGGATCCGCTCTGGTAGGCAGGGCTGGGCCGCAGTAATGAGGCAAACACACCGCCTTTTACTTCAAATTTCAGTGGTTTTAATTATGAGTTCAAGAAAAAGTCCAGATAACAAAATAAAAACAGAAAATAAATCACCACAGTTTGGAGAACCACTGGTGCCAGACTCACCCTTGCTTGGGACGGGCTTAACTAAGCGGCTGCAGGTCAGCAGAGACCGCCAGGTCCCATTCCGGGTGGTCTGGTACTCGCTTCCTGGTGCACACTGGCACACAGTAACAAAACAATCTTCCAGGCTGACTCCAGCCAAAATCCTTCCTTCCACACACCAACTACAACAGTTCCTTGTTTTATAGGCCTACTCCACACCCTCAGGTGAGGTACACATCAGATGACCAGATCACGTGACTATGACCTTATCACAGGTCCTTGTGATCATGGAAAATCCTGAGCAAACTTCAGTCTGCTAGAAGAAATATATCTCACATCCAGCAAGATCCCCTTTGGTGTACCACAGCGGCAAGAAGTCTCCTGTTCCCTACACATGCACAGAAAAACCCATGTCGAACATGCTCCAAATAGGGAAGAGCCGTCACCCTGATTGTTATGCTTAAAACAGGAAAGATTTAAGTTTTCAAGGGCTAAAATGAAAAATTTTTATAAGAAATAAGGACAAATATTAATTTGTCATCACAGCGCATATCTGCACATGGCTAATAGAAATGGTAACAAAAACTAAAACATAGTGTTTACTTTTTTAAATTAATGCATAAAACTACATTTCATAATTATCAATTAATGGTTCTTAAGGAACGTTATCTGTACCTGTAAGATAATGCAGTCAATGGATGTACGAATCATAAACATCATCATCATCCTCATCCTCACGAGTTTTATTAATGACAGACATAATAAAAATCAACACAAAGTGAGGACAACTGTAACTTCACACACCATATATGAAATGGCCATCATGTAAACCTGGTAATAATGCGCAATAATAAATAATTACACCAAGAAAGTGCATCATGCATACAAACAATAGGTAGTTAGACCTGCAAGTAGTGTTGAGCGATACGATAATGCAAATATCGGCTATCGGCCGATATTAGCTCTATCGGCCTTTCGATAATTCGTTTCGATATTTTCGTCTTATCGAATACCGGAATCGGATTTGTCACTGTCACTGTGAGTGTCCGTCGGTCGGGTCTGTCAGGAGTCAGCGGCACTTACCTGGCAGAAGATCTCCGGCGGTCACGTCCTGGACTGCTTGATGGCCGCCATTATCTTCTCCCTGCCGGTCACATGCAGTTTTTCGCGATAACTGCAGTGACTGCAGGGTAATCCCGGCCGTAAACCAGTCCGATGACGTCACCGCCGGGGAAGCAGGTAATCAGCTGTGCTGCGCCGGGATTCTGATGTAGCAGAGCTGGATCGTCGTGGGACACTCGTTACTATGGACTGCGTCGGTCAGGTGGTATACTTTTTTTTTTTTTTTCATTTTTTTACAGGAGATCGATGGCGTCGCAGGATGATACTGTAATAAAAGTAATGAAAACTGTGTTTTGTTTTTTTTATTAAATTAAAAAACTTTTTTATGAACATTCACCCGTCCGGGTACATAAACAATTTAACTATTTACATACAGGGACCCTGTCCGGGTTATTTATAATTCTTTGGCAGGGGTGTTCCAGGTACCACCTGGTACTCTTCTGATGCTTGCCAAACATCCGAGGCACCAAGGACCACCAGGACCTGATGACGTCGTGTGGCCTGTACAGTCAAGTCGTGACCCGCTATCTGGGTCTGTGTGGCCACCTCTTTCATCTCCCTCCGGGTCTGGAACCCTATGTCCCGGACTGAACGAACCCCAGGGGGCCTAACAGGCGCCGGGTACGGGCCAGCTATACTTATCATGTCCATAGCTGGGGCTGCTGAGGAGACCACTGAGGGAGGCTTGGGAGATTTACGGCGTGGGGTGGGCACTTTGCAGAGGCCTGGATGTGGGAGGCTGAAGGCTCCGAGGGTCTCACAGGTTCCTGACACACTGGGGAGTAGGGGTCGCACCTGGTAACATTTAGGGTGTACCATCCATTGTAACCCCAGTGTCGGGTGTAAGTCATCAAGTCTCCTGGCAACAGGTCCCTCCCCGGGTGTCCTTCTGGGAGGTGAGCCTCCACGTCCCGCCGGTTCACAAAAACTTCTAAATAAAGTCCAGGCTCCTGGATGAAGCCCCAACCACCTTTCAATTTAAAGCTCCGTACTGCACCCTTACGCCGCGGCTCACACAGGGTTCCTTTATCCTTTCTCATCCGGTCCTTATCTGCCCGGTCCTTCTCCAGGTTACGTTGCCGAAGTTTTTGGGATTCTCGCTGCTCCCTTTGTCGCTCTGCTTCCCGCTCCCAACGTCTCCACTCTTCCTCCTGACGCCGGTTGATATTCTCCTCCACCAGCTGCTCCATGTCTCCACCATCAAACTGCAGCTTACAGTGTCCGGTTTGCGGCAGCTCTCCTGGCACCCCCCAGTCCTGGCGGCGCTCACCTGTGGAGGAAGCAGCCGGCTCTGGAACAGATGACAGTCGGGGCTCCGGTACAGGCAGGTAGTGCTCTGGTGCCTGCGCGGCCTCCTCCATGAGGACGGGTGTCGCTTCTTCTGTCTCAGCGACGGGGGCAGACAGCGGGATCTGGGGTGCTGCCGGTGCAGCGTTTTTTTGCACGAACGGGTGCCTCCACTGCGACAACGTCAACCGGATCACATTGCAAGGACTCCTCTACTAGAACGGGTGCCTCACCTTCCAGTACAGACACTTCAGGTAAGAGGGATTGGCGCCGCTCCAAGTTTAGTTTTAGGGCACGCCAGCTCGCTTCCATCCTGGCGACCTCCTCCCGGTGCCGGGCCAGGCCTCTTAGGGTATCCGCCGCTTCTTGCAGCGTAGGAGGGTTTCCAGGCCGGGTGCCCAACGGTGGTTCCGTGGCGATCGGGTCGCTTCCGTGGGGGGAGAGCTCTGACTGCTCCATCCCTTCACACTTCTGCTCGTGTCCATTAGCCATCTCTGCTAAGTCACATGTGTCATTAGCATCTGGAGAGGGCCCCTTTTTTGTAGGGAGGCGGGACCTTCGTGTTAGTTTCCGCACACTGAGGAGGATGAGGAGGCGGAACTGAAGAGCTGTGGGGCACGATCTTACATTGCAGTACCATTTAGAGCCATCGTTTTCGCGTCACTGAGTGAGTGTACAGTGTACACCCATGAAGAGCACGCCCTTCTTCTTCACCAGTGCCTCGTCGTGACGCAGATATGGCGGAAAAATGGCAAATACATTCTCTGATGATTTTAGCAATTCTCAAGCACAAAACCAGTTCAATTCAGGCACACAGGACTCGCTTATAGCGAGCTACAGAATCCTGTTGTGACGCCCAAGTTGAGTCGCACAGAGCCAGAGGTTTAGGGGGTACTCGGCACCGAGCCCGTCGACTTCTATGGGGCATGTCACGGCTTTACCCGGCAATTGAATCAGAGTCTATTTTACTATGTAGAAGTGTATAAACTATAAATATATGTATATATATATATATGTCACAATGACATGTATATATATATATATATATATATATATGTATTCTATGTGTGTATATTTTGTGTTTACAACGAAAGAAAGGGTTTTTTTTGTTGCGATATTTTGTTCCCATAGACTTACATGGGACTTCCGGTATCGAAATCGGATATCGACGATATTTAGTGCTATCGGCGATACAATTTCGATACGATATTTTTAGATATCGAGCAATATCGCTCAACACTACCTGCAAGTGCTGTTGAAACAACCACAACAGATTTAAATTAATAATGCTATATAGCTATCACAGTGCATAGTTACTCATGGACAATGTCGATCTAATACTGTAACTCAATAAAGGCAGCGTCACCCATCATGCTTGTTTGTCTTGTAGATTGTTGAAGAGGGTTTTTTTTTTTTTAAAGTTCCTTTTTATTTAGATTTTCCAAAAAAAAAGGTGCTATGTACGGCTTCCACCAGCGGAGGTACCTCAGAATCTTTGTGCGCTTCTCCGGCGCACGCAAGCCTTTGACATTCCACGAGATGATCTTCATGTTGAATGGGCGGCAGAAAAATTAAGAGTGTGCTGGAGGAGACGGTGTACCCTCTTATGGCCGTCGTTGGCACCAACCTGGAAAGGAGGAAGCAGCACCACAATATCAAATACCTAATCAAGATATATTGACAATTCCAGGATTAATTATTGGAGAGAGGTCCCTTGCTACCCTTTTCTAGTAACTCTTGCTTACCAATAAACCGCTGTAAGCGGTCGCAGTCTCTCCACCACTACCTGTGTTTATGTGACTTCCTTTTTTCTAACCTGTGAGGAGATTACCCCATCCTCCCAGGCTATTCAGTGTACCCCCCCATGTGTCCAAAGCATGAAACCCCAATAGCCTGCTTCACTTATTGTCCCTCCATATGTAATGTTTAACTCATTTGTCCCACGTTTATCAAGACCCCCACTCTCATGAGAGATCTTCAACATCTAATATCAATTAACTAATTTAACCATCTAAAATTGCAGCAAAACTATCATGCTTTAGCATAGGTATGAAGGAACTCCAATAGAAACGGCTCAAACAGCAAATATATCTCATATGTCATTTAACGTGGAGAGAATCTCTTTCATCTTTCCTGATCTCCTTCATGAACTGCCATCTTGTCGTCGTCTGCGTGGGGAGAACCTGGAACTTGCGTCGCTGTACTTCCCTATCACTTTGTTGATTTCGTTCCAAGGCTGCTTCGGCTTGTTCTGGTGTGTCATTAATGACATATGTCCCGTCAGATCTTTGGAACCGCTAACGCGCTGGGAACAGTAGTTGAAAGCGAACATCTCGCTCAAACAACGTTGTGCAAATTAAACTGAACGCCCTCCTCTTCTTGGACACCGATACTGAGAAGTCATCAAAGAGCAGAATCTCATAGCCATGGAGTAGCACTGGGTGCCTCACTTCTCTGAATGGCCGTAACAATGAAACTTTGTCGTTATAATGTAACAGCTTAATTATTACTTGCCGTGGTCTGTACATCGTTGGTTTCAATGCCTCCCCTCGCCTGTTGTTGTTTTGCGGCGGTCCCACACGATGTGCACGTTACACACGACAGTAGTAGTTAAGTCACAATATTTTCGGTAGATCATTCTCACAGATGTATTGTAAGTCTGCTGATTTAAACGATTCAGGCAGTCCGACGAGACGTAAATTGCTTTGTCTCGAGCGATTTTCCAAGTCCTCTGTTTTGTCTCTCAAATTTTGTAACTTCTGCTGAAGGTTCTGTTCTCTGTCTTGGCCAAGTTGCTTCTCCTGTTGTAGCAGCACCACATCCTGTTGCAGCTTGGTAATTGCAATGGTATTCAGGTGTACAGACTTTTGTATGGAAGACAATGACGATTGCAATGCCGACTCCAGCAGCTTCTGAATGTCTGGTAAGAGAAGGGCTTTGACCTCTCTTCAGCCATTTTCTGCGAATCAAATTCCTGAGGAACTCTCAGGTCACATGGTGCTTTTGATAATAGCTCTTGCTGCATGTCTATGGCAGCGCTCAGCATCGCGCCTCTTTCCTCTTTGTCTCCTCCATGCGCCATCTTGTCCTTCTGCTTCAGTTGGATAGGTAAACCGTTCGGGGTCTGTTGTGAACTCCGTAGCAAGTAGCGCTCCATAAATTATGTCCCCACGAATGTAAAAGGTGTCAATGTTCCCGGGGGTGGTTTTACTGCTCTCCTATGGGCCCGATATGCTTGGATACCTGGGAGGAATTCAGGAGCATCTCCAAACTCCCTCCTCACATGTCAGCGCAGGAAACAGAAGAGGGAACGTGCTTGTTTTGTTGCTCATAGGTGGAGTTTTATACAGTAAATGATTACTGCTGTCGTATTTTTGGCGTCCCTAGGGCAGAATAAGGCTGCTTAACGTCACATTTTAGAGAGAGTCATATAATAGACACACGCTACCCTACCCGTGACACAAGGAAGGTAGTGTTGCCGGATAAAGCCTTGCACAACCAGACATGCCCCTGGAAAATGACTGCTGCTGCAGGCTAAACTCAACACGGACAAATACTGTTGTAATTTAAAACTTTTGTGACAGCAAGAACGCAAGGATTAAAAATTCATACTTTTACAGATTACAAGTACAGGAATCTCTGTCCAAAATTAGAATATGATGAAGAAGATGAAGACGAAGAGGAAGAAGATGAAGAAGAATAATAGTTGAATAAGAACAATATGAGTAATGTTAACAAAAAGATGAATAGCAAGAAGTTTAAGAAGAAGATAAAGAAGGTGAAGATGAAGAATAATTTGATGAAAAAGATGATGCTGCTGAAGATTATGAAGGAGAAAGTGTGTCAAAAGTTAAAAAGGTGAAGAGCATGGAAGTTGTGAAACATACATATTTGCCAAAATAGAAAAAACATTGTCAATTTCTTCGTCAATCCGAACATCTTTAAAAAAATATATATTAATGCTATTCCATTTGATTGGGTTAAACATCTATGCCTTTAATGTCTCCTCAACCTCCCCCAATACATTCTACATTACTCTTTGTTGTTTTCCTTCATGTACAATTAACCAACAAGGCAAGAATGGGTTTTTTTTAATTCCGATATTTTGTTCCCATAGACTTACATTGGATTTCCGGTATCGGTATCGGGTATCGCCGATATTTTTGGGGTATCGGAGATACCATTCCGATTCCGATACTTTTGGATATCGGAAAGTATCGCTCAACTCTAATCACCATCCCGCTTCTCTGTCTTCTGAAGCACTCTCTTCTCACTAGCAAAGAGGATTCATTGCAGGCAGAGCACAATGAGATGGAGCAAGGAATCATACAGGGTGATTACACACAGCTGTCATGTATAGTGTACAGTTCCTATAGCGTCTTTTGCTTGGGTGCGAGGAAAACACAGGAAACATAGGTTGAAATGAAATGACTTGTATTACTTCATACAAGCATGCTGAAAAGTTCACACAGCTTGCAGGAACAGAGTCAGGAGACACAGCAGGCCAGAGTAATTTCAAGCACTACAATAAATCTCCAAAGCAGGTTCAGGATCTCTTCTCTGTACCGTAATTCCTCTGCAAACATGGATTCACCAAACAGCAGGTTTCCAGAGTCCAAAAGTGTTCCAAGGTTCCTCAGTAGGGAATAGCTGGAGTACAAGTCCAAGGTTTCCAGGAGTCAGGTCACAGACTGACTGAGGCTTGATTCAGGAGCACTGATTGTTCAGCTGAGGCTGCTTAAGAAGCAAGAGGGAAGAATCAGGGCGGGAACATGAAAACTGGAACTCCATATTAACTGAGGGCAAGAGCTGCAGAAAGATAGAAAGCAAAATGGCCGACGGAAAACTGAGTTTCAAGGAACATGTCAACAGAGACAAAGAACCTTACATTACTCCCCCGTTAGGGACAACCTCCGGATGACCTCAGACCAGGCTTGTCAGGGTACCTCTGATGAAACTGGCGGAGCAGGCGAGGAGCATTTACATTGTTGACTGGTTCCCATGAGTTGTCCTCCACTGGGTAGCCCTGCCATTTAATCAAATATTGCAACTGATTTCTGTACAACCTGGAATCTAGAATCCTTTCCACCATAAATTCTTCCTGACCATCGACCAGCACTGGGTCAGGGCAAGGAGAAGAACGTCCAGGAAACGTATTGGGTGTTGTAGCCTTTAGTAGGGATACATGAAAGACAGGGTGGATTCTCATAGTTCTGGGCAGTTGAAGACGACAAGCAACAGCACTTATAATCTTACTGATCTTATAAGGTCCAATGTACTTATGTCCCAATTTAGACGATGGAATCTTTAATTTAAGATTTCTGGTTGACAGCCAGACCAAATCTCCTACCTTGAAAGCTGGTGCAGGTTTACAAAATTTATCTGCTGCTTTCTTGTACCTTTCCTGAGCCAATTCTAGATTTTCCTTTAGAAGATCCATATTCTTTTGTAAAGAAGTGATTCTTTCAGCCACTGCCGGCAAGGGCGTATCTATGGGAAATCGAGGAAGAATGTTAGGATGATAACTTAGATTGGAGTAAAAAGGAGACTGCTTAGTGGAGGCGCTCTGAGAGTTGTTATAAGAGAACTCAGCCAGTGGAAGTAGATCCACCCAATCATCCTGTAGGTGGCAGATAAAACAGCGGAGATACTGCTCCAGGGTCTGATTGGTTCGTTCTGTCTGTCCATTAGTCTGAGGATGAAAAGCAGAAGAAAGGTTTACTTTAATGTCCAATGCTGCACAGAAATTTTGCCAAAACCTTGAAGTGAATTGCACCCCTCGATCCGAAATGACCTCATCCGGTACTCCATGTAAGCGAAACACATTCTTAATCATCAAGTCTGATGTCTGTTTTTGCAGTGGGTAAGCCGACACAAGGGATAAAATGAGCTGCCTTTGTTAGACGGTCAACCACCACTAGAATGGTGTTCTTCCCTTGAGAGGTTGGTAACTCCACAATGAAGTCCATAGAAATGGATCCCCACGGGCGGGACGGGGTGGAGAAGAGGTTGCAACAGACCAGTTGGTGAGGAGCGAGGTGTTTTGCATCTTGCACAGACTTCACATGAAGTGACATAGTTTAAAACATCTTTCCTGTATGTGGGCCACCAAAAGAAACGAGAAAGAAATTCTTGTGTCTTTAGAATTCCCCTATGCCCGGCTATCTTGGAATCGTGGATGAGTTGCAATACTCTCAATCTGACTGTTTCAGGTATATACAGACGTTGTCCCTGAATCCACACACCATTCTTAAAGACAAGACTTACGTCCCTTGGGGGTTGAGCCAACAAAGAATCCGCATGGTATGCTTCCTTGATGTCCTTAAGTAGATCTTGATTATGAATCACTCCCAGGAATCTAGAGTCAGGAAGAATAGTCTTAGGAGGAGTAAGTGGACGTGTCTCTGCTGAATGAATCCTAGAGAGTGCATCAGCCTTTCCATTGCGCGATCCTGGTCTATAAGAAATTACAAAATTAAATTGGTTTAGGAAAAGATTCCAGCGAGCCTGGCGAGGAGTCAGGCACTTAGCCGACCTGATAAATTCAAGGTTACGATGGTCTGTCAGGACGACTATTTGCTGTGCAGTTCCCTGAAGAAGGTGTCTCCATTCCTTGAAGGCGGCAATAATGGCCAACAATTCTCTATTGCCCACATCGTAGTTCCTCTCAGCCGAAGACAACTGCTGGGAAAAGAAGGCACAGGGATGCAAGACATTCTTCTCACCTGTTCTCTGAGAGAGTATAGCTCCAACGGCACAGTCTGAAGCATACACCTCTATTATGAAGGCAAGCTCGGGGTTGGGATGTACTAAGATAGGTGCGGTGGTAAATTTATCCTTTAAACAGGAAAATGCTTCCTGAGCTTGCGGGGTCCAGGAGAACCTAGACTGTTTCCGGGTAAGTTGGGTGATAGGTGACACTACCTCAGAAAATTTTTTAATGAAACGTCTATAGAAGTTGGCAAACCCGATGAAGCGCTGCACCTCATTCACATTTCTAGGAATTGGCCAATCCTTGATGGCTTGGGTCTTGCTTCCATCCATACTAATCCCTTGTGTAGATAGTACATACCCCAGAAATTGAATTTCGGTCCTATGGAATACACACTTTTCAAGTTTGATGTAGAGATGGTTTTGTCTTAGGCGTTCTAAGACCATTCTCACATGTCCATGATGTTCCTCTGTGAAGTTAGAAAAAATTAGAATATCATCCAGATAAATCACCACAAATGTATCTAGGAGATCCCTGAAGATATCATTCACGAAGTGTTGGAAAGTGGCTGGGGCGGTACTCAGACCAAAACGCATAACTAGATATACAAAGTGTCCATAGCGTGACCTGAAAGCAGTCTTCTATTCATCCCCAGGTCTAATACGGACCAAGTTATAGTCCCACGGAGATCCAGTTTAGAGAAAATTTTGGCATGCCGCACTCTCTCCAACAACTCAGGGATTAAAGGCAATGGATAACGGTTTCTAATAGTAACCTTATTGAGTTCCCTATAGTCTATGCAGGGTCTCAGAGATCCATCTTTCTTCTTCACAAAGAAGATGGGTGCACCTGCGGGAGATGAAGAGGGGCGTATGAAGCACTTGGCTAAATTTTCGTCTCTATAATCCTTCAAAGCGTTTAGCTCGGGCCCCGCTAGAGGGTAGATCTTACCAAAAGGTATCTCGGCTCCAGGCAATAATTCAATTGGACAATCATATGGACGGTGAGGAGGAAGCTGATCAGCGTTCTTCTTGTCACATAAATCCACATAGTCCTGGTATACAGCTGGTATTTCAGGGACTGACATGGTTCCTTTAGGAACAGAGCAAGCTGAAACTCCTTGACTCATCTGTTTCTCCGGAAAGTGTAATTCCTTGGTCTCCCAGTTAATCGTAGGATTCTGCGCCTGCAGCCATGGTAGCCCTAGAATAATGGGAAAGTGGGGAGAAGAGATAAGCATAAAAGACATTTTCTCCTGATTATCTTTACCCATAAGGACCCTCAAAGGCTCTGTTTCTTGATCCACTGGTCCAGAAGTCAGTAGAGAGCCATCCACAGTCTCCATCTGTACTGGAGTAGCCTTCTTCACTGAATGTATCCCCTGTTTCAGAGCAAAGGAGATATACATAAAATTTCCACTTGCTCCTGAGTCGATCATAGCAGAGCTAGACACCCAGACTGAGTCAACCCAGAGTTTGATGGAAAGGAAGCAATGAGAATTGTTTCTTTTACAACTCAGCTGGGACACGCTGAGGAAACTTGAAAAATTGCAGCGTTTATACCGTCATCGTCCCCAGAACTAACAGAGTTTAAGTCCGAGAAATCAAGATCTCTTACAGCAGATCTCTCTGGAGCCTGAGGCTCGGACATGACAGAGCTCCTCTCGCAACACTCACAGTGAATGACTGCTGCAGTAGTCTTACGAGAACGGCTGGGGCAGTTTATAATGAAGTGCCCTGACTTACCACAGTAGAAACATAGATTTTCCTTTATACGATGTTCTTTGCGTGCATCACTAACCGTCTTTGTAAAGAGTCCACCTGCATGGGTTCAGGTTCTGGTTCCTTGTGATCCTACTCAAAGGTTCCTTAGCTGAGGAGGGAGGTAGCAAAAGGTTAGTGCGATTATTTTCGAACCATCTCTCTTGTCTGCGTTCAGTCAGACGAGCATCAATATGAATACAATAGTTAATAAAGTCACCTAACGCAGTGGGAGGGTCGGCACGAGCAAGTTCATCCTTAATCAGTGGAGACAACCCTTTCCGAAAAATAGATTTCTTAGCGGAAGTGTCCCAAGTGGTATCAAGAGCCCATCTCCTGAAATCCAGGGCATATTCGGCTACTGAATGCTCACCTTGGCGCAAAGTTAACATGACTGCTTCAGCTGTTGCACCTCGATTGGGGTCATCAAACACCTGCCCCATGGCTGAAATAAAAGCATCAAGGTGATTCAAACAATCATCCTCAGTCTCAATCAGAGGGTTTGCCCACATCAAAGCCTTATTGGTAAGCAACATGATTATAGTAAGCACTTTGGATCGTTCAGTGGGAAATTGTGAAGCATGTGCAGAGAAAAATAAATTGCATTGATTAATAAATCCCTGAATTTCTCACGTTCACCGCCAAAACAAAAAGGAGGTAATTTGGGGATCCCAGAACTCTGGGTTATGGCAGGAGCCTGGGCTCGTTCCTCTAGAGCCTCAATCCTGGCTCGCAATTCCTGGGTAGTCTGTCCAAACACTTGCAAATTATGATTAGTGAGGTCCTGTAGGCTTGCAAAACGGGTTTTTAAAGTCTGTACATCTGAAAGGATTGTATCTGTCACTCCGCAAAGTTCCTTTATGCGGGCCTCCATCTTCCAGATCTTTTAAGGCAGAAGTGCTGGAAGGAGAAGAGGAAAGGAAAAAAAAACAAAACAAAACAATAGTGTTTACCTGTGGTAACACTCCAGAGTAAAATTTTAAGGGAATGCACTCACCTGGAATGGTTGTGAGAAGTCACAACCACTGTCATCACATAAGGTATTTAAACGGACATCTGATATCCACAGTCACAGCAGACACGACTTTCCCAGACCCAGCAGACACTAAACATTGGCTCCTGAATCTTTTCATGTATAGTGTACAGTTCCTATAGCGTCTTGTGCTTGGGTGCGAGGAAAACACAGGAGACATAGGTTGAAATGAAATGACTTGTATTACTTCATACAAGCATGCTGAAAAGTTCACACAGTTTTCAGGAACAGAGTCAGGAGACACAGCAGGCCAGAGTAATTTCAAGCACTACAATAAATCTCCAAAGCAGGTTCAGGATCTCTTCTCTGTACCGTAATTCCTCTGCAAACATGGATTCACCAAACAGCAGGTTTCCAGAGTCCAAAAGTGTTCCAAGGTTCCTCAGTAGGGAATAGCTGGAGTACAAGTCCAAGGTTTCCAGGAGTCAGGTCACAGACTGACTGAGGCTTGATTCAGGAGCACTGATTGTTCAGCTGAGGCTGCTTAAGAAGCAAGAGGGAAGAATCAGGTCGGGAACATGAAAACTGGAAACTCCATATTAACTGAGGGCAAGAGCTGCAGAAAGACAGAAAGCAAAATGGCCGACGGAAAACTGAGTTTCAAGGAACATGTCAACAGAGACAAAGAACCTTACACAGCACAGCTTCATCTCATCCCATTGTGGATTGAGTGACAATGATGAAGAGGAGGAGGAAGAACAGGAGCTAGTTTCATGTGCTATAGACGGTACTACCTGTACAACTGTCATTCCCTCTGTTCCGCGTGGATGACCTGAGGACAAGTAGGAGGACGAGGAAGAGGAGGAAAGCATGGTCAGTCGTCCTCTTGGTGAGGACACAGAAGTTTTGCCTGTTAGCAGTCTGGCACACATGACTGAGTTTATGTTACACTGCCTTTCTTGTCACCCTCGCATTCCCCAAATTTTGGGTGACAGTCATTACTGGTTGGTGACACTTCTAGTCCAACGCTACAAGGAGAACTTTCTATCTCTTATTCCCGAGGCTGACAGGTCTACTAAAATTGGGCAGTACCAGAATGCCCTTTTTGTGGAATAATTTAAAAAATTCCAATCTGAAAATGCTGGCGGCAGAGGTCACATTTTGTTGGACAGCGAAAACAGTGAAAACAGCAGGCATGCCTGCTTCCTTTACAGCTGACGGCAGACTCTCAGTCACCGTGACTGAAGCAGGTAAAAAACCCAATGTTCTGCACTTGAAGACCTGCATCTCAATAGTTGGCACAGTAAAAAAGGAGGAGGAAGAATCAGCAGATGCAATTGATGGGG
Source organism: Oophaga sylvatica (assembly GCA_033576555.1). NCBI lineage: Eukaryota > Metazoa > Chordata > Amphibia > Anura > Dendrobatidae > Oophaga > Oophaga sylvatica. The sequence goes on along the minus strand of JARQOD010000003.1, from coordinate 480,605,629 downwards.
CGACTGATGGTTGTTAGCCACATAACCCCCAATTGTGGTTTGCACGTTAATGACCGGGCCAAATTTACAATTTTGACCACTGTCTCTTTATGAGGTTATAACTCTACAATGGATCTTCGCGATTCTGAGAATGTTTACTCGAGACATATTGTACTTCATGATAGTAGTAAAATTTCTTTGATGTAACTTTCATTTATTTTTGAAAAAAATGGAATTATGGCAAAAATTTTGAAAAGTTTGCAATTTTAAAACTGAATTTTTTTACTCCCTTAAAACAGAGAAATATGTCACACAAAATAGTTACTAAATAACATTTTCCACATGTCTACTGTACATCAGCACAATTTTGAACCAATATTTTTTTTGTTAGAAAGTTATAAGGGTTAACAGTGGACCAGCTATTTCTCATTTTTACAACAAAATTTACAAAACCATTTTTTTAGGGACCACCTCACATTTGAAGTCATTTTGAGTGACCTATCTAGAAGAAAATAACCAAAAGTGACACCATTCAAAAAACTGCACCCATCTCTCAATCTACTCAAAACCACAATCAAGAAGTTTATTAACCCTTCAGGTGCTTCACAGGAGCTGAAGCAACGTGGAAGGAAAAAATGAACATTTAACTTTTTAGTCACAAAAATGATCTTTTACAAACAATTTTTTATTTTCACAAGTAGAGTTGAGTGAAACAGGTCGGTCAGATTCAAAAGTCGCCGACTTTCACCAAAGTCAGGATTCGCCGAGCGAAACCCGACCATAGCGTGAGGTCGGCCATGCGGTCGTCGACCTGAGCACCAAAGTCGGTTTTCCCAAAATGCTTGCAGGCGCCTTTTCCCAGCCAATGAGCAAGAACGCATACTGTAGGCAACGCGATGACATGGGCAGCGGCCACCACCATCTTAGAGAAGGGCATTGCAGTGATTGGCTTGCTTTGTGTGGCGTCACAGTGGCTATAAAAGCCCTGAGCGTCGACCGCCATTTTACTTCTGTCGATCTTAGCATAGGGAGAGGTTGCTGCCGCTGTTTCTCAGTAGGGAGAGAGTTAGGCAGGAAAAAAAAAGTTATTCAGTGCTTGTGCTGATAGCGATTGTGCTGTACAGTTAGTGTGCAGTGACAGGGGAGGATTTTGTTGTGTGCAGCAGCGCTGGTTATTAGGCTGCCTGCCAGTGACAGGGGAGGAATTTCTATTGTGCAGCAGCAGAGCTGATTAATAGGCTGCCTGCTAGCTGTATTGCTGTGTGTACACTGCTGTGCAGACTGCTTTTTACACAGCACAAATACTTTTATTCTTTTTTTCTGCACAGTTACTGAGCGTTGATTTTTTCACACACCATATAGAGCTGTACGCTCCTCACACAATACCGTGTACCGGCTGGTATCACGGACAAATACATGCTGATCTGTGTGTGACTCCGGAAATATATACGGAGATTGAATTTTCCCCAAAACCGTATACATCTGGTATCTTCTGATACAGTACCGTTTTTCTACCTTCTGTATTACGGTAAAATCCATACCAAAAGAGCGTCTGGATGTTTCTCGGTAAATATAAACAGAGATTTACAATTACCCCTACACTGTATACGCCTGGTATATTCGGATACATTAGCCTTTTTTGCTTTTCATATTCTGGTCTACTCCATACAGAGCCTGTGAGTTTCTGTGTATTACTCCGGAAATAAATATGGAGATTTAAAATTACCCCAACACTGTATACAACTGTACACTTCTTATACATAACCCTTTTTTAACTTTTTATATTCTGGTGTGATCCATACTGAGCCTGTAAGCCTGTGTGTGTTATATGGAAATATATACGGAGATTTAAAATTACCCCAACACTGTATACAGCTGTATGCTTCTAATACATTACCCTTTTTCTACTTTTTATATTCTGGTGTGATCCATACTGAGCCTGTGAGAGTCTGTGTCTGACTCTCGAAATATATACGGAGATTTAAAATTACCCCAACACTGTATACAACTGTACGCTTCTAATACATTACCCTTTTTCAGCTTTTTATAGTCTTGTCCAATCCATACTGAGCCTGAGAGCGTCTGTGTCTGACTCCTGAAATACGTACAGAGATTAACAATTATCCCTAGACTGTATACAGCTGTACACGTCTGATACAGTACTATATATCTGCTGGTATTTTGGGCACATTTTCCCAAAAATGAGGAAGTGTGGTGGAAGAGGCCGCAGACCTGGGCGTGTGGGGGCCAGCTGGTACTGATAGTGGTGGTGGTGCATCTGCTTGAAGTGAAAAAAGCACAATAGCACCTAAGGCAGGAGGTGTTGAGCCGGCGTCATCGTCTGGCTCAAGAAGGCCAGGAAGGCTCCCTTTTCTGGGAGTAGGTAAACAGATTTTAAAGCCGGAGCATCAGGAACAGGTTTTTTCTTACATTGCCGAAACAGCCTCCAGCTCTATCGCTTCCTCTTCTGAAGTTTCAAAAAATGCAAGCACTGAGTCGTCAGTGCAGGCTCCAGGTCAGGAACAACACCTTTACTTGTGTCCTTCACCCCCACCAAAAGTGAAGGATGCAGCAGGCCACACTTCTGATTACTCCATGGAGCTCTTTTCACATACCATGCCTGGGTTATCAAGTCAAATCCTGAATTCCCCAGTCCAAGATGAATCTGACATGGAGTGTGCTGATTCACAGTCACTGCTAGATGATTTTGCTGGTACATTCACCCACAGCACTGCATTGCTCTTGGAGTCTACTGAGCCAGAATCTGACCCTGATGAAACTCAGGTGCCCCTTCCCACATACTCTACCACCTTACATGGTGACACAGAGGAAGGTGCACATGAAATTGAGGAAGATGTAATGGATGACCCAGTTGTTGACCCGGATTGGCATCCATTGGGGGAACAGGGTGCCGCTGGCAATAGCTCAGAACAGGAGGAGGATCTGCAGCAGGCATCGACATCGCAGCTGTGGTTATCTGGCAGGCCTGTAGCAGTCTAATAACGTGTTAAAATAAACAAAAAGAGTTGCAGGACAGCTTGGCCAGACAGTCAAATTAGCACAGCGTGCAAGCCCTGAAAAGTTTTCCCATAGTAGGAAGAGCGCAGTGTGGCTTTTTTTTGACCAAAATCCTATTGATGAGGCAAAGGTTATCTGTAAGAAGTGCGGAAGAACCTTTAGCCGAGGGAAAAATCTCCAAAATTTGAATACCAGTTGCATGCTTAGATATGTAAACACCATGCAATTGCAAGAGTGGACGGACTACAATACCTCAGGTAGCACACGTGCACCTGTTCCGACCTGAGGTAGCCAGCAACGCTACATCGCTTCCCCCACTGTAAGCCCACGCGTTAGCACACCACCAGCAAGAAATGTTGAGGTGTCGTCGCAAGGCCTAAGCAGTCAGGGAATCCCAATGTTTTTCCAATGAAAGACTGCATCTAGACCATCACCACCACCACCACTATCACCATCACCAATCCCCTCTCAGTCAGCCATGTCCACCGCTAGTTCCACCATATGCAGCTCTCAAGTCCAGCTCACCCTAGCAGAGACTATGGGTAGGACAAGAAAGTACTCATCCCCTCATCCGCGTACAATGGATTTGAACGCCTACATTGGCAAACTGATCTCATTAGAGATGATGCCCTTCCGTTTGGTTGAAAGCGCAGCTTTCAGAGAGCTCATGGCCTACGCTGTCTCACGCTATGACCTACCCAGTCGGCACTTCTTTGCTAGAAAAGCCATCCCTGCCTTCCACCTGTATGTGAAAGACCGCATTGTCCATGCACTCAAATAATCAGTGAGTGTAAAGATGCACCCCACAACAGATGCATGGGGCAGTAGGCATGGCCAGGGCCGTTACATGTCCATCACTGCGCACTGGGTTAATGTGGTGGATGCAGGGTCCACAGTGGAGAGGTGCGGTGGGACAGTGCTGCCTAGCCCATGGTATAGGCCACAGTTGGCTGTAGGCGTTCGACCATCCTCCTCCTCCAGAAGCAAAAGCTTGTCGACAGAGCGCAGTCGCAAGAGCACTCCATCCGTAGCTGCCAGTGTTGCACATGTGGTGCCACACTATCGAACAGCTAGTGGTAAGCCTCAGCAGGCTGTTTTAAAGATGATGTCTTTGGGCGACAACAGACACACCTTGGAGGTACTGGCCGACTACTTGCAGCGAGAAACTGAGTCATTGCTTGGCAGTCTACATTTGAGCCAGGCAAGGTAGTCAGTGATAACAACCATAATTTTGTGGCGGCCATAGCTCTGGCAAAACACAGACACATACCTTGCCTGGTTCACACCTTGAACCTGGTGGTGCAGTGCTTCATAAATAATTATCCGGAGTTACCAGCCCTGCTCCATAAGGTGCGAAGACTGTGCTCGCACATCCGTCGCTCGCCCGTAGACTCTAGTCATATGCAGAGGCTGCAGCAATCACTCCACCTCCCATGCACCGCCTAATCATAGACGTTGCAACAAGGTGGAACTCCACCAAGCACATGGTTGAGAGGCTGTGCGAACAGAGGCAGGCTCAAATGCATTTGTGGGAGGATACACTGGCAGATTGAGGGCAGACATCGAGTTGTCGGGTGTGCAGTAGTCAAAGTTGAAAGACCTCTGTAAAGTCCTTCAGTGTTTTGAGGAATGCACATGGTTGGTAAGCGCAGACAACGCCATCATAAGCATGAGCATCACACTTATACGTCTGATCATGCAAACTTTGACGCACATTAAGGATCAGGCGTCTGCAGCGGAGGAGGAAGAGGAGGAGGAGGGAAGCCTTGATGACAGTCAGCCATTGTCTGCTCAGGGAACTGTCCTGGACGAGGTGAAGGAAGAAGAGGAAGAGGAGGATGAGAGGGGATGATTATTTTGGGGAGGAGGATGCTTCTCAGGGGGCAAGAGAAAATGTTGGCTTGCCTAGGTCAGGTACAGGGTTTGTGCGTGACTGGAGGGATGTGGATTTGGCAGAAAGTGCTCCTCCACCCACCACTGGCAGTACATCATTGACAACTGGAACATTGGCCCACATGTGTGATTATGTCTTGCGGATCCTAAAAAGGGACCCCGCATTGCCAAAATTGTGAAGGATGGCTACTACTGGTTAGCCAGCATCCTCGATACATTATGTTTATTATTATTATTATACATTTTTATAGCGCCATTTATTCCATGGCACTTTACATTTGAAAAGGGGTAAATATAGACAAGTACAATAAACGTGAGCAATACAAGGCACACACAAGTACAGAAGGAGAGAGGACCCTGCCCACAAGGGCTCACAGTCTACAGGGATGGGTGAGGATACACTAGGAGAGGGTAGAGCTGGTCTTGCGGTGGTTCAGTAGACCGTGGATCACTGCAGGTTGTAGGCTTGTCGGAAGAGGTGGGTCTTCAGGTTCTTTTTGAAGGTTTCCATGGTAGCGCGAGTCTGATGTGTTGGGGTAGAAAGTTCCAGAGTATGGGAGAGGCACGGGAGAAGTTTTGTATGCGGTTGTCGGAGGAAGAGATAAGAGGGGAGTAGAGGAGGAGATCTTGAGAGGATCGAAGGTTGCGTGTGGGTATGTACCGGGAGACCATGTCACAGATGTATGGAGGAGACTGATTGTGGATGGCTTTGTATGTCATGGTTAGGGTTTTGAATTGGAGCCTCTGGATGATAGGAAGCCAATAAAGGGCTTGGCAGAGAGGAGAGGCTGGGGAATAATGGGGAGACAGGTGTATTAGCCGGGCAGCAGAGTGCAGGATTGATTGTAGTGGTGCCAGAGTGCTAGAGGGAAGGCCAGAGAGTAGGAGGTTGCAGTAGTCGAGGCGGGAGATGATGAGGGCATGCACTAGTGTTTTTGTAGTTTCGTGGTCAAGGAATGCATAGATCCAGGAAATATTTTTGAGTTTGAGACGGCAGGAGGAGGCAAGGGTTTGGACATGTGGCTTGAAAGAGAGGGCAGAGTCGAGTATCACCCCGAGGCACCGAGCATGCGGGACTGGGGAAAGTGAGCAGCCATTGACGTTGATGGACAGGTCTGGTGGGGGGGTAGAGTGAGATGGGGAAAGATTATGAATTCTGCTTTGTCCATGTTCAGTTTTAGAAAGCGAGCAGAGAAGAAAGCAGAAATAGCAGACAGACACTGTGGGATTTTGGTCAGTAAGAAGGTGAGGTCAGGTCCAGATCGGTAGATCCGCGTGTCATTGGCATAGAGATGTTACTGCAAACCATGGGATTCTATGAGCTGTCCCAGGCCGAGGGTGTGGATGGAGAAGAGTAGGGGTCCTAGAACTGAGCCTTGAGGAACACCAACAGACAGGGGGCGAGGTGAAGAGGTAGTGTGTGAGAGGTAGGCACTGAATGTTCGGTTTGTTAGATATGATGAGATCCAGGATAGGGCCAAGCCTGTGATGCCAAGAGATGAGAGAATCTGTAGAAGGAGGGAATGGTCCACAGTGTCGAAAGCAGAAGACAGGTCCAGGAGTAGGAGGACAGAGTAGTGTCGCTTGCTCTTGGCGTTTAGAAGGTCGTTGGTGACTTTAGCTAGGGCAGTTTCAGTTGAGTGATACAGTCGGAAGCCTGATTGTAAGCGGTCAAAGAGGGAGCAGGAGGAGAGGTAGGAGGACAGTTCAAGATGGACATGCTGTTCCAGTAGTTTTGAGGCATAAGGGAGAAGAGATATAGGGCGATAGCTAGTCACAGAGGATGGTTCGAGGGAGTGCTTTTTGAGGATGGGTGTGATCCAGGCATGTTTGAAGGATGAGGGGAAGACAACATTTGTAAGTGAGAGGTTGAAGAGGTGTATTAGAGTAGGGGTGAAGACTGTGGAGAGGCTAGGGATGAGGTGGGATGGGAGCGTGCAAGCATGCAAGTGGTGAGGTGTGATCTTGATAGGAGGGTGGAAAGCTGATCTATAAAGCTATAAAGGCAAATTACAGAACATTATGCCAAAGGAGAACCTAGAGATAATATTGGCAAACAAACAAGCAACTCTGGTAAACCGTTTGTTAGAGGCATTCCCAGCACACAGCAGCGGTGCAGGTTCTACCATGAGCCATACTTGGCAACATGGAAGAGATGCTCGTGGTGCACACAGCTGAAGTAGCATTCGAGGCAGGGGTTTCATGACCATGTTGTGGACTGATTTCTCGAGTACCGCTCACACGACTGGTAATACTGAATCGATTACAACAGACAGAATACAGCAGTTGTCAACTATGGTTCAAAATTACCTCTCCTCCCCTATCGATGTTCTCCCTCACTGATCATTCCCCTTTGACTACTGGGCCTGTAAACTGGACACCTGGCCTGAATTGGCACAATATGCCTTATAGGAGCTCGCTTGCCCTGCTGGTAGTGTGCTATCAGAAAGAGTCTTCAGTTCTGCTGGATCAATCCTGACAGAAGAAGTACCCGGCTGTCGACCCAAAATGTTGGTGATCTCACCTTCATTAAAATAAATCATGTCTGGGTTTCAAAGGATTTTGTACCACCTTCCCTGATGACACATAGGTTGACAGCAAAATGGGTCGCTTTGTCCTCCTCTTCCTCTGACTTCTCCAATTCCTCCATTTGCAGCTGCTGATCGTCCAGCCTACACCTCAACATATGCCAGTTTTTCCACCTCCCTAACTGGGCTGTACCCCCAAAGCCAGCATCAGCAGCTTGAGCACCCGGGCAAGTGTCGGGGCCCTGAGCAGGTGGGGGGCCCACTCGCCGTCAGAGACACTGGCGTACTATGAGTGGCTCTGTTCCAGCGCCGGTGTCCACGAGTGGGCACCCCCTGCTAGCTCTGGTGTTGTGAATGTGCTAGAAATGAATTCTGAGCAGAAGCTCCCTCTGGTGGTTACAAACAGTACTGAACTATCCAATGAAGATTGTGAAGATTGGCGATCAGGTGTTACTGACTGGTCTTATATAAGGGAGGTTCCCTCCCATCATCTGGTCTCATCTTTGATTCCTGTTCACTTTGTAGCCTGCTGTTTCGTGCCTGCATCTTCTGCTAACAGATAAGACATTTTCTTCTTTTTGTTTTTTGTGCCTGCTTTTTGCATTTTGTCCTGCACTTCTGTGGGGGTCTGCCAGGTCCCCTCCGGGGGCTTGTACTCCTCTCAGTTTAGTTCAGCCACTGTTGTTTGTTCATTTGCCTTTTCCAGTTTTTTCAGTGGCTGCTGTTTAGTTTTTGTTACACCAGAGAACTAATTTAGGTGGTAGAGGTCGTGTGATCTCAGGTGTTTTTGTAATTAGTAGTGTTGGTACTTTTCAGGGTTTTTTGGGGTTGCAGTAAGTGTCCTTCCTATCCTTTTCTATTTAGGAAGTTTGGGCCCCAGCGTTTGCTCATACTATTTTCTATCTGTGTCTGTATTTCATCTTGTCTAACCGCCATTACATGTTTGGGGGCTTTCTTTGTTCTTTGGGGATCTGCTCCGGGGCAGATAGTTTTCCTCTTTCTGTCTTTAGGTGTAGTTAGCTTCTCAGGCTGTGACGAGGCGTCTAGGACCAACGTAGGTACGCTCCACGGCTGCCTTTAGTTGTGCTGGTTAGTCAGGGTACTGCAATCCCATAAATTCCAACCTCTCTGGTGTATTTCCTTTTTTTGCTTGCTCTCCTCAGCTACCAAATCATAACAATAGGTTACTGTTGTGAATGTGCTAGAAATGAATTATGAGCAGAAGCTCCCTCTGGTGGTTACAAACAGTACTGAACTATCCAATGAAGATTGTGAAGACTGGCGATCAGGTGTTACTGACTGGTCTTATATAAGGGAGGTTCCCTCCCATCAGGGTTGCCAGTGATCAATTGTTCTGGTCTCATCTTTGATTCCTGTTCACTTGTAGCTGCTGTTTCGTGCCTGCATCTTCTGCTAACAGCAAATGTCTTATCTGTTAGCAGAAGATGCAGGCACGAAACAGCAGGCTACAAAGTGAACAGGAATCAAAGATGAGACCAGAACAATTGATCACGGCAACCCTGATGGGAGGGAACCTCCCTTATATAAGACCAGTCAGTAACACATGAACGCCAATCTTCACAATCTTCATTGGATAGTTCAGTACTGTTTGTAACCACCAGAGGGAGCTTCTGCTCAGAATTCATTTCTAGCACATTCACAACACTCTGGGCCCCAGCACTTGCAATGTTTATATCTCCCTGCTCCACCGCTGTGAAGTCTTCTGCATTTCCTGACAGTGACATTCATGTCAGAGAGCGAGATTACGTCACTTCTGTACGCCCTCTGCCTGAACAGTCACAGTGCAGAGAGCTGGAAGATTGAGACGCTGAGGAGTCCAGAGTAGAGCAGTGCCTAGCGAGGAGAGGTATTTCATTTTTTTTTAATATTTGGAGCAATATATGGGGAGCATTACACTGGAGAATTATACAGTATATGGGGCCCATCATACATTTGAGCATCAGAGATAGGGCCCATTGTACACTGGAGCATTATATATGGGTCCCATCATACACTGGAGTGTTATAAATGGGGCCCATCATATACTGGAGCATCATATGGGGCCCATTATATATGGCACATCATATGGGGCACATTATATATGGAGCATCACTTTCTCAAAAGTCGAGCCGAACGAAGTCCGCCGACTAATGGAAATGGTCGGAGTTGAAAATCTGACCCCAATGCAAGTCAATGTGGAATAAATTGCCCCCTTATCACAGTCAGGCAGCCTACTAATCAGATTTGATGATCCACACAAGCAATTTGAACACTGTCACTGGCAAGGCAACTCTGCTACTCCACCAAATAAAATTGCCCCCTTATCACAGTCAGGCAGCCTACTAATCAAATCTGATGCTCCACACAAGCAAATTCTACAGCGTCACTGGCAGGCAGCCTAAGAACCAGCGTTGCTGCACACAGCAAAATCCTCCCCTCTCACTGCACAGTCACTGTACAGCTAATCGCTATCAGCAGAAAGTAATTTTTTTTTTAGGCCCTGCCTAACGCTCTCCCTGCTCTGACGCACCGCCAGCAACCTTCCCCTACACTGAGTTCGGCAGAAGTAAAATGGCGGTTGGCGCTGAGGGATCTTATATGCACTGTGACGCCACTGAAAGCCAGCCAATCGCTGCAATGCCCTTCTCTAAGACGGTGCAGGCCGCTGCCTATGTCATCCGGTTGCCCACAGCCTGCGTCCTTGCTCATTGGCCGAGAAAGGGCGCTTAAATTGTAGGGGAAAACCCACTCCAGCAAAATGGTCGCCGAACACGTGACCAAACTCACTCCACGGTTAGGTTTTGTTTTATGAAACCCGACTTAGCCGAAAATCGGCGACTTTTGAAAATGAACGACCTGTTTCGCTCAACTCTAATGGGGACCATTATATTTTGAGCATTATATGGGGCTCATCACACACTGGAGCATCATATATGGGGCCCATCATATACCAGAGCATCATATGTGGTTCATTATTTATGGGGCATCATATAAGGCCCTTTATATATGGAGCATCATATGGAGCACATATGGGGCCTATTCTGTATGGAGCATTATATGTAGCCCATTCTGTATGGAGCAATTATTGGGGTCCATCATATACTGTATGGAGCTAAATATGTGACTCATTATGCTGTATGGAGCAATATGTGGGGCTCATTATACTCTATGGGGACAGTCCTATACTGTATGGCACATTATATGGGGACCATCATATACTGGAGCATTATGTGGAGCTCATCATATACTGTATGGAACATTATATGGGACCAATTATGTAGGTAGCAATATATGGGGCTCATTATTCTGTATGAAGCAATATATATGGCTCATTATACTGTATGAAGCATTATATTGGGCCCATTATTCTGTATGGAGCATCATATGTGGGACTCATTATTCTGTATGAAGCAATATATGGGGCTCATTATTCTGTACAGAGCAATATATTGGGCTCATTATTCTGTATGGCGCACTATATGGTGCCCATAATACTGTGTGGAGGACTATACTGTCCGGTTTTTGAGCTATTGTAGAATTTACAATAGATATCACTCATGTAATGTAAGAAGTGAAGCATTTTGCATTGTACCATATCTATATTTCTCTGCCGTATCGGAGCATCATGAATTGTGGTATGTGTTAATGGGGCCCACTGAGACTCTTTCGCCCGGGGCCCACCAAAGCCTGGAGCCAGCCCTGCCCCCCCACAAGTTTAGCCAAATAACCCTCAGTTTTCAATGCGTTACTATTATTATAAAGTAAATTAAGGTTGACAAGCTAAAGTAATAAGAATTGATGTAGTTGGCATTGAAATGGGCACTGTAGGTGTGTTTACTGGCCACTCACTGCCGACTTTTATTCCCCATTGACTTGAATTGGGGTTGGATTTCAGTTGGAACTTCGACTTTTTCCGATAGTCGGCCGATTTAGTTTGACTCGACTTTTGATAATGTCGGGTGGTCCGAATCCCCACTCGACCCTCCCGGAGGCAAAGTCGCTCATCTCTAGTCATAAGTATTCAGTCCCTTTGCTCAGACACTCATATTTACATCACATGCTGTCCATTTCCTTGTGATCCTCTTTGAGATGGTTCTACTCCTTCATTGGAGTCCAGCTGTTTTTAATTAAACTGATAAGACTTGATTTGTAAAGGCACACCTGTCTATATAAGACCTAACAGTTCACAGTGCATGTGATACCAAATGAGAATCATGAGGTCAAAGGAACTGGCCAAGGAGGTCAGACATAATTGTGGCAAGGCACACATCTGGTCAAGATTGCAAAAGAATTTCAGCAGTACTGAGGGTTCCTAAGAGCACAGTGTCATCCATAATCCATAAATGGAAGACGTTTGGGACCACCAGAAGTCTTCCTAGACCTGGCCGTCCAGCCAATCTGAGCAATTATGGGAGTAGAGCCTTGATGAGAGAGAGAGCCCCAAGATCTCTGTGGCTGAGCTCCACAGATGCAGTAGGGAGATGGGAGAAAGTTGCACAAAGTCAACCATCATTGCAGCCCTCTACCAGTCGGGCCTTTATGGCAGAGTGGCCCGACGTAAGTCTCTCCTCAGTGCAAGACATATGAAAGCCCGCATAGAGTTTGCAAAGAAAACACATAAAGGACTCCCAGACTATGAGAAATAAGATTCTCTGGTCTGATGAGACAAAGATAGAACTTTTTTGGTGATAATTCTAAGCGGTATGTGGGAAAAAAACAGGCACTTCTCATCACCTGCCCAATACAATCCCAGCAGTGAAACATGGTGGTGGCAGCATCATGCTATGGTAGTGTTTTTCAGCTGCAGGTACAGGAAGACTAGTTGCATTTGAAGTAAACATGAATGCTGCCAAGTACAGAGATATCTTGGATGAAAATGTGTTATGTTTCGGTAACTGAGGAGAAATGGCAAAAAATAGCAAAAGCGGTAATACACCAGAGAGTCTGGAACCTATTGGATTGCAGTAACCTGAACTAACCACACAACTAGAGGTAGCCGTGGAGCGTTCCTACGTTGAACCTAGATGCCTCGTCACAGCCTGAGAGATAACTACACCTAAAGGCAGAAAGATGAAAGCTATCTGCCCTGGAGCAGATCCCCAAAGAAAATAGGAAGCCCCCAAACATGTAATGGCGGTTAGACAAGAAGAAAGCTAGGACACAGACAGAAAATAGAATGAGCAAACGCTGGGGCCCAATCTGTCTAGACAGAAAAGTACAGGAAAGAATTCTGACTTCAATCCAACAAAAACCCTAACAAAAATACCAACACGTCTGATTGCCAAAAAACCTGAGATCACTCGACCTCTTCCACCTAAATCAGATCTCTGGTGTAACAAAACGCTATTCAGCAAATTAAAAGTAACAAAAGAGCAAAGCAAAAGTGCAGACACAAACAGAGCACAATTGCAGCGCCAGACCCCAAAAAAGGGACAGGCTGCAGTCCACTGCAGGCAGCAAACCAGCAGAGAAAATCAAATAGGGAAAAAAAAAAACAGCAAACACTTATCTGAAGGAGAGCACGAAACTAGCAATGCTTCAAGCAAGACCAGAAGAACAATTGATAACCGGCAAGGCTGCTGGGCAATCAGGCAACTTATATCCTACCATTCAGCACCAGCTGAAGGCCATTCATTAATCAGTTCATTACCCTCAGCAACCACCGGAGGGAGCCCCAGCTCAGAAGCCGCCTCTATCATATTCACAACAAAAACCTCTTCCAGATTGCTCTAGACCTCAGACTTGGCCAAGGTTCACCTTCCAACAAGAAAATGACCCAAAGAACGCAGCTAAAATATCAATATAGTTGCTTCAGAACAACTCTGTGACCATTCTTGACTGGCTCAGCCAGAGCCCTGACATAAACCCAATTGAGCATCTCTGGAAAGACTAAAGTTCACCATCCAACCTGATGGACCTGGAGAGGATCTGCAAGGAAGAATGTCAGAGGATCCCCAAATCAAGGTGTGAAAAACTTGTTGCATCATTCCAAATAAGACACATGGCTGTGATAGCTCAAAAGGGTGCTTCTACTCAATGCTGAGCAAAGGGTCTGAATACTTATGACCATGTGATATTTAATTTTTTTTAAATTAATTTGTCAAAATTTCTACCTTTCTGAGTTTTTTCAGTTAAGATTGGGTGCAGAGTGTACATTAATGAGAAAAAAAATGAACTTTTTTGCATTTACCAAATGGCTGCAATGAAACAAAGAGGGAAAAATTTAAAGGGGTCTGAATACTTTCCGAACCCAATATATGTTTGAAAAAGACCTATGATTGGTCAAAATGTTGTATCTATGGCCTAATAAAAGAAGCTTTGAAGTTATGTCAGTCTTTACATGATTGAAACGGCTTTAACCCCTTTATTTAAAAAAAACTCCAAGAAAGTATGAAAATGTAGATTTCTCTGAATTAAGACATCAGATTGGAAATATTACAGTATCATTTTATTCAACTTTTTGTGACCTGCATGGCTCTATTTCTGGTTTAAGGGTTCTGGTTTAATCATTCTTAAAGATTCTGCTTTGTACAGTTATATGAAAAAGTTTGGGCACACTTATTAATCTTAAGCTTAACGTTTGATAAAAATTGGTGTTTTTGCAACAGCTATTTCAGTTTGATATATCTAATAACTATTGGACACAGTAATGTTTCTGCCTTGAAATGAGGTTTATTGTACTAACAGAAAATGTTCTATCTGCATCCAAACAAAATTTGACAGGTGCATAAGTATGGGCACCTCACCAGAAAAGTGACATTAATATTTAGTAGATCCTCCTTTTGCAATAATAATAGCCTCTAGTCGCTTCCTGTAGCTTTTGATGAGTTCCTGGATCTTGTACGAAGGTATTTTTGACCATTCCTCTTTACAAAACAATTCCAGTTCAGTTAAGTTTGATGGTTGCCGAGCATGGTCAGCCCTCTTCAAATGATCCCACAGATGTTCAATGATATTCAGGTCTGGGGACTGGGATGGCCATTCCAGAACATTGTAATTGTTCCTCTGCATGAATGCCTGAGTAAATTTGGAGTGGTGTTTTGGATCATTGTCTTGCTGAAAGATCCATCCCCTGCGTAACTTCAACTTTGTCACTGATTCTTGAACATTATTGTCAAGAATCTGCTGATACTGAGTGGAATCCATGCGTCCCTCAACTTTAACAAGATTCCTGGTGCCGGCATTGGCCACACAGCCCCAAAGCATGATGGAACCTCCACCAAATTTTACTGTAGGTAGCAAGTGTTTTTCTTGGAATGCTGTGTTTTTTTGACGCTATGCATAATGCCTTTTTGTATGACCAAACAACTCAATCTTGGTTTCATCAGTCCACAGGACCTTCTTCCAAAAAGAAATTGGCTTCTCCAAATGTGCTTTTGCATACCTCAGCATACTCTGTTTGTGGCGTGCTTGCAGAAACGGCTTCTTTCGCATCACTCTCCCTTACAGCTTCTCCTTGTGCAAAGTGCGTTGTATAGTTGACCGATGCACAGTGACACCATCTGCAGCAAGTTGATGCTGCAGCTCTCTGGAGGTGGTCTGAGGATTGTCCTTGACTGATCTCACTATTCTTCTTCTCTGCCTTTCTGATGTTTTTCTTGGCCTGCCACTTCTGGCCTTAACAAGAACTGTCCCTGTGTTCTTCCATTTCCTTACTATGTTCCTCACAGTGGAAACTGATAGGTTAAATCTCTGAGACAGCTTTTTGTATCCTTCCCTGAACAACTATGTTGAATAATCTTTGTTTTCAGATCACTTGACAGTTGTTTTGAGGATCCCATGATGCCACTCTTCAGAGGAGATTCAAACAGGAGAACAACTTGCAAGTGGCCACTTTAAGTAGCTTTTCTCATGATTGCATACACCTGGCTATGAAGTTCAAAGCTCAATGAGGTTACAAAACCAAAAAAAGTGCTTTAGTATGTCAGTATAAAGTAGGTAGGAGTATTTAAAACAAGGAAATAATAAGGGTGCCCATACTTATGCACCTGTCAAATTTGTGTTAGTACAATAAACCTCATTTCAAGGCAGAAACGGTTAGGGTTCGAGTTCCCGCTGCTGAACAAGGGGAGTCTCGAACAAGTCCCGCTGCGGTCCCCCACCCATCTCCGGCCGCAGTGGAGCCTGCTCAGCAAAAACGTCGGTCCCAGCGTCTCGCCCAGTCTATTACTGTGCAGAGACTTGCTGCTACCTCTCCAGGTTCTGCTATTGTAGCCAGTACTGGTCAGCGGCGAGCAGACATCTTTAGGACTAAGTCCTGCATTTCCCCTTCTGAGCATGCCCAGGGTAAGATCTCTCATTGGAGATCAGGGGTCACAAGCTCAGGTACTGCAGCTCCTATTGGTCCGCCAGGAAGGTACTGAAACGACATGTGTTCTGGAATAGTTTCTCATTGGTCCTTTTCTGGCAGGTCCTGTAGTTGCTACTATAAAAGGGTTGGATGGCCTAGCGGCCATGCGCTAGTATCAATTGCATTATGTGCTTTGCGCCAGTGTGATCATGCACTCATGTGGTTAGGGCTCGGCTGAAATAAGCCCCTAGAATACTGGCACCTCCGGTGAGGAGATTCGTATGCACGTGTTCAGGGCTTTCCTGAAAAAGCCCCTAGAATACCGGCTTCACTGGTGAGGAGTTGTTTGTTTGTGTTGCTGACTGCATGACCATGGACTGCTATCCGCACAGCAGTTAACTGTGTACCTGGACACAGTAGGGTTCTTCAGCGGCTCTGTGACGCAACAGGGTTTGCTTTAAAACGTTAGTCAGCGCCCTAGCGTTTTACTTTGCGGCTCACTGAAGCTAAGTGAGTTTGCCCTTATCGCCATATAGCGCTGTGGCATTCCCGCTGGCCGCTCTGTGGATTAATAGAGTTCGCACTAATTGCCACAGCGTGCTACTGCGTTTATTTTAGCGACTCTGTGGGATAACAGAGTTCGCTACTTACGCCATCTTACAAGCAGTAGGCTCTCTGCATTATTTATTAGGTGCATTCCGCAGACCCTAACAGTATACTAACGCCAGGGTCTGGCTAGTAAAATAACGGACGACCAGCGTCTACAGCAGTACATCCAGCAGATGGAAGGTAGGTTGGTGGTCCTTGAGCGCACAACCTCAGCTGTGGATGTTACCGCAGTCGCTGTTCAGGCTGCTAGCGAAGCTACAGCCAGTTTGTCCACTGCTACCTCTGCTCCGACATTATCCCACCTCCCACTTCCAGACAAGTTTACTGATGACAGTAAACATTGTCGGGGATTCGTGAGTCAGTGCTCTATACAGCTTGAGCTTCTGGCAACACGTTTCCCCACGGAACGGGCACAAGTGGCTTTTATTGTGTCTCTTCTGTTGGGCAGAGCATTGGAGTGGGCAACGCCTCTGTGGGAGCGCGACGATTGTGTGGTGCGGAGTGCTCCTCGGTTTTTGGAGGCTCTGAAAAAGGTCTTTTTAGAACCTCAGGTCACGCACGATACGGCACTCCAACTATTGGCAATGTCACAGGGCTTGTCCATGGTCAGCCAGGTCTCAGTTCAATTTTGGACTTTGGCCTCTGAATTAGAGTGGCCAGATAAAGTTCTTATTCCAGTGTTCTGGAGAGGACTGGCATACCATGTAAAGGACGCTTTGGCCACCAGGGAGATTTCTGCCACACTGGAGAAACTCATTTCTATATCTACCCGCATCGACCTCTGTTTTCACGAGCAGAGGTTAGAGCGTACCCAGTGTTGGAAGAGGTTTCGGCTGGCACCCACCTTTGCTAAACCTCTTGAATTTCCCATTCGGGCGTCCGACTCCCAAGAGACCGTGGAGACTACTCGAGTGGGATCTAAGTCTCGGACCACTCGAGTATCCGTGGTCTGTAGAGTGTGTCAGCAGCCAGGACATTATGCCAACCGATGTCCTCAGCGAAAGAGTAAACGGTCATATTCCGTGACCATGGGTGCTGGGTCATTAGACGCGAGGGATTTTGCTCCACAAGTGCTCCTTGAAGGGTTAATCTCTCTAGGTTCATCCTCTCTTCCCCCAAGTTTTGTGTGGACTCTGGGGCAGAGGGGAATTTTATGTCCTCCTCCTTTGCCTCTCGCCATTCCATACCGCTGGAGACGCTCGCCGAGCCAGTATCGGTGAGAGTATTGAATGGAGCAATCCTGCACACACAAATCACACACCAGACTGTCTCTCTTCCTCTGTCTATGTCCCCTTCTCATCAGGAGAATATATCCCTTTTTGTTCTTCCTGAGGGAATAGATGAGGTTTTGTTGGGATTACCCTGGCTTCGCCACCACTCTCCCCTTATTGATTGGTCATCTGGGAGAATACTGGGTTGGGGTGATCATTTAAGAGACATATGTCTCAGAGAGGACGTTCAGGTTTGCACCACGGAGATACCCATAGACCTTGCTTCTCTCCCCGAGGTTTATCGGTCATACGCGGACTATTCTCCAAAATGGCAGTGGAGACTCTTCCGCCTCATCACCCCTATTACTGTCCTATAGACCTCTTGCCTGGAACGGAGCCTCCTCGGGGAAGAGTGTATCCTCTCTCTCTTCCTGAGATGGAGGCCATGTCACAATACATCCAGGAAAATCTGGCAAGAGAGTTTATTAGGAAGTCAGTGTCACCAGCAGGGCAGGATTTTTCTTTGTGCAGAAGAAGAATGGAGAATTACGACAGTGTATAGACTAAAGGGGTCTTAACGCCATTACCGTTAAGAACAAATATCCTTTGCCCCTGATATCTGAGCTCTTTGATAGGCTCCGGGGAGCAAGGGTATTTACTAAGCTGGATCTTTGTGGTGCCTATAACCTGATCCACATCCATGAGGGGAATGAATAGAAGACGGCGTTCAATACCAGAGATGGACATTACGAATATCTTGTGATGCCCTTCGGGCTCTGTAATGCTCCAGCCGTCTTCCAAGATTTCGTAAATGACATCTTCCGGGATATGCTTGCCACCTCAGTGGTAGTCTATCTGGATGACATTCTCATCTTTTCTCCAGATATGGACACCCACCGGAGAGATGTCTGCAGGGTTTTCGACCTCTTTTGGGCAAATTCTCTATATGCAAAGTTGGAGAAGTGTGTGTTTGAGCAGGAGTCTCTGCCATTCCTGGGCTATATCATCTCCACTCAGGGATTGGCTATGGATCCTGCCAAACTACAGGCTGTAATGGATTGGAAGAAACCCACTCTCTTAAAGCGGTGCAGCGCTTTATGGGGTTCATTAATTACTATAGTCAATTCATTCCCCACTTCTCTACTTTGGTTGCTCCCTTGGTAGCCCTCACCAAGAAGGGAGCCGATCCCAAATTGTGGTCAGAGGAGGTCTCCAAGGACTTTGCTTCAATCAAGTCCCATTTTGCTTGCGCTCCTATCCTATATCGTCCCGAGGTTGATAAGCCTTTTATATTGGAGGTTGATGCCTCATCCGTTGGTGCTGGAGCAGTCCTTTTTCAAAAGGATGCTCAAGGTCTTAAACATCCTTGCTTCGTCTTCTCCAAGACCTTCACAACAGCGGAGAGGAATTATTCCATTGGGGATAGGGAGTTGCTAGCCATGAAGTTGGCCTTTTCCAAGTGGAGACATCTCCTGGAGGGGGCTCGCTTTCCATTTCAAGTGTTCACTGACCACAAAAATTTGGTCTATTTACAGAACGCCCAGCGGCTAAATTCCCATCAGGCCAGATGGTCCCTGTTCTTCTCCCGGTTCCATTTCACCCTCCATTTTCACTCCGGGGAGAAGAACATTCGTGCCGACACTCTGTCTCGCTCCGTGGTGTCCTCTGAGGAAGTGGAGGAGGAGCCTCGGCTGATTGTCCCCACAGAGAGCCTAAGAACTGTGGCCCCGGTTTCGCGTGAGTCTGTGCCTCCAGGCAAGACTTTTGTGCCCATCAATTTGCGACCGGAGGTACTCTCTTGGGCTCATTCGTCCAGGGTGAGTGGACATTTTGGGGCAAAGCGGACATCTGAGTTGCTGGCGAGTACATACTGGTAGCCACATAAGGTCCGTGACATCAGAGTTTACGTTCAGGCGTGCGTCTACTGCGCCTAGAATAAGTCCCCTCGACAACGGCCAGCTGGGTTACTTTTCCCTTTACTGGTGGCAGACAGGCCCTGGGAGTTGGTTGGGATGGATTTTGTGGTGGGCTTACCCAAGTCTCGGGGCTGCACCATCATCTTGGTGATAACCGACCTCTTCTCCAAAATGATACACTTGGTGCCGCTACCACGGTTACCTTCCACACGGGCCTTAGCAGCATTATTTATCAGGCACATTTTCCGGCTACACGGAATGCCAGACAAAATTGTCAGTGATCGAGGTCCCCAATTTGTGTCTCGGTTCTGGAGACAGCTGTGACATCTACTCAGTATTGAGTTAAATCTCTCTTCGGCTTATCATCCCGAGACGAATGGGTTGGTAGAGAGAGCCAACCAGACACAGGTCACATACTTGCGACATTTTGTCTCAGACTGGCAGGATGACTGGGCATCCTTGCTACCGTGGGCTGAGTGGCTGACTCCACCGGACAGACACCATTCCTCTTAAACTACGGTCAGCATCCGCGGGTCCCGGTGCCCATGCCCGTGTCTTCCGACGACTCCAGGGTGGCAGACTGGGCCGGGGATGCATGGGACATTTGAGACCGCACTCAGGATGCCATTCAGGCCTCCAAGGAGAGGATGAGGTCTTCCGCCGACGCTCATCGGCGCCCCGCTCCGACATTTGCTCTGGGCGACGTAGTGTGGCTCTCTGCCCGGAACATCAGGCTGCGAGTAGAGTCTACTAAGTTGGCACCTCGCTATTTGGGCCCCTTTAATATCCTTGAGCAGGTAAACCCTGTATTCTACCGCTTAGCCCTTCCATCTCGCCTTGGTATCTCTGATACTTTTCACGTGTCTCTTTTGAAACCCATGGCCATCTCCCGGTTTTCCGAGTCCTCTGCCGGGACATCGGGTTCATCTACCGACGATCATGAGGTGAACGCCATCATTGGGTGTAAGGTGGTATGGGGCAAAAAAATTTATTTGGTGGATTGGAGGGGTTGTGGGCCTGAGGATAGGTCCTGGGAGCCTGCATAGCATGTTTACACTCTGCAGCTCATCGCTGCCTTTGAGCGCAGCGAGGCCCAAAGAAGGGGGGATCCTAGGAGGAGGGGTAATGTTAGGGTTAGAGTTCCCGCTGCACAAGGGGAGTCTCGAACCTTTACCGCTGTGGTCTCCCATCCATCTCCGGCTGCAGTGGAGCCTGCTCAACAAAGACGTCGGTCCCAGCGTCTCGCCCAGTCTAATACTGTGCAGAGACTTGCTGCTGCCTCTCCAGGTTCTGCTATTGTAGCCAGTACTGGTCAGCGGCGAGCAGACGTCTTTAGAACTAAGTCCTGCGTTTCCCTTCTGAGCATGCCCAGGGTAAGAATTCTCATTGGAGATCAGGGGTCACATGCTCAGGTACTGCATCAGCTCCTATTGGTCCGCCAGGAAGGTCCTTAAACTACATGTGTTCTGGAACAGTTTCTCATTGGTCCTTTTCTGGCACGTCCTGTAGTTGCTACTATAAAGGGTTGCATGGCCTGGCTTTATGTGCTTTGCTCCAGTGTGATCATGCACACATGTGGTTAGGGCTTGGCTGAAATAATCCCCTAGAATACCGGCTTCACCGTTGAGGAGTTGTTTGTTTGTGTTGCTGACTGCATGACCACAGACTGCTATCCGCACAGCAGTTAAATGTGTACCTGGACACAGTAGGGTTCTTCAGCGGATCTGTGACGCAACAGGGTTCGCTTTAAAACGCTAGTCAGCGCCCTAGCATTTTACTTTGCAGCTCACTGAAGCTAAGTGAGTTCGCCCTCATCGCCATATAGAGCTGTGGCATTCCCGCTAGCCGCTCTGTGGATTAACAGAGATCGCACTTTCTGCCACAGCATGCTACGGCGTTTATTTTAGCGACTCTGTGGGATAACAGAGTTCGCTACTTACGCCATCTTACTAGCAGCAGGCTCTGCCTGCACGGTGGACCCCGGGCTGTGAACGCACCTCTCTACATTATTTATTATGTGCATTCCGCAGACCCTAACAGAAACATTACTGTGTCCAATAGTTATTAGATATATCAAACTGAAATAGCTGTTGCAAAAACACCAATTTGTATCAAACATTAAGCTTAAGATTAATAGGGGTGCCCAAACTTTTTCATATAACTGTTTATATCTTTTTAGAGAAATGACTGTGTTTTCAGGTACATAAAAAATGATGATCATTATTAACTGTTTATTATAATTGTTTACTATGACTATAATCCTATACAATCCCTAACTTTATGCAACTGTATTTAGAAGAATTGATGCTTTTTTTAAAAGCAAAGGTTGGTCACGTCAAATAATGATTTGATTTAGATTATGAATACCTCCAAAAATTAAGATATTAAAGGAGCTGTCAGGTTTAAAACAACAAATCTGCAGTCACTGTGCGCAATGAAGATGCTCTGGTGTCAGTGGTTGGAACAGCGCTAAGGTAAGTAAGCGACAGGCACACCCCCGCCAGATTCCAACTAGACTGTTTCTGGCATGTTCAAAGCAAGTGTATTGAGTGAGTTCAAAAACATTCTATGTACAATTAGTTTAAATATTTCTTTGTATTTATTAGATTTGTAATTTATATATGATGATTTACATCTAAATTTGTGAAGCGTGGCAATGTAAATAAAGTCATTTCGAATTTGGTGCTAAACTCCATTATGAACCTGTGTGATACCATTTTAACATTTATGAAAATGTTCTTATGCATACTGATAATATTGTGGTTACTCATCCTTACGTCCTAATTAGGTTTCCTGTTAAAGCACTGAATAATATGTTACTTGTCAGTAAAAGAAAGGATCAAAACTATTTTTTGATTGAAATGTGCAATTGTGTTTGATTTCACTTTAAAGAAAAAGATATGATGACTCTACAGTAAAGTGGAGCAATTCATTTTACAATCTTATGATTTGTGTCTTCTTCACACATAGTAATTAACTAGGCCATTGCTAAGCAGTTCATATAATTTTCACAAGAGATCCAAGTCTAGAATGATATCATATAGTAAAAAAATGAAGAAGAAGCAGACAAAAGAGTTATGAAAAGTTTCTTATCAGATTGATCTACAAAGAAATATGATGACTTTCTCAAAGTCACGGGGAACATAAACAGAATGTTGTCTTGTAGTTAGAAAAAAATAAGATAAAATAAGATATCAAGCAAGAAATACAAGATAAGGTGGACATGTCCTGGTAAAATCTAATATTTTCTTAGTGCAATATAAAACAGACATCTTGTTCATTCCTCTGCAGTACGAAGGCCAAATCTATGTCCATCAAATAAAAACCTACCCTGAATTTGGCATCTAAGTGTTTGGAGAAAACAGCTGTCCTCCAACTGTGGGTCTTATTTTTTTTCTAAATGTGTCATTTCTTATTTATGATTTGTCACCATAAATTTGTTTTGTACACAGCATGTCACTTTGTGTCATGAGACTTTACATATTTCCAGCCAAATGAGATGACAGAAGATGGAATTGGGCAACTTGATGTGTGTCAGATGACACAACAGTTAAAACTTGCAAACATATTTGCTAGAGGAAATATAATACATAGTGGATCTGGCCTTTTGATAAAAAATATAAGGACCCCAGGCATATGGTTCAGATGGGTTTCCTTCTATCAGCAATAGACAGATAACAGCAAAGTAAGAAAACTATTTTCAGATAGGTAATGAAATGCGACTAGGAAGACCATGTTACAAGTTGTCTAGACAGTTAAACTTTCAAAGCACCCATCTGTTAGACAGATATTGCACAACTTATTGCCTTCAGCAACAAACAATGCTTTTGGAACCATTTTCTTTTCCTGTAAACATTTTTAATGCTAGAGAAATGCCAACTTAAGTGATCATAGACAAACGAATAACTTATGTAATCATTTTACAAATTATTATTATTATTTGCTACGTTTCTGATCTTGCTGAAAGCTGTCACTTGCACTTACCAGAGCAATTATATGTGGGAAAAATACTGTATCACATAAACAAAAATAAATGCATTTGAGTTAGAAAACTGTGCTATTCCATATAAAATTCAGCAAAAAACATATACTGTGACTTGAACTACGAGAGTTCTCTGGCAGATGCATGTCAATGCAGGTGGTGAATGGTGATGAAGAAAGCAGGTCAGAAAAAGTAGTAAACCAAACCTTAAAATGGCTGGCAGCGTAGAATCCAAGTTGTACAAACATCAGTAGCAAATATAAGGACAGACTGGGGAGAAACTACAGTCATATTCAGAATAGAGCCTTAAGACACAATATGTCATAAAACAGAACAAGGTAGCCCAAATTAAAAACTGGCACGGAAAAGCATATTTAACACATACAAATTGACCACTGTGTGATCTGATTGGTTGAATATTTTTATTCAATTACCAACCAGATGTTAAGATTTGCATCCATGTTCATTGTGCATATAAATAATATGGTCTGCAAATTTGCATTTTTATCAGAGAGAGGAATGGACAGCCAAGCATATGCAGTTACCGCTCTGTTTTTAGAGAGTGCACAATGGGGTCCCATTCTTGAGACATCTATCAAACCTGTAATGGTATATCCTTTTTTGATAATCTATATAAGTTCCAGATGGTACAACTCTTTTTAAGGACTTATGAGCTTGTTTGTATGGATACAATTCAGATATTCCAGTCTTTATTCTTTACAATGCAGGACAAATATTTTTTACTAAGTTTGAATTGATGTTGGATGAAAGAAAACTGAGAAGTTCATCAATATCAAGCTGATGGGTGTCTAACACCTGGCAGCGCAACATATCAGATGTTATTTGCTCTTGCAGACCAATTATGTAATCAATATACAGTGGGTACAGAAAGTATTCAGACCCCTTTGTACTCAGACTCTTTGTTTCATTGCAGCCATTGGTAAATTCAAAAAAGTTTATTTTTTTTCTCATTAATGTACACTCTGCAACCCATCTTGACTGGAAAAAAAACAGAATGTAGACATTTTTGCAAATTTATTAAAAAAGAAAAACTGAAAAATCACATGGTCAGAAGTATTCAGACTGTTTGCTCAGTATTGAGAAGAAGCACCATTTTGAGCTAGTACAGCCATTAGTCTTCTTGAGAATGATGTAACAAGTTTTTCTCACCTGGATTTGGGATCCTCTGACATTTTTCCTTGCAGATCCTCTCCAGTTCTGTCAGGTTTTATGATGAACGCTGGTGGATAGGCATTTTTTGGTCTCTCCGGAGATGCTCAATTGGGTTGAGGTCTAGATCTGGCTGGGCCAGTAAAGAATCGTCACAGAGTTGTTCTCAAGGCACTCCTTTGTTATTTTAGCTGTGTGGTTAAGGTCATTGTCTTGTTGAAAGGTGAACCTTCGGCTAAGTCTGAGGTCCAGAGCACTCTGGAAGAGGTTTTCATCAAGGATATCTCTGTACTTGGCTGCATTCATGTTTCCTTCAATTGAAACCAGTCATCCTGTCCCTGCAGCTGAAAAACACCAACATAGCATGATGCTGCCACCACCATGTTTCACTGTTGAGATTGTATTAGGCAGAAGATGAGCAGTGCCTCGTTTTCTCCACACATACCGCTTAGAATTAGCATCAAAAAGTTCTAGCTTCGTCTCATTAGACCAGATAATCTTATTTCTCATTGTCTGGGAGTCCTTCATGTGTTTTTTTAGCAAACTCTATGGGGATTTCATATGTCTTGCACTGAGGAGATATGTGTAACATAAACCTCGCACTCAGCTTAGCTATAGTAGATAGGAGTTTTATTGCTGTAGTACACCGTGTTGCTGTGTTGCTGCAATTTTATTAAGCACTCTAGCTGCAAGTGAAATATAAGTAAGGGTGATATTTCCTGCGTCTGAACAAATCCCTGATGTCTTAGCTACTCAGTAATATTCTCCATGGCATCGCTAACCCAATTTGCAGCTATCAAGGTATCCATAATGATGTTTTCTCTTAAGCAGAAATGGTCACTTTAATATCTCTGAAGTGTTCCCCATAGTGACACGCAAACAAACAGCATTTTGAACACACATCCATTACTGTGCGGTCACTTCTGGTGGAAGTCTGCGCCCTTCTCGTGGGGAGCTTTAACAGCTGAACCCCAACTGACCCCTAGTGACGATAGACTTACGGGGATATCACTGGAGCAATCAATCACGGGCTTTTCCACCTGTCTCCTCCCTTCCAGTCCTTAATTATCCAGGCTCCTCACACAGTGCAGAAGAGCGGTGGATACCGCACCTGGAAGCCCACACGCCCTGGATCTTAAGCTGGATGGTATGTAGCGCCGTAGTAATCCTTTCAGTTCCCCATTTACTACACCACCTTTGTTACACAAGGTGTATATAACAGGTAAGAGAGACTTACGTCGGGCCACTCTGCCATAAAGGCCCGACTGGTGGAGGGCTGCAGTGATAGTTGACTTTGTGGAACTTTCTCCCACCTCCCTACTGCATCTGTCGAGCTCAGTCACAGTGATCTTGTGGTTTTTCTTTACTTCTCTCACCAAGTCTCTTCTCCCACGATTGCTCAGTTTGGCTGGACGGGCAGGTCTAGGATGACTTCTGGTGGTCCCAAACTTCTTCCATTTACGTATTATGGAGGCCAATGTGCTCTTAGGAACCTTGAGTACTGCAGAAATTCTTTTGTATCCTTGGCCAGATCTGTGCCTTGCCACAATTCTGTCTCTGAGCTCCTTAGCCAGTTCTTTTGACCTCATGATTCTCATTTGGTCTGACATGCACTGTGATCTTTGAGGTCTTATATAGACAGGTGTGTGCCTTTACAAATCAAGTCCTATCAGTTTAATTAAACACAGCTGGACTCCAATGAAGACGTAGAACCATCCCAAAGAGGATCACAAGGAAATAGCATGTGACTTAAATATAAGTATCTGAGCAAAGAGTCTGAATAGTTATGACCATGTGATATTTCAGTTTTTCTCTTTTAATAAATTTGCACAAATTTCTACATTTCTGTTTTTTTTCAGTCATGATAAGGTGCAGACTGTACATTAATGAGAAAAAAAATGATTTTTTTATAATTTACCAAATGTCTGAAATGAAACAAAGAGTGAATGATTTAAAGGGGTCTGAACTCTGAATACTTTCCGTACCCACTGTAAATGGAGCTGAAACGTGCAACTCCAATCTTTGTAAAACAGGTACTCTTCTGAAGTACCCAGGAATAAAGATGAATGAACTTGTTCTGAAAATGTTGTCCAATCTCAAATTCAACACAAATATAGCACATTCCGATCGTGTTTAGTTTCACAAGCATTTTTACTCAAAGTCGGCAAAATTCTGTCACAGTTCAGTAAATCATCGCGTTTTACCTAATGTTTTTATTAATACTTTGGATAGGATAGTGGTGCTGCATGAGGAGCAGGAGCATTGAGGAACATGTTTGATGAGGATAGGGGATGTGGAGAGGTTAGAGGAGCGACGCGCTCTTTTTTTTTACCTTAACATTATGTGTGTTTTTTTCTGACAGCTAATGAGGGCACAGAAACCATCCACAACATCATGACACAAGGTCTTCTGTGATTGGCTGCAGAAGTCACGTGTCGCTAGCCATACAAAAAGTGGACATCCAGTTTTGCAGTTGCCATTTTCGCAGTGTCACAATGCAGGAAAGCCGCTCCTGATAGCACTGCAAGTGAACTTGTCAGTTAGGTAGATAGGATCTTGTCATGTGAGAAATCAATCTTCCAACATCTAACTAAATTGTGTGACAGTCTCAGGAGGCCCAATTTGCTAATTCAAATTGTTGGTAATAAAGCTGTGTTTCAGAGACAAATCAGAAGGCCAGATTTTATCTTAAAAATCATTAGGCCTAATATTGGAGCGCAGCGAGGAGGCCCAATTAGCTAATCCAAATCATATGTGAAAAAACTGTGTTTCAGTGACAAATCAGAAGGCCAGATCTCCACTTAAAAATTGTTAAGCCTAATAATGGGTGCAGCCAGGAGGCCCAATTAGCTAATCCAAATAGTTTGTGATAAAACTGTGTTTCGGAGATTAATCCAAAGGCCAGATTTCCACTTAACAATTATTAGACCTAGTATTAGGATGCAGCCAGTAGGCCCAATTAGCTAATTCAAGTAATTTGTGATAAAATTGTGTTTCAGTGATAAATCAGAAGGCCAGATTTCCACTTAAAAATCATTAGGTTTAACAGTGTTGTTCAGGCACACTATCCAAGAAAATAAACAGTGATTGCTCATTTAGTGTAAAGTGACTGACAGCTGTGGGCCTTAAGGCACTGTCACACTTAGCGATCGCACCAGCGATCACGACAATGACACGACCTGGCGAGATCGCTAGTGCGATCGCTATGTGGTCGCTAGTTAGCTTCCAAACACAAAGATCTCATCAGAGATCAGCGATCTGTATAACGACCTCTGCGATCGTTGGGAAAACCTAGTCCCACCTGCGACGCTGGTAAAGTCGTTCATAAAGGGTGTCACACTCAGCGATTCAGGCTCACCAGTGGGACACCAACGACCAAAAAACGGCTCAGAATGTTCATAAGCGAACAACGACATCTCAGCAGGGGCCACATCACACACAGCTGCGTCGCTAACGAGATCGCTACTGCATCATAAAATCGGTGACTCTTTAGCTATCTCATTAGCGATCTCGCTTAGTGTGACAGTACCTTAAGGTTGTGAAACAGCAGGTTACAAGAGGGGAAGGCTACTTTCAACATGAGTGGGAAAAAGCGAGGTTGTAGTGGAAGGGGGAATAGGCTTGTTGTTTGACATGTACATGGGTTAGATGTCAATGTTAATGAAAGCTAAACTGAACAAACACTGTCACAAACAACACTTCAGCTGGAATGGTACACTGAGACTAAAAATAAATTTAGACACAGTCAGAATTCCCATATACCAGTGCCAATGGCGCAAAAACTCGTCCACTGACCGCAAAGATGGTGAATCGGTCAGCAGGGAGAAGGCTCAGTATTGGGGATCATCATTGAGAAGGCTATAATCCCCACACGCTGCTCCACACTCCCTGAAGAAATATAATTTACAGGCTTCTTTATATCCATTAAACTTATCTCTCCCTCTAGAGAACCTGTCAGGGAGAAATTTTTTAGTTTCTGTTTGAGCCTGGACATGAGCTGAGACCAAGATACCAGACACCTGCTGAACCTGCTGTACCACCCGACAAAGCAACTGCTTAACCTCATCTGTGAGGGTCTGGATCAGGTGAGCAAAAGCCTGTGCTTGAGCCATAGGTTTACCGGCAAAAATTATGGGTTGGTGATAAAGTCAAGATCCAACAAATGGTCGGTCAGCGGACAGCACAACACACTCAATGGGATGGTAAAGGGGAGAGGAAGGCCATAACAAAAGGGAATTAGGGATGGGACACATCATGAGCTTCAACCTAAGCCTGTACCTGCACTCTCCTAATGCCCTAAGCAGGTCCTTCCCCCTGCCGCTGTCACGAACCTCATCACTCACTGTCACCTCACACTGCCCTGGCTAGTGCACTGGCCAGCAAGGGCGCTAGCCTCACCACTACAGATGGTACAAACACAGAGAGTAGTGACAAGCACAAAACAGACAAGGTAAAAATGCAAAACTTAGCTGCATGTACCACCGCCAAGCTCCACACAGCAGAGAAAAAGGAAACAGGACCCCGGAATCCAAAGAAGAAGCAGATTCAGCACTGACACCAGAGAGCTGCAAATGCAAGGCTGGTCTCCATAGAATAACTCTATTACCAACAGTCAGTTGATGCGTCAGGTGACTATTTAAAGGATGGTGGGAGTGGTCACCACCCACATCAGCTGACCAGCAACATCACAGCTGCCAGCAAGGAAGCTACATTAACCCTTGCTAGCCTGAATGCAAAAACGCTATTTAAGTAATAGAGGAACCAGAGCTGCCACAAATCCAAACCTGAATCGTGACAAACACCATCTCGTCCTATCAAATAACCACTGGTCACATCAATCTGTTACTGGACGAGCTACTCGATTCCCTTTCTTTTGCAGCCAAACACAGCAGTAAGCCTTGTAGATGAGGATGAGAAAGAGCATGTGCTCCAGTATATGGCAAGCACTGCATCAAGTGGCCTCTTCTCCTCTTCCTCCACCTTAATATCACACACAGTACAATCCTCAGAGGTGGCACCCCAATCGGTCTTGTTTCCCCATCATAAAATTCCAAACACCCAACTGATTGTGGGGAACCACAGATGGACCATTCTGCAGAGCTGTTTACACATTATATTCCATGGGCATTAGAGGTCTGTTCCGAAAAATTACAAAATCCAAAGGAGGAAAGCATTTTCACCTTTGCCCCAAATTTTTTCATGTTTGGAGCTGTACTAAGATTGAAGCAGAATTCAGAACCTCGTCACCAGACCTTAATCACCAGGGGTGGAGGTGATCCTGATGAGACTCAGACACCAGAGGTGCATGCGAGCTGTAATGTTGCGTCAGGGCAAGAAGAGGAGGAGGGTGACTCTTAGGGTGAGTAATGTGAGACAAGAGAGGAAGACAATGAAGTTGCAGATCCCACTTGGTGTGAACCCAGAATTGCACAGCTGAATAGCTCTGCAGAGAAGTTGGAGGAAGAGAAAGACGAGTAGGTTACGTTGCGGCTTCCCACACAGGCACGAGGTGAAACAACCATGATAAGCACTGCGCCCTCAGCCCAACTCTGGCTGTGGCCAGCACCAGTCGCGAGTGTGCAGCTCGCTTGGGCGGCAAGGGTTGCCTAGCTTTGGCCTTTTTTGAGATAGAAAAGAATGACCCAACTCACGTTATCTGTAGTGTTGAGCGATACCTTCCAATATCGGGAAATATCGGATCGGATTGTATCGGACCGATACCCCAAAAAGATCGGATATCGCCGATTCCGATACCGGAAACCAATGCAAGTCAATGGGACACAAATATCGGAATGAAAATAAACCCTTACTTTCCTTGTAGGTTAATTCTACTTGAAGGAAAACAACTAAGAATAATGTAGAATGTATTGTTGGAGGCGGAGGAGACATTAAATTAATAGAGGTTTAGCCCAATCAAATGGAATAGCAGGAATTACCAAGGACTATCAAGGACCAGCAGACGTTGGTGGAACTCGGATACCGAGAAGGAGTCACCTAAGCCAAAAGCACTGCCTGGAGCCAGCTGACATTACTGGAACCCAGGGGGACATATTCAAGATTGACTTCCAAAGAACCAGCTAATGGTACTGGAACTCAGATAGGCAGCAGAAGGTACACATGAAAAAAAAAGTTGCAAGGCCACGAGCCGCTCGGAGTTACCGAAACCCACAGTCCTACATGGGGAGCTTGTCCTATTGGCACTACAGAACCCGCCTTCATTGCCAGATCCCGCAGCCCACATAGGAAGCACCTAAACTGCAGGCACCATAGAGTCGGCTAACCCGACCACAATACGACAGGACAACGTATTGGAGGCAAAGTGACGTTGACACTACCCGGAAACAGCTGGCGTGCTGGAACCAGGCTGGGCAGGAGGAAGTACCCGTGCCAAAGACACTTCTGAGCAGCAACTGGTGGTGTTGGAGCCCAGGGATTATAGTAGAAACAGAGTGTGGCCAGAGGCCTAATTGGAGCAAGTTTAATATCTGTAGTAGTGTGAATGTGGACAGAGCAGGTGAAATTGCCGGACACACAGCAGGGTATCAGCTGACGTTACAGAACCCCAATAACACAGGAGCAAGTGTTGACTGTGCAGACGGCACTTCTGAGCAGCAACTGACGGTGTTGTAGCCCAGGGATTACAGTTCAGGTGGTAGAAACATGAACACAACAGGAGACCTGGATACTGTTGCTAACCAATTATTTAATCTGGAAGAGGACTGGCAAATTCCTGTGAGATCCAGGCCTTGTTCATTTTCAGAAAAGTAAGCCGGTCAACATTATCGGAGGATAGTCGCATGCGACGGTCTGTTAGTGCACCACCTGCGGCACTAAAGATGCGTTCCGATAATACACTAGCAGCAGGGCAAGCCAGTACCTCCAATGCATACTGGCTAGGCTCTGGCCATGTATCCTGCTTATAGACCCAAAATTTTAAGGGGGAAGAGCCCTGTGGGAGAACACTGAGAGGGCAAGACATGTAGCCTGTCACCATCTGACGGAAATGTTGCCTTGTGCTGACTGGAGCCGTCTGTGATGGTGTAGACATTTGTGGCGGGGACACAAAACTTTGCCACATTTGGACCATACTGGTCTTGCCTTGTGCTGAGGCGCTACTTCTGCTCCCTGTTTGTGCAGAGCTTCCTCCACTGATTCGACGCACTGAGCTGCTTTGTAAAGCATTAGCTGCACTGCTCTCGGGTGGAATGGAGAATATAATGGAATGCACCAGTATGTCTTGGTACTCCCGCATTTTATGCTCCCGATTCAACGGTGTTAAGAGGCTTTGTAAGTTGTCCCGGTAGCGAGGATCTAGGAGGGTGTACACCCAATAATCAGACGTGGTGAGAATGTGGGCAATGTGGCGGTCTTTTCTCAGGCACTGCAGCATGAAATCAACCATGAGTTGCAGACTGCCAACTGGCCAAGAAACGCTGTCTCCTGCTTGAGGTGTCATCTCTGCCTGCTCTGCATCACCCCACCTTCGCTCTACATACTGACTACTAGAGCATTGTGTACCTCCCTCCTCTGGACAGATGTCTTCCTCCTCCATTGACTCCTCCTCATCCTCCTCACAAAGTGTCCCCTGCCTAGGCCTTTGTGAGGAACCACGTTGCGCAGACTGTCCAGAAGCAGATGGCATTTGTGACTCCTCATCCTCCACCTCTTCCACAACCTCCTCCCTTAGTGCTTGCACCTTGCAGTGTTTTTTCAAGCAGGCAGATAAGTGGGATAGTCATGCTGACTAGTGCATCATCTGCACTCGCCATCCTCGTGGAATCATCGAAGGCACGCAAAACGTGGCAGATGTCCTTCAAGAGGCCTACTCAGTGGTGGTGCAGTGTGACTTGTTTGCGCCTGATGCAGCTGGTACTCCATTACTGCTGCCTGCTGCTCACACAACCTCTCCAACATATGTAATGTTGAATTTCACCTGGTGGCTAGGTCACATATGATGCTATGTTCCGGAAGGCGGAATCGGAGCTGCAGAGCTTCAATGCGTAATTTTGCAATGCTGGAACGCCGCAAGTGAGCGCACTATATGCGGACCTTGTGTAGCAGTGCATCAAGATCCTGATAGGCCTTCAAAAAAGACTGCACGACTAAGTTGAGCACATGTGCCAAACAAGGGATGTAAGTGATGTTGCCTAGGCCCAGAGCTGCCACCAGATTTCGGCCATTGTCACACACTACCATGCCTGGCTGGAGATTCGCTGTCACAAACCACACGTCGTTTTCCTGCTTGATGGCATTCCAGAGCTCCTGCGCTGTGTGGCTTCGATTCCCCAAAGAAATTAATTTCAATATGGCCTGTTGACGTTTGGCCACAGCTGTGCTCATATTGGTCGTAACAGGTAAGCGTTCACGGGTCCATGTGGAGGTAGACTGTGACGGCTCCTGCAGTGCTGATTCAGAGAAACTGGAGTATGAGGAGGAGTCAATGTGTACAGACTGGATTCCTGCAATCCTTGAAGTTGGCAGAACAAGTACAGCGCCACTCTCAAGATCTGTATCCGGCTCCACAACATTTACCCAATGGGCAGTGAGGGAAAGATATCGTCCCTGTCCCTGGTTACTGGTCCACACATCGGTGGGCAGGTGGACCTAGCTACTGATGGCGTTTAGTAGCGCATGTTTGATTTATACGGACAACCATGACAGCACAACGAGAGAGGGGATCCGCCCTTCGGGAACAGGAAACCTACAGAAACAAAAAGGGAGGCTCCCTCACACGCATCAGTTGGTTTCCTGTTCCTGGAGACCGGATCCTATAGATAAAGGATGTCCCAAGCCCGGCCGGTCGGGTCAGGTAGCGGGGGGGTCTCCTACCTCGGCCGGTGCGGTGTCCTGAAGCGCCACGGTGCTCCTGGCTGGTTGGCACGACGGTGGTGAGACAGCAGGGAGCAGGGTCCAGCGGATCGCTGCCTCCAGAGCAACGCCGAGGTAAGTATAGCTCCAGCCTCCCCGAAGTGTCCCACAGGCTGGCGGTAGGCAGCGGTAGTAAATGCTCCCCCTCCTGAATAAATTCCCTGGGATGCTTCCTGGTAAGCACCGTGGGCGGTGGGGGCAGCAGCACCTGGAGTGTCGGCATGGGTTCCCCCTGTGGACGCTGTGAAGCGCCATCTTGGGGCTGAATGATGTTCGTGGGCGGAGTAAGCGGTCACTTCCAGGTCGCAAGCGCCGGAGGTGATCTGAGCATGTGCAGACTCCAAAAAGATGGCAGACGCCATCCTAGGGGACAGAAACCCTGAGAAAGCAATGCAGGGCACG
This sequence comes from Oophaga sylvatica, assembly GCA_033576555.1. NCBI lineage: Eukaryota > Metazoa > Chordata > Amphibia > Anura > Dendrobatidae > Oophaga > Oophaga sylvatica. The sequence continues at coordinate 480,571,763 of JARQOD010000003.1, read as the reverse complement.
GGAGGCTGGGGGGGAGGCGGAGCATGAACGCTGTAAACCGGATGGAGGAAGATATAAGGTGGCCAAGCAGGGGGACCTATGCTTCTGGTCCATTCATCATAATGGAGGATGAGCAGCTGCAGCTTGTGCAGAAGGACGAAGCCCCAAAGCAGACTTTGGTAAAGAAGTCCCAGAGGGACACCAGCCGGAACCAGTCAGGACGGAAGACCTCTTCCAGTCGACAGGGGACTGCTTCATCCAGGACATCTCTTCCTCGCATTCCGGTATCTAATTTCGGCAGATGCTGGTAAGTGATCTTCGTGAAAGTTCACTCAGTGACGGAGCTCCCCCTTACACTATCATTATAGGGGAAGAAATGCACAGAAAAAACAAGGCACAGGGAATGCGCCCTCTGTGGATGCCCCCTTCCGGACGACTGTCCGAAAAGATTATGCTCCCCCTGTATCCAGCAGACGGTAAGGACTCGGGTAGTGGGGAAAAGGGAGTAGCTCTAGCCGAGAACAGTCTAGACTCCCCCGTTTGATATATTCTCAGGTGGCGGAGGAGACCCCCAACTTCACCCTAAATCTGAAGGACCTCATCAGGTCCGAAGTAAGGGATTCCCTGAGATCAATGACACCTGTGGGAAGTCCCAGACAAAGAAGTATTTCAGACTCAGTCTCGTCGGTAGACTGGAAGAGAAACGCTGTCCCATGCTTGAGGCGTCATCTCTGCCTGCTCTGCATCACCCCACCTTCGCTCTACATACTGACTACTAGAGTATTGTGTACCTCCCTCCTCTGGACAGATGTCTTCCTCCTCCATTGACTCCTCCTCATCCTCCTCACAAAGTGTCCCCTGCCTAGGCCTTTGTGAGGAACCACGTTGCGCAGACTGTCCAGAAGCAGATGGCATTTGTGACTCCTCATCCTCCACCTCTTCCACAACCTCCTCCCTTAGTGCATGCACCTTGCATTGTTTTTTCAAGCAGGCAGATAAGTGGGATAGTCATGCTGACTAGTGCATCATCTGCACTCGCCATCCTCGTGGAATCATCGAAGGCACGCAAAACGTGGCAGATGTCCTTCATCTTATGCTCCCCCTGTATCCAGCAGACAGTAAAGACTCGGGTAGTGGGGAAAAGGGAGTAGCTCTAGCCGAGAACAGTCTAGACTCCCCGTTTGATATATTCTCAGGTGGCAGAGGAGACCCCCAACTTCACCCTAAATCTGAAGGACCTCATCAGGTCCGAAGTAAGGGATTCCCTGAGATCAATGACACCTGTGGGAAGTCCCAGACAAAGAAGTATTTCAGACTCAGACTCGTCGGTAGACTGGAAGAGAGATGAAAAATTCCCTGATTCACCCGTATCGGCTTCCTCATCTGAGGAAGACTCCAGCCGCTTTTGTCTGCCCCTAGATCGAGTGGACAAAGTAGTTAAAGCAGTCAGGGGTACGATGGGATAGCGGAGACCAAACCAGAAATGTCCGTAGAAGATAGGATGTTCAAAGGTTTGGACCAAAAGAAGAGAAGAGCCTTTCCCTTGAATAAAAAAATCAAGGATCTAATCCTCCATGAATGGAGAAAACCGGAAAAGAAGGGCTCTCTACCACCGGCCCTTAAGCATAGATATCCCTTTGACGAGCCAGGTACTAGTGTTTGGGATAAAGCTCCAAAATTAGATGCCGCGGTGGCCAAAGCATCGAAAAAGCGGCCTTACCCTTTGAGGATATGGGGGCCCTTAAAGATCCCCTGGATAGGAAAGCGGACATCTTCCTTAAAGGAACCTGGTAGATGGCGGCAGGCTCCTTAAGACCGGCAGTAGCATCTACGTGCATGGCTAGATCCGTGATGGTCTGGTTCGACCAGTTAGAGACTCAGCTAAAATAAGGGGCTCCCCGGGACTCAATCTCAGGTGCCTTGTCAACTATACAGGAGGCTGCAGCTTTTCTCTCGGATGCATCAGTAGACTCCATCAGAATGGCAGCTAGGGAGGCGAGCCTCTCGAACGAGGCCCGTAGGGCACTGAGGCTTAAGTGCTGGCCAAGTGACATACAAACAAAATATAAACTGTGCGCCATACCCTGTGAAGGGGAATATCTCTTTGGCCCTGTCCTGGACGAGCTGCTGGAAAAAGCAGGCGATGAGAAAAATAAATTTCCCAGCCTAGCAGCCTAAGCATATCAACGGCCGTTTAATGGAGAAAGTTTGGCCAGAGGAAGCCGGCTAGAGACCGACCCAAATGGGAAGACAGGAGAAAGAAAGGTACAGGATTCATGTTCGGGCGTTCTTCTGGAGAAAGGAAGAGAACACGTCAATAACTAGCAGCCCCCGTAGGGGGTAGATTGTCAACTTATTATCTGTCCTGGGCCCAGATCACCAACAGCAGTTGGGTGAAAGGGGTTATATTACAGGGACTGAGGCTGAACTTTTGTTCAGTTCCTGTGGATAAATTTAAAATGACTCCCATACGCTCCTCTCAGAATGAACAAGTTACTCTAGAGGCAGAGATAGCAGATTGTGCTAAAAAAATGTTCTCTGCCCGGTACCAGCGTTAGAAGAGGGTAAAGGGTTTTACTCTACCTTATTTTTGGTTAAGAAACAAGATAAGTCGTACCGAACCATCATTAATCTTCGGGGTCTGAATACATTTTTGGTGGCTCGACCCTTTAAAATGGAAACAGTGGGGTCAGCAATAAAGTTGTTGTTTCAAAACTGTTTTATTGTGGTTTTAGATTTACAAGATGCGTACTACCATGTGCCTATTTGGGCGGACCACCAACGGTTTTTGAGGGTGGCGGTTTCCATGAGTGGTTTAATCCGTCACTTTCAATATAAAGCTTTACCCTTTGGGCTCTCAATGACTCCAAGGGTATTCACGAAGTTGGCCTCTAAAGTGATGGCCCATCTAAGAGAGTATGACATCCTGATTGTACCATACTTAGATGATTTCCTAATTATTGGAACCTCAGCTGACCATTGCCTCTCCCAGTTGGCAAAACCATATCCATCCTAGAACGCTTAGGTTGGTTGATAAATCGGGAAAAGTCCCGATTACAACCCTTGAGAGTCCAGCAGTTCCTGGGACTAATCTTAGACTCGGAGGCTCAGGAATGTCGTCTACCAACCAGCAAGATTGTCCAAATTCGTCAGCTGGTGGTTCGAGCAGTAAATAGGCCAACTATGACTCTTAGACATGCCATGTCCCTTGTAGGCTCTTTAACAGCTTGCATCCCACCTGTAAGATTCACACCAGAACCCTTCAAGGGGATATCCTGGATAATGAAAGGGTCCTAGACTCACTAGATAGGAAGATGATTATACGGCCTGCTACAATAAAATCTTTAAGTTGGTGGAGTAATAACATTAACTTATCAATTGGGGTTCCCTGGGAAAATCACATATCCCGGGTTGTAACCACAGATGCCAGTCCCTCAGGTTGGGGGGCCTGTATGGGGGAGATCATGGTCCAAGGGCAATGGGACCCCCTGATAGAGAGCTCCTCTAACTTTAAAGAACTATCGGCTGTAGAATTGTCAATTAAAGAACTGCTTATATACCTGCAGGGTCATCACGTCAGAATCCTCTCAGACAACAGGGTAACAGTGGCATATATCAACCACCAAGGTGGAACCCGGTCCGAAGCCCTGATAAGAGTGGCGGAACGCATTTTTCAAACAGCAGAGAGACATTTTCTATCACTGACGGCACTACATATAAGGGGAAAAGACAACACCACAGCAGACTTTCTAAGCCGCAACACGCTAAGGCAGGGAGAGTGGTGTCTAAATACAGCCATTTTCACACAGATTGTCAGTCTCTGGGGTCAGCCAGAGATGGACCTCTTTGCTACCAGACTAAACAGGAAGGTGGAAAAATTCTGTTCACTAGATCCGTCAGAGAGGCCTCTAGTTGTGGACGCTTTCCTGACAAAATGGAACTTTGGCCTGGCCTATGCTTTTCCCCCACTTGCCCTGTTACCCTTAGTAATAAGGGAGATCAGGGAGGACAAAGCAAGAATCATACTGATTGCCCCATTCTGGCCCAGAAGGGCCTGGTTTTCATGGCTGAGGAAAATGTCACTCTGCGATACCCTGGGTTCTTCCAGATCTTCCGGACCTTCTCTTCCAGGGCCCAGTCAATCATCCACAAATAGCCGGACTCCATCTAACGGCGTGGAGTTTGGGAGGTCACTATTAAAGGATAAAGGGTTCTCTGACAATCTCCATAATAACCTGCTTAATAGCAGGAAGATAGTCACAACAAAAATTTACGCTAAGACCTGGGAAAAATTTCTAGCCACTGCTATCCTCGGAGCTGAAGGGGAAATCCCTATAGGGCAGATTTTAGAATTCCTGCAGAGGGGGTTAGATCTAGGTCTAGCCACTAGTACCATGAAACTACAGGTATCAGCCCTCGGTGCCTTGTTCAACTGTTTGATTGCAAAAAATTACTGGATATCCAGATTTATCAAAGCAGCAGATAGAACGAGACCTATACAAAGAACAAGGTATGCACCATGGGACTTAAACCTAGTCCTTACGGCTGTGACAGAGGCTCCGTTTGAACCTATGGTGTCCGCCACAATTAAAAATTTGTCTCTCAAGTTATCCTTCTTGGTAGCCATCACGTCTGCGCGAAGGATAGGAGATATACAATCTCTCTCTAGGGACCCTCCTTACACACAGATTATGGAAGACAGGGTAATAATTAGACCGGACCCTGCCTATTTACCCAAAGTTGCTTCTAGGTTCCATAGAACACAGGAAATAGTCCTCCCCTCCTTCCTTCCTAACCCCACTAACCAGAAAGAGGAGAAACTCCATACCCTAGATGTCAGAAGGTGTTTATTACATTATCTGTCAGTAACTGATCTATGGAAGTAGTGCAGTGCCTTGTTTATATGTTTTCAGTGTGAGAGGAAGGGCTTTAGAGTTTCCAAATGCACATTAGCAAGGTGGATTAGGGAAGTTATTTCTCTAGCTTACTCAGCAGGTGGTGGTCCGGCTCCACAGAATCTGAGGGCGCATTCCACTCGAGCCATGGCAACTTCTTGGGCGGAAAGATCTGGAGTATCCATCGACCAAATATGTAAGGCGGCCACATGGTCTTCTAACACCTTTTTTAATCATTATAGATTAGACATGGGTGCCTCCTCAGATCTCACCTTCTGGTTAAGGGTGCTGCAGGCTGTAGTCCCTCCCTAGAAGAGTGTTACATCTCTGTAATTCTCTCGTGGTGCTGTCATGGTAGTCCGAATAAAGTATTAAGTTACTTACCGGTAACGGTATTTTTCGGAAGACCATGACAGAACCCTTAGTTCCCTCCCATGCACGTGTATCAAACACCCCCTTTAATTATGAAGTCCACATAGACTAGGTTGTTTAGAGTTTGTATATAATTTATGTGTCATTAACCATGGAGGTCCTCTAAGCTCTGTAATCCAACTGATGCATGTGAGGGAGCAGCCCTTTTTCTATCTGTAGGTTTCCTGTTCCCAAAGGGCGGATCCCCTCTCTCGTGGTGCTGTCATGGTCTTCCGAAAAATACCGTTACCGGTAAGTAACTTAATACTTTTTCCCTCCACATGCCTTTGCAGGGAAGGGATGGCTTGCCTGCTGAAATAATAGCGGCTGGGCACGTTATATTGTGGGACTGCCAATGCCATGAATTAACGAAGGTGTCAGTCTCCACCAGCCTGAATGAGTGCATTTCAGGGGACAGTAGTTTTCCAATGCCAGCATTCAGAGCCTGTGCTCGGGGGTGGTTTGCTGAGTATGTGCACCTTTTCTCCAATGCCTGAGCTACCGATGGCTGTAGACTGGCCTGGGAGTGTGAGGATGACAGGGAACGTGGTGCTGTGGGTGGAATGACAACAGTGCCATATGTTCTTCCATGGTGATCCTGTGAGGAAGCCGAACCACCTGTGTGTGAGCTGGAGGAAAAGGCTACAACACGAGCTGAAGAGGTGGTAGGTGCCGCTGTAGGTTTGCCTATGTCTTCAGTGTGTCTTTGTAACTCCACTACGTGCTTGGTCCGCACATGTTTCCACATATTTGTAGAATTGAGGTTGCTGACCCTTTTCCCTCTTTTCACTTTCTGATTACACAGCTTGCATTTGACAAAGCAAATGTCATCTGCAACTGTGTCAAGAAAGGACCAGGCACTGCAAGTCTTGGGTGCTGAAGTGGAGGCTACAGGCAACCGAGTCTGCCCCTCCCTCTACCTCCTTTTTTGGCCGTTCGGGGAATATCTTCCTCAGAGCTGCTCCCACCACCTTCCTGTTCCTCACGCCATGATGGGTCAAGGACCTCATCATCTACACTACCCTCTTCAAACGACTGCTTCTCCTGGGTAGTCTCGACAGCACAGTACGCACCAGAAAGTGGCACCTGAGTCTCAACATCAGATGTGTACTGAGGTGTGCTGACCATAGGCACTTGCCCACTTCTCTTCTTCAGATTCAGAGAGACAAAGCTGTTGCGTATCACTGCATACTACCTCTTCTTCCAATTCTCGAATGCTGCTTGGCTGGCCCCCTCTTTCCAAGCCAACAGATTCAGAGAACAGAAGTAGAAATGGCTCCTGTCCAGGGCTCTCTGACTGCCTGGGCAATTTGGCAGGTGGTGAAGAGACAGATGGGTGCTCTTCAGTGCTCTGGACCTGAGACGATCTGGAAGTAATTGAAGTCGATGCGTTAACTGCCATCCATCCGACAACGTCTTCTATTTGGTCGTCCCGCAGCAGTGGGGTACAGCGAGCTCCTACAAAGCTGTGCATAAAGGAGTGTTCCCGGGTAAAACTGGGGGATGCTGAGTCACTGGTGCCCGCAGCAGGCTCAGAATCCCCACTTCCTCTCCGTGTAGAAACTCCACGCCCACGACGACGTTCCTTGCTCTCTGTCTTGTTCAACTTGCTAGATTGATAAAGATAGGCAGAAAAGTACTAAGGGCTTAGTGTGCTTTTTCCTGAACAGCTGCTAACAGGTATAAGAAACACTAATTTTATAACGTGTGGACTAGACTTTAATATGAGCTAATGTGGCCTACACAACTGTAAAGTGGAGTGTTTGGTGAACTTTCTTAACTTTTTTTTCACAAAAAGACACTGGATGTGCCCAAAGTTGTAAAACCGATAGTATCACAAACTTTTTGTAGCTATTACAATGCAAGAAAGTAACTTCCAATGCAATAGATGAGGCTCCAAAAAATAGGCTAATACTAATCTGGCTGGGGCTGAAGGGCAAAAGCCAGCAGAAAGGCTCCTCTATCTACTCCTATATTATGTTTGCAAATATTCTAGCTGGATACGGATGGAAACACACTTAGGCCGGCGTCACACACAACCACAAAAAATCGGTCCGTTTTAGACGGTCGATTGTCGGATCAAAATGCAAACATCACACATCCTTCTGGCATCCGATTTTCCTTCAAAGATGCGATTTAGTCGCATGTGTGTGTACCTTGTAACATCCGATTTTCATCCGACTTGCGAGATTTTCTCGCAGGCTTGCAAAACTGACATATAATGGATCCAAAAGAATAGTATTTCAATCACAAAAAAAAGAATAGATATATACACATAGAACACATATTATATATATATATATATATATATATATATATATACATGTCATTGTGACATGTATATATACATATATTTATAGTTCCTAGACTTCTACATACTGTTATAGCCGCTAATTCAATTGCCGGCTTTTGTGAAATCACAGAAGCCGACATGAAATGATACATTGTTTCCACACAGTTAACCATGTAATTTCCTGTATTTTGATATTTGTTTAGAACTTACAATTACATGAGTGTATTTGTGCTAAATTTCAGACATGTAGGGGTTAATTAAAGGTGTAATTTCGTTGAAAAAAAATGCGTGGGCTCCCGCTGTATTTTCTCCACCAGACAGACAAAGCAAGCGAGTGGGGGCAGATAATAACAGCCTAGGGAGGGTACATTTTTTGTGCCCCCCCTGGCTACTAACATCTGCCCCCAGACACCCCAGAAAGGGCAAATCTATAATTAGATTCGCCCTTTCTGGCACTTTGCCCGTCTATTCCCATTGCCCTGTAGCGGTGGCGAATGGGTTAATAATCTCACCTTAATGTCACCTTAGTATTGAAAGGTGACCTTAAGGCAGGTTAATAATTGAGAGCTGTCAATTAGACAACTATCAATTATTAATCCTATTGTATGATAGAAAAATCAAACACACACAGTTTAATAAAAAAGAAGTTTAATGAAATAATCACACAGTTTTTGACAATATTTTATTTTCCTGCTAAAACCATTTCCTGTAATAAAAATAAAATAAAAAAGCAAAATGATTCTTACCAATCCGAAGTACAGTCAGGTCCCACGCTGTAATCCATCAGAAAGGGTTAACAGGTTACAGGTCGCAGAGAGCTAATAATGCTGTCTCAGACCTGTATTCCCCTGAATGAATCAGTTACTCTCCCAGCGAAAGGAGAGGAATAGATTCATGAATGGAGCTTAATTGATTTATTACAACTTTCACTTGAGTGACCTGACCTAAGGTGAAAGTGGATACAATCAATTAAGCTTCATTCATGAATCACATCCTCTCCTGTCAGCAGGAGATAAGCTCATTCATTCAGGAGCTATCAGATGAGCACGCAGGATTACTTGCGCTGCTTATCTGATTGCTAGTTAACCCTTTGTGAAGGATTACATCGTGGGACGTGACAGATTGCCAGATAGGTAAGAATAATGTTGTTTTATTATTTTATATTTATTTTAGAAGAACAAGGGCTTCGAACGGATTAAGACTTAAATAAAAGATGGTCAAAAATTTGTGTTTTATTTCATTAAAACTATTTATTCTTAAAGTGTGTGTGTGTTTTTTTATTTACTTCAATAGGATTAATAATTGATAGTTGTCTAATTGACAGCTCTCAATTATTAACCTGCCTTAAGGTCACCTTTCAATACTAAGGTGACATTAAGGTGAGATTATTAACCCATTCGCCACCGCTACAGGGCAATGGGAATAGACGGGCAAAGTGCCAGAAAGGGCGAATCTAATTATAGATTTGCCCTTTCTGGGGTGTCTGGGGGCAGATGTTAGTAGCCAGGGGGGCACAAAAAAAAGTACCCTCCCTAGGCTATTATTATCTGCCCCCACTCGCTTGCTTTGTCTGTCTGGTGGAGAAAATACAGCGGGAGCCCACGCATTTTTTTGTCAACGAATTTACACCTTTAATTAACCCCTACATGTCTGAAATTTAGCACAAATACACTCATGTAATTGTAAGTTCTAAACAAATATCAAAATACAGGAAATGACATGGTTAACTGTGTGGAAACAATGTATCATTTCATGTCGGCTTCTGTGATTTCACAAAAGCCGGCAATTGAATTTGCGGCTATTACAGTATGTAGAAGTCTAGGAAATATAAATATATATATATATATATATATATATATATATAATACATGTCACAATTACATATATATATATATATATATATATATATATATATATATATATTCTATGTGTGTATATCTATTCTTTCTATTCTTTATTAAAGCTGTCAGTGTGATTGTACAGTATAGCCCGGGGCCCCCACCAAAAACCCCCCACCCCCTCAGTGGTTCCTCGCCCCCCCATTTGGGAAAAATTTTAATGATGCGGCCCGTACCCGGCCCTGTTGGGCCCCCCCGGGGGTTCTTTCTCCGGGAAAAGGGGGGTCCACCCCCGGAGGAGATGAAAAAGGGGCCCACAGCCCCATAACGGGTTTTCACGACGTCACAATGGCCCAAAAGTCACATTTGGGTAAACCCCCTGTCACGGATTTTGGCAAGCTCCAAAGAGTACCAGGGGTACCTGGAAGAGGCCAGAAAAAAGTCAAATAACCGGACAGGGTTCTGTATGTAAATAGAAAAAAATTTTATTGATGTCCCGGGGACGGGTGAAATGTTCATAAAAAGGTTTTTTCCCCTTAATATACCCTTTGGGGGAAAGGTTTGATTTACCGGGGGGAAATGTTCAAAAAAAAAGTTTATTTCCTTTAAAATAACCCAGGGGGGGTAATGGTGTTTCCTGTAAAAATGTTGAACTTTGAAGCCTGAACTGTAGGGCTACAAACTTTCTAAAAATGTTGGTTTCGGTGCTCCACTTGGTTTTAAAAAAAATTTTTGTGCATTTTTTTCCACCTCGAAACTAAAACCCCCTTGGGGGTGTGGCCGAAAGTGGGTCTGTGGGAAAAAGTCTTGCACCCCCCCCAAGCCCTTTGGGGTTTGGAGCGGGTCCCCACAAGCCAAGTAAAGGACACTGTGAAGTTACCCGGGGGGTTGTAGCCTAGAAGTCTCCCGAACTTGGCAAAAATGCTATTTGTTTTTTGTTGAATATGTATTTTAAAAACAACTGTATAAAATTAAGGGTTGAACGTAAAAAAAACACCCCCAAAAATATAACCCTTTGCCTTTTGTAATTTATTAAAAAAATTTTTTTATATAAAAAACGTTTAATTGAAGTGTTTCCTGCTTTCTTAAAAGTCCATGGGAAAACCACATCACTTTGCCCTTCTCTTCTCACATTATCTCCCCCTGGAAGGAAAATTTTCCGTTAAACTTTACCTCCCTTTCCAACCCACCCTTCCAGGGCCCCCCCACAGCAGCGCTGGAACCCTGACCAGAATACGGTGGGGGTCACGAAAACTCCAAAAATCTATCACCCTAAATTTCCCCTTCAGTGTTTCCCCCTCAAGACAGTGTGGTACCCTGACAAACCCCCATAGAAGTCAAAATGATCGGGACATCCCCAAAAACCCCCCTTTCTTGTGGCGACCAACCCCTTTCCCCCCTGGTTGGCACTTTACATTTCAATCCCTGGGTTTTTTTTTTTTGGGGGGGGGGGGGGAAAAATTCACTTTTTTAGGCCCCCCTGATTTTTTTTAAAGCCCCCTCTGCTGAGGCATGGGATTTAAAGGGGTGTTAAGGGGCCAAATAAAAGGCCCTTCCACGCGTCGGACTGGGTCCTTGGGGGCCCCCAGAGAAAAAAATATTCTTGCGGCCCAACATATACTTCCCAACCTTTGAAAAGGGGAAAGAGGGACAAAAGGGTGTGGCACGCTGTGCATGCTGCAGAAAATTTTAGGCCATCCCTTGCACCACAGACTGTCCCGGAGTTGGTGGGTTTAGTCCAGGTGTGGGAGGAGTCCCCCACGAGCCCCCCCGTCGCGCTACAGGAGAGGCCAAAGTTGTAGGGGGTCATACAGCATACCTCCCAAATTTTTGGAAAAAAGGAAAGAGGATTTTACCCCCCGCCCCGACAACACCCATTTTTAAGTTTAAAACCCCCCTATCCTCGCCCCAAGCGAACCATTTTGCACTGTGACACCGATGGAAAAGGGGCACAGTGGCTGGTACTGAGGAAAAGAAAAAAAGAGCCTAGAGAGAAAGAAAAACAAGAAAGAAAAAGGGAAAAGAAAAGAAAAAAAAGGGGAAAAAAAAAACAGAGAAAAAAAAAGAACAGAAGCGAAAAAGGAAAGAAAAAGAGCGAGAAAAGAAAAACTAGAGAGAGAGCCTAGGGTAGCTAGGGTTTTGTTTAGTGGGCCCCTCATTAGAGAACCCCTCAGAAATGACCGCCTTTGGCCAAAATAACCTTATATAAAAAGCCAAATTTTTGTTTTTCCCGCCATAGGTCTGTTTAAATAATCCCGTCCTACAGAAAAAAAATGATTACAGCACGGTACAGAAAAGACTACGCTGATTTTTTTCAAGGAATTGTTCACTTTTATGTCTTTTCCATTGGCCACACGTTTGACGATTTCTCCCCCCGGACTCGACTGCACCCCATTAAAAAAAAAAAAAAAAAAAAAACCCCCCCCGGGCCCCCTGTGCTGCTCCTGTTCTCCCTCTAGGGGTCTGACAGCGGGCGCCGGCAGGTGATTTTATTGCCCCCGCTGTCATACGCTGGGGGGGGGGATTATGGGGGTAGGAGCGCCGTCCTTCTCTCTCCATGCTCATTTTTATCGGCTGGACCCCGATACAGCTACCCCCTGAGGGTGGGGGGCGCACTGGGGGAGGGCCCCCCAACGCCTGTTCGGCCCCTACTTCCGGGGGGGGGGGCAGAGCGGGAGAGCGATTCTCCTGCTTGCCGCGAATGTAACTGTATCGTGTCGGGTGGGCCCCTCAGAGCGGGGCCCCCGGGGCCCCACCCCCTCCCCCCCGCGACCTCCCCTTTCAATCGGGCCCACCAGAGGAGGGGGGCCCACATAGGTTTTTTGGTTTCCCGGCCCCTCGTCGCCCTGTTGCCAGCTAAAAACCCCGGCCCCACAGCAGTCTGAAATCTTGGGGGTTAACAAAAATAGGGACCCCTCAAAAAAATTTGGCGGGGGGCCCCCCCCTATTTTTGTTAACCCCGATGGCAGACTGCTGAGGCCTGGTTTTCGGCTGGTAAGGCCCAATACCATGGCCTTGCCAGTGATAATACAGGCCACAGCTTTTGTTGCTTGGCGGTTTAAAACAAAAATGGGGGATCCCCCCAAAAAAAAAAACGGTTTTGGGCCCCCCCTATTTTTTTAAAACCACCAAGTAAAATGAGATTTTGGGGTTGGTATTAAAGCGTCAAGGCCCATGGATTTGGGGGCCCCCAAGGCGATAATACCAGGTACAGCAGCCCCACTTTGGCACATCAAAAGAGTGCCAATTGTGGCATTACCCGGGGCTTCCCACTCCCGAAGCGGTGGAAGGGGGGGAAAAGGGTTTTAAAGTCAGTTGATTGCACAGTAAAAATAACCCGGTTAATAAGGGGGGGGTTCAATAAGACACCGCCATTTTAATCCCAAATTTTTTTAAAAGTATAAAAAAAAGACAAAAAGAAAAAAAAGTATTTTATGAAAAAAAAAAGAGACAACACAGTTTTAATTTTTTTTTTTAATCTCATTCCTGCGAGCCATCGATCTCTGTAAAAAAAAAAAAAAAAAACCAACATATACCACCCGCCCCACGCAGTCCATAGAAACAGGGTCCACGACGATCCAGCTTGTACATCGCAATGCAGGCAACCCGTTCTGACGCGCACACTGATTACTGCTTCCCCGGGGGGTTTTACTTCAGGACTGAGTTTAGGCCGGGATTCCCACAGTCACTGCAGTTATCGCGGAAAATGCAGTGACGAGGGAAAGATGAGGCGTCCTAAGCAGCCACCCGGACCGCCCGGGGACTTCGCCAGGAGTCCGCTGACTCCTGACAGACCCGACGGGGCACTGACAGTGACGTACAAATCGATTCCGGATGATAAAAAAAAAAATATCGAACAAGTATGAAAGCCGTAGGTAATATCGCCGATACCGATACTTGCGGTAAACGGGAAACCGGGCCTGAATTGGCCCCAAAGCTTTACAGGAGCCCCTTCCCCCCGCGGGGGAGTGTGAAATCAGAAAGGTTTCAGTGCGTGGACAACCTGACAAAAAAAAGGCCCCGGTGTCGCCCAAAAAAGTTGGGGATTTCATTCATAAAAATGAACCATACGCGTTTAAAAAAGGTTTTTTTACCCCTTCCCCTGATGACACTAGTGGCCCCGAAAATGGCCCGCTTTATCCCCCTCTTATCCGACTTCCCAATTTTTTTTTGCAGCTGTAAAAAGTCCACCTACCCTAATATATCCCCTTTTTCCCCTCCCTAACTAGGGTGTACCCCCCCAGGGTCGGGGCAGCCCGGCGCACCCGGCTTTTTCCGGTTCCCTGACAGGGGGGGGGGCGAAATTTTGGGCGAGGCACTGGCACAGGGCCCCCATAGTAGTAAAAGTGTCTCTGACTGGGGGGGGCCAATCCCCCGTCAACCAGGGGGTCTTTGGGGGCCCCCGTCCGTGCCAGTGCCATCGCCCACGAGGGCCCCCCCCGCTTTTCGGGCCAAAACACTTGCAATACTTACCTCCCCCAGCTCCACCGTTTTTGACGTCTTCCCTTTTGACAGTGACATTCAGGTGAGACGGGGATATGTCACACCGTACCCCCTTGACAAAAAAAGCCAAAATGAGAGAGCTGGAGTGCAGGGGAGTGCAGGTAAGCAGGCCAGCGAGGAGAGGATTTTTTTTTTTTTAAATTTTGGAGCAACATATGGGAAGCCTTATACACTGGAGTTATATATGGGGCCATCATAATTAGCATCACCGGGGCCCCCAACACATGGTGCATTTAAAGGGGCCATCCAGGAGCAGTTTTGGGGGGCCCCCCCATTTAACTGGAGCTTAAAATGGGGTCTTAAATATGGAGTTTTTATTTGGAATCATATAGGAGCATCAAGTGTATATGCGTTGTGAATGGGTTTGAGATGATTCTGAGCAAGGCTTCTTGGGGGTTACGGGGGGGTTTTGGGGTTGTCCAGTGAAGATTGTGAGGAGGGGGAATCGGGTTTTTTTACTGACTGGTCTTTATAAGGGAGTCACCCCCCTCGGGTTTTGCCGGTGATCAATTGTTTGGTTGATCCTTCTTCCCCTTTTCCCTTGTAGCCTGCTGTGTCGTGGCATCTCCTGCTAACAGAAAACTTTTCTTCTTTTTTTTTGTGCTATATTTTTGATTTTGTCCTGTACTTCGGGGGGGCCTTCAGGGTCCCCCCGGGGGGGCTTTTCCCTCTCAGTTTAGTTCAGCCATGAGTTTTATTTTTTTTTTTTTTTTCTTTTTTTCGTGGCTGTGTTTTTTTTTGGCTACACCAGAGAACTAATTTGGGTGGAAGGGCGTGTATTCAGGTGTTTTTAAATTAGTGGTTTGGGGTGCTTTTGGGGGTTTTCTGGGATTGCAGTAAGTCCCTTCCACCTTTTTTTTTTAGTTAGTTTGGGCCCCAGCGTTTGCTTTTTACTATTTTCTTTCTGTGTCAGTATTTTCTTTTTAAAACCCCCATTACTTGTTTGGGGGTTTCTTTATTTTGGGTTCTGCTCCGGGCAGATAGTTTCATATTTCTTTTTTGGGTGTATTTTTTCTCGGCTGTGACGAGGCGTCGGGGACCAAGTAGGAAGCTCCGGGGCTGCCTCTAGTTGTGGGGGTTAGTCAGGGTACTAAAATCCTATAGTTCCAATGCTGGGTTTCCTTTTTTAATCACTCCTCGCCCCCAAAAAAAAAAACAGTACCCGGGCCAAAAAAAATTGAAAATTGTATGGTACTACAAAGGAAAAAAAATTTGAAAAAAAAAGGTTGTCAGGTTGTCAGAATATTTTTCTGTTGTTGTTTTTTTTTCCTCTGTTCTCGGGTGCGGGGAGGTCTTTTCTCTAAAAGGAGTTTGCACGTTTTGGGCCGTGGGGATCAGCTTGCCACGAGGTTCGGTATTGCTGCATATCTTGCTAGGTTTCCTGTTGTGGAACCTAGGTTCCCCCTGCCAGATTTGTTTTTGGGGGGTCGAGCAAGTTTCAGAATTTCAAAAATAATTGTAAATTTTTTTTCCTTAAAAAATTTAAATCCTCGGGAAAAGCAGGCAGCAGGTTAAAATTTCATCTCTCCCTGCGCGCGACCTCAGGATTGGGTTTTTTTCCCGACACCGGGGTCCTGTTTTGAGTGTTTTGGCATTTTTTCAGGCTTTGGGGTTATTTACAATGGCCTAAGCACGTCAAGCGAAAAACCCCTTTTTGGCATTAAATCCGGGGGGCCCTTTTACCTGGTTTTTACTGTCGAGTTCCGAGGGGCGTCCTGCCCCAAAGGAATGACGCGTTTTGGCACCCCCTTTTTCCGGAAGGGTCTTCGATAATGTAAAGGATGTTTTTTGGGGGGTTTCCTGTCCCCTCTGGTCTCAAGTTCTATGTATTGGATTAAATTGATAGACTTTCGTGAGGGAAAAAGTATGCGGGGGAAAAGTTTTCCCCGTGAACCACTTGAACCCTGCAGTGTGATGAGTGGGCGGGGGGCACAGGGCTGAGTTTCGAAAGCCAATGGGTTATGTTTTACTTGTGTGTTGCCTCTCATGCTATTTCAGTTGCCCAAAACGGGGAAGACTTTTTTCACCTCAGTTGTTTGGGGTTTGTTCAGACTAAGTTTTTATTAACTGTCACCCTGTTTTGTCTCTGCCTCATTTTCTTCAGGCTTTTGTTATTCGGAGCAGCTATAACCTGATGGATTATGTTTTGCAAACGTTGTGGGTTTCCCTTGATCCCCTAAGAATCATTCCCCCTAGGGGGGGTCGTTCTACCCCTTTGGCTGAGAATAAACCCCCTTTTTTTTCTCAGGTGATAAGGGGGGTTAACCTGAACCAGAGTGCCAAAAAATTTTTTTGGGTTTTGTATAATCGCAGACATTAGGCGGGGGTTTTGGGGTTTCAGTCTCAAATCCTGTTTTGGTTAAAATTGGGGTTGTAACCATTGGGGGGCTGCCAATTGTTAATACCAACACCCTTTTTTTTTTTGCCCCCCCACTCAGGATTTCCTGACTTTTTGTTATTTTTCTGTGTGTTTAGCGAAAGTTAATCTGCATCCTTGCCCCCCATAGGAGTTGCTGCGCTTTTGAAATTGTCCGGGTAGTAAACCCCCAAAGGTCCCCTTTTTAACTTGTCTGTACCTGAACAGACGCTATGCGGTTTTTATAAGGAATCTTGGAGAAGGGTCATATCAAACCACCTCTTCCCCCTTGGGGGCCGGTTTTTTTTTTTTGGCCAAAAAAGTGGTTCTTAAGGCCGTGTTTTTATTATGTCCTTTTAACAATATTACGTAAAAAATAAAAATTTTCCCTTGATTTCTGACCTGTTTTCCAGGTGAAAAACGCTACTTGGTTTACCAAGCTTGACCTCGGGGGGGCTAATAACCTTATTCGATTAAGCACGGGGATGAATGGAAGCGGCATTCAATACCCTGAAGGGCATTTTGAGTACCTATGATGCCCCTTTGGCTCACTAATGCTCCTTCCGTCTTGCAGTCCTTCATGAATGACATTTTCAGGGATTTTGTGGACAAATTTCTGATTGTTTATTTAGACGATATCTTGATTTTTTCTAATGACTGGGACTCTCATGTGAAACATGTTCGAACTGTATTCCAGATTTTGAGAGAGAATGCCTGTATATGAAGGGATCAAAGTGTCTTTTTGGCGTACAGAGGATCTAATTTCTGGGATTCATTTTGTCCCATCTGTTATTGAAATGGACCCGGTCAAGGTTCAGGCCATCTGTGATTGGGTCCAACCTACTTCTTTAAAAGGCTCTTCAGAGATTTTTGGGTTTTGCCAATTTTTATCGTAAATTTATTGGTAATTTCTCGTTATTGTTAACCATTAATGATTTGACCAGAAAGGTTCTGATGTGGTGAATTGGCCTCCTGAGGCAGTCTCTGCATTTCAGGAACTTAAGCAGAGATTCACTTCTGCTCCTGTTCAAACGGCAGCCTGATGTTTTCTCTGCCATTTCAGGTGGAGGTTGATGCCTCTGAAATTGGGCAGGTGCCGTTTTGTCCCAAAAAGATCCAGAGACCTCTAATTTAACCCTTGTGCCTTTTCTCTCTAAAATTTTCTCCTACTGAAGTAATTATGATGGGGGTAATCGGGAGTTATTGGCCATGAAGTGGGCTTTTGAAGAGTGGAGACATTGGCTGGAGGGAGCCAAAGATCAGGTGGTGGTCCTTACGGACCATAAGAATCTGGTCTATCTGGAATCTGCCAAGCGACTCAATCCTAGACAGGCCAGGTGGGCCTTGTTTTTTCACACGTTTTAATTTTGTGGTTTACTTTCTTCCTGGCACTAAGAATGTTAAGGCGGATGCCCTCTCGAGGAGTTTCCTTGCGGACTCTCCTGAGTTATCTGATCCTTCTGTTATTTTGAAAGAGGGTGTAGTTCTTCCGCCATCTCGCCCAATTTGAGACTTGCTCTGGAGGGGTGTCAGGAGGATAGCCCGAGTGCTGCCCTGTTGGAAAATTGTTTGTCCCGAACCAGTGGAAAAAGAGTGTGATGTCTGAGATTCATTGTTCCGCATTGGCTGGGCATCCCGGAATTTTTTGGTACCAGAGACTTGGTTAGTCGGTCCTTTTGGTGGCCTACCTTGTCTCGTGATGTCAGGGAATTTGTGCAGTCCTGCGGGACTTGCTCTCGCCCAAGCCTTGCTCTCGCTCTAGTGGTTTGTTGATGCCATTGCCTGTGCCCAAGAGACCATGGACCCATATCTCTATGGATTTATTTCCGACCTTCCTGTTTCTCAGAGAATGACCACCATCTGGGTAATTTGTGATAGTTTTCCAAAATGATGCATCTTGTGCCATTACCTAAGTTGCCTTCCTCCTCTGAATTGGTGCCGTTGTTCCTTCAGCACGTGGTTCGTTTACACGGCATTCCTGAGAACATTGTGTCTGACAGAGGAGTCCAGTTTGTTTCCAGATTTTGGAGGACTTTTTGTTCTAAACTGGGTGTTCAATTGTCTTTCTCCTCGGCATTTCATCCTCAGACCAATGGTCAAACTGAGAGAACAAACCAGACATTGGAGACTTATCTAAGATGCTTTGTGTCTGCTGATCAGGATGACTGGGTCTCTTTTTTGCCTTTGGCTGAGTTTGCTCTTAATAATAGGGCTAGCTCTGCCACTTTGATGTCTCCGTTTTTCTGTAATTCTGGGTTTCACCCTCGATTTTCTTCAGGACAGACGGAGGCTTCTGTCTGTCCAGGTTTGACTCTGTTGTGGAGCGTATGCAACAGATTTGGGACCAGGTAGTGGAGAGGTTTTCCCTCTCTCAGGAGAAGGCCCAGCGGTTTGCTAAGCGGCATAGGACTGATGGTCCTCGGTTTAAAGTGGGGGACTTGGTCTGGTTGTCCTCAAAGAATATTCCTATGAGAGTGGCATCTCCTAAATTTAAGCCTAGGTTCATTGGACCTTATAAGATCATGGAGATTATTAATCCTGTTTCTTTTCGTTTGTTTCTTCCAGGACATTTAAGATCCATAACGTTTCCACAAGTCCTTGTTGAAGAGGTTTGTTGAGCCAGTGGTTCCTGCTGCTGTGCCTCCTGACCCTGTTTTGGTTGGGGGCAATCTGGAGTATGTGGTTGAGAAAATATTAGATTCTCGTTTTTCTAGACGGAAAAATCCAGTATTTGGTTAAATGGAGAGGTTATGGTCAGGAAGACAATTCTTGGGTGTTTGCTTCGGACATCCATGCTAGGAACTCATCCGTGCGTATCATAGAACTCATCCTGACCGACCTGGTTGCTCAAATGAGGGTTCGGTGACCCTCCTCAAGGGGGGGGGTACTGTTGTGAATGGGTTTGAGATGAGTTCTGAGCAGAGGCTTCCTCTGGTGGTTACAAGCGGTGCTGGTCTGTCCAGTGAAGATTGTGAGGACTGGGAATCAGGTGTTACTGACTGGTCTTATATAAGGGAGTCACCTTCCCATCAGGGTTGGCGGTGATCAATTGTTCTGGTCTGAATCCTTATTCCTGTTTCCCTTGTAGCCTGCTGTGTCGTGTCTGCATCTCCTGCTAACAGATAAGACATTTTCTTCTTTTTGTTTTTGTGCTATATTTTGCATTTTGTCCTGTACTTCTGTGGGGCCTTCAGGGTCCCCTCCGGGGCTTTTGCCCTCTCAGTTTAGTTCAGCCACTGATGTTTGTACTTTTGTTTTTTTTCCAGTTTTTTAAGTGGCTGCTGTTTTGATTTTGTTACACCAGAGAACTAATTTAGGTGGAAGAGGTCGTGTGATCTCAGGTGTTTTTGAAATTAGTAGAGTTGGTGCTTTTCAGGGTTTTTGGGATTGCAGTAAGTACCCTTCCTATCCTTTTCTATGTAGTTAGTTTGGGCCCAGCGTTTGCTCATACTATTTTCTTTCTGTGTCAGTATTTCATCTTGTCTAACCGCCATTACTTGTTTGGGGGCTTTCTATTATCTTTGGGGTTCTGCTCCGGGGCAGATAGCTTTCCTATTTCTATCTTTAGGTGTAGTTAGTTTCTCAGGCTGTGACGAGGCGTCTAGGACCAACGTAGGAACGCTCCACGGCTGCCTCTAGTTGTGGTGGTTAGTCAGGGTACTGCAATCCTATAGATTCGAACTGCTCTGGTGTATTGCCTTTTTTACCTGCACTCCTCAGCTACCGAAACATAACAGGGTCCCATCATATACTGGAGCATTCAAAATGGGTGACATCAGACACTGGAGCAGCATATTCGGGGCCCATTATTCACTGGAGAATTATAAATGGGGCCCATTATATATGGAGCATTATATAGGCCCATCATACTCGGAGCATCAACCATGGGTCCCATCATATACTGGAGCATTCAAAATGGGTGACATCATACACTGGAGCAGCATATACGGGGCCCATTATACACTGGAGAGTTATAAATGGGGTCCATTATATATGGAGCATTATATAGGCCCATCATACACTGGAACATTCTAAATGGAGGACATCAGACACTGGAGCAGCATATAAGGTATGGAGCATCATATGGAACACATATGGGGCCTATTCTGTATGGAGCAATATATGGGGCCCATCATATACGGTATGGAGCTTTATATGCGACTCATTATACGGTATGGAGCAATATGTGGGGTTCATTCTACTCTATGGGGACCATCCTATACTGTATGGCACATTATATGGGGACCATCATATACTGGAGCATTATGTGGAGCTTATCATATACTGTATGGAACATTATATGGGACCAATTATTCTGTATGGACCAATTTATGGGGCTCATTATTCTGTATGGCGCATTATGTGGTGGCCATAATACTGTATGGAGTAATATATTGTCTGGTTATTGAGCTATTGCAGAATTTAAAATAGATATCAGTCATGTAATGTAAGAAGTGAAGCATTTGTCATTGTACTATACCTATATTTCTGTGCCGTATCGGAGCATCATGAGTTGTGGTATGTGTATTTGGGCCCACTGACACTTTTTCGCCTGGGGCACACGAAAACCTGGAGCCAGCCCCACCCCCCCCACAACTTTAGCCAAATAACCCCCAGTTTTCAATGCGTAACTATTATTATAAAGTAAATTAAGGTTGCCAAACCTAAGTAATAAGAATTGATGTTGCTGACATTGAAATGGGCACTGTAGGTGTGTTTACTGTCCTCCACTCCCTGACGACTTTGCTTCCCCATTAACTTTGCATTGGGTTTCATGTTTCAGTCGGACCTCCGACTTTTCCCGATAGTCGGACGATTTCGTTCGACTTGACTTTTGAGATATTCGGGTTTCATGAAACCCGACTCGACCCTAAGAAATGCAAAGTCACTCATCTCTACACAGGAGTTAAAGCAAAGATCCCTAAAAACATTCACACATTCAAACTCAACTTAAATAGGCTTTATTGGCAGAACCAAAATACATTTAGTGTTGCCAAAGCAAATAAAATAGATGTGACAGGGGAGGGGATTGGGGATTATGCGAATGGTGTGTTTGGGGCACAATTTGGGAAATAATAGTCCATTTGGACAATGCCCTAACCCCATAACCTCCCTCTCCAATATAACTGAAGGGGAGCTTAATTGTCTTCTCTCCAAATCGCACCTCACAACCTGTGCACTTGACCCCATCCCAACCCACCTCCTCCCCAACCTCACCACCACTATTATTCCATCCCTAACCCACCTCTTCAACCTATCACTAACTTCCGGTACCTTCCCTTCTGCTTTCAAGCATGCCACAATCACGCCTATCCTTAAAAAGCCAACCCTCGACCCAACCGCTATGTCCAGCTATCGCCCAATATCGCTGCTCCCATTCGCTTCCAAACTCCTGGAGCTGCATGTCCACGCTGAGCTTTCCTACCACTTCTCTTCTAACTTGCTCTTTGACACTCTACAATCTGGTTTCCGCCCCCATCACTCCACTGAGACAGCCCTGACCAAAATTACTAATGACCTACTTACAGCCAAAGCAAACGGACAATACTCTATACTCCTGCTTCTTGACCTGTCCTCTGCTTTTGACACAGTTGACCACTGCCTTCTACTACAGATTCTTTCCTCCTTTGGCGTCAAAGACCTCGCCCTATCTTGGATCTCCTCATACCTTTCCAACCGCACATTCAGCGTCTCCCACTCCCACACTACCTCCTCGTCCCACCCTCTCTCTGTTGGAGTTCCCCAAGGCTCTGTTCTAGGACCCCTACTCTTCTCAATCTATACACTTGGCCTGGGGCAACTCATAAAGTCCCACGGATTCCAGTACCACCTTTACGCTGATGACACTCAGATCTACCTCTCTGGCCCAGACATCACTTCTCTGCTATCCAGAATCCCGGAGTGTCTATCAGCCATATCCTCCTTCTTCTCCTCCCGCTTCCTCAAACTCAATGTGGACAAATCTGAACTCATAATCTTTCCCCCATCCCACAGATCTTCCTTACCTGACCTATCTACCACAATTAACGACATCACGCTTTCCCCAGTACCAGAAGTCCGCTGCCTCGGAGTAACCCTTGACTCTGCCCTGTCCTTCAAACCGCACATCCAAGCTCTTTCTACCTCCTGTCGCCTTCAGCTCAAAAATATTTCAAGAATCCGTCCTTTCCTCAACCCTCAATCTACTAAAATGATTGTGCACGCCCTCATCATCTCCGCCTCGACTACTGCAACACCCTTTTCTCTGGCCCCCTGCTAACACCCTCGCACCTCTCCAGTCCATCCTTAACTCTGCTGCACGACTAATTCACCTCTCTCCTCGCTACTCCTCCGCTTCTCCCCTCTGCAAATCTCTTCCCTGGCTCCCATTCCCTCAGCGTATCCAGTTCAAATTACTAATACTGACCTACAAGGCCATCTATAATCTGTCTCCTCCATATATCTCTGAACTAATCTCCCGATATCTTCCCTCACGTAATCTCCGATCCTCCCAAGACATCCTTCTCTCCTCCACACTTATTCGCTCCTCACCCAACCGCCTCCAAGACTTCTCCCGAATATCCCCCATCCTCTGGAATTCTTTGCCCCAACACATCCGACTATCAAACTCATTCAGATCCTTCAGACGGAACCTGAAAACCCATCTCTTCAGGAAAGCCTACAGCCTGCAATGACCCTGCTGCCTCCTCACCACTACCGGAGTTATTGCCTCAACCAACACCGGAACTGCTGCAACCCCCCGACCTACTGTCTCCTGCCTCACAATCCTGTAGAATGTAAGCCCGAAAGGGCAGGGTCCTCTCCCCTCTGTATCAGTCTGTCATTGTTAGTTTGTTTACTGTAAGTGATACCTGTAATTTGTATGTAACCCCTTCTCATGTACAGCACCATGGAATCAATGGTGCTATAGAAATAAATATTAATAATAATAATAATTTGGGGGTTTTAAGTTCCTCCTAACTTATGACATATGATGACGTATTGGGCGGCGATCTACACTGTTGATTCCTCTTCCCCCAGTAAAATGCAGAGTTTCCTCTCCTTGTCCATGGATGCGAAGTCCGGGTTGTGAATGGAATTTCTCTGGAAGTGGGAAGCCCTCACTGCTGATTATTTGTTGTAGTGAAGCAGGAAGTGTGCCTCGTCCTTCAGTGCCCCCTGTTGGCAGTGCTGGCACAGTCTGTTCTCTCGTGGCTTGTATGTCTGTCGTGCCATCCTGTTTCCACCTCTAGACTGTGGGCATTCAGTCTGTATAGACTCAGAGTCTGCCTGTCTTTGGGGGGATGTAACCTCTCCAGATATGGGGTCAGAGTATAGTCCCTCCACATTGACTGGTAGATAGTGAGTTTCTGGGAGTTCTCTAATTCACTTTGCCAACACTCTATAGATTGCAAATTGCAGCTCTCCGAGATCTTCTTTATTTCGGCTTTTGTCAGGGTGTGTTACTGACTTTGGCAGGACTGGCTGCCAAGGTTCGTGGTTTGCTATGATCATCGGCTCATTAGGGCTTTATGATGGTAGGAGCTGGGGTTGCTGCTCTGCATTTGCGCCTGGTGTGATAGCTTGACAGGCTATGTTTGAGATGCTGTGATGTACTTGGAGGAGATATTTGCAGAACTCCAGGGGGAAGATTTCAGTTGGGCTGGAATCCCACTTTGTCTGGTCTGAATAAGTCGCTGGGCCCCAGTCCTTGCTACCATACAGCAGTGTAGAGTGATGACTCTATCGAATATCTTAAGCCAAACTGTCACCGGTGGTTTGAGGTGGTACATTTGTCTTCTAATGACATAGAAGGTTCTGCACGTTTTTCCTTTCAGGGCCTCTGCTATTGTGAACGTCCTGGAGACGACTTCTGAGCGGCGGCTCCCTCTGGTGGTTGCTGACGGTATTGAAGCTGTATTGAATGACAAGGCTTCCGCATCTGGAAGCGAGGACTGGCAATCAGGAGAGACGGACTGGGCTGATATAAGTGAGCTTCCTTCCCATGATCCTCGCCGGTGATCAATTGTTGTTTCCTGTTTCATTTTGTCTTGCCTTCGTCTGCTACTTTCAGATAAGTTATTTGCTGCTTGTTTCTATCGTGTTTGCTATTTCCATTTCTTTGTCTGCACTTTTTTGGGAGGTTAGCCGGGTTCCCCTCCAGGGGCCTGTGCTACTCTCTGCTTTTCAGTAGCCTCTGTATATTTTTCAATTGCTCAGTCCCTTCTATTCGAGTGGCTGCGGGTTAGCCTCTTGTTCACACCGGAGATATGATTTAGCGGGTGGCGAGATAGTGTGATCTCAGCATTTTTGGAATCAGAAGTGTTGGAAGTTTTTCTAGGGTTTTGTTGGGTTGCAGACAGTATTCTGTCCTGTCCTGTCTTATCTAGGCAGTGTTTGGCCCCAGCGTTTGCTCACTCTATTTTCTGCCTACGTTTGTATTTCGTCTTGTCTAACCGCCATTATATGTGTGGGGGCTACCTATTCCTTTGGGGCTCTACTCCAGGGCAGTTAGTTTTCCTGTTTCTATCTTTAGGTGTAGCCAGTTCTCCGGCTGTGCCGAGGCGTTTAGGTCACCGTAGGTACATCCCACGGCTGCTTCTAGTTGTACGTTTAGTTTAGGGATCTGCAACCCATTAGTTCCCAACCGCTCTGGGTGTCCTCCTCAGCTACAAAATCATAACACTCTGCTGTTTGCTTGAAGCTCCCGATTTGGCTTAGCTCAAGACCGAGGTAGGTATAGCTGTTGGTCTTCTCCAGTGTGGAACAATTGAATGTGAGGGAATGAGTGGGGGGTTTATTCTGGTTCCTCTTCTAAAACACCATTACTTTGGTCTTCTTTTGTTTTATTTGCAGCGCCAAGGTAGTGCTGAATGTTTCAAGCACTGCCAAGCTATCTTGTAGGCCTTTCTCGGTTGAGTTGAGTAGCAGGAGGTCATCTGCATACAGCAGGAACATCACCTCTCGGTCGTCCAGACTGAGGCCAGGGGTGGAGTAGGATTCCAGGGCTGCTGCCTGTCCATTTATGTAGATGTTGAATAGAGTTTGGCTCAGGCTGCAGCTCTGTCCGACCCTGCGGCCCTGCCGGAAGAAGGCTGCCCTCTTCCCGTTCACCTTCACGCTGCAACGGTAATCAGTGTATGAGCTCTTGATGATGTCGTAGGTTCTGCCACCTATTCCACTTTCCAGGAGTTTTAGAAACTGGCTGGGGTGCCACACTGAGTCAAAGGCCTTCTTGAACTCAACGAAGCATGCAAATATTTTCCCCTGTTTTTGCTGTGGACGTGGGTCTTGATGAGGCTGTGTAGGGTGTAGATGCGATCAGTAGTGCGATGGTTTGGCATGAAGCCAGCTTGGCTTCTGCTGAGGATGTCACGCTGGGTGACGAAGGTGATGATCCTTTTATTATTGATGCTGTTAAACAGTTTTCCCAGAATGTTGTTGACACAGATCCCTCTGTAGTTTGCTGGATTGTGACATTCTTCATTCTTGTAAATGGGTGTAATGAGACCTTGATTATAGCATTGCGTGAAGTAGCTGGTGATTAGGACATGGGTGAATAGTTTTACAAGTGCTGCATGTATGTCTGGGAACTGTATTTGATCATCTGTCAGGATGCTGTCACTGCCGCAGGACTTCTCTTGCATTTCATCAGTCTGATTCTATCCTTTATTTCCAGCACACTGATTGGTGTGTTCAGAGTGTTTTGGAAGTCCTTGATTGTTTCCTCCATGTCCCTCAATTTATTGTTTAGATGTTGCTGTTCTGGGGTTAGGTCTTCTGGCATGTTCCTCTAGATGCTCTCGAAGTAGTTGTGCTAGATGTTGCCATTCTGGATTTGGAGGGCGTTCTGCTTGGGCTTTGTGCCTACATGACTCCCGGTCTCTCAGTATGAGTTGTCCTGGAGGAAGTCTTCAAGCTGTCATAGATTCTGGGACATGCACCATTGCTTTTTCTCCTTGAGGATGTACTTGTGTTGCCTCTGTAGGGTGTCATGGGCTGCTCTTAGGTGCCTGTTGGGGTCTCTGTGTTTTTGGTTTGAGGCCATCTTTAGGGAGTTGTGTAGTTCCTTGCATTCTTTGTCAAACCATTTTTGGCATTGATTATTTATAGGTCTCTTGGGGTTGGTCTTTCTGAGGCCTGCCAGCTCTGCCATGGTAAACAGGAGCTTGTTAAAATCATTCACTGCCAGGTTGGCCCCATTCTGGTTTGATGTGTAGCTACTTGTGTTAAAATGTACAAGTATCTCTTGGATCTCGGTTCTGTTGCTCATTTTGATGTATTCAGAGCCTAACTGTTTAGGCCACTTGGAGGATGGTGGTAGGTTGTGGAGACTGGTCAGATGAGCTTTTCTGTGGGAGGTTTGACCGTAACTCTCATGTACAGCAGTATCTGGTTGTGGTCTGACAAGTGGGTTTCGGGGGTGACTATGAAGACATTTATTTTTGCTGGGTCCATGTCTGTTATGGCATAATCTACCACATTATTGCCCACGTGGGAGTTTAGTTCAAATCTCCTTAATGAGTACCCCCTGATGCGCCCATTCAGTATACATAGACCCAGGCTCTGGTATAGGTTCAGCAGTGATCTGCTGCTTTTGTTCACCACTCTGTCACATCTGTTTCTTATTGTCTGTACTGAGTTGCTGTAGAAGGGCTCATCTCCCAGCACATATGGTTTTTGTCTGGTGACAGATAGTCCTTTTCTGTACAGGTCCTGACATTGAGGTCTCCACAGAGGAAACCTTATCCTTGGACTGGAATTGGGCTGACTCCCTCTGTAGGACCTCGTAGATGTCTGGCTTAAAGTATGGGGTTTCTGATGGAGGGATGTAAAGGTACTGCCACACTTAGCGATCTCGTTAGCGATCACGATAACGATGCAATCGTTGGTGTGATCTCTTTTAGGTCGCTAGTAGCTGCCAAACAGGAGATCTCATAAACGACTCATCAGCGGTCAGCGATCTCTTTAACGACTTTGGCGGTCGTTAGGATGTCATTAGCATGTACTGAGCGCTTCTGATTCATAGGCATTTCCAGCATCGCTCTTGCTCTCTGCGTCCTGCTAGCCTGCTTTGCAACTTCTGCGATCCTCTCTGTGACGCAAAAGAGAACTTACAGATATTGCGATCCACTCCATGACGCTAAAAACAGTCATATGCGTCACAAACGAGGTCGCTCGTCATTCGCAAAAGGTGCCAAACACAGCGATTCAGGCTCACCAGCGGGACGCCAACGATCAACAAACGGTCCAGAACTCTAGTGAACGATCAGCGACATCACAGCAGGGGCCACATCGTTGCTACATGCCACACACAACGAGGTCGCTAACGAGATCGCAAAATAGTGACGTTTTAGTGATCTCGTTAGCGATCTCGTTTGTGATCTCGTTTAGTGTGGCATACCCTTAAGCTGCACAGTTGTAGATGTCCTGCTGAGAGGTGAGGATGGAGCTACTTATCTTTATCCAGATATGGCTGTCTCCTCTTTTCACTGCTTTGATGTGCTCTTTTATCTCCTCCTTGCACCATATTAGTAAGCCCCCTGAGCAGCGGCCCTGTTTGGTGTTCTTATTTTTCTTGGCGAAGACATATAATACCCTGTATCCCAGGGGTGCCAGGGATACCTCCTCTGCTGGGGCCCATGTCTCCATTAGGATCTGGATGTCAATGATCTTTAGCCTTTGCTTGAAGTCTGGGTCGTTTATCTTGGACCCAAAAGCTGAAGTATTCAATCCTTGAATGTTCCAACTGCTGATAACTAAGGATGTCATGTTTAGTCGATATACCATGTTTTAGGGGTGTCCCATGTGTTTGCTGCACAATATGTTGAGCATTCTTAGTTGTATCCTTATTTGGCTTATTTGGCGAATGGCTTAAACCAAGCATCCCATCGATGGTGATGATAATAGCCCAGATGAAATACTTGATGGGAATTTAATTAATAGAGGCAGAAAGGAATAAAGAAAAATCTGCAGGGAAAATATTTCCGCTGTGGAAAAAGTTCATTGGTTTTCATTATAGCCCTCATAAAATATCAATTATGATTAGTCCCTTCTGCCACATGGAATGGTATTGTTGGAGGATCTGAGCAGGACGTAAGGGGTCTTGGGAAATATTCTAGATGCATAATGTCTATTAAAGATACAACATATATTACAATAGACTATGACTATGTAAAATACAGTAAGGCCGGAGTCACACTAGTGATGAATACAGACGAGTGCTATGTTATGAAACATCGCATAGCACTCGGACCAGTATTAATCTATTGGGCAGCTCCCATCACCGTTTTTTTCTCAGCGTTTTCTACGTGCGAGTGAAATCGCAGCATGCTGCGATTGTCACCGTCACTCAGCCGAGTCTTGGCGCCCTTGCACACATATAAGTCTATGGGAGCGAGTGACACAACGCACATCAGTCAGATATCATCCGAGTGCTGTGCGATATAATCCGATGCCGGCAATGGAGGAGATAGAGAAATTAGTTTCTCTGCCTCCTCTGCAGCTGTTCTCCGATACGCTCTGTGCGAGAGGCTCGGAGCACAGTAGCATGACACTTAGTTCCCGCTCGCAGCAGAGCAGGAGCCGAAAGTCATTAGAATATCACATATGATGCTCTCACATCGGGTGCGATACTCAAGTGTGACCCCAGCCTAAAAGAGATTCTCTTCCTTCCCCTATTACCCTTCTATATATTCAGCCTGTCTTTTCTTTCTCTTATTTCCTCAAAATTTGTGTTACAAGGCACTGACAGAGATCTATTTATGTATCTCTATACTATTTTAAAAGTTATGCAGACCTGTTGCCTGACAAGTAAGATTTGTATATGTACTTTTGGTAATTTACAGTGACATTGCTGATGTTATATCCTATCCTATGCTAAGTTATCCTATCCAATGTTATCTTCAAAAAAATCAATAAATATGATGTTTTAAAAAAGCTCCTCCCTGAAAAAATACAAAAAAAAGGTTGTTTTTCCTACAAACTGTTTTTGATATACCTGTCAGCATATTCCTTATCACACCAAGCTGTATAGATGGAAAAAAAATGCTTTGGCTATGATGACAGTAAAGTAAAACAGTTACGGCTCTTGGAACAAGGGTAGTAAAAACCAAAAGTGCAAAAACAAAAACTGGCTGTGGAGAGAAGTGGATGAAGATACACAAGACAGCTGCAAATTGAAGTAAACATAAAAATAAACGAAAATTAAATGAGCCAACAAAGTTTACATTTACTTGAAATTATTCAAACTCTTCATGAATAGAAAGGAATTAACTAGGACTGCCAATGATATGTTTTAGTTCAAGCATTTTATTTAATTTGCAGTATTTGTGCATAGATGTTTCCTCATTATGAGGCTGCAAAGAAACATTAAAAGAATCCATCATTCAAGGGCTCCCTCCAGTGTTATAACGGTCTGTAACTGATTAGTAATAGACTATTAATGCATAGAATTCACAGCTGCAACACTACAAGAAAATCGCTTGCCTAGATTTCGAAATAATATTTACAGAGTGGATGTATGTTGTACATAAATATTTGCTTTCATTTCTTTTTGCATAAAAGTTCCATATTAGACATTTCACTAAATATCCACAATGAGGCAGAGAAAATGGAATGCACTTCATGGATGCACATTAGGGCTTATTTACTAAAATAACAGCGATGGCCACAATTATTTTCAAAGCAAGAAATAAACCGTATGAAAGAGTGCAGAAATGGAAAACCACTGTAGTTATTTCAGTGTCATTTTGAAGCTCACTTTTTTAATGTTAGAGAATATATCTCAATCTGTGACAGCAATGTTTCAAAAAAACAATTGTAATTATCAATATGACTATCCTTAAGGCCTCATTCAGACATCTGTACTGCACATACGTGTTGTATCCATTTTTTCAGATACAACACGCTTCTATTATAATCTATGAAGCTGTTCACATGTCTGTGCTTTTTACAGACCGTGTGTCTATGCAAAACGCACTGATATATGCCCATTTTTTTTTCTATCAGCATGGATAAAAAGATCAATTACAAGTCAATGGGTCCATGAAAAACACGAGAAGCACACGGATGGTATGAGTATGCAAACTATAGCAGACAATTTGTATTTTATTTTTATCCATCTGTGAAAAACACTGATGGCACACTGATGCACAAAACTGATGACACCAGGACACTAGAACCCTTAATACAACTTTAAACACGTACTTGTGAATGAGGTCTATGCAGCATACTGCAAAATATCTAATTAATGCCACACCTATAGCATGACACAGTTGAAAAAAAACATTCTGTGTGATACCACTTTTACGGTCAGGGCCGGTTTTAGGCAAAGTGGGGCCCTATGGGGCCCTAGACAAAGTATAAAATAATGCCTCAAATGCTACCATATTGCACATCACACAGAAGCATTTTGGTTGTATTTAAATGCGCTGAGTTCAGGCAGCTAAACAAATGTGATCGACAATATTGAAATCATTCAACACTCATTTCCTGGCCTCTTTCCACTGTCTGATGAACGATAATGGGGACAGAACAATCACTATTAGATCACTAATAGATCCCCATACAGTATCATGTTATCAGCAGAACATCTACAGTTTACACCAGTGATGTGCTGCTGAGAACAATGATTTTTGTTCCGGCATAAACAATCCAATCACTGGATGAATATGCAGCATTTTGCTTGTTTAGTATAATACACTCCATAGTCCTCCATATATTATGATGGGGACCACAGTCCTCCATATTGTAAAATGAACACTCCATAGTTCTCCATATAATATAATATGCCCCACGATCCTACATATTGTAAAATGCACACCCTATAGTCCTCCATATAGTATAACACACTCCCTATAGTCCTCCATATAGTATAATACACTCCCTATAGTCCTCCATATAGTATAATACACTCCTCAGTCCTCCATATAGTATAATACACTCCTCATAGTCCTCAAATAGTATAATACACTACCTATAGTCCTCCATATATTAAAATACACTCCTCAGTCCTCCCTATGGTATAATACACTACCCATAATGCTCCATATAGCATAATATACTCCTCATAGTCCTACATATATTAAAATACACTCAGTCCTCCATATAGTATAATACACTACTCAGTCCTCCATATAGTATAATACACTCCTCATACTGCTCCATATAGTATAATGCACCGCCATAGTCATCAATGTAGTTCACTTCCCATAGTGTAATGAACCCCATAGTTCTTAATATAGTATAATGTTTCCCTATAGTCCTCGATACAGTATAATGCTGCCAACATAAAATATAATGCAGTCACCCCATAGAGCATAATGCAGCCACCCCACAGACCAGGGGTCTCAAACTCGTGGCCCACGGGCCAACTGCGGCCCTCGGGACACGAGTTTGCGGCCCTCACCTCATGGGCCCTCGGTATATACTTTGCGGCCCTCGGCTGGCATCTCACATGCGAGAAACACCGCATGTGAAATCCCAGTCACTCGTAGTACCGGTCATTAAGGTCATGAATATGGACGCCACTCCTCTCATAGGCGTGCCACCCATATTCATAAGCTTAATGAGCGGTACTACAGAAAGATGGCGGCGCTGGGCATACTCACCTCATCTCCTGCTGCTGCCCACGCTTCCTGTCTCTGACACAGAGAGCAGCACCACTGAATGACGTCATCATTCAGCGGCCTGCTCTGTCAGAGCGAGGAAGCGCAGGCACCGGCGGTGATGCTACGGACAGGTCAGAGGTGGTGTGTGTGTGTGTGTGTGTGGACAGGTGAGAGGTGGTGTTTGTGTGTGTGTGTGGACAGGTGAGAGGTGGTGTTTGTGTGTGTGTGTGTGTGTGTGTGTGTGTGTGTGTGTGTGGACAGGTGAGAGGTGGTGTATGTGTGTGTGTGTGTGTGTAAGAGAGCGATGGGGAAAAGCAATGATGGCAGTAATGGGGAAAAACAATGGGGAAAACAGTGATGGGAAAAGCAATGATGGGAGTAATGGGGAAAAGCAATGATGGCAGTAATGGGGAAAAGCAATGATGGCAGTAATGGGGAAAAGCAATGATGGGAGTAATGGGGAAAAGCAATGATGGCAGTAATGGGGAAAAGCAATGGGGAAAAGCAATGATGTCAGTAATGGGGAAAAGCAATGATGGGAGTAATGGGAAAAAGCAATGGGGAAAAGCAATGATGTCAGTAATGGGGAAAAGCAATGATGGCAGCAATGGGGAAAAGCAATGATGTCAGTAATGGGGAAAAGTAATGATGGGAGTAATGGGAAAAGCAATGGGGAAAAGCAATGATGTCAGTAATGGGGAAAAGCAATGGGGAAAAGCAATGATGGCAGTAATGGGGAAAAGCAATGGGGAAAACAGTGATGGGAAAAGCAATGATGGGAGTAATGGGGAAAAGCAATGGGCAAAAGCAATGATGTGAGTGATGGGGGAAAAGCAATGATGGGAGTGATGAGGGAAAAGCAATGATGGGAGTGATGGGGAAAAAGCAATGGGGGGGAATGAGCGCTGGGGAGGATGAACGCTGGGGAGGATGAGCGCTGGGGGAGGATGAGCGCTGGGGAGAATGAGCTCTGGGGAGAATGAGCGCTGGGGAGGATGAGCGCTGGGGAGGATGAGCGTTGGGGAGGATGAGTGCTGGGGAGGATGAGCGCTGGGGAGGATGAGTGCTGGAGAGGATGAGTGCTGGGGAGAATGAGCGCTGGGGGGAATGACTTCTTGCTGTTAACCAGTTAATGTTTACTTGTCCACCACACTGCAGTGTCAAAAGAGGAAGACAGCGAGACAGGCAGCAACATCACATCAGAGAGCTCTTGACCTCGAAACAGAAAATCCTCAAATCCTGGTATTGTAACATAATATTAAGGATAATATTTATTCATTGATATTGCGCTATTAACTCCACAGCACTATACATACATCATCAACACTGTCCCCATTGGGACATTTGATAACATTGGAATGTCTTTTCTTGTGGAAAACTGATGCGGCCCAGCCTCACCAAGATTCTACCTCCAGCGGCCCCCGGGTAAATTGAGTTTGAGACCCCTGCCACAGACTATAATGCAACCACCCCACAGAGTGTAATGCAGCCACTTCACAGAATATAATGTAAACCTCATAGAATATAATGCAGCCCCCTCATATAGTATAATGCAGCCCCCCATAGAATATAATGCAGCCCCATTATATAGTATAATGTAGTCCCTCCATAGAATACAATGTAGCCCTCCTCATATACTATAATGCAGCCCCCATAGAATATAATATAGCCCCCTCATAAAGTCTAATGAAGCCCAAATACAATATAATCTAGCTGCCCATAGAATTTAATGCAGCCCCCCATAGAATATATTGTAGCCCCCTCATATAGTATAATGTAGCGTCCTCATAGAGTATGATGCAATCACCCCTCATAGAATATAATAAATATAATACAGCCCCCATAAAATATAATGTAGCCCCGAAGAGAATATAATACAGCCCACCTCCCCATAGAATATAATGTAGCCCCCAATAGTATATAACACAGCCAAAAAGTAATTAACACAGCCACATAATATATAACACAGCCTCCCCATAAAATATAATATACCCCCAATAGTATATTACACAGCCCACATAGTATATAGCACGGCCCACATAGTATATAGGGTGGCCCGCATACTATATACGGCGGTCCGCATACTGTATAGCGTGACCCGCATAGTATATAACACGGCCCACATAGTATATAGCGCCAACCACATAGTATATTGCACGGCCAACATAGTATATAGCGCGGCCCACATAGTGTATAGCGCAGCCCACATAGTATATAGCGCGGCCCACATACTATATATAGCACTACCACATAGTATATAACACGTCCCACATAGTATTTTGCACAGCCACATAGTATACTGCCCCCGCTCAGCCTGCACTGCCTGATACACAGTGATTGCGCGATGATGTCATCATGCACCCGCTGTGTCAGAGGCAGAGGGGAATGATGGGAGAGGGAGCGTCAGCTGACGCCCTCTCCTCCATCATTTCTTTGAACTGTACCGGCAGACACCGGTATAGTTCAATGCGGCGGCAGGGACGGGGGGATTCGGCACTGGTGGCAGGCGGGCCCCCTGCCTCACAGGGGGCCCATAGCGGCTGCATGATGTGCCGCTAGCTGGGGGCCCTAGGCAGCTGCCTGGTCTGCCTACCCTAATGCCGGCCCTGATTATGGTATGGGTACACAACACTTTTATTGAAGCCTTTTTTTTGGATACCTTTTGCAAAAATTTATCACTGGCATTTTTTTAGATTTTTACTCCATAAATAATATTGTGGCTCCATCCAATTGGAAGCCAACAGAAGAATGGTACATTTACTTCCT
This sequence comes from Oophaga sylvatica, assembly GCA_033576555.1. Lineage (NCBI taxonomy): Eukaryota > Metazoa > Chordata > Amphibia > Anura > Dendrobatidae > Oophaga > Oophaga sylvatica. Next base: position 480,537,132 of record JARQOD010000003.1, on the reverse strand, counting down.
TTATACACTTCATAGCTTTTGAAGCCTGGAGGGGTCATAAGAATTTACAAACACTGGAATACATGCATAGCAAGTTATTTTAATATTTCTTTAATTATGTTCATTCTTCTTAAAATTTTTCAGGAAAGTTACAAGAATCCGCTTGAAAGCGTTGTGTGCATATGCCATTTAAGGGTTTAAGGGTTTCCAGGATACCCCACATGTGACCAGAAATCTCTGTTTGGACAAAAGGAAGGGTTCGGAAAGAAGGACCTCCATTTGAACACAAATTTTGCTGAAATACATTACTGGCGCCATGTTGTATTTGCACAGCCTTTAAGGTGCCCAAACAGCAGTAAACCTCCCAGGTGACTCTATTTTGGAAACTACACCCCATGATACAAAAATAAATTTTGCCAGTTGCTTCCCCCTGGAAAGGGATGCACCCATGTTGCAGTATCAAAGCATGCTTGAGGACAATCTTGACAGTGGTTTTCCCCAAGACTGCAGTGAGGCACACAATGTGCATCGCAATGATAGGCTTGCAACCCTGGGAACGTTGAGTCGTCAATACACAAACATTAGCAGCTTTACAGTGCTGGAGTCCTGAGTTCCAACACCATCATGGACCAAATCTGCAAAGAGTTTGTATTTTCTCGTGTTTGAGAGGGTTTCCTCCCAGTACTCATTTTTCTTCCCACTCTCCAAATACAAACTGATAGGAAATTAAGATCCCACTATGGACAACATCTGCTAGGAATTTGTATCTGCCTGTGTTCGTATTTCATCTTGTCTCACTGCCAATATATGTGTGGAGGCTACCCATTCCTTTGGAGAGCTACTCCGGTGCAGTTAGCTTTCCCCTTTCTCTCTTTAGGCTTAGTTAACTCTCCGGCTGTGTTGAGGCGTCTAGGTCATCGTAGGTACGTCCCACGCCTACTTCTAGTTGTGCGGTCAGTTTAGGTGTCAGCAATCCACTAGTTACCAACCTCTCTGGGTGTCTGGTTGCCTTGGCTGTTTTTGCTACTGTCCTCCTCGGCTACCAAAGCCTAACCGTAATCCTAGGGTACTCCGGGGGCCGGAGAAGGATATATTTTTTTTCAATGGAGATTGTGCTGTTGTCTGCTCGTGTTGAGCAGCTCGCTGCGGAAGTTCGAGGAATTTCTGCCTTTCTCATTCAGTTTTCTGCTGTGGAACCTAGGATCCCTCTTCCTGATTTATTTTCTGGGGATCAGTCTAAATTTTTGAACTTTAAGAATAATTGTAAATATTTTTTTGCCTTGAAACCTAAGTCCTCGGGGAACGCAGCACAGCAGGTTCAAATTGTCATCTCCCTGTTGCGCGGCGACCCTCAAGACTGGACCTTTCCATGACACCTGGGGATCCTGTTTTGGCTATGTTGATTTTTCAGCCTCTTGGGTTGTTGTATGATGAACCTAATGTTATTGATCAAGCTGAGAAAACCATGTTGGCATTGAACCAGGGCCAGGAAGCGGCAGTTTTCTTGTCAGAAATTCCGAAAGTGGGCAGTCCTTACTAAATAAAACGATGATGCCCTAGCGGCTCTTTTTCGGAAGGGTCTGGCAGAGACAGTAAAGGATGTTTTGGTGGGATATCCTGTCCCCTCTAGTCTCAATGACTTTGTGTCATTGGCCATTCAAATTGACAGATGTTTACGTGAACGTAGAAACATGCGAGAAGTGGTGATACCTTGCAAACAAACCTCTGAGCCCATTGCCAAAATTATGAAGGATGACGACTACTGGTTGGCCAGCATCCTCGATCCAAGCTATAAAGACAAATAACAGAACATCATGCCACAAGAGAACCTAGAGCTAAAATTGGCGAACAAACAAGCAACTCTGGTAAACCGTTTGTTAGAGGCATTCCCAGCACACAGTAGCGGTGCAGGTTCTACCACGGGCCGTACTGGGCCAAACAGAAGAGGTGTTCTTGGTGCACACAGTCGTAGTGGCATTGGAGACAGGGGTTTCATGACCATGTTGTTGACTGATTTCTCGAGTACCGCTGACACGACTGTTAATACTGAATTGATTGCAACAGACAGTAGACAGCAGTTGTCAACTATGGTTCAAAATTACTTCTCCTCCCCTATCGATGTACTCCCTCACAGTTCATTCCCCTTTGACTACTAGGCCTGTAAACTGGACACCTGGCCTGAATTGGCACAATCTGCTTTACAGGAGCTCACTTGCCCTGCTGGTGGTGTGCTATCAGAAAGAGTCTTCAGTGCAGCTGGATCAATCCTGACAGAAAGAAGGACCCGGCTGTCGACCCAAAATGTTGGTGATCTCACCTTCATAAAAATGAACAATGCCTGGGTTTCAAAGGATTTTGTACCACCTTCCCCTGATGACACATAGGTTGCCAGCAAAATGGCTCGCTTTGTCCTCCTCTTCCTCCGACTTCTTCATTCCTCCATTTGCAGATGCTGAACGTCCAGCCTACACCTCAACATATGCCAGTTTTTCCACCTCCCTAACTGGGTTGACCCCCCCAGGGACGATGTCAGCACCTGGCGCACCCTGGCAAGTGCCGATTCCCTGAGCAGGTGGGGAAGCCCACTCGTGGGCGACGGCACTGGCACAGGGCCCCTCATAGTACGTAAAACTGTCTCTGACGTGGGGGGCCCACTCACCATCAGACACACCGGCGTACTTTGAGGGGCCCTGTGCCAGTGTTGTCGCCCACGAGTGGGCCCCCCTGCTTGCCCGGAGCCCCAGCACTTGCAATACTTACCTCTCCCTGCCCCACCGCTGTGAAGTCTTCAGCATTTCCTGACAGTGACATTCAGGTCAGAGAGCATGATGACGTCATGTCTGTACGCATTCTGCCTGAACAGTCCAAGTGCAGAGAGCTGGAAGATGGCGATGCTGAGGAGTCCAGAACAGAGCAGTGCCCAGGGAGGAGAGGTATTTCATTTTGTTTAATGTTTGGAGCAATAAATCGGGAGCATTATACATTGGAGAATTATATATGAGGCCCATTATACACTGGAGCATTATAAATGGGCCCATTATATATGGAGCATTATATTGGCCTATAAGACACTGGAGCATCATCCATGGGGCCCATCATATACAGGAGCATTCTAAAGTGGCCACATCAGACACTGGAGCACCATATACAGGGCCCATTATACATGAAGCATTATAAATGGAGCCCATTATATATGTAGCATTATATTGGCCCATAAGACACTGGAGCATCTTCCATGGGGCCCATCATATGCTGGAGCATTCTAAATGGGTGACATCAGACACTGGAGCAGCATATACGGGGCCCATTATAAAATGGAGCATTATAAATGGGGCCCATTATATATGGAGCATTATATTGGCCCATAAGACAATGGAGCATCATACATGGGGCACATCATATACTGGAGCTTTCTAAATGGGAGACATCAGACACTGGAGCATTATAAATGGGGCCCATTATATATGGAACATTATATTGGACCATAAGACACTGGAACATCATCCGTGGGGCACATCATATACTGGAGCATTCTAAATGGTGGACATCAGACACTGGAGCAGCATATACAGGGCCCATTATACACTGGAGCATTTCAAATGGGGCCCATTATATATGGAGCATTATATTGGCCCATAAGACACTGGAGCATCATCCATGGGGCCCATCATATACTGGAGCATACTAAATGGGCCACATCAGACACTGGAGCAGCATATACAGGGCCCATTATACACTGGAGATATATAAGAGGGGCCCAAAATATATGGAGCATTATATTGGCACATAAGACACTGGAGCATCATCCATGGGGCACATCATATACTGGAGCTTTCTAAATGGGGGACATTAGAACTGGAGCATTATAAATGGGACCCATTATATATGGAACATTATATTGGACTATAAGACACTGGAGCATCATCCATGGGGCACATCATATACTGGAGCTTTCTAAAGGGGGGACATCAGACACTGGAGCAACATATACGGGGCCCATTATACACTGGAGCATTATAAATAGGGCCCATTATCTATGGAGCATTATATTGGCCCATAAGATACTTGAGCATTATCCATGGGGCCCATCATAAGCTGGAGCATTCTAAATGGGGGACATCAGACACTGGAGCAACACATACGGGGCCCATTATACAGTGGAGCATTACAAATGGGGCACATTATTTATGGAGCATTATTTAGGCACATAAGACTCTGAAGCATCATCCATGTGGCCCATCATATACTGGAGCATTATAAATGGCCCACATCAAGCACTGGAGAAGGATATACGGGGCCCATTATACACTGGAGCATTACAAATGTGGCCCATTATATATTGAGCATTATATTGGCCCATAAGATACAGGAGCATCATCCATGGTGCCCATCATATACTGGAGAATTCTAAATGGGGGACATCAGCACTGGAGCAGCATTTACGCGACCCATTATAGACTGGAGCATTATAAATGGGGCCCATTATATATGTAGCATTATATTGGCCCATAAGACACTGGAGAATTATCCATGGGGCCCATCATAAGCTGGAGCATTCTAAATGGGGGAAATCAGACACTGGAGAAGCATATATGGGGCCCATTACACACTGGAGCATTATAAATGGGGACCATTATATGTGGAGCATTATATTGGCCCATAAGACACTGAAGCATCATCCATGGGGCCCATAATATACTGCAGCTTTCTAAATGGGCAACATCAGACACTAGAGCAGCATGTACGGGGCCCATTATACACTGGAGCATTATAAATGAGGCCCATTATATATGATATACTAGAGCAGTATGTGGAGCTCATCATATACTGTTTGGAACATTATATGGGACCAATTTTTCTGTATGGAGCAATATTTGGGGCTCATTATTCTGTATGGCGTACTATGTGGTGGCCATAATACTGTATGGAGGAATATACTGTCCAGTTTTTGAGCTATTGTACATTTTAACATAGATATCAGTCATGTAATGTAAGAAGTGAAGTATTTGTCATTGTACTATACCTATATTTCTGTGCCGTATCAGAGCATCATGAATTGTGGTATATGTTAAAGGGGCCCACTGAGACTCTTTCTCCCTGGGCACACGAAAACCTGGAGCCAGCCCTACCCCCACAACTTTAGCCAAATAACCCCAGTTTTCAATGCATAACTATTATTATAAAGTAAATTAAGGTTGACAAGCTTAAGTAATAAGAATTGATGTAGTTGGCATTGAAATGGGCACTGTAAGTGTGTTTACTGTCCTCCACTCACTGCCGACTTTGCTTCCCCATTGACTTGCATTGGATTTCGTGTTTCAGTAGGACCACCCGACTTTTCCCGATAGTTCGACTCGACTTTTGAGAAAGTCGGGTTTCATGAAACCCGACTCGACCCTAAAAAAGGCAAAGTCGCTCATCTCTAGTCTTAAAGTATACTCTGCTCTATACTAAAACAGAAGTGTTAGATTGTAAATCACAAATTGTAAGAGGGTTCTTTTTCAGATTCAGGAGCTTAAGTTTATTCCCTTTACCAATATATAATATTTTAATAACTGCAAAATTTGATATCTGATTACATTGACATTTTTTCAACAAACTCTTGAATCAGTTTTATAGCATTTCACAGATTAGCTCAAACACAAAATTTTCTCACATGTCTGACTGATTCCATATTTCTTCTAGGTATCTAGGCATTTAGCATGACGGATTTTAATAATGTTAAACACGTTGCTAAATGTAGCAATATATGAATTTATTGTAAATGTATGTCATTATTTATTTTCAATGGTGTTTAAAAATATTAAAGTAGGCATGACTGTCATTAAATTATGTCTTAAGAGTAAAGATATCTACCATATATATCACTAAATCCCATAGATGTCATATGGTAATTGCTCAGCTTGCAGTCAACATGAAGTCAGTGATACATAATTAATTCAAAAAGCCTTACCCATTTCATACTGGAAAAAATAAGCCTTAGTGATTCTACAATATTTAACTTACTGTATATTTATTGATTTCTTCTTTATATGTCTAGTTAAGTTTTAAATGTATCATAATTAAGAGGGATAAAAAGAAGAGGATGTTAATTTTATTTAAATGTCATATTTAATTACCTTCAACAAGGACATTTACTTTGGGAGAGACATAATAATCCTGGTTAATAAAATTAAGAAAAGTGCCAAGGGCTGAATCAAACAGTAAACTTATGGATTACACAATAATATAGTATAAACCAAAGTTCATACAAAAATAGGTATTATTTACATAGAATAAATCTGTTTATTTTTTGGGGGGTTGTGATTTGATTTTAATGTACATCAATGAGTGATTTCATACTGGTTAATCACAGTATTGTATTGCAGGCTCAAACTTGCAACATTTGCATGAAGTTATAAAAAAGCAGCTGCAGGCATCTCAAATCTAAAGTCAGCCATAGGGCTGTATAATTAAAGCCGGTGAAATAAATGTTAAACACACCACCAATTTTCTATGTAAATATATTTCTAAAGGTAATATTGGCATGAAATTCCCACCAGATGTCTGAAACAACCCATTAAATTCACACAGGCAAAGATATCAAACCATAGCTGTCCATAAATTAAGTAATGTGTAAAATGGAGAAATGACAAAAAAGTGAAAAAGTATTGAACATGTTTACTGAAATCTAATTAACCCCTTAATCTCATTGGACGTATTATTCTGTCCATGTGACCTGGTACTTAATTCCCAGGGACGTAATAGTACGTCCAATGCGATCAGCTGCGCTCCCGGGTTATCGCAGCTGATCGCCGCGGGGTGTCAGCTGATTATCACAGCTGACACCCAACACTATGTGTCAGGAGCGGTCACGGACCGCTCCCCGGCACATTAACCCCTGGCACACCGCAATCAAACATGATCGCGGTGTACCAGGGGCACAGGGGAGCATCGCGCAGGGAGGGGGCTCCCTGCGCGCTCCCCTGAGACCCTCAGAACAGCGAGATGTGTCACGCTGTTCCGAGCTACTCTCCTCACTGCAGGACCCTGGATCCAAGATGGCCGCCGGGTCCTGTAGGAAGGCGGCTTCCTCAGTGCCTGCTGAGAGCAGGCACTGAGAAGCCTGCATCAGTGCCAGAGCGATCGCTGGTGTGACAGAGTGCTGTGCACACTGTCACACCAGCGATCTGACCCTACATATCCCAGAGGAGCATTGCACGGCGAATAAGCCTCCTTACCTTGACACGCCAGAGCTGGTATGTCACTCTCCACAAGGAGAAACCTTACCCCCAGACCCCAGTCCAGAGCCACTCATCTAGCCAAATCAGATCTCTCCTACTTTGCACTGACGAGGACCAACAGTCCGAAACACCGTGTCTGCAAATGGAGATTCTGATTTGGCTTTTATCCTAAGTCATATTACGAGACTCGTTAAAGGGTTGATTGTGACTTGTAGGATCGCTACTTCCAATAGGTGGCGCTATAGAGTACAAGTCCTCTTTGTTTGAAGAGGCAATTTGCATATTTAACTGACCCTATATAGTAATATACCACCCTGGGACAAAGTAAAAACGTACAAATAATAAAAATAAACATTTGTAAAAAAAAATTCCTAAATAATGAAAAAAAAAAAATTCCCCAATAAATTCACAAAAAAACAACAATAAAAGTACACATATTTAGTATCGCCGCGTCCGCAACGACCCGTACTATAAAACTGTTGCATTAGTTAACCCCTTTAATGAACCCCTTAAAAAAAAACAAGTCTAAAAAACAATGATTTATCATACCGCCGAACAAAAAGTGGAATAACACGCGATTAAAAAGACGGATATAAACAAACATGGTACCGCTGAAAACATCATCTTGTCCCGCAGAAAACGAGCTGCAATTCAGCATCATCAGCGAAACAATAAAAAAGTTATAGCTCGCAGAATAAAGCGATGAAAAAATATTTTTTTTTTTATATATAATGGTTTTAATTGTATAAAAGCGACAAAACATAAAAAAATGATGCAAATGAGGTATCATTGTGATCGTACTGACCCGAAGAATAAAACTGCATTATCAATTTTACCACACGCGGAACGCTATAAAACCCCTCCCCCAAAAGAAACTCATGAATTGCTGGTTTTTGTTCATTCTGCCTCCCAACAATCGTAATAAAAAAGCGATCAAAAAATGTCATGTGCCCAAAAATGGTACCAATAAAAATGTTACCTCATCCCGCAAAAAATAAGACCTCACATGACTCTGTGGGCCAAAACATAGAAAAATTATAGCTCTCAAAATGTGATGATGCAAAAACTACTTTTTGCAATGAAAAGCGTCTTTTAGCGTGACAGCTGTCAATCATAAAAACCGCTATAAATAGTAAATCAAACCTCCCTTTATCACCCCCTTAGTTAGGGAAAAATAATAAAATAAAAAAAAATTATTTATTTTCATTTTTCCGTTAGGGTTATGGTTGGGGCTAAAGTTAGGGTTAGGGTTTGGGCTAAAGTTAGGGTTAGGGTTGGGACTAGGGTGACGGGTGTGTTAGGGTTAGGTTTGTGGTTAGGGTTATGATTAGGGTTGGGATTAGTGTTAGGGGTGTGTTGGGGTTAGGGTTGGAGTTAGAATTGGGGGATTTGCACTGTTTAGGCATATCAGGGGCTCTCCAAATGTGAATGGCGTCTGAACTCAATTCCAGCCAATTCGGCGTTGAAAAAGTCAAATGGTGCTCCTTTCCTTCTGAGCTCTGCCATGCGCCCAAATAGTAGTTTACCCCCACATATGGGGTATCAGCATATTCAGGACAAATTGCACTATAACGCTTGGGGTCCAATTTCTTCTGTTACCCTTGGGAAAATAAAAAATTGGGGGCAAAAATATTGTTTTTGTAGAAAAAAATATGATTTATTATTTTTATGGCTCTACGTTATAAACTTCTGTGAAGCACTTGGGGGTTCAAAGTTCTCACCACACATCTAAATAAGTTCCTTTGGGGTTCTAGTTTCCAAAATGGGGTCACTTGTGGGGGGTTTCCACTGTTTAGGCACATCAGAGGCTCTCCAAATGCGACATGACACCCGCAGACTATTCCATCAAAGTCTGCAAAGCAAAACGTCACTACTTCACTTCCGAGCCCCGATGTGTGCCCATACAGTAGTTTTCTCCAACATATAGGGTATCAGCGTACTCAGGACAAATTGGAAAACAACTTTTGGGTCCAATTTCTCCTGTTACCCTTGTGAACATAAAAAACTGGGGACTAAAAGATCATGTTTGTGGAAAAAATATGATTTTTTTTTATTTTCACGTCCGAGCATTATAAATTTCTGTGAAGCACTTGTGGGTTCAAAGCGCTCACCACACATCTAGATAAGTTCCTTTGGGGTCTACTTTACAAAATGGGGTCACTTGTGGTGGGTTTCCACTGTTTAAGCACATCAGGGGCTCTCCAAAACGCGACTTGACACTCGCAGACCATTCCATCAAAGTCTGCATTACTAAACATCACTACTTCTATTCCGAGTCCCAACATGTACCCACACAGTAGTTTTCTCTCTCATATAGGGTATCAGCGTACTCGGTACAAATTGGATAACAGACTTTTGGGGTCCAATTTCTCCCCTTTACCCTTGAGAAAATAAAAAATTGGTGACTAAAAATCATTTTTGTGGGAAAAAACAGGATTTTTTTTTTTCATGCCCTGGCGTTATAAACTTGTGTGAAGCACTTGGGGTTCAAAGTGCTCACCACAGATCTAGATAAGTTTCTTAGGGGGTCTATTTTCCAAAATGGGGTCACTTGTGGGGATTTTCCACTGTTTAGGCACATCAGGGACTCTTCAAACGCGACATGGCATGCAGCCAATTCTGTGTTGAAAAAGTCAAACTGCGCTCCTTCCCTTCCAAGCTCTGCCATGCACCCAAACAGTGGTTTACCCCCACATATTGGGTATCTGAGTACTCAGGACAAATTGCACAATAACTTTTGAGGTCTTGTTACCCTTGGGACAGGTGGTATACTGTTGGTTTTTTTTTTTTTTTTTTTTACAGGAGATCGATGGCGTCGCAGGAATGAGAGAGTAATAAAAAAAATGAAAACTGTGTTGTCTCTTTTATTTAATTAAAATACTTTTTTCTTGCTGTGTCTTTTTTTTAAACATTTAAAAACTTTGGGATTAATAATGGATCGGTGTCTTATTGACCCTCTCCATTATTAACCGGGCTTATTGTCACCGTGCAATCAACGGTGACATTAACCCCATATTACTCCGCTTGCCACCGCTACAGGGCAAGTGGGAAGAGCCGGGTAAAGTGCCACAATTGGCACATCTTTTGATGCGCCAAATGTGGGGCTGCTGTAGCCTGGTATTATCAGGCTGTTGAGGGCCAAAATCCATGGGCCTTGACAGTCTTTTAATACCAGGCCGCAGCAGTCTGCATTTTACTTGGCTGGTTAACAAAAATAGGGGGGATCCCCACGCCGTTTTTTTTTCGAGGGGATCCCCTATTTTTGTTAACCAGCCAAGCTAAGCAGACTGCTGTGGCCTGGTATTATCAGGCTTGCAAGGTCCATGGATATTGGATCCTTACCAGCCTGAAAATCCAGGCCTCAGCGGTCTGCTTCATCTGGCTGGTTAACAAAAATAGGGGGGACCCCACGCTAATTTTTTTTTCGAAGGGAACCCCTATTTTTGTTAATCAGTTCCCTCTGACGTCACTGATGGTGTCCCTGGCTGACCTGAAGTGAAAGTGGAAAGCAATCAATTAAGCTTTCCACTTCCTCTCCTGTCAGCCAGGAGAGGAGCTCATTCATTTGGGGGTTTATGTGAGGCTGCAGCATTAGCTGCGGTCCCTGCAGTAAACATTAACCCTTTCTGAAGGATTACACCGTGGGACCTGACTGTGCATCGGATTGGTAAGAATAATTTTGCTTTATTATTTTATTTTTATTACAGGAAATGGTTTTAGCAGGTAAATAAAATATGGTCAAAAACTGTGTGATTATTTCATTAAACTTCTTTTTTATTAAAGTGTGTGTGTTTGATTTTTCTTTCATACAATAGGATTAATAATTGATAGTTGTCTAATTGACAGCTCTCAATTATTAACCTGGCTTAATGTGACCTTTCAATTGAAAAGTCATTTTAACCCCTTATTAACCCATTCGCCACCGCTACAGGGCAATGGGAATAGACGGGCAAAGTGCCAGAAAGGGCAAATCTAATTAGAGATTTGCCCTTTCTGGGGTGTCTGGGGGCAGATGTTAGTAACCGGGGGGGGCCAAAAATAATGGTCCCTCTCTGGGCTATTATTATCTGCCCCCACTCACTGGCTTTGTCTGTCTGGTTGCGAAAATAGGGCGGGAGCCCACGCATTTTTTTTCAGCAATTTTACACCTCATATATATATATATATATATATATATATACATGTCATTGAGTTTGTGACACATATATATATATATATATATATTTATAGTTCATACACTTCTACATAGTATAATAGCCGCTAATTCAATTGCCGGCTTTTGTGAAAATGCAGAACCGACATGAAATGACACTTGGTTTACATAGAGTTAACCATGTATTTTCATGTACTTTGATATTGATTTGCACAAACAATTACATGAGTGTAAGTGTGCAAAATTTCACACCCGTAGGGGTTAATTAAAGGTGTAAATTCGTAGCAAAAAAGTCCGTTTTTTTACAACGAATTTACACCTTTAATTAACCCCTACAGGTGTGAAATATTGCACACATAGACTGATGTAATTGTTTGTGCAAATCAGATAGCAAACGACATGAAAAGACATGGTTAACCCTATGTACACCAAGTGTCATTTCATGTCGGGTGCTTCTGTCTTTTCACAGAAGCCGGCTTTACCCGGCAATTGAATCAGAGGATATTTTACTATGTAGAAGTGTATAAACTATACATATATGTATATATATGTCACAATGACATGTATATATATATATATATATGTATTCTATGTGTGTATATTTAGTGTTTATAAGGAAAGAATGGGGTTTTTTTAGTTACGATATTTTGTTCCCATAGACTTACATTGAATTTCCGGTATCGGTATCGGGTATCGCCGATATTTTAATGGTATCGGCGATACCATTCCGATTCCGATACTTTTGGATATCGGAAAGTATCGCTCAACTCTAATGGTGTCACTTTTGGATATTTTCTGCCATATAGACCCCTTAAAGTGACTTCAAATGTGAGGTGGTCCCTAAAAAAAATGGTTTTGTACAATTTGTGGTAAAAATGAGAAATCGCTGGTCAACTTTTAACCCTTATAACTTTGTAGAAGAAAAAAATTTGGTTTCAAAATTGTGGGAAGTAGACATGTGGGAAATGTTATTTAGTAACTATTTTGTGTGACATATTTCTCTGTTTTAAGGGAATAAAAATTAAAAGTTTGAAAATTGCTAAATATTCTAAATTTTCGCCATATTTCCATTTTTTTAATAAATAGCCGCAAATTTTATCGAAGAAATTTTACCACTATCAGGAAGTACAATATGTCACGAGAAAACAGTCTCAGATTCGTGAAGATCCGTTGAAGCATTCCAGAGTTATAGCCTCATAAAGAGACAGTGGTCAGAATTGTAAAAATTGTTGCTGTCATTAACGTGCAACCACCCTTGGGGATTAAGGAGTTAATACTTTGTAAAAAAGCCTTTGTTGGTGATAAGTGATGAGCGAACGCGCTCTCCACTACTCATTACTCGCCCGAGTAGCACGGTACTCGGTGTACTCGGCGAGCACCGAGGATTTCCGGGATTACTCGGCGGGAACTCGGGTCTCCACCCAGCTTTTTTGGCGGGCTTTACAGACCCAATCACAATGCAGGGATTGTCTGCCAGTCAATGAAACTCCTCAGCCATCTTTGTTGTGGTCGTGCAGTGATTGGCTGGCCGCACAGCATCATCAGGGTTTATAAGAGATCGGACGTCGCCCTGCTCGCCCCATTCAGCTCCAAATTGAGATAGTGTAGGGAGAACTGCTGCAGAGAAAGGGTCAGATTTGTGGCTTTCTTAGTCAGTGTGGGGTCTACCATTCTAAACTACTCAAATCCTGTTAAACCAACAGTCCTTCTAAGGACTAATTCTGGAGTATATTGGTTCCAAAGTTAGGTAGGCAGGGGAGTGTACTTCTCTCTATACACATCAGTACAAGGCCTGCAGGCTCGGTATGTGTGTATATAGATCATTGCATACATCAAAAGCGTCCATTCCCTTCCTGTGTTGTGGTGCTGCTGCTGCTACCTGTATGATATATTTTCTGTATATAGCTAGCCCCAGGTGTAATTGGAATACAGGCCACACATTTTTTGGTGTAGTATCTCTGTGCCAGCTCATCTTTTGTACGTGCTCAAAGTTTGGCTAGTTTACGTCAGTTTTTTTTTTGTCCTGGGTGTCACTGTACTGATATACAGCACTAGTTAGCCCAAAAATAAAAAAATACAGGCCACACATTTGTCGTACCGGTATCTCCGTGCCAGCGCATATCTGTGCGTGCTGAAAGTTTGGCCAGTTTAGGCCAAAACATTGTATTTTTTTGCAGTCTGCTAAGGTAATTATTAAATCTGATAAGACCAAAAACATTTTTAACCTAAAGTCCAGATAGGTAAAAATGTGGTTTTCAAGCACATGTATCACATACAAGTTGACTCCCAAATTACCCTTTTGTAGTGAACGTGTATAATATTCTATTCCATTTACAATGGGCAAGGCACGTGGCAAGGGATGGAGAAGTGGACATAATGGTGATGGTGCAGGCCGAGGCCGTGGACAAGCTGAAATTGGCCCACTGAAAACAAACACATCTTCTCGCTGGACCTTTGTGTCTGAAGTCCTAAGGACTGCGGCAAGACAGCATTCTTGAAGCCCGAGCAGTGTGAAAAGATTGTTGGTTGGATAGTGGATAAGACTTATACACCATCACCAGTTACTTATCCATCACCACCCGCACCCTGTTTTCAACACGGTCAAGTCACAGTAGCCGTGAATCTGGACAGCATATTCATTATCCTGATACTCTTTCCTCCCACTATGCTGAATGCCATGAGAAAACTGATCCCACACTCGGACACTCCGAAGAGCTGTTCATTTTTCCATTTGGAGATTCGTGCCTCTCGCCCGCTCCACTAGAAGTAGGGCAAGATGATATTCCATGTAGCAATGTACAAATCTTTGAGCAGCCATGGTCACAAGTGGTGGATGATGATGAGACACAATTGTCAGAAAGTCAGGAGGAGGTCCAGGGTGGGGAAGTGGAAAATGAGGTGGTGGATGATGCAGTAACACATCCAACCTGGCAGGAGGACATGCAGAGCGAGGACAGCAGCACACAGGGGGATATAGGCGTCGCACCATTTCAGGCAGGAAGAAGCATTGTGGTGGTCGCTGACAGAAGTTGGGCAACAGTTCCCCGTAACACCAACCTGACAGAAGTTGCCAGTCCAACTGTTTGGTCTTCCCAAGTCTGGTTATTTTTTAAAGACTGCCGATAACCCGAAACAGGCCATTTTCAACATGTGTCATGCCAGCATCAGCAGGGATAGCCTTACCACCACCAGCATGATCAGGCACATGGCAGCAAAGCCACCAACTTTGTGGACCCATCCCAGGCTCCAGGAACAGTGTCTGCAGGTGACACCACTGCTTCTTCCACTGTTGTGCATGCAAGCCAATTCCCTGTCCACGGTGCATGCAAAGATGCCTCCTGCCCTGCACCTGCCGTTACCCACAGTCATATAGCACCATCATCAAGCACGTCCACGTCCTTGTCACAGTGCAGCCTTCAGTTGTTCATAACCCAGTTATTGGAACGTAAACGGAAATACCCAGCCAATGCCCCACAGGACACAGTACTTAATTCTCATATTTCTTACCTGCTTGCAGTTAAAATTTTGCATTTTAGGCTCATGCAGAAGGAAGCTTTCCACAACCTTATGGTGGTGGCCGTCCCAAGGTCCCCAGCCGACACTATTTCTCCCGCTCTGCCAGCTCGGCATTACACATGCACGTGTCACACAACATTACCTGTTCCCTCAACAATGCAGTTACTGGGAAAGTACACCTAACCACGGACACGTGAACAAGTGCTTATGGCCAGGGATGGCACACTGGGTTAACATAGTAGAAGCCAATACCCAGTCATACCTTGGTATGGAACATGCCCTCCTGACGTAAAGGATTGTGGGCCATACGTCAATCAGGGTTGCCCCCACTGTGTACAGATCCTGCAACTCCTCCTCCTCCTCTTCAGCCTCCATGTCAGAAATGAGCACATCAGTCACAAGCTGGAAGCACTGCATCACTGCCAAAGCAAAGCGGCAAGAGGCTATACTGAAGCTAATTTGCTTAGGAGACAAACCGCACAATGCTGAAGAGTTGACAGCTCTAAAAGAGCAGGCAGATATGTGGCTGACACCGCTAAATCTCCTCATGACAGGCATGGTTGTGTGACAATGGCAGAAACCTGGTGGCGGCTTTGAGGTGAGGCGAACTGACACACGTACTATGCCTGGCCCATGTGCTGAACCTCGTTGTTCAACATTTTCTAAAAAGCTATCTGGAGCTGCCGGATCTGCTAGTTAAAGTACGCCGCATGAGTGCACATTTTAGAAAGTCAGTTACAGCTTCAGCAGCCCTTGCCGTGCATCAGCAGCGATTGCAGATTCTGGCTCACCGACTGGTGTGTGATGTCCCCACGCATTGGAACGCTACACTGCATATGTTAGAATGGATTTGTGAGCAGAATCGGGCAGTTGTTGAATACCAGCATCAACAAGGCTGTCGTTTGTCTGGTTTGACTCCACACATAAGA
>JARQOD010000003.1:480492817-480521232 GCA_033576555.1 Oophaga sylvatica | reverse complement strand
TGCGATCCGTCTGTGGCGTATCCTCTGCGTCCGTTTTTTTGACGCTATTTTCCCCTTTTTTTTTTTTTGGAATCACAAAGTTTTGAAAGGTAGGTTTTTTTTTTGTCACATTTTTTTTCTTTTTTTTTAATTTTTAAACCGTCCATTTTAGATCGTTTTGTTAACCATTGTCGTCCTCATTTTTTTTCATTGTTTTTTTCGGCACCCCCCCCACCTTTTTATGTCCCAGTTTTGCATTTTTTCCCCAGCTGCGCCCACACCACCATTTGTGATCCCTGCTTTTTTTGCGAATTTTGTTTATCTAGGTTTTTTAAATCCCATTGTTTTTTTGTTGGCCCCCCCCACGGCCACCTTTTTTATGACCCCCGCTCTTTTCTTTGTTTTCTCCTGCGTCGCCCAAAACCCACCATTTTATGATCCCGCTCTATCTTTTGTTTATCCTTTGCGCGCCCACAACCATTTTTGCCCCCGGGTGTGTTTAGGGGTTGTTTAAGCTTTTTATTTAACCTTTTGCGTTCTCACATAAATCTTTTTTTTTTTACAGATGGCGAAAAAGCAGGATTTTTGCGGATTTTCGAGAGTACCGCCATCCGTCCCTTTGGGAAAAATTAAGTCGGATTCGTACCGGTTTTAAAAAGAAGGAAACCCCTACCAAAAACTGGTGAAGTCTCAAGACCGTTCCAGAGAACGGCGGATGGTCACGGTGAAAAAAGGATTGGCCCCCGCACGGGGGAAAAAGAGCTAATAAAGTTCTAAATTCAAACCAAATTGGACGGGGGCCGAAGAAGTTTTGTCCCCCAAATGTGGTACTTTGACTGTTCGCTTTTTACAAGGGACCCAAAAAGTACCAGACAGGGCATCCCTTTGGATCTGACCCGTGATCCCGCCCCCGGGAACCCCCGTGACATGTAAGCCTTTGTATTACAAACCCTTTTTTGTACATGCCCAAAAAGGACTTAAATTTAAAAAAAATTTTGTGAATGTAGATAAAAGGGAGAATTATCCCAGTACTGATAATTATGTAGCTAAAGTTTTAGGCCTTTCCTTTTTCGTGTCGTTTTTTACTTTTTGCTGTTTTTGGGGTTTTATGTGAAGATACCTTTTTGTTTTTTTTTATAAAGGTCGTTTTTTTTCCTTTTTGCGTATATGGTGTTATAGTGTGAAGATTTAATTTCTTTGTCTTGGGATTTTTCCCTTTGTTTTTTGTTTTGCAGGCCAAAAGGGGGTTCACACCCCCAACTAAAAGACGAGCTTTTATCTAAAGAAGTGTGAGCCACCATCATCTGTGGGAGGCGGGTTTCACTTTCGGGAAAAAAGGAAGGCTCCACCCCTTAGGCTACTCCGAATGGTGGGGAAAATTGCGAAAAATTCTTCGGCAGAAAAAAAAAAACTAAAAAACGGTTTGCAATTTTTGCTAATGAGAAGCCCTACCTGGTCCTGTCAGCGGTTCATGCTGAGGACTTGTTTGAGGTATAAATAAAGCGTCTTTTGGAACCTTGAAACAATTGTCGTCTCCCAAGACCGCAGTACCCGGATACTCATCCCCCAAAAACCCTGTCCCAAAACCCTTTGGGAAAAACCAAACCGGTTTGTCCCCCTTATTTTTTTTCACGCGAGGGGTGGTAATGGAACGACCCCCCTTTTTTCCGCAGTTGTATTTTTTAAAAATTTTTACAAAAGTTTTTTTTTGGTTTTTTTTTTTTTTACATTGATCCTTTTTTAAAAAAAAAATTTATTTATTAATGAATTGTGTCTTTTTCATTGATGTCAACTATTTAAAATTTGATTTTTATTAATTCTTGTACACTGGGCGGGGAAAGTAAGTTTATAGGTGTTCCAAAAATAGGGAAAAAAAAAAATGAAAAAAATTTCAAAAATTAACATTTTTTTAAGGCCTGGTCACACTAGGGTAAAACCTTATATTTAAAAAAAAATAACCACACTGGGGAGAAAAGTAAAATTAAAATATTTTTTTTTATATATTATTTTTTTTTAAAAAAATAATAAAATGTAAAAAAACAAAAAAAAAATAAAAAAAAAAAATTAAAAAAAAAATTTATTAAAAAAATAAAAAAAATTAAAAAAAAAATTAAGGGGCCCGGGCCCACCCCTCCCTCTCCAGCATACCCTTGTTGAGCGAGCTCCCTTTCCCTTTGCACTCTGCCACCGCTGTTCATGTCCCAAAGCGCTGAAATTTTTCGCCTCACCGGGGGTTTGGGACACAAACAGGCCCCTGGGCAGTGGGATTTCTGTGGAGGAAAAAAACAGTTATAGTGAATTCTGTTGAAAACATAAAACAGGGTAAGTTATGTTAAAAACACTTACGGTTTGCCAGACGACCCGCTGCCCCGCCCACCCAGAAACCTTTTGGGTCCGCCGGCTAGGGAAACACAGAAAAAAAAATTTATATCCAACAGCATTCAATAAGCCCTTACAAAGTTCTCAAATTTTTGGAAGCTTATATAATGTGCTTTAAATTACCTAGGGGGGCCTCACCCCGTGTACGGGATGATGCTGGAGAGAAGCAATAAGGGAGGGTTGGCCCTTTTGGGGGGGGGGTTTGTGCGGGGGAAGGGGGGGAGGGGGGAAGGTTTGGGTGAGGATGGTGGTGGAGGGGTACCCGGGGAGATGGAGGTGAGGGGTAGTGGGGACGGGGGGGAAAACAGCTGGGGGGTGGTGGGGGGTGTGTAAAAAATTTTCTTCGTCTAATTTTTAACCCCCTTTCGCCGTCTTCCCCTCTATGCCTGTAAACCCCCTCACGATGGTATCCCCTTCACTGCCCGCCCATCATGCTGGTATTCCATCACTATGGGTTTCCCGTTAGCCAGTCCTCTTGCCGGGGAAACCCCCTCAAAAGGTACTCCCTTCACTGCCTCCCCTTTCATGCGGTACTCCCATCACTGGGGGATTTAAAGGTAGATTATTTGGGGGTTTTTTTTGGAGCCCAATTTCGCTATCGGAGCAGGGGCCATTTTCCCCTTTTTTCGGGGGCGAGGGTTGCGTTCGCGATTGCGTTGGTCGTCCCTGTTTTTCCCTTTCCTCGGCCGCGGATTTCTTTAGGTGGGGGCTGGAAACCCTTGCAAATAACCCCTATTTTTTTTTTTGCAATCGTTTTAATGGGGTGTGGTATTCACTTGCCGACCCATGACGTCGCTTTCTTTTGGTGGGGCTCGCCCCCCCTTTTCCCCCCTTGCAAATCAAAAGCTTTTTTTGCTTCTTGTTTCTATCTGTGTAGTGGGTTGAGTGTACTTTGGTTTAAATGGTCGATATCTTTTTGGGTGGGGCTCGTGAATCACCTTGCAAAACAAAGGGAATTCGTTTTAATGGGCCGTGTGTGATGTCACTTGGATCAAAAGGCGTCGCATATCTTAATAGCTGGATTCCTGGTAATGTTGCCTTTACCTCCCCAAAAATTTTTAAAATTTATAACAAATTTTTTTAAACTTTCATATATGCTAAAAATATTATTTTATATTTAAACTTTTATAGCAGTGTGGGGTTTATTTTTATTTATTATAAGTTTGAACGTGTGGACCCTGGGCCTTAAAATAATTGAAAATTTTGAAAATTTTTTTTTTTTTTTTTTTTACAAATTAATCCTATGACTGATGGTTCCATGACCCGGTTGGGGGACAAGTAGATACAATGTAAAAAAAAATAGACAACAAAAACCCCCGAAAATTTTAAAAACTCGTGCTGGTAATGTCTTTTTGCCATCCCTTTACTCCCTCCCCAATTCCCCCCTTTCTTTACCCTTCCCCATATTGGAAAAAATTTTGAAAAAACACGAATGCATTTTTAAAAAAATTTTTTTTTAAAAAAATTTTTTTTAAAAAAAGGGAAAAGTAAAATTTAAAAATTTAACTAACTGTGCTCCCAACTCCTGCACCGGCCTTTAAAGAAAATGGCAGTATTTTGTCCGCGGCCCTTTCGCTTTGTCCTTGCCCCTCCCTTGATTGACAGGTTGGAAGGCCTGAATAGCGGGTCATTTCTCCTTCTCCAGCACCACGTCCCCTTGCTGTCCAGTCCATAAAGCCTGGCGGATGTAAGTCCCAGCATGCGTTTTTTAGAAAATTGGCGCACAAACAGGCCAACCCCACAGATCTAGGGATCCACTTTGTTGATTGGAGTGGGAAAACCCCTAAAAGGGGTTTTGGCCTTTTATGCCGAAGGATTTCCACAAAGCGCCCTTTCCTAGAAGTTGTAGTTAAAAAAAGCCTTTCCCCTGTCAAAGTTTTTGTGGGTAGGTTTAAAAGATGTCATGGGGGAAAGGGGGAAAGGTTTCAACCCACAAAAAAAAGTTTAGGTTGGCGGTGGTGTCCATGTTGGTTGGGAAATTAGTTTTTTATTAAACAAAACCCTTCACCAAAACTTGTGTGTCCAAAAGCCACCCTCAGAAACCCTTATTAAAGCCAACATTAACGTAATAAATCTAATTGGCATTAACAAGGGCCTGAGGATCACCTGAAGTAGCCCTTGTAATTTGAAAAAAAGGGTCCGCTTTGGTGGTTTGCGGATCCACATGTTTCCCTCCAGGCCCCACCACAGTTTGGGAAAAATGCAAAACCTTTCAAAAAACAGAGGCTTTATTTTTCCATTCCCCCATGATTTGGGGGAAAAAACATGTAGCTCCCCAAAATGCGGACGATGGGTTCATGTCTCGGAATTAGTTTCCAAACAGCCGAGAAATTGCAGCAGAAAATTGCAAATCCTTCATTGAAAGTCGGTTGCAGAAAAACGCAGCGGTTACGCAAACGTTCCTCTGCTGAAACAGCGCAGGGATCCGTTTTTATCTGCCCTTCAATGGTGGCCTCACAGCTTCCCGTTGGAGCTTGAATGAATCCCGACTCCTAGATAATTCCGGGAAAACTGCGGATTCTTCTCCCGAATTTTCCCCACAGATGATGTGGGGAATTTGGACCTCGCTCCCGCCCTTTCGGTCCAATGCGACGCTTTTTGCTTTGGGGCGCCTCTCTTCACGGCCTCTTCTTGCGATCTGCCCCCCTTTTAAATGAATGCCCAATCAACGTCCGGGTGGAAGGTTTATTATGTGCAAAAGCGGGGGGCCAACCGAAAAAAATTTACAACCCCTTTCCTAACAAAAAAGAACCCGGGGATTTTAACATTTAAAAATTTCCCTACCCCACAAAAAAAATTTTTTAGGGCCCCAAATTTTAAGAAGGGGTTATTTTAAAAAGCTCCCTTTTGTTTCCCCCAAAACCCCCGCGGGAAAAACCCCTTTTTTCCCTTGCAAAAAAAAAGGGTAAAACCCTGGGATCATTAATCCCCCTTTGGAAAAAAAAAGGGATCCCCCTTTTCGGACCACTTTTTTTCCCCAGGCCCCCCTTTTGGGGCTGAAATCCCATTCAGGGTTTAACCCCTAAATTTAAAATGTATTTAAATGCAACAGGGGGTTTCTGGTTTTTTGGGGGAAAAAGGGAAAAAATTTGAGAAAAATTTTTGAAATTTTCTTTGAACCCGGTTGAGGAAAAAAAGAAAGGTTTTCCTGTGGAAAACCACTTTTGTTTGCCTGGTCCTAAGCTTAA
This sequence comes from Oophaga sylvatica, assembly GCA_033576555.1. Lineage (NCBI taxonomy): Eukaryota > Metazoa > Chordata > Amphibia > Anura > Dendrobatidae > Oophaga > Oophaga sylvatica. Next base: position 480,515,686 of record JARQOD010000003.1, on the reverse strand, counting down.
TTGGATTTTGGTAATTACTTGGGAAAATTAAATCTCATTCCCCCTGAAAAGATAGGGGAAAGGTTTTGGGAACCCCAAAACCCCTTTGTTTGGCCCCTTTTAAAACCTCTTTTGGGGGGAATGAAATAACGTGGTTTACAGGATTATGTAAATTCTAAAAAAAAATTTCAATTAAAAAATTTTGCGGTTTCCTCGGGGGAAACCCTTTTTAAAGGGGCAACAAAAAAACAAAAACCGGGGACCCCCCCCATGGGTAAAAAAAACTTCCCTTATTATATCCCCCAAATATTATTTTTTTGGAAAAAGAAAAATTTTGTTAACAAAACTTTTTCTTGGCCAAATTGAACATTTTGGGGCCTCGGATAAAAAATTTTCTTATTTTTTGGTTTTTTTTTTGGGCCCTTGGGGGAAGAGACCGGATTTGGTTTGAAAGTTGAATTTGTTCCCACTTTTCATTACCCAAAAATTAAAGGTATAAAAAACCATGAGGACTTAAGGGTCTAAAATTTTTCTATCTACTGGTAACACGGTCGAAGAACCCCCATTTTTTTCCTATATAAAAATGGAGGTACAAAATGTACCCCATTTTTAAAGGGAAAACTAAAACCACTTTGAAAAAGCGACAAATGGACAGCGACATTTTTTTTTATCAAAAATGAAAAAGGAGAATCAAATTCCCCAAAAGGATCTGGATTAAAAACCCCAATTCTTCAACCTAAAACCCCCCATTATGCAAAAAACCCTTTGTAAAGGGGAAACTTCTGAAAGGGACAAAAGGAAAACCAAATTTTTTTAATGTCTGCTACAGTAAGGAGTAAAGCCCAAAGGGGCCCAATTTTGAAAACTCTGGGGGGAAAAACTTACAGAAAGCCCCAGAGAAAAAATTACAACAATACTATAAAAAAACAAAGGATTTTTCTGATTCATAAAAAGGAAAAAAAAAATACACGACTGGCCTCCTTTCCCGGGGACTCTATACAAACAGATACAAAACAAAACCTGACAACTCTGACAACCACTCCATTCCAGACACAAAAGCATCTAACTGTGTCATCAATCTCTCAGATTACAAACCCAACAAAGTGGAGCTTGCCGTGCTTTCTAGAGGACTCTCATTTTGTCCTACTAAGGCCCTGGATAAAACCGAATACTTGCAGTGATATGGAACATTTTTTCAGGAGACTGCGCCTGAGGGAATACTTCAATGATACAGAAGATCCAGAAAACACTCGGACTGAAGGAAAGGGATCCCAACAACCAAGAAGAGGTCAGACTGGACACCTCCACCTGGACGTAACCCCCATTTGGATAAATATATAGACTCATTCAGACATTTGATAAAATCCACCATTATAGCCACCAACAAGAGACAAGCATCCAACATCAGTGCCCAGGAGAGAAAGGCCATACAGTCTCTGAAAACCAACAAAGAAATCATCATTAAACCTGCTGACAAGGGAGGTGCAATAGTCATGATGAACACATCAGACTATATTAAGGAAGCAAACAGACAACTTACGGACACACGCTACTACAGAAAACTGGAGTCGGACCCTACACAGGACTATTACAAGGAACTAAGCAAGTTGGTATCTTGTCTGTCTGACAAATCCATAAGAGCTGATGACCTGATACCAGAAAAGTCCAAGAACAGGGACATTTTACATGCTTCCCAAAATCCACAAAGCTGGGAATCCAGGGAGGCCGATTATTTCATGTGTGGACACCCTTACTGAGCAGGTATCTGGATGGGTAGAGGGCATTCTTAAACCCTGGTAAAGGTACACCCAGCTACATTCAGGACACAACTGACCTACTGAATAAACTAGCAGCAATAGGTTCCCCTACCAGAAGGAACCATCCTGGCCACCATGGACGTGGAATCTTTGTACTCTAATATCCCACACCAGGATGGATTAAATGCCTGCAAAGTCTTCATGGGAAACACCGGGAATGTGCTGATCTGTGGTGAAACTCACAAAATTTATCCTCACCCACAATTACTTTGAATTTGACAACAAGATCTATCTTCAGAGACTGGCACAGCTATGGGAAGTAAAATGGCTCCACAGTATGCAAATCTTTTCATGGCCAAGCTTGAAAGCGACTTTTTGTCCTCATGTCCCATCAGGCCTCGGGCCTACTACCGCTACATTGATGACATTTTAATCATCTGGACGGAGTCTCAACAACAGCTAAAGACGTTCCATGAACAGTTCAACCAATTTCATCCAACCATCAATTAACACTCAACTACTCCAGCACTGAAATTAACTTTTTAGACACCACCATTAAGCTAAAGAACAATGAAATAGAGACATCCCTGTATCAGAAGCCAATTGACCGTCCAACATACCTTAAATGGGACAGTTTCCATCCAAAACACATAAAAAACTCTATAGTCTACAGCCAAGCCATCAGATACAACCGTATATGTTCCAACCCCATGGATAGAGATGAAACCCTTGGTCGCCTCAGAAAGACTTTTTTGAACCAGGGCTACCATCCAAGAACAATTGAAAACCAAATTACAAGAGCCACCAGAATATCAAGGAATCACCTGCTACATTACAAAACTAAAGAAGAAAATAACCGGGTGCCTCTAGTGGTCACCTACAATCCAAATCTGGAGATGCTAAGGGGAGCTGCACGGAAACTACAACCTTTACTACAAAAAGATGCCCGATTACAATCCATATTTCCAGACCCCCCACTACTATGTTTTAGGCAGCCCCCAAATCTAAGAAGCATCATTGTCAGAAGCTCCCTGTCCTCCCCAACAGCTGCAGGAACCTTTCCTTGCAAACAGAAGAAGTGTAAAACATGTGCATCTATAATGACCACGGACAAGATAAAGATACCCAACTCCCATCAGGACTACAAGATCCCAGGTACTTTCAGCTGCATCACATCTAATGTGGTGTACCTAATTATATGTACTAAATGTCCAACTGGGGGCCTGTATGTGGGGGAGACCGGGCAAAAACTGAGAACAAGGATGAATTCTCATCGCCACACGATAAGAGAAAAAAGAATGGATTTACCTGTGGCAAAACACTTTTGTATGCCTGGTCATAGCATAATGGATATGGAATTACTGGTATTAAAATCTAACTTCAAATCTGAGAAAGATAGAAAGGTTTGGGAATACAAACTTATGATGACCTTTGACACTCTTAGTGCTGGAATGAACGTGTTCACATGGATTCATGTCATTCTATATCAATTAAGGAATCTGCGTCTCTGACCTTCTAGGGGCATCAAAACACAACACCAGACCCCAATCAGAGGGTAATAAAACTCTCTCCTTATCTATGATCTGTTCCAATATTTATGTTCATTCCTCTGCCGTAATGACAGTTCTGCTTCACATCACTTGTCTTACCTATTGCACTATTCCTGTGTCCTCTTGTGTATATATATATATGTGATTCTTCAGTTTTTGTTTTAGTCTTTGCCTGATGAAGAGACCGGAGTAGTCTCGAAAGCTTGCAATTTGTTACCATCTTTTCAGTTAGCCATTAAAAGGTATCAACCACTGAGGACTCTCAAGTCTAAATATTTTTCTATCTACTGGCTAACAGGTACGAAGATACACATCTTTCCTATAATTAATTACTATTAATAAAGTGTTTAAACAAAATAAAATAAAGAATAAAATAAAAATATATAAAAAAAATAAATTAAACTTTTCAGTTAACATTTAATATACAGTTTACAAACGTCTAAAATGGTGGGAGGGGGAAAATAAATAAAGCAGACGAAAAAATAATAAAATAAGGTCGGGGTGTAAAATAAATAAAGCAGACGAAAAAATAATAAAATAAGATCAGGGGTGTAAAAAATAAAGCAGACGAAAAAATAATAAAATAAGGTCAGGGGTGTAAAATAAATAAAGCAGACGAAAAAAAAATAAAAATAAGGTCAGGGGTGTAAAATAAATAAAGCAGACGAAAAAATAATAAAATAAGGTCAGGGGTAGTGTTGAGCGATACTGCTCGATATCTAAAAATATCGGATCGGAATGGTATCGCCGATATCAATAAATATCGGCGATATCCGATTCCGATACCGGAAGTCCCATGTAAGTCTATGGGAACAAAATATCGCAACTAAAAAAAAACCTTTATTTCCTTGTAAACACTAAATATACACACATAGAATACATATATATATATATATACATGTCATTGTGACTATATATATACATATATGTATAGTTTATGCACTTCTACATAGTAAAATATCCTCTGATTCAATTGCCGGGTAAAGCCGGCTTCTGTGAAAAGACAGAAGCACCCGACATGAAATGACACTTGGTGTACATAGGGTTAACCATGTCTTTTCATGTCGTTTGCAATCTGATTTGCACAAACAATTACATCAGTCTATGTGTGCAAAATTTCACACCTGTAGGGGTTAATTAAAGGTGTAAATTCGTTGTAAAAAAAACGGACTTTTTTGCTATGAATTTACACCTTTAATTAACCCCTACAGGTGTGAAATTTTGCACACATAGACTGATGTAATTGTTTGTGCAAATCAGATAGCAAAGGACATGAAAAGACATGTTTAAAGGGTATGCCACACTAAACAATATCGCTAACGGGATCGCTAAAAAACGTCACTATTTGGCGATCCCGTTAGCGATATTGTTCAGTGCGGCAGCTTCCAGCGACGAGCTTCCTGCTGTGATCTCGCTCGTCGCTGGAATCGTTCCGGACCCTATTTCATCGCTGGCGCTCCCGCTGGGTAAGTATCTAATCACTGTGTGGCACCTTTTCTTAGCGATTTAGCGGTACTTTTGTACCGCAAAGTCGTTAAGAAGATCGCTAACGGCGATAGCGTCGTTAACTATATCGCTAAATGTGGCCGCATTTAGCGATATAGAAACAATCCCGCTAGCGATCTCATTAGTATGCAACGCTAACGAGATCGCTAGCGGGATAGCTTAGTGTGGCAGTACCTTTACCCTATGTACACCAAGTGTCATTTCATGTCGGGTTCTGCATTTTCACAAAAGCCGTCAATTGAATTAGCGGCTATTATACTATGTAGAAGTGTATGAACTATAAATATAAATATATATATATGTGTCACAAATTCAATGACATGTATATATATATATATATATATATATTATATATATATATATATATATATATGAGGTGTAAAATTGTTTAAAAAAAATGCGTGGGCTCCCGCCCTATTTTCGCAACCAGACAGACAAAGCCAGCGAATGGGGGCAGATAATAATAGCCCAGAGAGGGACAATTATTTTTAGCCCCCCCTGGCTACTAACATCTGCCCCCAGACACCCCAGAAAAGACAAATCTATAATTAGATTCGTCCTTTCTGGCACTTTGCCCGTCTATTCCCATTGCCCTGTAGCGGTGGCGAATGGGTTAATATGGGGTTAAAGCCACATTGCAATTGAAAGGTGACCTTAAGCCAGGTTAATAATTGAGAGCTGTCAATTAGACAACTATCAATTATTAATCCTATTGCATGAAATAAAAATAAAACACACACACTTTAATTAAAAATCATTTTAATGAAATAAAGACACATGTTTTTGACCATCTTTTATTTGACTGCAAAAACCATTTCCTGTAATAAAATAAAAATAAAAAAGCAAAATTATTCTTACCTATCCCATGCACAGTCAGGTCCCACGGTGTAATCCTTCAGAAAGGGTTAATGTTTACTGCAGGGACCGCAGCTAATGCTGCAGCCTCACAGTAAACCCCCAAATGAATGAGTTCCTCTCCTGGCTGACAGGAGAGGAAGTGAAAAGCTTAATTGATTGCTTTCCACTTTCACTTCAGGTCAGCCAGGGACACAATCAGTGACGTCAGAGGGAACTGATTAACAAAAATAGGGGTTCCCTTCGAATAAAAAATGGCGTCGGGTCCCCCCTATTTTTGTTAACCAGCCTGATGAAGCAGACCGCTGAGGCCTGGATTTTCAGGCTGTTAAGGAGCCAAGATCCATGGACCTTGCCAGCCTGATAATACCAGGCCACAGCAGTCTGCATATCTTGGCTGATTAACAAAAATAGGGGATCCCCTCAAAAAAATTGGCGTGGGGTCCCCCCTATTTTTGTTAACCAGCCAGATGAAGCAGACCGCTGAGGCCTGGATTTTCATGCTGTTAAGGAGCCAAGATCCATGGACCTTGCCAGCCTGATAATACCAGGCCACAGCAGTCTGATATCTTGGCTGATTAACAAAAATAGGGGATCCCCTCGAAAAAAATTGGCGTGGGGTCCCCCCTATTTTTGTTAACCAGCCAGATGAAGCAGACCGCTGAGGCCTGGTTTTTCAGGCTGGTAAGGATCCAATATCCATGGACCTTGCAAGCCTGATAATACCAGGCCACAGCAGTCTGCTTAGCTTGGCTGGTTAACAAAAATAGGGGATCCCCTCGAAAAAAAAAACGGCGTAGGGGTCCCCTATTTTTGTTAACCAGCCAAGTAAAATGCAGACTGCTGCGGCCTGGTATTAAAAGACTGTCAAGGCCCATGGATTTTGGCCCTCAACAACCTGATAATACCAGGCTACAGCAGCCCCACATTTGGCGCATCAAAAGATGTGCCAATTGTGGCACTTTACCCGGCTCTTCCACTGCCCTGTAGCGGTGGCAAGTGGGGTAATAAGGGGTTAATGTCACCGTTGATTGCACGGTGACAATAAGCCCGGTTAATAATGGAGAGGTGCCCAATAAACACGATCATTATTAATCCCAAAGTTATTAAATGTATAAAAAAAAGACAAAGCAAGAAAAAAGTTTTTAATGAAATAAAAGAGACAACACAGTTTTCATTAATTTTATTATACACTCATTCCTGCGACGCCATCGATCTCCTGTAAAAAAAGAAAAAAAACAAACCAACAGTATACCACCTGTCCGACGCAGTCCATAGTAACGACAGTCCCACGACGATCCAGCTCTGCTACATCGCAATGACAGGCGGAGCCTGTCATCGCAACGCAGCACAGCTGATTACCTGCTTCCCCGGCGGTGACGTCATCGGACTGACTGCTTTACGGCCGGGATTACCCAGCAGTCACTGCAGTTATCGCGAGAAACTGCATGTGACCGCCGGGGAAAGATGATGGCGGCCATGAAGCAGTCCAGCCCGTGACCGCCGGAGATCTTCTGCCAGGTAAGTGCCGCTGACTCATGACAGACCCGACCGACGGACACTGACAGTGACAGTGACAATCCCGATTCTGGTATCCGATAAGACGAAAATATCGGAACTAAGTATCGAAAGGCCGATAGAGCTAATATCGGCCGATACCCGATACTTGCGGTATCGTATCGCTCAACACTAGTCAGGGGTGTAAAATAAATAAAGCAGAAAAAAAAAAAAGGTCAAAAAACATTATCAAACAACATCTCAAACAATATGTACCTTGAATCCAAATATTCCGAAGATCCAAATCAAAATGGGGATGGATAGTGCTCTAGCGGGATCGCAAAACCCACCACTGCGCCACAAACAAGATCGCAAAACTCCAACACACGATACTATCCTCGCAACAACGCACAAAGAGTCACCCACAAAGCGCTCTGGAAACACTGGATGGGGGCGCAGTTATTATAGCTGAGGTGATGTTGTGGTCACCAATCGGAGCTGAAGGGCGTTAATGAAAGAAAAGAAAGTCCCGCTTGCGCCGCTGACTAATGCGTCGTCAACGAGGTCGCACATCGTTCACAAAAGGTGCCAGACACAGCGATTCAGGCTCACCAGCGGGACGCCAACGATCAAAATACGGTCCAGAACTCTAGTGAACGATCAGCGAGATCACAGCAGGGCCACGTCGTTGCTACATGCCACACACAACAACGTCACTAACGAGATCGCTAAATAGTGACGTTTTTTAGCGATCTCGTTAGCGTTCTTGTTTAGTGTGGCATACCTTTAGTCTGCTTCTGAAAATTTGAAACCAGCTTACTCCTTGTCAGGATCCTCAACTTACAAGTAGTCACAGGACTGAGCTTAGCTTCTGTTCACTTACCTTGTACAAAACCACCAAACCACGTCACTTTCTAGAACCCACTCAAATATGTTCTGTGAATAGTCTCACAGCCTTCCTTAAGCTTGCTATATGTCACCTAGTATCTAACTCACCATTAACCCTCAATAAACACTCTGACACAGTCTTAAGTCAGCCAGCTTTCCCTGTGCCTCTAATTAGAGATCTTTAAAAACAAGGTATTTTTCACATTAGCACTTGTATAAAATTCAACAAAAATAGAAATTTTGCGCTAGAGAAGTGGGGATAATATATACCAGATAGTGAAAAAAAGTATATACTTTTTATAATAAGTTAACGACTATATATATAAATATGTAATATAGATCCAAATACCACTTATAATATATATGTCCGTGGTTAGATGAATAAAACCCTCTTGTCCATAAATCCTGATAGCGATCCACAAAGAAGCAGTGTTCAGAAAGATGTATTCACTGTAAACAAAAGTTCCTCTCACCAAATGTGTAGAAATTCTCTGGCCAAAACTATACGTAGCTATGGGAGTATATCCCCCTAGTTGGCAGGTCCTGATGGTGTCCGAAGAAGTAGTATTGACGTGGCTTGAGTAAATGAATAAATACAAAACTTACAGAAGGGAAGACCTCCTCTGTTGGGGGCACCGTCCGGCCGGTGGCAGAAGCCCAAGTGTTATGCCGTGTTGAAGAGACTGTCAGGGATGACGAAGGAATCAGAAGCATTCTGAAATGCGTAGGATATTGGTCTCTTGTGCGCTCCATAGCCGGTCACATGTCTTTGACACATAACAGTGACGTCACGCAAGGTCCTGCAGCTTGACTGCACCTTGCCGGCTCTTATTCACTGCTTCTGCCGACGTTGACAGTCTCTTCAACGCTGTATAACACTTGGGCTTCTGCCACCGGCCGATGCCCCCAGCAGAGGAGCTCTTCCCTTCTGCCAGTTTTGTATTTATTCATTTATTCAAGCTACGTCAATACTCCTTTGGACACCATCAGGACCTGCCAACTAGGGGGATATACTCCCATAGCTACGTACAGTTTTGGCCAGAGGAATTTCTGCACATTTGGTCAGAGGAACTTTTGCTTACAGTGGATACATCTTTCTGAGCACTCTTTCTTTGTGGATTGCTATTAGGATTTATGGACAAGAGGGTTTTATTCATCTAACCACTGACATATATATTATAAGAGGTATTTGGACCTAAATTACATATTTATATATATAGTGAATAACTTATTATAAAAAGTATATACTCTTTTGTCACTATCTGGTATATATTATCCCCACTTCTCTAGCGCAAAATTTCTATTTTTGTTGTATTTGATATCTAAAATTGGGCAACAGGGAGGTATTGCCCATTTTTTTGCAGCTTTTGATTTTGGGTTGGTGTGTTTGCGCCTGGTGTTACTTTTTCGTCACTTGTATAAAATTACCTACAATTCTCATGCTAATCACACATCTGTTTTTCTTTCTCTTCATTCAACAGACAGTTTCTTTGAAACTCCGATGATGAAAAGGAGTCTCAAATCCAGTTCATCACTGACATTGACTCAATGGGCTGCATTGCACTGTTGTATCTCTACCTCCTGCTTATTTCAATGCCCCTCCTTCCTTGAAGAAGAGTGTCATTAGTGATGATTTGTCACTAGTGATAAGTGACTGGATTGTTTTGCTTTCCTTTGATTGACCTTTCTCTGAAGGCCCTCTGAACACAAGCAAGAAAAGAAAACACAATGATCAGGTGTTGTCTATTTTGATTCATATTCAATGTGTTTTCTTCTTTTGCCAGCATTCAGAGAGACTTTAAAGCAGTGAATACTGATTGAACACTGGCAAGGAGAGAGAACACTCTAAACAGTTGGACAGTTATAGGAGAGATGAATGGACTAGCCCCATCACCAATATCATTCTATTTCAAGGTAGGAGGATCATTGAAACAGGCAGAAAAAGGGATAGCATAGTGCAGGAACGGCCCAAACGGTGAACATCAGTGTTGGCATTCCATTTGAGACTCTCAATATCAAAGGAAATGAAAAAAATAAATGAAGTGGAGGTTGCAAGGGAATATTAAACAAGTGTCAATTTGAAAAATGTTTAATTTTAAAGATAGTTAGTCAGAGACATAGATCAAGATATAGAATAACCCCTGTAAACTGTTGCACATCCTTTCAGATGATTCAGGCAGTTTTTAAATCAAAATAGAGAATTGATGTGAGCATGAGGTGAGGTTGGAAAACTCAAATATGTTTCATCTTCTTAATGTTGCTATGTGATTTAAATAAAACAATATAAAATCAATAAAAAGATCCAGTTTCTCAGGCTCATTGGTGTGTGGATTTTTCATCCTCATTAAAAGGTATATTAGAGGAGCAGCTATCTCCAAAACAATTATTGTCTTGATAGCTCAACTGATTATCTATTACACTGTTCCATTCTTAAATGTACTTTAACACCTTTTTTGGTATAAAACATTAAATGTAAAAAGATGATAAGTTAAAGTCTGACAGTCACACAACTGCAATCACGACATTTAAGTAACTTTGCAAACTCCTCTGCTCTACAGATAAAAGACTTTGATTATACGGTTCCTGCAATTTTCTGCTCTTAGACAAATAATGGATATAATATATTATTTTTGAAAGCTTGCAGTTTTAATACTTTTGCAAAAGTATAACTGAATAACTCACCATACTGAATACACGGTCTACTTAAGAAGGTTCTGTAATAACATTTGCCAGCTAAAAAATGAACAGTGGAGTATAAAAATATTATTTGTCCGTCCAACATTTTCTGCCAAGTACATAAAGTAGTTAATCAAACCAAAAAGACATAAAGAAATGATGAAAGCAAAAAATTCAATACTACTACAAGAGATGAGAGATGAGTGGATCAGTTGAAGTTCAAATTCACCCGAGTCACCAAGTTTCCCTCCATTATTTGATTTAAGGCAAATAAATTTCATGTGAATCTCAATACTTCTAAACCTTTAAGTACTTTGAAAAGATACAAATCGGTGAAAATATACAAATACTACTTTAAGGTCTCCTAATAGTGCATTGTACTCATTTTGAGATCTTTAACTCAACACAGCATTATTAAGGTCCAAGAGACCTCAAATTATCTGGCTAGGGAAATAAGGATATTAGCTGATGTCAACCAACAGCCTATTTAACAAATACTGCTTAATCAGACTTTAAATGCTACTTAAATTGCATTAGTAAGTCAAAAATTATCCCTTTTTGGGTCAATTGCCTTGCTGCTGTTTACACAGTCAGTTTGCACTGGCTATGTAAATAGAAGAAGATGTGTTTTTTTCACATGGGCTACTGCAAAAAAAAATCCTTTTTTGAGACTACCAATAGCTGTTTACTTTGATAAATGAAGAAGTGATAGCTTTATTTAGTGAGAAAAAAACAGGTTTACTGTTTTAAAAGTGAAAAAGTAATTGCTTTTCAATTAGAAGTTAGATAAAAATATCCCAGTGTAAGGCCAGCAACAGAGACCCCAGGAGCAGTATAGCAATATAAAACACAGTGGACAGCCAGAAGATGTGCAGCTGCAAGGCAGTGTAATGGCAGCAGCGGAATCTGCAAAGTAATAAATTCTGAAAGAGCAGGTTTGGATGTGTCTGGCACTGTATTCCAGCAATGACAGCACCTTCACCAACATTATTACAGTATAGATGTTATGATGGACAGGGATTGATGTCCACCTGCGCATGTATCGGCCATCGGCTATGTTGATATCAAAACAGTGAGAAAACAGATGGCATGGCTTATTTAAGCATTGCAAACAGTCCTAGGTAAATGAAAGTCAGTATTAAACCATAACTAATTAATGTTTTACAAGTATGAGGTTTCAAATGCATGTAAAAAATAAACTGGTCCATTTTATTGTGACAAAGCCACAAGCTGCATAAATTACCTTCTCTGACATTACACTGGAGCCTGGACGTAATAATATGCCCATAGCAAACTTGGCGACTGGACAAATTTGCTGAGCCAGAAGTCCTTGGGTTTGTGACTCAAGGTATCTCCCAGAGAAAGTTCACAATTTAGGTATGACTAAACAGGACTGTTTAGTCGATGTCACTATGTTTGTTGAAGTGCAGCATGATGTCTCTATGGCAGATAAAATACAGATCCATCATGACAAATATACTGTATGTTACTAGTCCTGCTTTGGCTACATAGTGATAGCTCTAATATTGAAGCAGGCAGAGGTCATTGGATCTGGATGGAACACTGGGAGTCTCCTAGACTGTGGTGCAGTTGACAGGTGCCTGCTCGGTAAAAAGCTTGGCAAAGCACATAACACAACTTTTCCTTGTAATAAGCCAATTTGGGCTCATTTTCAGAAAGAGGAAAAAATTCCTGCCTTTTTGATTTTTTTTTGCGACGGTCTAAAAGCATTGGCAGTCATCCATTTGTGTGAGGGTAACAATAACCCTGTCATCCCACAAGTATTCCAGCATACAACTTGCTAAGCTGGCCATCATTATCATTCTTATCATATCACTGCATTTGTTGGTTGTCACTGCCAGCTTCATTGTCATCATTTTCATTCTAATACTTAAGGGTATGCCACACTAAACGAGATCGCTAACGAGATCGTTAAAATACGTCACTATTTAGCGATCTCGTTAGTGACGTCGTTGTGTGTGGCATGTAGCAACGATGTGGCCCCTGCTGTGATCTCGTTGATCGTTCACTAGGTTCTGGACCGTATTTTGATCGTTGGCGTCCCGCTGGTGAGCCTGAATCGCTGTGTTTGGCACCTTTTGTGAACGATGTGCGACCTCGTTGACGACGCATTAGTCAGCGGCGCAGGCGGGACTTTGTTTTCTTTCGTCAACGCCCTTCAGCTCCGATTGGTGACCACAACATCACCTCAGCTATAATAACTGCGCCCCCATCCATTGTTTAAAGAGCACTTTGTGGGTGACTCCAACGGTGATTTGTGCGTTGTTGCGAGGATAGTATCGTGTGTCGGAGTTTTGCGATCCTGTTTGTGGCGCAGTGGTGGGTTTTGCGATCCTGTCTGAGTCGCTAGAGCACCATCTTCCCCATTTGGATTTGGATCTTCAGGATATTTGAATTCAAGGTACATATTGTTTGTGATGTTGTTTGATACGTTTTTTGACCTTATTTTTTTTTCGTCTGCTTTATTTATTTTACACCCCCCACCATTTTAGACATTTGTAAACTGTATTTTAAATGTTAACTGAAAAGTTAACAAACATTTTTTTTTTGTTTATTTTTTTTTATTTTATTCTTTATTTTATTTTGTTTAACCCCTTCAAGACCCAGCCTATTTTGACCTTAAAGACCTTGCCATTTTTTGCAATTCTGACCAGTGTCCCTTTATGAGGTAATAACTAGGAACGCTTCAACGGATCCTAGCGATTCTGAGATTGTTTTTTCGTGACATATTGGGCTTCATGTTAGTGGTAAATTTAGGTCGATAATTTTTGCGTTTATTTGTGAAAAAAATGGAAATTTGGTGAAAATTCAGAAAATGTTGTAATTTTCAAATTTTTAATTTTTATTCTGTTAAACCAGAGAGTTATGTGGCACAAAATAGTTAATAAATAACATTTCCCACATGTCTACTTTACATCAGCACAATTTTGGGAACAACATTTTTTTTGTTAGGAAGTTATAAGGGTTAAAAGTTGACCAGCGATTTCTCATTTTTACAGCAAAATTTACAAAACCATTTTTTTTTAGGGACCACCTCACATTTGAAGTCACTTTGAGGGGTCTATATGGCAGAAAATACCCAAAAGTGACACCTTTATAAAAAACTGCACCCCTCATGCTACTCAAAACTACATTCAAGAAGATTATTAACCCTTCAGGTGCTTCACAGGAACTAAAGCAACGTGGAAGGAAAAAATTGACATTTTAATTTTTCCAACAAAAATTTTCTTTTAGCATCAATTTTTTCATTTTTACATGGCCATCAGGATAAAATGGATCCTAAAATTTGTTGGGCAATTTCTCCTGAGTACACAGATACCTCATATGTGGTCATAAACCACTGTATGGGCGCACGGCAGGGCTCAGAAGGGAATGGAGCGCCATTTGACTTTTTGAATGGAAAATATGCTGGAATATTTAGCGGTTGCCATGTCACATTTGGAGAGTTCCTGTGTGCCTAAACATTGGAGCTCCCCCACAAGTGACCCCATTTTGGAAACTAGACCCCCTAAGGAACTTATCTAGATGCATAGTGATCACTTTGAACCCCCAGGTGCTTCACAAACTGATCTGTAAAAAAAAGAAAGTACTTTTTTTTCACAAAAATTTTCTTTTAGCCTCAGTTTTTTCATTTTCACATGGGCAACAGTATAAATTGGATCCTAAAATTTGTTGGGCAATTTCTCCTGAGTACACAGATACCTCATATGTGGTCATAAACCACTGTTTGGGCGTCACGGCAGGGCTCAGAAGGGAAGGAGCGCCATTTGACTTTTTGAATGGAAAATATGCTGGAATATTTAGCGGTTGCTATGTCGCATTTGGAGAGTCCCTGTGTGCCTAAACATTGGAGCTCCCCCACAAGTGACCCATTTTGGAAACTAGACCCCCTAAGGAACTTATCTAGATGCATAGTGAGCACTTTGAACCCCCAGGTGCTTCACAAATTGATCCGTAAATAAAAGAAAGTACTTTTTTTTCACAAAAATTTTCTTTTAGCCTCAGTTATTTTCATTTTCCCATGGGCAACAGTATAAATTGGATCCTAAAATTTGTTGGGCAATTTCTCCTGAGTACACAGATACCTCATATGTGGTCATAAATCACTGTTTGGGCGCACGACAGAGCTCAGAAGGGAAGGAGCGCCATTTGACTTTTTGAATGGAAAATATGCTGGAATATTTAGCGGTTGCTATGTCGCATTTGGAGAGTCCCTGTGTGCCTAAACATTGGAGCTCCCCCACAAGTGACCCCATTTTGGAAACTAGACCCCCTAAGGAACTTATCTAGATGCATAGTGAGCACTTTGAACCCCCAGGTGCTTCACAAATTGATCCGTAAATAAAAGAAAGTACTTTTTTTTCACAAAAATTTTCTTTTAGCCTCAGTTATTTTCATTTTACATGGGCAACAGTATAAATTGGATCCTAAAATTTGCTGGGCAATTTCTCCTGAGTACACAGATACCTCATATGTGGTCATAAACCACTGTTTGGGCGCACTGCAGGGCTCAGAATGGAAGGAGCGCCATTTCACTTTTTGAATGGAAAATATGCTGGAATATTTAGCGGTTGCCATGTCGCATTTGGAGAGTTCCTGTGTGCCTAAACATTGGAGCTCCCCCACAAGTGACCCCATTTTGGAAACTAGACGCCCTAAGGAACTTATCTAGATGCATAGTGTGCACTTTGAACCCCCAGGTGCTTCACAGAAGTTTATAACGCAGAGCCGTGAAAATAAAAAATCATTTTTTTTTCTCAAAAAATGATTTTTTAGCCCACTGTTTTTTATTTTCACAATGGTTACAGGAGAAATTGGACCCAAAAGTTGTTGTCCAGTTTCTCCTGAGTACGCTAGTACCCCATATGTGGGGGGGAACCACTGTTTGGGCACACGTCAGGGCTCGGAAGGGATGTAGTGACGCTTTGAAATGCCGACTTGATGGAATGGTCTGCGGGCATCTTGTTACGTTTGCAGAGCCCCTGATGTGCCTAAACAGTAGAAACTCCCCACAAGTGACCCCATTTTGGAAACTAGACCCGGCAAAGAACTTATCTAGATGTGTGGTGAGCACTTTGAACCCCCAAGGGCTACACAGAAGTTTATAACGCAGAGCCGTGAAAATATAAAATCATTTTTTTTCCACAAAAATAATTTTTAGTCCCCAATTTTTTTTCCAATGTTAACAGGAGAAATTAGAACCCCAAAGTTGTTGTGCAATTTTTCCCGAGTACGCTGATACCCCATATGTGGGGATAAACCACTGTTTGGCCATACGTCGGGGCTTGGAATAAAGGGAGCACTGTTTGACTTTTTGAACGCAAAATTTGCAGGAATCAATGGTGGCGCCATGTCGCGTATGGAGACCCCTGATGTGCCTAAATAGTGGAAACCCCTCAATTCTAACTCCAACCCTAACCCCAACACACCCCTAACCCCAACCTAACCCCTACACACACCTAACCCTAATACAAACCCTAATCATAACCCTAACCCCAACACACCCCTAACCCTAATCCCAACTCTAACCATAAACCTAACTACAAGCCTAACCCTAATTCCAACCCTAACCCTAATTCCAACCCTAACCCTAATTCCAACCCTAACCCAAATTCCAACCCTAACCGTAATTCTAACCTTAACCCTAATGCTAACCCTAACCCTAGTTCTAAACCTAAGGCTGGGTTCATATTGCGTTTTACCAGCCCGTTCAACACGTAGCGTTGACCGGCTGGTAACGGTATAGCATAACCGATCGCGTTATGCTATACCCGCTAGCGCAGATGAATCAGCAGACAATCAGCCGCGGATCCGCAGCAAAATACGCCGCGGATCCGCGAAATTTCGCTGCTGATCTGCGGCGGATATCGCTGCGCATCCGCTGCTGATTTTGCTGCTGATCCGCCGCGGATCAGCAGCGAAATCCGCCGCGGATCCGCAGCAAAATACGCCGCGGATCCGCAGCGAAATCCTCAACGTGTGCACAGGGCTTAATAGGAAAAAAAAAAATCTTTATTTTTTTTTATTTGTCCCTACCTATGATAAAGGGGGGGTTCATTTACTTTTTTTTATTTTGATCACTGTGACAGTTTATCACAGTGATCAAAATACATTTTTGGACACTGGGGGGCGCATCTGCGCATGCGCCCGCCATTTCCAAGATGGCGGCGCCCATGAAGAGGCCCAGGCGGACGCCGGGACCGATCCAGGGACATCGGTGGATCGGGAGAGGTGAGTAGGGTGGTCGGAAGGTTAGGGTGGGGATCGGAAGGTGGGGGCATCAGGAGCAAAGGAGGAGGGGAGCGTTAGTGACGGTGGTGACTGATCGCTGCCATCTTTCGGTGGCGGCGGCCGATCGCCGCCGTGACTACGTGTGGGGGGGTCAGGTCCGGTGTCCAGCCATGGCAGATGCTATTGCAGCATCGGCCATGGATGGATTGTAATATTTCACCAATTAAATTGGTGAAATATTACAGATTGCTCTGATTGGCTGTTTCACTTTTAACAGCCAATCAGAGCAATTGTGGCCACGGGGGGTTAAGCCAACCCCCCTGTGGTGAAGCACAAAGGGTCCTGTAACTGCGGGTCGGGTGACCTTTGAGTGACCCCGGTCTCCCGGCCCGCAGGAACGCGATCCTTTCATGACACAGGGTATGCGTCACAGGTCGGATTGGCACCGACTTTCATGATGCATACGCTGTGTCAAAGGTCGGGAAGGGGTTAAACACTTTATTAATAGTAATTAATTAGTAGTTAACTTTTCTCTTCTTTACCGTACAGGTTGCACATAATGAACCTGTCCACCTCGGAGCGTGTGATTGTGGCAGTTGCACTATCAATGGAGGCAGATCGACAAGAAGAGGCGCGGGTGGAAGAGAGGCGCTCCAAGCGAAAGCGTCGCATGTGGACCAGAGAATGGCTGGAGCAGAGGTCCAGATTCACCCACATGCATCTAGTGAGGGAGTTGCAGGAGAAGAATCCGCAGGATTTCCGGAATTATCTACGGATGTCGGAGGATTCATTCAAGCTCCTACTGGAAGCTGTGAGGCCACTCATTGAACGGCAGGATACACGGATGCGTGCAGCTGTTTCAGCAGAGGAACGTTTGGCAGTAACGCTGCGATTTCTGGCAACCGGACGTTCAATGAAGGATTTGCAATTTTCTGCTGCAATTTCTCGATCGCTGCTTGGAGTACTAATTCCGGAGACATGCAACCCATCGTCCGCAGTTTACGGAGCTACATGCCATTTCCAAAATCAGTGGCGGAATGGCAAAATATTGCCTCTGATTTTGAAAGGATTTGGCAGTTCCCAAACTGTGGTGGTGCCTTGGATGGCAAACATGTGAGGATCACGCAACCAGCCAAAAGCGGATCCTTTTTTCATAATTACAAGGGCTACTTCAGCGTGATCCTCATGGCCCTTGTTAATGCCAATTATGAATTTATTAACGTTGATGTTGGCATTAATGGAAGGGTTTCTGACGGTGGCGTTTTGGAGCACACAAGTTTTGGTGAACGGTGATTTAATAATAAACTTAACTTGCCAACCAACATGGACACCACCGCCAACCTAAACTTTGTGTTTGTGGGTGATGAAGCCTTCCCCCTTCATGAGCATCTTGTGAAACCGTACCCACAAAAGACTTTGACAGGGGAAAGGCGGATTTTTAACTACAGACTGTCTAGGGCACGGCGCGTTGTGGAGAATGCCTTCGGCATAATGGCCAACCGCTTCAGGGTTTTTCACACTCCAATCAACATGAAGCTGGAATCGATAGACTCTGTGGTGTTGGCCTGTTGTGTGCTGCACAATTTTCTACGAAAACGCGATGCTGGTACTTACAGTCCGCCAGGCTTCATGGACTTGGACAGCAATGGTGACGTGGTGCTTGGAGAATGGCGTAAGAATGATCCCGCTATTGCAGGCCTTCAACCTGTCAATCAAGGCAGGAGCAAGGACGATGCGAAAGGCCGGCCGGGACAAGTACTGCCAATACTTTACGGGCCTGGTGCAGTGAGTTGGCAGCAGCAGATATAGTTTGATTTTGATAATGTTTTACTTTTGCCTTTTTTTAGCAATCTTTTTTAATAATAAAAAAAATTTATTTTAAAAATGCATTCGTGTTTTTTTTCAATTATTTTACCAATATGGGAGAAGGGATAATGATGGGTGAGATGTGGGGAGGGAGTAATGGGAATGGCAGCAAGACATGTTACCAGCAGCTGTAGTTTTTAAAATATTTTCTAATGTTTTTTGTTGTCTATATATTTTTTTACATTGTATCTACTTGTCACACACGTGGTCATGGGAATACCATCAGTCATAGGAGTTCATTGTTAAAAAAATAAAAAGAAAAAAATATCAAAAATGTACAATTATTTTAAAGGCCCATGGTCTCACTAGCGTTCAAACCTTATAATTAAAAATAACACATAATACACCACAGCTGCTTATATAAAGTTTAAATATAATATATATTTTTAGACATATATGAAAGATTAAAAAATTGTTATAAATCTATAAAAAAAATTTGGGAGGTAAAGGTCAACATTCACCAGGGAATCCCAGCTATTTACAGATATGTGACGCCATTGTGATCGCAAGGTGACGATTCTCACACGGTGCCCATCTATTCACAGATATGCGACGCCACTGTGATCGCAAGGTGACGATTCTCACATGGTGCCCCAGCTATTCACAGATATCCGACGCCACTGTGATCGCAAGGTGACGATTCTGACATGGAGCCCCAGCTATGCACAGATATGAGACGCCATTGTGATCTCCTAGCTTGGACCGTTATCTTGCGATCGCAACAGCATCTCATATCTGTGCTTGGCTGGGCGCATGGCTGCTGCGGTCACTTTTTGATCGCAATACCGTTTTGCGTTGCGAGTGTGGCCGCACGTACCGTGCGCACGCTGTGACGTCATGGCGCTGGCGTCGCCCAATGCGGTGTTGTTTGTAATATGGCGGCGAGACAGCGCGGGGCAAAATGGTCAGAGGCGGAGGTCTGTTTCTTAATAAAAAAAACAGATAACTGGGATTATCACTGTAGGCTACCTGTGGCGCATCCTATGCGCCACAAAAAGGTATGCCTGCAGAAAATCCGGCGGGGCCTGGCGAGGAGATTTCATGTGCAGCAGACCACACAGCAGATCCGCAAGAAGCTGGCGGACCTTCGGTACCGCTCCCGCGAGAGGGTCGCCAGCATCCGGGCCCAGCTACGCAGGCCTCTGAGTGAGTATTGATGAGGGTATCTGGAGAGGTTTGTTTTGTGGGTTATCTACCTATATCAATGCACCCGCAGTGATGTGAGTACCGGCAGTGATGGGCAGGCAGTGATGGGAGTACCGGCAGTGATGGGGCAGGCAGTGATGAGAGTACCAGTCGTGAGGGGGTTTACAGGCATAGATGGAAGTACTGGCAGTAACGGGAGGACCAATAGTGATGGGAGTACCAGCAGTGATGGGGCAGGCAGTGATGGGAGTACCAGTCGTGAGGGGGTTTACAGGCATAGATGGAAGTACTGGCAGTAACGGGAGTACCAGTCAGGGCCGGCGTCAGCACCCAGGCAAGTGCCGGGGCCCTGAGCAGGCAGGGTGGCCCACTCGCCCCGTCGGGCACCCCGGCGCCCGTTAGCGGTGTCAGCGCCGCTACTGGGCCCCCCCGCTTTCTCAGGGCCCCGGCAGAAGCCAGCGCAATAATTACCTCTCCCGTGCCACCGTTGCCGCAGCTCCGAGCTCTGTGTGTATCAGTGTGTGTGTGCCTGCGTGTGTGTCTGCCTGCCTGTGTGTATGTGAGAAAGTGCTGCCTGCGGTGCTGTATGTGTGATGTTGGTGGGTGGGGGGAGGCAGTGATGGTGGTGAGGAGGGGATGATGATGATGATGGGTAGGCAATGATAATGATGATATTAATGGGGAGGCAATGATAATGGGAAGGCAATGATGATGATATTAATGGGGAGGCAATGATGATGATAATGGGGATTCTGAATTGTATATTTCATTTACAGCACCACCTTCACCATCACCAGCTGTTCCACCGTCGCCAGCTACCCCTCCACCTCCATCATCTCCTTCCCCGGCTACCCCTCCACCACCATCATCACCTTACCTCTCAACCCCTTCAACTCCTTCACCTGCAGCAACCCCCCCTCCTGATTTGGTGTCTTCAAGCCCTTTACCTGATTATGGCTTCTCTCCAGCATCATCCCGTGACACGGATGCAGGCTCCCCATTAGGTAATTTACGCACATTATATAAGCTTCAGACAAGTTTGAGAACTTTGTAAGGTCTTATGTGTAATGGCTGTTGTGATATAATTTTTTTTTCTGTGTTTCCCTAGCCGGCGGAGCAACAGGTTCTGGGTGGGCAGTCAGTGGGTCGTCTGACGAAAACCGTAAGTGTTAATTAACATAACATGTACATGTTGATGTTGCAACAGAATTCACTATTAACTGTTATTTTTACCTCCACAGAAATCCCAACTGCCCAGGACCTGTTGCTGTCACACCGCCGGCTGATGGCGGCCATGACCAGCGCAATGGCATCAATGAACAGCGCGATGGCAGAGATGCAAACTGCCATGGGAGCTCTGCATCACCACGGGTGATGCTGGAGAGGGTATTTGCTGGACTCCGGGGCCCTCGTTAATTTTTTTTTTTTAATTATTTTGTATTTTGTTAATATTTTGTTTATAATTTTTTATTTTATTATGTTACTGTATTTTGTTTTTATTTACATTTTATTTATTTCCCATAAAAAAAATATATATTAATATATATGAAGATAATATATATTATATATTTAACGTTTATCTACGCAGGTGTGGTGTATTATTTTTTAGTATAAGGTTTTAGCACTAGTGTGACCAGGGGGCCTTTAAAAGAAATGTTAATTTTTGAAATTTTTTTCATTTAAATTTTTCCCTATGATGGAACACCTATGACAGCTGGTATTCCCATGTCCCCGTGTGCGACAAGTAGATACAAGTAGATGTAATAAAAATACAAATTTTTAATAGTTGTCAACAAAATTGTTGACATCACATAAGAATAAAAGACCACAATTCATTAGATAAATAAGATTTTTATTAAAAAAGGTAACAATGTAAAAAAAATATAGACAACAAAAAAAACTTTTGTAAAAAATTTTAAAAACTACAACTGCTGGTAAGATGGATCGTTACCATTACCACGTTGCCTCTGCGGTGTATAAAAATAAGGGGGAGCACCAACGTTTGGGTTTGCAGGATTTATCCCAATTGGGTTCGGCACAGGATTGTTGGGCCATGAGTAGTCCGGGTACTGCGGTCTTGGCATGACGACATAATTGTTATCCAGGTTTCCAAAAGACGCTTGAGTCAGTACCTCAAACATGAGTCTCTCTGCATGAACCCGCTGTACAGGATCCAGTGTAGGTAGCTTCTCATTAGCAAAGTATGCAAACCCTGTTATTTTAGTTTGGTCTTTTTCTGCCGTAAGCACTTTTTTCGCAATTTCAACCAATTCAGGAGTAGCCTAGGTGGGAGCCTTCCTTTTTCTGCCAGAAAGTGAAAGCCGGCTCCGCACAGATGAGGATGGTGGCTCAACTGCTTCTTCATCTTGGATCAATGCCATGCTGTCTTCTTCAGTTGGAGGTGTGGAGACAGCTGTGTCCTGCATGAACAAAAGACAAATGGTAAATCACAAAGACAAAGAAATTTATCTTCACACTATAACACCCATATACAGCAAAAATGTGAAAATGACACTTGTAAAGACAAAGAAATTTATCTTCACACTATACCCAAATACAGCAAAAATGTGAAAATGACACTTGTAAAGACAAAGAAATTTATCTTCACACTATAACACCCAAATACAGCAAAAATGTGAAAACGACACTTGTAAATGGATAGGCCTCAACCGTTGAGCTACATAAATTATCAGTACATGAAGGGATAAATTCTGCCATTTTATCTACATCTCACAATTACATTTTTTAATTTCAAGTCCACATGGGCATGTACATTAAAATGTGTTGTAATACAAAGGTACTTACATGTACGACAGGGGAGTCCGGCTGGATCACCGGGTCTAGATCCAACATGGATGTCCCTTGTCTGGGTACTTCTTGGTCCCTTGTGAAAGCGA
>JARQOD010000003.1:480451784-480492717 GCA_033576555.1 Oophaga sylvatica | reverse complement strand
TCTCGGGGGACCATCCAGACAAGTTTTCCTTTGTTTTGTCGGATGACCATTCCCACATTTGATGTTTTGTTGGAGATTGTGACCGGGGATCACCTACCAGGATACAGGATGCGCAAAGCTATCTCTGCCGAGGAGCAACTTCTCCTTACGTACGGTATGTAATCCTCACCTACATACTGTCTGTTGTTTGATGTGTTTTCCACTAGATTCCCTTTACCCTTATGTCTGTAGCAGACATATTCTCATAAATATACCCATATATCAGCTAGAGCTACCAGAACTATTATGTGTATGTAAAAATGACAGAAACCTTTGACTTGTGGTAAATTGAACTTAGGATTGTTTTAAAAATAAAAAAATTTTATGGTTATATATAGTGCTTTTTTCTACCGGGTGTTGTGAATAGACTTGAAATGAGTTCTGAGCAGAGGCTCCCTCTGGTGGTTACAAGCGGAAACTGGACTGTCCAGTAAAGATTGTGAGGATTGGGATCAGGTGTTACTGACTGGTTTATATAAGGGAGTCGCCTTCCCATCAGGGTTGCCGGTGATCAATTGTTCTGGTCTCAATCCTTGATTCCTGTTTCCTTTGTAGCCTGCTGTGTCGTGTCTGCATCTTCTGCTAACAGATAAGACATTTCTTCTTTTTTTTTTTGTGCTTGATTTTTGCATTTTTGTCCTGCACTTCTGTGGGGGCCTTCAGGGTCCCCCCCGGGGCTTTTGCCCTCTCAGTTTAGTTCAGCCACTGATGTTTGGGACATTTGCTTTTTCCATTTTTTTTCAGTGGCTGCTGTTTTGATTTTTTTTACACCAGAGAACTAATTTAGGTGGTAGAGGTCGTGTGATCTCAGGTGTTTTTAAAATTTGTGAGTTGGTGCTTTTCAGGGTTTTTTGGGATTGCAGTAAGTGCCCTTCCCTATACTTTTCTATTTAGGTAGTTTGGGCCCCAACGTTTGCTCATACTATTTTCTGTCTGTGTCAGTATTTCTTCTTGTCTAACCGTCATTACATGTTTGGGGGCTTTCTATGTTCTTTGGGGATCTGCTTCGGGCAGATAGCTTTCCTCTTTCTATCTGTAGGTGTATTTAGTTTCTCAGGCTGTGACGAGGCGTCTAGGACCAACGTAGGAACGCTCCACGGCTGCCTCTAGTTGTGGTGGTTAGTCAGGGTACTGCAATCTCATAGATTCCAACTGCTCTGGTGTATTGCCTTTTTTACCTGCACTCCTCAGCTACCGAAACATAACAGTATCACGGCCTAATAAATTGAAAATTGTATGGTACTCACAGAAGGGAAAAATATTGTGAAAGAAAAAAGGTTGTCAGAGTTGTCAGAGATATTTTTCTGTTTGTTGCATTTTTTTCCCTCTGTATCTCTGGGTGCTGGGTAGGATCTTTTCTCTCAATGGAGTTTGCACCGTTGTCTGGCCGTGTGGATCAGCTTGCC
Organism: Oophaga sylvatica; assembly: GCA_033576555.1. Lineage (NCBI taxonomy): Eukaryota > Metazoa > Chordata > Amphibia > Anura > Dendrobatidae > Oophaga > Oophaga sylvatica. The sequence continues at coordinate 480,491,272 of JARQOD010000003.1, read as the reverse complement.
ACTGAGGTTCGGAGTATTGCTACCTATCTTGCTAGGTTGCCTGTTGTGGAACCTAGGATTCCCATGCCAGATTTGTTTTTGGGGGATCGAGCCAAGTTTCTGAATTTCAAAAATAATTGTAAATTGTTTTTTGCCTTAAAATCTAAGTCCTCAGGGAACGCAGCGCAGCAGGTTCAAATTGTCATCTCTCTCCTGCGCGGCGATCCTCAGGATTGGGCTTTTTCCCTGACACCTGGGGATCCTGTTTTGAGTGATGTTGATGCATTTTTTCAGGCCTTGGGGTTATTGTACGATGAGCCTAATGTCACTGATCAAGCTGAAAAAGCCTTGTTGGCATTAAATCAGGGGCTTGATGACGCTGAGTTATACTGTCAGAGATTCCGTAGGTGGGCAGTTCTGACCAAATGGAATGACGACGCTTTGGCACCCCTTTTTCGGAAGGGTCTGTCAGATAATGTAAAGGATGTTATGGTGGGATTCCCTGTCCCCTCTGGTCTCAATGATTGTATGTCATTAGCGATTCAAATTGACAGACGTTTGCGTGAGCGGAGAAGTATGCGTGGAATAGTGTTGCCTTGTGAACCTGCTTCTGAATCCATGCAGTGTGATAGAGTGGTTTCTGGGGCACAGCGTCATGAGTTTCGAAAGCGCAATGGGTTATGTTTCTACTGTGGTGATGCCTCTCATGCTATTTCAGTCTGCCCTAAGCGGGGAAGACGTTTTGCACGCTCAGTGTCTTGGGTAGTGTTCAGACTAAGTTTTTATTAACTGTTACTCTGATATGCTCTCTGTCCTCATTTTCTGCTCAGGCTTTCGTTGATTCGGGAGCAGCTATTAACCTGATGGATTTTGATTTTGCTAAACGTTGTGGGTTTCCCTTGATACCCCTACAGAAGTCTATTCCCCTACTGGGGATCGATTCTACCCCTTTGGCTGAGAATAAACCTCAGTTCTCTACTCAGGTGATAATGAGGGTTGAACCTGATCATCAGGAGAGCTGCAAATTTTTGGTTCTGTATAATCTGCATGACATTATCGAGCTGGGTTTCCCTTGGTTACAGTCTCATAATCCTGTTTTGGATTGGAAATCTGTGTCTGTAACCAGTTGGGGCTGCAAATGTGTTAATACCAACACTCCTGTTTTTTCTGCCTCCCCCAGGCTCAGGATGTTCCTGACTTTTTGATTGATTTTTCTGATGTGTTTAGCGAAAGTAAATCTGCATCCTTGCCTCCCCATAGGAGCTATGACTGCGCTATTGAATTAGTGCCTGGTAGTAAATTCCCTAAAGGTCGCCTTTTTAACTTGTCTGTACCTGAACATGACGCTATGCGGTCTTATATCAAGAAGTCATTGGAGAAGGGTCATATCAGACCATCCTCTTCACCCTTAGGTGCCGGTTTTTTCTTTGTGGCCAAAAAGGATGGTTCATTAAGGCCGTGTATTGATTATCGTCTTTTGAACAATATTACTGTGAAATATCAATACCCGTTACCCTTGATTTCTGACCTGTTTTCCAGGGTGAAAACGCTACTTGGTTTACCAAGCTTGACCTCAGGGGGGCATATAACCTTATTCGCATTAAGCACGGGGATGAATGGAAGACGGCATTTAATACCCCTGAGGGGCATTTTGAGTACCTTGTGATGCCCTTTGGGCTCACTAATGCTCCTTCTGTCTTCCAGTCCTTCATGAATGACATTTTCAGGGATTTTGTGGATACATTTCTGATTGTTTATTTGGTTGATATCTTGATTTTTTCCAATGACTGGGACTCTCATGTGAAACATGTTCGAACTGTATTCCAGATTTTGAGAGAGAATGCTCTGTATGTGAAGGGATCAAAGTGTCTTTTTGGCGTACAGAGGATCTCATTTTTGGGATTCATTTTGTCCCCATCTGTTATTGAAATGGACCCGGTCAAGGTTCAGGCCATCTGTGATTGGGTCCAACCTACTTCATTAAAGGCTCTTCAAAGATTTTTGGGTTTTGCTAATTTTTATCGTAAATTTATTGGTAATTTCTCGGTTATTGTTAAACCATTAACTGATTTGACCAAAAAGGGTTCTGATGTGTTAAATTGGCCTCCTGAGGCAGACTCTGCATTTCAGGAACTTAAGCAGAGATTCACTTCTGCTCCTGTTCTACGGCAGCCTGATGTTTCTCTGCCATTTCAGGTGGAGGTTGATGCCTCTGAAATTGGGGCAGGTGCCGTTTTGTCCCAAAGAGATCCAGAGACCTCTAAAAGTAACCCTTGTGCCTTTTTCTCTCGAAAATTTTCTCCTACTGAACGTAATTATGACGTGGGTAATCGGGAATTATTGGCCATGAAGTGGGCTTTTGAAGAGTGGAGACATTGGCTGGAGGGAGCCAAACATCAGGTGGTGGTCCTTACGGACCATAAGAATCTGGTTTATCTGGAATCTGCCAAGCGACTTAATCCTAGACAGGCCAGGTGGGCCTTGTTTTTCACACATTTTAATTTTGTGGTTTCCTTTCTTCCTGGCACTAAGAATGTTAAGGCAGATGCCCTCTCGAGGAGTTTCCTTGCGGACTCTCCTGAGTTATCTGATCCTTCTGTTATTTTGAAAGAAGGTGTAGTTCTTTCCGCCTTCTCGCCCAATTTGAGACTGGCTCTGGAGGGGTGTCAGGAGGATAGGCCCGAGCGCTGCCCTGTTGGGAAATTGTTTTTCCCGGACCAGTGGAAAAAGAGTGTGATGTCTGAGATTCATTGTTCCGCGTTGGCCGGTCATCCCGGAATTTTTGGTACCAGAGACTTGGTTAGTCGGTCCTTTTGGTGGCCTACCTTGTCTCGTGATGTCAGGGAATTTGTGCAGTCCTGCGGGACTTGCTCTCGCTCCAAGCCTTGCTCTCGCTCTAGTGGTTTGTTGATGCCATTGCCTGTGCCCAAGAGACCATGGACCCATATCTCTATGGATTTCATTTCCGACCTCCCTGTTTCTCAGAGAATGACCGTCATCTGGGTGATTTGTGATAGGTTTTCCAAGATGATACATCTTGTGCCATTACCTAAGTTGCCTTCCTCCTCTGAATTGGTGCCTTTGTTCCTTCAGCACGTGGTTCGTTTACACGGCATTCCTGAGAACATTGTGTCTGACAGAGGAGTCCAGTTTGTTTCCAGATTTTGGAGGACCTTTTCTTCTAAACTTGGTGTTCAATTGTCTTTCTCCTCGGCGTTTCATCCTCAGACCAATGGTCAAACTGAGAGAACAAACCAGACATTGGAGACTTATCTAAGATGCTTTGTGTCTGCTGATCAGGATGACTGGGTCTCTTTTTTGCCTTTGGCTGAGTTTGCTCTTAATAATAGGGCTAGCTCTGCCACTTTGATGTCTCCATTTTTCTGTAATTCTGGGTTTCACCCTCGATTTTCTTCAGGACAGATGGAGGCTTCTGTCTGTCCAGGTGTTGACTCTGTTGTGGAGCGTATGCAACAGATTTGGGACTAGGTAGTGGAGAGGTTGTCCCTCTCTCAGGAGAGGGCCCAGCGGTTTGCTAACCGGCATAGGACTGATGGTCCTCGGTTTAAAGTGGGGGACTTGGTCTGGTTGTCCTCAAGAAATATTCCTATGAGAGTGGCATCTCCTAAATTTAAGCCTAGGTTCATTGGACCTTATAAGATCATGGAGATTCTTAATCCTGTTTCTTTTTGTTTGCTTATTCCAGGGACATTTAAGGTCCATAACGTGTTCCACAAGTCCTTGTTGAAGAGGTTTGTTGAGCCAGTGGTTCCTACTGCTTTGCCTCCTGACCCTGTTCTGGTTGAGGGCAATATGGAGTTTGTGGTTGAGAAAATATTGAATTCTCGTTTTTCTAGACGGAAACTCCAGTATTTGGTTAAGTGGAGAGGTTATGGTCAGGAAGACAATTCTTGGGTGTTTGCTTCGGACATCCATGCTAGGAGACTCATCCGTGCGTATCATAGAACTCATCCTGACCGACCTGGTTGCTCAAGTGAGGGTTCGGTGACCCCTCCTCAAGGGGGGGTACTGTTGTGAATGGACTTGAAATGAGTTCTGAGCAGAGGCTCCCTCTGGTGGTTACAAGCGGTACTGGACTGTCCAGTGAAGATTGTGAGGATTGGGAATCAGGTGTTACTGACTGGTCTTATATAAGGGAGTCGCCTTCCCATCAGGGTTGCCGGTGATCAATTGTTCTGGTCTCAATCCTTGATTCCTGTTTCCTTTGTAGCCTGCTGTGTCGTGTCTGCATCTCCTGCTAACAGATAAGACATTTTCTTCTTTTTGTTTTTGTGCTTGATTTTTGCATTTTGTCCTGCACTTCTGTGGGGGCCTTCAGGGTCCCCTCCGGGAGCTTTTGCCCTCTCAGTTTAGTTCAGCCACTGATGTTTGTACATTTGCTTTTTCCAGTTTTTTCATTGGCTGCTGTTTTGATTTTGTTACACCAGAGAACTAATTTAGGTGGTAGAGGTCGTGTGATGTCAGGTGTTTTTGAAATTAGTAGAGTTGGTGCTTTTCAGGGTTTTTTGGGATTGCAGTAAGTGCCCTTCCTATCCTTTTCTATTTAGGTAGTTTGGGCCCCAACGTTTGCTCATACTATTTTCTGTCTGTGTCAGTATTTCTTCTTGTCTAACCGTCATTACATGTTTGGGGGCTTTCTATGTTCTTTGGGGATCTGCTCCGGGGCAGATAGCTTTCCTCTTTCTATCTTTAGGTGTATTTAGTTTCTCAGGCTGTGACGAGGCGTCTAGGACCAACGTAGGAACGCTCCACGGCTGCCTCTAGTTGTGGTGGTTAGTCAGGGTACTGCAATCTCATAGATTCCAACTGCTCTGGTGTATTGCCTTTTTTACCTGCACTCCTCAGCTACCGAAACATAACACCGGCGGCTTCGCAATAACGAGTTGCACCTACCAACAGCACAGCAACTTCCTGGCTCCAATCTAGAACCTGTAGCATATGTTGTAGTTGGGGATGAGGCCTTCCAGCTATCAAGGAATGTGATGAGGCCATATTCACGACGACACCTTGACCACCATCGTCAGATCTTCAACTTGCGCCTATCACGGGCCAGGCGCCTGGTGGAGTGTGCCTTTTGCATTATGTGTGCAAAATGGCGAGTCCTCTAGTCTGCAATTCATCTGAGTGAAGCCAACGTCAACAAGGTCATAATAGCATGTGTTGTTCTACATAATTTCACCAGAATGCATGATTGTGGTCCATCTGATGCTGGTGAAAGTGTGGTGACCAATGGGGATATGTCTACACCCCATGTCATCCCTTTACGTCGCCCACTCTCAGGACTGAAAACCCGTGATATCTTTACCCAATATTTTGTGTCACCTGAAGGTATTACTACATGGCAAGATGATGCATTATCTATGCTGTAATGTATTTTTTTGTGTATACATAAATGGTATTTTTCTATGACATAGTCTGTGTCTGGTGTTACAGTTCAAAGCAGATATGTTGGTGATGTAGTAGAACTTACTTATGCAACACGACACCGAACTTTATATAAAAATATATCTTTATATGTGCTAACTCGCACTTGAGGTAGTGACAACGATATTTTAGTCATATGGTATATGTCTTCATAGCACTATACTGTAAGTGTGCATTATTACACAAGTACCAAAATAAGTCATAAAAAAATAACAAAACATTTGCATAAATAATATTAGAAAATCAAAATAACAAAGTGTCACTATCACTAGTGAGTACCATATTTGACCCATATGGTAGGGTTGTAAGACTAGACTATTGAAATTATGCTATAGCCAACAAGGTTTAAAATTAAATGTAAGAAAATAACAAACATTGCTATAAATCATAAGATATAAAGAAAATAACAAACTTTCAGGTAGCCCATTTCCCACCATCTTTGTACCATATGCTGTTTGTAGGCATTCAGATGAGTGCAAATATGCTTTACACAACATGGTGTAAAAATAAATATAAAAAAATAAACTTTTATATAAATAATAAGAGATGATGAAAATAACAAACTTTGAATATGCCTACTGAAGAGCATATTGGTACCATATGTTGTTTAGAGGGAACTAGATGTGTGCAAATTTCTTTGACACAACATGAGTTTCAACTAAATATAAAAAAATAACAAACAGGTTTTTAAATCATAATATATAAGTAAATAAAAAAATCACAGCTGGTTGTATATGTTTGGTGGGGTTGGCGGGTGCCCAGCATCTCTGTGTGGTTGGCTTTGAGGAGTACCTTGACCATCACCCTGTTGGGGTGGATTTCCTGGGCCCTGAGCTAACATCTGCCCACGGTCAGGATGGTGTGTGGGCACATTGCTGTAATAAGGGAGATTAAATTCCTGGGTATCATACCTCCCAATATGACCATGTTGAGCAAATCCAGGTTGGGACCAGCCTCCAACACTGGATCTATACAAGTGGCCATATTGGGAAGTGGGGTTATTGCCTGCCATTTGACCCTGTTGTTGCCACGGTTGGTTTTGTGGGGAATGGGTTGAGGTGTAGGCGCCCGTGCAGGAGGATCATCAGATCCTAATTGAGCATGCACATTTTGGTGGGGGTAGGGCGCATAAGGTTATGGGGTGAGAGCTGCCACCTCTCAAGGAATTCAAACACCTCATATGGGGTATTGTGGGGTGTGCATGCGTTAATTAGGATATGAATTGATCCTCTCACATGGAGCCTGACCTCTCAGAGTAGGGGACAAAGGTAGCGGGCAAGGCTAAGTGCATAGGCCTTCTCACCCTCATCCACAGCTGCCCTTGACAGATAATTGAGGACCCCAGTGTCCACATGCCTCCGGGTATCAGAAGCTGTGATGTCTCGATGTCTTCTCCCACGGCGGGATATTGCAGCAGCCTGGGGGATACCCCCAGAGGTACAGTGGGTCTGCTGCTATTGGCTGCTTCGTCTACACTGGGGCCTGCTGCTGTAGCAGGTGGGTCAGGTACTGGTTGCGGTCCAGCTGCTTGGTCAGGTCCTTGTGCTTGTGAAGCTTGGGGGATGCAGCAGCGAGGATCAGATGATGGGCCAGCCACCTCTTCTCCTCCCACAACTGGGTCAATTATGGCTGCTGAGTCGGAGCCTGTCTCCCTCTCAGTGAGGTTGGACTGAGTTATGTTTGGAATAAAATGGTATTAGAACATGTTGAAGATGTGAGCCTAAACTGCATAGGTGTTTTGAGGTGTGATTGTAGGTACTTACGGTCTCAGATCCAGAATAGGAGCAAGAAAACCAAGGCGGTCGAAATACATGTACTTCTTTTTGGTGGGTATTGCTGACCCGTTCCTTGCCCTCTGCTTCCTTTCCCGGCGGTATTGGTCGCGGATGCTTCGCCATCTTCTCATGACATCATCCACTGCAATGTGACATGTAAAGTAATAATTTAGCTAGCTGCACAATGCCAAATTCTTCTACATACAATTCACATAGTTATGGGGGTCTAGTTGGATGTGTTGAACATAACATTTTGGCGCCAAAAAAAAAACAAACAAACATATTTTGTAGGGAAAATCATCACTATTATTATGTTCTGACCGTTAAGAAGTTTGAAAAATAATTAGGTTACTTACTCATTCGCTGCTGCTCCTCGCGTGGGCTGTCCCCAAAGTGGGGAAACATCAGCCCACATATGTGCTTTCATGCCGCCTCTTTCCTTGCGCGGTCTGCAAAATGTGCATCTCGTTGGTCCCAAATTTCGGGACTCTCCTGCACCAACACAATGAGCATCTCAACATTGATGAGGGTTGACATCATGGCCGACTCCGTGAAGGTGTTCTTCCGGGATGTTTGGCGCTCTTTTTGAGCTAATTTGCATGTGTCATCTTCCTGATGCATGTGTTGCACTATTTCCTGTGAGCTGCAGAAGTCTTGCGTATTTCTCGCAAGTCACACGTCTGGTCCGTGTGTAATCCGTTGTTTTCTTGCACCCATAGACTTTCATTGGTGTACAACGGGCGTAATACGCTGACAATCGCAGCATGCTGCGGGTGTCTCACACCGTAACATATGGCCGAGAAAAATACGCATGATCAGAGCTGCCCAATAGAGAAATATTGGTCCGTGTGTAATGCGTAGTTTTCACGCCTTTCACTCGTCCGTATTCCTCCTTAGTGTGACGCCGGCCTTAAGGTTTTTTTCCACACTTGTGCTATATGCTTTCCATTAGAGATTCAGGTGTTTTGATTTTTTTGATCAAAAACAAACTGGAAACATACAGTCCACATCAATGCAATATATCCGGTTTCATCAGTATCAATTTATTAGGATTTATTAGGATTGATTTAAAAATAGATCACTCATAACTGTTATGTCATGAAAACATTAGTGATGAGCGAGCACTAAAATGCTCGGTGCCCGTTGCTCGGGTCAAGCAGATTGGTATACTCGGGTATATACTGGAGCCCAATGTAATTCTAGGGAGACCCGACTTTTTTGTCGCGATCCTCCCCGGGGGTCCTTTAAAGGTCTAAAAACTGAAAATGATGGAAACACTGCTCAAATGACACGGGGACATCATGGGGATCACCCCTGGAAGCATATATGACTCCTAGTTCACAGCTGTAAACAATGTTGTCAGAGTTTCATGCCTTTGATTCGGATGCGCCCAAAAACATACCGAAACGAAACCGAAGCTGATTTTGCAGCGAAATATGTTAAGTTACATCCTTTCCATGTTAATGACTTGTATATAAGGCAAAATAATTAACTTAGACCAAAATGTTCCTCCACCACTTGGGATATGTTCCAACGCAGCGTTTTAGAAGCGTTTTTGCTACTTTAACCCCTTAACGACCAAGCCATTTTGCAGGTTAAAGACCAGGCCAATTTTTACAATTCTGACCACTGTCACTTTATGTGCTTATAACTCTGGAACGCTTCAACGGATCTTGGCAATTCTGAGACTGTTTTCTCGTGACATATTGTACTTCATGATAGTGGTAAAATTTCTTCAATATAACTTGCGTTTATTTATGAAAAAAACGGAAATATTGCAAAAAATTTGAAAATTTTGCAATTTTCAAACTTTTAATTTTTATGCCATTAAATCAGAGAGATATGTCACAAAAAATAGTTAATAAATAACATTTCCCACATGTCTACTTTACATCAGCACAATTTTGGAACCAAAATTTTTTTTTTGTTAGGAAGTTATAAGTGTTAAATTTGACCAGCAATTTCTCATTTTTCCAACAAAATTTACAAAACCATTTTTTTTAGGGACCACTTCACATTTGAAGTGAATTTGAGGGTCAATATGACAGAAAATACCCAAAAGTGACACCATTCTAAAAACTGCACCCCTCAACGTGTTCAAAGCCACATTCAAGAAGTTTATTAACCCTTTAGGCACTTCACAAGAATTGAAGCAATGTGGAAGGAAAAAATGAACATTTAACTTTTTTTCCCAAAATTTTTCTTTCGACACAATTTTTTAAAATTTTGTCAAGGGTATCAGTAGAAAATGAACCACAATATTTGTTGCACAATTTCTCCTGAGTACACCGATACCCCATGTGTGGGGGTAAACCACTATTTGGGCGCATGGCAGAGCTCGGAAGGGAAGCAGCGCCATTTGACTTTTTTGGCTGGAATTGAGATTGGACGCCATGTCGCATTTGGAGAGTCCCTGTGTGCCTAAACAGTGGAAACCCCCCACAAGTGACCCCATTTTGGAAACTAGACCCCCAAGGAACTTATCTAAATGTGTTGTAAGAGCTTTGAACCCCCAACGGCTTCACAGAAGGTTATAACGTAGAGCCGTAAAATTAAAAAATCATATTTTTTCCACAAAAATGATCTTTTCATCCCAATTTTTATTTTCCAAAGGATAAAAGGACCCCAAAAGTTATTTTGCAATTAGTCCTGAGTATGCTGATACCCCATATGTGGGGGTAAACCACTATTTGGGCGCATGGCAGAGCTCGGAAGGGAAGCAGCGCCATTTGACTTTTTTGGCTGGAATTGAGATTGGACGCCATGTCGCATTTGGAGAGTCCCTGTGTGCCTAAACAGTGGAAACCCCCCACAAGTGACCCCATTTTGGAAACTAGACCCCCCATGGAACTTATCTAAAAGTGTTGTGAGAGCTTTGAACCCCCAACGGCTTCACAGAAGGTTATAATGTAGAGCCGTAAAATTAAAAAATCATATTTTTTCCACAAAAATGATCTTTTCATCCCAATTTTTATTTTCCAAATGATAAAAGGACCACAAAAGTTATTGTGCAATTAGTCCTGAGTACCCTGATACCCCATATGTGGGGGTAAACCACTATTTGGGCGCATAGCAGAGCTCGGAAGGGAAGCAGCGCCATTTGACTTTTTTGGCTGAAATTGAGATTGGACGCCATGTCGCATTTGGAGAGTCCCTGTGTGCCTAAACAGTGAGAACCCCCCACAAGTGACCCCATTTTGGAAACTAGACCCCCCAAGGAACTTATCTAAATGTGTTGTGAGAGCTTTGAACCCCCAACAGCTTCACAGAAGGTTATAACGTAGAGCCGTAAAATTAAAAAATTTTATTTTTGCCACAAAAATGATCTTTTCATCCCAATTTTTATTTTCCAAAGGATAAATGGACCCCAAAAGTTATTGTGCAATTAGTCCTGAGTACGCTGATACCCCATATGTGGGGTTTAAACCACTATTTGGGCGCATGGCAGAGCTCGGAAGCGAAGCAGCGCCATTTGACTTTTTTGGCTGGAATTGAGATTGGACGCCATGTCGCATTTGGAGAGTCCCTGTGTGCCTAAACAGTGGAAACCCCCCACAAGTGACACCATTTTGGAAACTAGACCCCCCAAGGAACTTATCTAAATGTGTTGTGAGAGCTTTGAACCCCAACGGCTTCACAGAAGGTTATAACGTAGAGCTGTAAAATTAAAAAATCATATTTTTTTCCACAAAAATGATCTTTTCATCCCAATTTTTATTTTCCAAAGGATAAAAGGACCCCAAAAGTTATTGTGCAATTAGTCCTAAGTACGCTGATACCCGATATGTTGGGGTAAACCACTATTTGGGCGCATGGCAGAGCTCGGAAGGGAAGCAGCGCCATTTGACTTTTTTGGCTGGAATTGAGATTGGACGCCATGTCGCATTTGGAGAGTCCCTGTGTGCCTAAACAGTTTAAACCCCCCACAAGTGACCCCATTTTGGAAACTAGACCCCCCAAGGAACTTATCTAGATCTGTGGTGAGAGCTTTGAACCCCCAAGGGCTTCACAGAAGGTTATAACGTAGAGCTGTAAAATTAAAAAATCATATCTTTTCCACAAAAATGATCTTTCCACCCCAATTTGTTATTTTCCAAATGGTAACAGGACCCGAAAAGTTATTGTGCAATTTGTCCTGAGTACGCTGATACCCCATATGTGGGGGTAAACCACTATTTTGATGCATGGCAAAGCTCGGAAGGAAGGTACGCCTTTTTCAAATGCAGACTTTGATGGAATGGTCTGCGGGTGTCATGTCACTTTTGGAGAGCCCCTGATGTGCCTAAACAGTAGAAACCCCCACAAGTGACATCATTTTGGAAACTAGACCCCCAAGGAACTTATCTAGATGTGTGGTCAGCACTTTGAACCCCCAAGTGCTTCACAGAAGTTTATAACGTAGAGCCGTGAAAATAAAAAAATCATATTTTTTTCCTCAAAAATAATCTTTTTGCCCCCAAATTTTTATTTTTATAAGGGTAACAGGAGAAATAGGACCACAAAAGCTATTGTGCAATTTGTCCTGAGTACGCTGATACCCCATATGTGGGGGTAACCACTATTTTGACGCATGGCAGTGCTCGGAAGGGAAGGAGCACAGTTTTTAAATGCAGACTTTGATGGAATGGTCTGCGGGTGTCATGTCGCGCTTGGAGAGCCCCTGATGTGCCTAAACAGTAGAAACCCCCCACAAGTGACCCCAATTTGCAAACTAGACCCCCCAAGGAACTTATCTAGATGTGTGGTCAGCACTTTGAACCCCCAAGGGCTACACAGACGTTTATAACGTAGAGCCGTGAAAATAAAAAAATCATATTTTTTACAACAAAAATGATCTTTTTGCCCCCAAATTTTTATTTTTATAAGGGTAACAGGAGATATAGGGCCCCAAAAGTTGAAGTGCATTTTGTCCTGAGTACGCTGATATCCCATATATGGGGGGGGAACCATTGTGATTGCCTTACTGCGATCTTTGGGAGGCAGAATGAACAAATCCACAAAAGGTGAAGAATTGGTTTTCTTTTTTACGACGTTCCTCGTGCGGTATTAGTGATTAGGCGACTTTATTCCTCGGGTCGGTGCGATTACGGCGATACCAGATTTACATCCTTTTTTTCATGTTTAGCTTTTGTCACACTCTAAAAGACGCTTTTTTTTGGAATAATTTTTTGGAAGAAATTTTTGCATCGCCGTATTTTGAGAGCTATAATTTTTCCATATCACGGCCGACAGAGTTATCTGTGGGCTTATTTTTTGCGGGACGAGCTGACGTTTTTATTGGTACCATATTCGGGCACATAACGTTTTTTGATCGCTTCCTATTCCGATTTTTGTGGAAGCAGAATGGACAAAAACCAGCAGTTCAGGAAGTGTTTTTTTTTTTTTCCTCCGTTCCGCGTGTGGTAAAATTGATCAAGCAGCTTTATTCTTCGGGTCACTACGATTACAATGATATCTTATTTATATATTTTTTATGTTTGGGCGTTTTTTACACAATAAAAAATTTTTATAGAAAAAATAATTATTTTTGCATCAGTTTATTCCGCGAGCTATAACTTTTTTATTTTTCGCTGATGATGCTGTATAGCAGCTTTTTTTTTTGCGGGACAAGATGTCGTTTTCAGCGGTACCAAGGTTATTTATATCCGTCTTTTTGATCACGTGTTATTGCACTTTTTCCAAGCGGTATGATGATACCGCTTGGAAAAAGTATAATTTACTACTTTTCTGAGGTTTTTTTTACGGCTTTCACTGAAGGAGTTAACTAGGGTTACGCTTTTATAGATGGGATTTTTACGGATGTGGCGATACCAAACATGTGTATTTTTTTTTTTTTTTTTTTTTTATTACATAAAAATGTGTATTATTTAGGGGATTTTTTTTAAATTATTTTTTAATATTTTTTTTACAATTTTTTAAAAAAAATGATTTTTTTTTAACTTGTCCCTTTATGGAACTTTCACTTTTTAACTTTTTATTGCAGTTACAATGCATTGCAATGCTCCAGCATTGCAATGCATTGTAACTATAGTGAAAGCTACTGTGACCATGATCACAGCAGCTTTCCGTAGCTAGATGACCCGGGGGTTGTCATGACAACCCCCGGGTCATCAAGGCAGAGATCGGACCCTGCAAATACATTGCAGGGCGCCGATCTGAGGCAGAGGGAGCTCCCGACCCTCTGCCTCCCCCCCTGAGCGCTGCGATTGCGCTCGATCGCAGCAGTCAGGGGGTTAACAGCCAGGTGCGGTGGGGACGCCGCTCTTGGCTGTCAGAGCAGGAAGCCTGGCCACTGCAGCGCCGGCTTCTGCACTGATCGCGCTGGAGATGCTGAAATTTCTGCATCTCCTGCGCGATTGCTGCTGTGTTTGGTCAGTCAGATTGACTGACCTAACACAGCGCTGTAGGTGCGGGGACCGACGGCAAAAGTCCCCGCACCGCTTGCTGTACCTATCAGCTGTCTGTGACAGCTGTCGGCACTGAACTACTACTGCAGTGGTAGTTCAAAGGGATGACGTGCACAGTCCGTCAAGGTGCCAAAACTGACACCTTGCCATGGCGGACTGTGCACGTCCATGGACATTAAGGGGTTAATATTGATTTCAAGCAAAACAAATGCATTCACTGGGAAATGTCATTGTAACATTTAACAAGCCTAGCTGGCCATGTGGTGTGTGACACATAAGCAAACCCATCTTGCTTCTTTTATGTGGAGGGACTTTTAAAGTAACAGAGCCTAATTTAACGAGTGCATCAGGCGGCATTAATCTTCTTAAAGGGCCTCCTAAACTGTTTTAGCCTATGCTGTGAGTGGATGGACTGCCAAGAATTACGATGCACCCCAATAAACCTTTGATTAGAGGTCCAGGAGGGCCTGCATAAAAAATGTTGCATTGAATGCAAGGCCTGCCCTGCTACCAAATCATATGCACCTCAATAAGCCTTTGAACCCACTGTGGTAAGACGACTCGCTCGGCTCTCCTGAAGGTAGACTCAGGACACACTTTCTCTGGGTTTTCTTTCTGCTGGTTTATTATCAGCCATAAACTCATGCAGGTTTCGCAGGAAAAGTAAACATGACCCTTCTGGGTTAAACGGGAAAAGCATAAAAAAAACAAACAATAACTCAGTCCATAGATGAGTGGGTTCCGCCCGCTCTCGGTAGCATAAACAGCACTGTTAAAGTCCTTGTGGAAAGCAGCTTCCACTATCCTGTCTGGAGACTTGCCTCTCCAGACCACACCCTTTTAACATATAACATGCTGGCAGATAAATGAAGTAGGTCTTAGTTCACACAGGAGAGCATCCTGTGTGACACATACCTCCCCTCACATATAAAACCAGTGACACTGTCACATATTCCCCCCTCTGCCCAAAGCCAGGGGTTTGGGCACCTTCTGACACCAGACAAGGAATCCTAGAGAGGGCATCTGCATTCCCATGTAACTTCCCTGGCCTATGCTCCACGTGAAAGTTAAATTCTTGCAGTTCTAGGAACCATCTAGTTACCCTAGCATTTTTTCCATCTTTTCCCTCAACCATCTCAACGGGGCATGGTCTGATACTAATTTAAACTTCCAGCCTAGTAGGTAATATTTCAGTGTATCCACGGCCCATTTTATGGCTAAACACTCTTTCTCTACTATGGCGTAGTTCTTCTCGCAGGAGGACAGCTTTCGGCTTAGATAGAGAATGGGATGTTCTTCCCCATTTATTACTTGGGAGAGTACGGCCCCTAGACCAACCTCTGATGCGTCAGTCTGGACCACAAATTCTTTCTTAAAGTCTGGCGCGACCAGGACAGGCTGTTTGCACAGTGTTAGCTTCAGCTTTTGAAACGCGGTCTCCGTTTCTTCCATCCATTTCACCATGGTTGATTTGGTGCCTTTTAGAAGATCTGTTAGTGGGGCGGCAATCGTGGCGAAATTCGGGATAAACCGCCGGTAGTAATCCCACCATTCCCAGGAATGCTTTCACCTGCTTCTTTGAGAGCGGTTGCGGCCAGGTTTGAATTGCCTCCACTTTCTTGATCTGCGGCTTCATTTCGCCTCTCCCAACAACATAGCCCAGGTACTTGGCCTCCTCTTTTCCGATGGCACACTTCTTCGGATTTATGGTAAATCCTGCTTTCCTTAGCGCGTCCAAAAACGGCCTGTAATTTAGGTAGGTGACTAGCCCAGTCTGGGCTAAAGACCACAATGTCGTCGAGGTAGGCTGTGGCATACTTTTTATGTGGGGCTAGGATCCGATCCATAGCCCTCTGGAAAGTGGCTGGGGCCCCCTGTAGTCCGAACGGCATCCGCTTGTATTGAAAACAGCCATCAGGTGTTGAGAAAGCCGTCTTCTCTTTAGCCATCTGGGACATGGGGATCTGCCAGTAGCCCTTCGTCAGGTTAGGAGTGGTGATGTACCTCGCCGGTCCAAGCCTCTCGATGAGTTCGTCGACGCGGGGCATCGGGTACGCGTCACACTTGGATACCTCATTTAGCCGACGGTAGTCATTACAAAACCTCCACTCTCCATTGGGCTTCGGCACGAGGACGATTGGGCTCGACCACGCACTCTTTGACTCCTCTATTACCCCCGAGGTCTAACATCCTCTTCACCTCAGCCGAGATCACCTCCCGGCGTGCTTCCGGAATCCGATACGGCTTCAAATTCACTCGTACATGCGGTTCTGTCAGCACGTCATGCTCTATCACTTGTGTATGCCCCGGCAACTCTGAGAACAGGTCCCGATTCCGCTGTAGTAATTCTCGACACTGTTGCTTCTAGGCCGGTGATAGAGTCTCTGCAATAGTGACCTCCTCACCTTGCCTTCTGGTGCGGCTCCCAGGCAAGGAGTTTCCACAGGTTCACGGTCCCGCCACGGCTTGAGCAAGTTTATATGATATATTTGATGTGCCTTCCTTCGGCTAGGCTGGTGGACTTTATAATTAACCTCGCTGACTTTCTCCACCACCTCGTATGGACCTTGCCATTTGGCGAGGAACTTGCTCTCGACGGTAGGGATCAGCACCAAACCACGGTCTCCGGGCTGGAACTGTATTAGTCTCGCCGACCGGTTATAGACTCTTGCCTGGGCTTCCTGTGCCTGGAGGAGATGTTCCTTTACGATGGGCATCACCTTTGACATTCTTTCCTGTAACTGGGAGACATGTTCGATGATACTCCGGTGTGGCGTGACTTCAGCCTCCCAAGTTTCCTTGGCAATGTCTAGGAGACCTCTTGGATGCCGCCCATATAGGAGCTCAAATGGAGAGAAGCCCGTGGAGGCTTGAGGAACTTCTCTGACCGAGAAAAGTAGAAATGGGAGCAGGTAGTCCCAGTCTCTCCCATCCTTTTCAACGACCTTCTTGAGCATCGCCTTTAAGGTCTTGTTGAAGCGTTCCACTAGGCCGTCCGTTTGTGGATGATAAACCGAGGTCCGCAGTTGAGTTATCTGAAGGACTCTGCAAAGCTCCTTCATCACCTTGCTCATGAAGGGGGTTCCTTGGTCTGTTAGGATCTCTTTTGGTAGACCTGTCCGAGCAAAAATATGGACCAACTCTTGGGCTACACTTTTACTGGACATGTTACTTAGGGGAACCGCTTCTGGATACCGAGTCGCATAGTCCATGACGACCAGGATATATTGGTGGCCCCGAGCTGATTTGACTATGGGGCCCACGAGGTCCATGGCAATCCTCTCAAAGGGAACCTCTATCACAGGTAGTGGAACTAAGGGGCTAGGAAGTGGGAGGAGGGAGCGGTTATTTGGCAGGTGGGTCAGGACCTACAAAAGTTTTGAATTTCTCGATAACATCCTGGCCAATAAAACCTCCTCGGTATCCTCTCCTGAGTTTTCTCGACCCCTAGGTGTCCCCCCAGAACATGTGAATGGGCCATGTCTAGCACCCGCCATCTGTATGGCCCCGGCACAAACAGCTGTTCCACTATCTCACCGCCCCTCAGTTTGGCCACCCGATATAGCAACTCCCCCTGTACTGCAAAGTGGGGGAATCTGGTGTCGGCCCCCGGCTCTTGGGCAACCCCATTACATACAGTAACCTGGTCGAACGCCCCTTTTAAGGTCAAGTCTCGAACTTGAGCAGTCCCAAAGTTCTCTCTGGACATATCTAACGCAGGTAGGTCGGCCTCCTCGGTCACCGTCTCACCCTCATCACCGACAAGGACGCACAGTGGGAACTCCACTCTCTGAGACTCTGTCGGGGGTTCTTCTTCAAGGATCTCGCTTTTCGCCATGCTACTTAGTCCAGTCCCCTTCCCCCACAAGTCCCAGAATAAGGAAAAATCACGGCCCAATATGACGGGATGTATCAGGTCCTTTACCACCCCAACTTCATGGGACTGGGCACCACAGTCTGTCCCTACTGTTACAGTGGCCACGGGATAGTCCTTGGCGTCACCATGGATGCACCGAACACCCAGGGTTTTGGAAGGGATCAACTGGTGGGGAAGGGATGCTCTGATCAAGGTCACCAGACTCCCGGAGTCCAACAGCCCAAGCACTTTTATTCCATTAATGGATACTGCACACGCCTGCGGTCCATTGCCGGGTCGACAGTCCACGCTACAGGCTGGATAGGCATAATAGGGGATCCGTCTGCCTAGGCTGCAGTCCATGGGCTCAGGGGATATTTGACACTTGGCGGCTACATGTCCAGGGTTGTGACATCGCCAGCAAACTATATCTTTCCCACTTGTTCTAAAGGCTGCTTCGATAGGAGTGGGACGCCCCCCAGTGGTGGCTCTAGACCCCTTCCGTGGTGAACCCACCCCCTTTTGGGTATCCCAGTAGGGAGAAATGACTGCATCCGGTTTCCCAAGAGGTCTCTCAACTACCTGGTACCTCTCTACCAGGCCGATAAAGTCATCTGCGTTCTGGGGATCACCCTGGGCAACCCAGGTCTGTACTGACTTGGGAAGGGAATGCATGAATCTATCAATCACCACCCGCTCAACCATCTGGGCCGGAGTGGAGGACTCCGGTTGTAGCCACTTCTGAACAAGATGCAATAAGTCAAACATCTGCGAACGAGGGGGTTTGTTGCTAGCATACGCCCAGTGATGAACTCGCTGGGCTCTTACTGCCATATTTACTCCCAGACGTGCTAAGATCTCTGTCTTTAGTTTGGGATACTCCTTAGCATCTTGCAGCGCCAAGTCAAAATACGCTTTTTGGGGTTCACCTGATAAATATGGCGCCAGAACCTCTGCCCACTGTGCTGGTGGAAGTCTCTCCCGATCAGCCACCCTCTCAAAAACAGTCAGAAATGCTTCTACATCATCCCCAGGGGTCATCTTCTGCATGGCCCGCCTTACCGCCTTCCTGACGTGAGAATCATCAGTCGGCCCTGGGGTTGGGGTGGCCGCCCGGCTCTGGATGGCGTCCGCCAAAAGCTGGATCTGCTGTTGCGCCTCCTGCTGGTGCTGCTGCTGTGACTTTTGCTGCAACTGGATCTGCTGAAGCAACAGTTTGGTTGTCTCCTGGTGCTGCTGCATGCTCTGCTGGGCCTGCTGTATGCTCTGCTGGCTCTGTAGGTGTTGCTGCTGTATGCTCTGCTGGGCCTGGACCAGGTGCTTAACGAGCTCCTCCATGCTGCCGGACTTCTCTAGCTGTCTGGCAGCCTTCACCCAGGACATCCACCGGTCTTTGTGGCAGGTACACGTTTTCCTGGAATCCTGCACGCACTCTCACACCAACTGTGGTAAGACGACTGCTCGGCTCTCCTGAAGGTAGACTCAGGACACACGTTCTCTGGGTTTTCTTTCTGCTGGTTTATTATCAGCCATAAACTCATGCAGGTTTCGCAGGAAAAGTAAACATGACCCTTCTGGGTTAAACGGGAAAAGCATAAAAAAAACAAACAATAACTAAGTCCATAGATGAGTGGGTTCCACCCGCTCTCGGTAGCATAAACAGCACTGCTAAAGTCCTTGTGGAAAGCTCTGCAGCTTCCACTATCCTGTCTGGAGACTTGCCTCTCCAGACCACACCCTTTTAACATATAACATGCTGGCAGATAAATGAAGTAGGTCTTAGTTCACACAGGAGAGCATCCTGTGTGACACATACCTCCCCTCACATATAAAACCAGTGACACTGTCACACCACATACTGGATGGGCCCCATAAAATCCACGTCAGCATATTCCTTTTGTACTCCCGTATTCTTTGTTTTACACATTGGCAGCAAGGCCAGCCCTGCTGCCAAGTCATATGTACCCCATTACGCCTTGGAACCCACATACTGGATGGGCCCTGTAAAATCCACGTCATCATATTGCCTTTGTTCTCCCATACTCTTTTGTGTAACACATTGGCAGCAAGGCCAGCCCTGCTACCTAGTCATATGCACCCCATTATGCCTTGGAACCCACATACTGGATGGACCCCGTAAAAGCCACATCACCATATTCCTTTTGTACTCCGGTACTCTTTTGTTTATACAGTGATAGCAATGTCTTTCCGGCTGCAAAGTCATATGCACCCAATTACACCTTGGAACCCACATACTGGATGGGCCCCGTAAAAACCACTCACCATATTCATTTTGTACTCCCGTACTCTTTTGTTTTATACATTGGCAGCAAGGCCAGCCCTGCTGCCTAGTCATATGCACCCCATTACGCCTTGGAACCCACATACTGGATGAGCTCATGAAAATGCACTTATCAATATTTATTTGGTACATCCAGAAGTCGCTAATGATAGACATAAAAGGTCTAAGTTAATCTACCCAAGTGATGAATAATGTGTCTTCGGTGCAAGATTTTCAACATATCAAAGCAAATGACATTTGAAAGCAGGGCTGCCACTAGGAATTTCAGGGCCCCATACTGGCAAAATTTTTCGGGACCCCCTTGAGAATCCGGCCAGGCTCCACCCCAGCCCCGCCTCCACCCCTCGAACTGTCCACAGTCAAAAGATTATTTAGTCTGCCACCACGACAAGGTAGACTCTTTTGGCTGAGCTCTACGTTACTCTAACCTATTAAAACATTTATCCAATACAATTTAGGTAATTTTTTTTTCAATTTTTAAAATGACCAATAATATCACATACAGGGGACAAATACCACCGCCTTATGACTAAACACCATATTACCATCACATAGTGATCAAATAATAGCACATACAAGGAACAAGTACCATCACACCATGTCCAGACCACAGATTACCACTATATGATTATCAATAATACCACATACAAGGAACAAATACCACCACACCATGACCAGACCACATATTAACACCACATAGTGACTGAATACAACAATACTGATCAGTAATAAAAAACACAATACTAATGTCACCATAAGTGCCATTATACACAGGGATCTGTACTTACAGTCATGGACAAAAGTTTTGAGAATGACACAAATATTAATTTTTACAAAGTCTACTGCTTCACTTTTTCTAATGGCAATTTGCAAATACTCCAGAATGTTATAAAGAGTGATCAGCTTAACAGCAATTACTTGCAAAGTCAATATTTGGCTAGAAAATGAACTTTATCCCCCAAAACACATTTCAACATCATTGCAGCCCTGCCTTAAAAGGACCAGCTAACTTCTTTTCAGTGATTGCTCCATTAACACAGGTGTGGGTGTTGATGAGGACATGGCTGGAGATCAATCTGTCATGATTAAGTAAGAATGACACTACTGGACACTTTAAAAGGAGGCTGGTGCTTGGCATCATTGTTTCTCTTCTGTTAACCATGGTTATCTCTAAAAAAACACGTGCAGTCATCATTGCAATGCACAAAAATGGCCTAACAGGGAAGAGTATCGCAGCTAGAAAGATTGCACCTCAGTCAACAATCTATCGCATCATCAAGAACTTCAAGGAGAGAGGTTCCATTGTTGCCAAAAAGGCTCCAGGGCGCCCAAGAGAGACCAGCAAGCGCCAGGACCGTCTCTTAAAAGTGTTTCAGCTGCGGGATCGGGCTACCAGCAGTGCAGAGCTTGCTCAGGAATGGCAGCAGGCAGGTGTGAGTGCATCTGCACGCACTGTGAGGCGGAGACTCTTGGAGCAAGGCCTGGTCTCAAGGAGGGCAGCAAAGAAGCCACTTCTCTCCAGAAAAAACATCATGGACAGAATGATATTCTGCAAAAGGTACAGGCAGTGGACTGCTGAGGACTGGGGTAAAGTTATTTTCTCTGATGAATCCCCTTTTCGATTGTTTGGGACATCAGGAAAACGCCTCTTTCGGGGAAGACAAGGTGAGCGCTACCACCAGTCTTGTCTCATGCCAACTGTTTAGCATCCTGAAACCATTCATGTGTGGGGTTGCTTCTCAGCCAAGGGAATCGGCTCTCTCGCAGTCCTGACTAAAAACACAGCCATGAATAAAGAATGGTAAAAGAATGTCCTCCAAGAGCAACTTCTCCCAACCCTCCAAGAGCAGTTTGGCGATCAACAATGCCTTTTCCAGCATGATGGAGCACCTTGCTATAAAGCAAAGGTGATAACTAAATGGCTCAGGAAACAAAACATAGAGATTTTGGGTCCATGGCCTGGAAACTTCCCAGATCTTAATCCCATTGAGAACTTGTGGTCAATCATCAAGAGACGGGTGGACAAACAAAAACCTAAAACTTCTGACAAAATGAAAGTATTGATTGTGCAAGAATGGACTGCTATCAGTCAGGATTTGGTCCAGAAGTTGATTGAGAGCATGCTAGAAGAAGGGTCAACATTGCAAATATTGACTTGCTGCATTAACTCATTCTAACTGTCAATATAAGCTTTTGTTACTCATATGTTTGCAATTATATTTCTGTCTGTGATAAACTCATCTGTCAAACACACATAAAAACCAGAGGGCAGCAGATCATGTGAAAATATAATATTTGTGTCATTCTCAAAAAAACTTTTGACCATGACTGTAGTATGCAGTGTATGTGTACAGGTAATACAATGATCACGGTGACATTATACACAGGAGCTCTGTATATAGTGTATAATGTAAAGGTAATTCAGTGATCACTGGTGACATTGTACACAGGACCGCTGTATATAGTATACAGTGTATAGTGTCAGTGTACAGGTAACACACTGAGTCACCAGTGACGTTTCTAGGTGAAGTCCTTCATCTTCTCTTTTAATCTTCATCCAGCATAGACCGCCGTCACTTCTTGCAGCCAGGGCTCGTCTCTGCAGGAAATAGCACAGTTATCTAGAGAACCGCTTGCAGAACACATTACTTTTTTTTTCCAAATACTAAATTACGCCAGATGAAGAAAACAGGCGATAGTGTCACTCTGCACAGTAACAGGACCACCCTCCCATTTAAAACAGTATCCTTGAAAAATAAAATAATTACAACACTGCAGTAATATCATCGCTTAATTAGCCCCTATGGTAAAAATATACCCCATTCTGACCCCATGTGTCTCATTCCTGGCTCCAGCCATATGTTCCCCCATCCTGCTCTCAAGAGTAACCATTCTGCCACCATGTGATGTCCCATCCTGCCCCATCTGTCCTGTGGTCCTGCCCCATCTGTCCCGTGATCCTGCCCCATCTGTCTCCATCCTGCCCATGATCCTTCTCCATGTGTCTCCATACTACACCATGATCCTGACCCATCTGTCTCCATTCTGCCCCTGTGTCTCCATCCTGCCCCCTGTGTCTCTAGCCTTCTTCCTTTGTCTCCATTCTTCCCCCTGTGTCTCCTTTCTTCCCCTTGTGTCTCCATTCTTGCCCCTTTTAACTTTACTCAGGGGGAGGCTAGTGGTGACTGGGGACCCGCGTCCAACAGGGTCCAGGAGGAGGCCAGTGGGGACTGTGGGCCCCATCCAACATGTTCCAGGGGGAGGCTATTGGGGACTGGGGGCCGTGTACAACAGGGTCCAGGGGGAGGCTAGTGGGGACTGGGGGCAACGTGACCGTCCAACAGGGCCCAGAAGAAATCTAGTGGGGACTGGGGGCTGTGTCTAACGGGGACCAGGGGGAGGCTAGTGGGGACTGGGGCCACATGACCATCCAATAGGGCCCAGGGGAGGCTTGTAGGGGCTGGGGATCAGGTGACCATCTAATAGGGCCCAGTAGGAGGATAGTGCAGACTGGGGGCCACAACCAACAGGGTTCAGGAGGAGGCTAGTGGGGACTGTGGGCCACATCCAATAGGGCCCAGGGGAGGCTAGAGGGGACTGGGGGCCATATGACCATCCAACAAGGCCCAGGAGGAAGCTAGTGGGGACTAGGGGCCTCGTTCAACAGGATCTAGGGGAGACTAGTGCGGACTGGGGGCTGCGTGGCTGTCCAACAGGGCCCAGTAGGAGGCTAGTGGGGACTGGTGGCCTGCATCCATTAGGGCCCAGGGGGAGGCTAGTGGGGAATGGGGGCCATGTTACCATCCAACAGGGCCCAGGAGGAGGCTAGTGGGCACTGGTGGCCGAGTCCAGCAGTGCCCATGAGGAGGCTAGGGTTCACAGGGGGCTGCATCCAACAGGACCCAGGGGGAGACTAGTGGGGACTGAGGGCCGTGTGACCATCCAATAGGGACCAGGAGGAGGCTAGTGGGGACTGGTGGCCCTAATCCAAATGTGCCCAGTGGAGGATAGTGGTGACAGGGGGCCCACGTCCAACAAGGCCCAGGAAAATGATAGTGTGGAACTGGGGTCCCTCGTCCAACTGTGCCCAGGGGGAGGCTAGTGGGAACTGGGGTTCCTCGTACAACAGTTTCCAGGGGGAAGCTATTGTGGACTGGGACCCTCATCCAACAGTGACCAGGGGGAAGCTAGTGGGCCTTGTTGGACGAGTGGTGATTGGGGGCCCATGTCCAACAGGGCCCAGGGCTCCTGTTTGATGCTGGCCCCCAGTCCCCACTAGCCTCCCCCTGTGCCCTGTTGGAAGCTGCCGGGCCCCCAGTCACCACTACCTTCCCCCTGGTCCAATCCCCACTAGCTTTCCCCTATGCCCTGTTTGACGCATCCGGGCTTTCAGTCACCACTAGACTCCCCCCGGCCAGGGGAAGGAGCGTGTTGACTGTGGACCCCCAGTCACCACTCGCCTTCCCTCATCAGCCTCACACATGCTACAAGCCACTGTGAGCCACCTGAAGCCACTTCTCACCCTGCTCGACCGCCCGCCGCCTCTGCACTCTGCCTGGTGTTCCACCCACATGGAACATCGCACGCTGCTCTGCTCCGGAATGAGGAAGTGGAGCAGCATGTGACGTCAGGAGGACCATGATGCACCCGGGCTGGCCAAAATTTAAAGGTACAGAGACCATGCCGTGCCAATTACCGTTCGGAAGGCTTGATTTGGTGGAGGATCAGTGATGATC
Source organism: Oophaga sylvatica (assembly GCA_033576555.1). Classification (NCBI taxonomy): domain Eukaryota; kingdom Metazoa; phylum Chordata; class Amphibia; order Anura; family Dendrobatidae; genus Oophaga; species Oophaga sylvatica. Next base: position 480,466,772 of record JARQOD010000003.1, on the reverse strand, counting down.
TGGGGATGCTTCTGCAAGGCTGGAATTGGGCAGGTTATTCATTGCGAAGGACAGATGAATCAAGTCGCATACAAGGTAATTCTGGAAAAACAGTTGATTCCTTGTGCTCAGGCAATGTTCCCCAACTCTGAGGACTGGTTTCTCCAGCAGGACAATGCGCCATGCCACACTGGTAGGTCAATCAATTTGTGGTTGAAGGTCCACCACATCAAATCCCTGTCATGGCAAGCCCAATCTCCAGACCTAAACCCAATTGAAAACATTTGGAATGTAATCAATAGGAAGATCGACAGTCACAAGCCTTCAAACAAAAAAGAACTGCTTAAATTTTTGTACCAGGAGTGGAATAAGGTAACCCAAAAGCAGTGTGAAAGACTGTTGGAAAGCATGCCAAGACGCATGAAAGCTGTGATTAAAAATCATGGTTATTCCACAATATATTGATTTCTGAACTCTTCCAGGGTTAAAACATTAGTATTGTTATTTCTAAATGATTATGAACTTGTCTTATTAGCATTATTTGAGGTCTGCAAGCACTGCATTTTTTTTATTATTTTGACCATTTCTCATTTTCGGAAAATAAATACAGAATGCATTGCTTGGAAATTCGAAGACATGTTGTCAGTAGTTTATAGAATAAAAGAGCAATTTATATTTTACTCAAAAATATACCTATAAAGAGAAAAATCAGACAAACTGAAAATTTTCCAGTGGTCTCTTAATTTTTGCCAGAGCTGTATATGAACACCTAAATTTATATAGGGATGTGTGCTAAATCTAGAAAAATAACCACAGTTAAGTATACATACAAAGTTATTTATTTTTTTTATATATTTTTCAGAGCAACAAAATATAGTTTACAATTCTGGACACATTTATTTAAAGGGGTTGTCCGGTTCAAACGTACAAGTCCGCAGTCACTCAGACTGAAGACTTATGAATCCCCTGCACACGCATTGTGTGCTGCGGAGATTCGCCGGTTTCAGACCCGGAAATGGAGGTTATGAATGAGTTATACATACTCCTGGCCAATGTGCACTGAGTTCCCGAAGCCCGCAACATTGCCTCACTCCAACTGCCACCGATCTCCAGAAGCAGCGACCCTGCCTCATATGACCCCACTTTATGGCAACCGCCCCCTCGTTAAGCTACCTTCGGATTATAAGATGCATCCCTATTTTCCTCCAAAATTTTGGGGAAAAAAGTGCGTTTTATAATTTCAAAGATACAGTATGTAAGTATTTATAAAGATAGCCAACGGCAGTTTATACTGACACCATATACAATCTATATACAATTTTTTTTTACAATAGCTACAATTAACAAATTTTATGTGTAAAAGCTTCACACTGATACAAAGTATTCACAAGAGTAGGTTGATTTCAGTTTATGCTAACCCCATATACGAGGGCCAGGGGAAGTTAGTGCTCGTACGCTGCTCAAAAAAATAAGGGCACACTTAAACAACAGAATATAACTCCAAGTAAATCAAACTTCTGTGAAATCAAACTGTCCACTTAGGAAGCAACACTGATTGACAATCATTTTCACATGCTGTTGTGCAAATGTAATAGACAAAAGATGGAAATTATTTGCAATTATCAAGACACACTCAATAAAGGAGTGGTTCTGCAGGTGGGGACCGCAGACCACTGTACCAATGCTTTTTGGCTGATGCTTTGGCCACTTTTGAATATTGGTTGTGCTTTCACACTCGTGGTAGCATGAGATGGACTCTACAACCCACACAAGTGGCTCAGGTAGTTCAGCTCATCCAGTATGGCATATCAATGCGAGCTGTGGCAAGAAAGTTTGCTGTGTCTGTCTTTACCAGTAGACATGCCTGTACACCAGGAGACATGGGAGGGGTCGTAGGACGGCAACAACCCAGCAGCAGGACCGCTACCTCCACCTTTGTGCAAGGAGGAACAGGAGGAGCACTGCCAGAGCCCTGCAAAATGACATCCCTCAGGCCACAAATGTGCTTGTGTCTGCACAAACGGTTAGAAACCGAATCCGTGAGGATGGTCTGAGTGCCCGACGTCCACAGTTGGGGATTGTGCTCCCTGCACAACACCGTGCAGGACACTTGGCATTTGCCACAGAACACCAGGATTGGCAAATTCGCCACTTCGCCACAGTTGAAAGCAGGTTCACACTGAGCACATGTGACATACGTGACAGAGTCTGGAGACGCCGTGGAGAGTGATCTGCTGCCTGAAACATCCTTCAGAATGACCGGTTTGGCAGTGGGTCAGTAATGGTGTGGGGTGGCATCTCTTTGGAGGGCTGCACAGCCCTCTATGTGCTCGCCAGAGGTAGCCTGACTGCCATTAGGTACTGAGATGAGATCCTCAGACCCCTTGTGAGACCATATGCTGATTGCAGTTGGCCCTGGCAGGGCTGGCTCCAGGTTTTCGTGGGCCCCGGGCGAAATAGTCTCAGTGGGCCCCTTTAACACATACCACAATTCATGATCCACAGATACGGCAGAGAAATATAGGTATATCTTATGATTTGGTAGCTGAGGAGAGCAGGCAAAAAAAGGAATACACCAGAGCAGTTGGAAACTATGAGATTGCAGTACCCTGACTAACCACCACAACTAGAGGCAGCCGTGGAGCGTTCCTACGTTGGTCCTAGACGCCTCGTCACAGCCTGAGAAACTAACTACACCTAAAGATAGAAAGAGGAAAGCTATCTGCCCCGGAGAAGATCCCCAAAGAACATAGAAAGCCCCCAAACATGTAATGGCGGTTAGACAAGAAGAAATACTGACACAGACAGAAAATAGTATGAGCAAACGTTGGGGCCCAAACTTACTAAATAGAAAAGGATAGGAAGGGCACTTACTGCAATCCCAAAAAAACCCTGAAAAGCACCAACTCTACTAATTTCAAAAACACCTGAGATCACACGACCTCTACCACCTAAATTAGTTCTCTGGTGTAACAAAATCAAAACAGCAGCCACCGAAAAAACTGGAAAAAGCAAATGTACAAACATCAGTGGCTGAACTAAACTGAGAGGGCAAAAGCCCCCGAGGGGACCCTGAAGGCCCCCACAGAAGTGCAGGACAAAATGCAAAAATCAAGCACAAAAACAAAAAGAAGAAAATGTCTTATCTGTTAGCAGGAGATGCAGACACGACACAGCAGGCTACAAAGGAAACAGGAATCAAGGATTGAGACCAGAACAATTGATCACCGGCAACCCTGATGGGAAGGCGACTCCCTTATATAAGACCAGTCAGTAACACCTGATTCCCAATCCTCACAATCATCACTGGACAGTCCAGTACCGTTTGTAACCACCAGAGGGAGCTTCTGCTCAGAACTAATTTCCAGCCTATTCACAACAGGTATAGTACAATGCCAAATACTTCACTTCTTACATTACATGAGTGATATCTATTGTAAAATTCTACCTTGGCTGCATAATCTTTCTCTAGTCTTTTTTGCTACGAGATATATTTGTGATATTTGAGACCTTATGTCTCCCCACTAGGGATTTTGTATTTTCGGGTGTATCGTATGCAGGGCCGGCTCCATGTTCTTATGGGCCCCGGGCGAAAGAGCCTCAGTGGGCCCCTTTAACACAGACCACAATTCATGATGCACAGATACGGCAGAGAAATATAGGTACAGTACAACGCCAAATACTTCACTTCTTCCATTACATGAGTGATATCTATTGTAAATTGTACAATAGCTCAAAAACCGCCAAATCCTCGCATCGCACAGTACAGACTGGACAGTACAGTCCTCCATACAATATTATGGGCACCACTTAGTCTCCCCCTCATCACCCATATAATACCCCATGCAGGATGTCACCCCGCCTGCCCATTATCATCATCACCTCCCCATCATCATCAATGCCTCCCTATCATCATCATCATCACTGCCCTCCCCCCACCACCATCACACAGACAGCACCGCAGCACACAAGCACTCTCTCACATACATACATACACACACACATACACAAAGCACCGCACTACACACACACTGATACAGACACACACACACAGACACATACACATCACATCTCACCTGTCCGGCGTCCACGCGCTCTCTGCCACAGCCGGCCGCTGAATGATGATGTCATTCAGTGGCGCTGCTGTGAGAGGAAGCGCAGGCGCCCCCCGGAGACCTGAGCTGCGGCAGCGGAGGCACGGGGCTCAGAGGTAAGTATTACGCCGGCTGCTGCCGGGGCCCTAAGCAAGCGGGGTGGCCTAGTGGTGGCGCTGACACCGCTAACTGGTGCCGGGGTGCCAGACGGCGAGTGGGCCCCCCGTCTGCTTAGGGCCCCGGCACTTTCCCGGGTGTGCCGGGTGCTGACGCCGGCCCTGATTGTATGTGTGGGATTTTCTGTGTATCCCCTTCAAGGTATAGGGGTGCCTAGGGCTGTCTAGGGTTACCGACATTGAGCGGGGGCGCCACATCGTCTACAACTAGGGTGCCAACCTCCGTGGTCAGGAAGGGGCGTATTAGGGCCCATTAGGGTGATCACAGTTTCCTCTTGTGTATTTTTATTTTTATGAATCCATGTATATCATTTTGGACCTCCTTTACTTGTTTTGTGTCTTTATTGGATTTTAATTGATTAAAAAATGTATATTTTAGGGATTCTTTTCTCTTTTGGTGCTGACTTCAACATATATCCCTTCTATTCATTTATGAGGTTTTTTTAAATTCTACAATAGCTCAGAAACCGGACAGTATAGTCATCCATACAGTATTATGGGCCCACATAGCGCTCCATACAGAATAATGAGCACCATATATTGCTCTATACAGTATTATGGGCACTATATAATGCTCCATACAGAATAATGAACCCCATAAATTGCTCCATACAGTATTATGGGTACCACATAGTGCGCTATACAGAATAATGAACCCCATATATTGCTCTATACAGAATAATGAGCCCAATATATTGCTCCATACAGAATGATGAGTCCCATATATGATGCTCCATTCAGAATAATGTGCCCAATATAATGCTTTATACAGTATAATGAGCCACATATATTGCTCCATACAGAATAATGAGCCCCAAATATTGCTCCATACATAATTGGTCCCATAAAATGTTTAATACACTATATGATGAGCTCCACATAATGATCCAGTATATGATGGTCCCCATATAATGCTCCATACAGTATAGGACAGGCCCCATAGAGTATAATGAACCCCACATATTGCTCTATACAGATAATGAGTCACATATAATGCTCCATACAGTATATGATGGCCCCATATATTGCTCCATACAGAATGGGCTCCATATAATGCTCCATACAGAATAGGCCCCATATGTGCTCCATATGATGCTCCATATATAATGGGCCCTATATGATGCTCCATTATATAATGGGCCCCATATGATGCCCCATATATAATAAACCCCATATGATGCTTTAGCATATGATGGGCCCCATATATGATGTTCCAGTGTATGATGAGACCCATATAATGCTCCATATATAATGGGCCCCATATATAATGCTCCATATATAATTGGTTCCATGTGATGCTCCATATATAATGGGCCCCATATGATGCTCCAGTATATTATGGGCCCCATGGATGCTGCTCCAGTGTATGATGGGCCTATATAATGCTCCATCTATAATGGGCCCCATATGATGATGCTCCAGTGTATAATGGGCCCTGTATATGAGGCTCCAGTGTATGATAGGCCCCATTTATAATGCTCCAGTGTATGATGGTCACCATATATAATGCTCAAGTGTATAATGGGCCCCATATATGATGCTCAAGTGTATGATGGGCCCTACATATAATTCTCCAGTGTATAATGCTCCCCATATATTGCTCCAAACATTAAAAAAAAGGAAATATTCACCTCTCCTCGCTGGGCACTGCTCTACTCTGGACTCCTCAGCATCTCCATCTTCCAGCTCTCTGCACTGTGACTGTTCAGGCAGAGGGCGCACAGACGTGATGTCATCGTGCCCTCTGACCTGAATGTCACTGTCAGGAAACTCGGAAGACGTCACAGCGGTGGAGCAGGAGAGGTAAGTATCACAAGTGCCGGGCCCTAAGCAAGCATGGGGGACCTACTCGTGGGCTCCGGCACTGGCACAGTGCCCCTTATAGTACGCCGGTGTCTCTGACGGCGAGTTGGCCCCCCCACCTGATCAGGGCCCCGGAACTTGCCCGGGTGCGCCAGGTGCTAACGCTGGCCCTGGGACCTGGGTTCCTCCAAATGCAGGACAATGCCAGACCTCATGTGGCTGGAGTGTGTCAGCAGTTCCTGCAACATGAAGGCATTGAAGCTATGGACTGGCTCGCCCGTTTCCCTGACCTGAATCCAATTGAGCACATCTAGACATCATGTCTCTCTCCATCCACCAACGTCACATTGCACCACAGACTGTCCAGGAGTTGGCAGATGCTTTAAAGTACTGCCACACTAAACGAAATCGCAAGCGAGATCACTAACGAGATCACTACTACGTCACCATTTATGATGCAGTAGCGATCTCGTTAGCGACTTAGCTGTGTGATTCCAAACACAACTCATCAGCGATCTGTGATTCCAAACACATCTCATCAGCGATCTGTATAACGACCCAGTCCCACTTGCGATGCTGGTGAAGTCGTTCATAACGGGTGTCACACTCAGCGACTCAGGCTCACCAGCGGGACACCAACGACCAAAAAACGGCTCAGAACGTTTACAAACGATCAGCGACATCTCAGCAGGGGCCACATCGCTGCTACATGTCACACACAGTTATGTCGCTAACGAGATCACTACTGCATCATAAATGGTGAAGCAATTGCGATCTCGTTAGCGATCTCGTTTGCTATCTCGCTTAGTGTGGCATACCCTTTAGTCCTGTTCTGGGAGGAGATCCCTCAGGAGACCAGCCGCCGTGAACCATTATCTACATTTTTAGACAAATTACAAACTAAAGAACTTAAAAAAGTGGCTTTGAACTAAAAATATTTGTTGTGGTTTTACCAAACCTTCATTTCTAGCAACATTTTACAATAATCTTGTGAACTATTCAGTTTCTCCCTAGCTACTTTGTATTGAGTCTTGACAGCAGCAGGTAAGTAAAAATAATAACTGGTTGGTGTGTTAAAAGCAACTGAGATCATGCTTAGGGACTGGCAAGAATTCAAAGAGTATTTTCAATGTATATCAACTTTGACACAGGGTTCAACCACTAAAATTCATTATATAACTCTTGGGAACTGGCTTAAATGAAATTCAGTATGTCAGATTTAAAAGCCTGCCACACATTAAAGTTCTCTCCTTTTATATATTAATTTTACATTTATATTACATTTTACAATATGTATGTATTTCATATATTTACGAGTATACAGTACATATGTCATGTACAAAAAAGCTTTTAAATGAGAATTCTCAAGTGGTTCCATTAGTTTAATTAGATTAGATAAAGAGTGTGAAAACAAACAAGGTTGAAATTGACTCTTCTATCTATTGTCATTCTCTTGCAATAAAAGATTTTATTTATCATAATTTTATCTATTTTTCATGGAGCTCAGCCACCAGGGAATGACTGAGTACACATGGTAGTTACATTCCAAGAGTTTAAAGGCTGGGTCTCACATAGCGATACACCAGTGATCCCGACAACGATCAGGATCGCTGGTGTTTAGCTACATTATCGCTGCTGAGCTGCCAAACAGGCAGCTCAGGCAGCGATCAGTACAAGCGACACTGCGGGTAACATCGCTTAGTTACCCGCAGTGTACCTTGGATACCAGCGCCCTGATGCAGGGAGCTGGTAACCAAGGTACACATCGGGTTTCCAGGCGCTGCGCGGTGCCTGGAAACCCGCTGTGTACCTTGGTTACCAGCTCCCTGCATCAGGGCGCTGGTATCCAAGGTACACAGCGGGTTTCTAGGCACAGCCCCGCGCCTGGAAACTCGCTGTGTACCTTGGTTACCAACGGATCGCTGGTCTCCCGCCTGTCACACGCAGCGATGCGTGCCTGTCAGCGGGAGACCGCGATCAAAAAAATGTCCTGACATTTCAGCGACGATCAGCGATACCCGGCAGGGGGGCTGATCGTCGCTGAATGTCACACACAGCGATATCGCTGGTGAGCTCGCTGCTGCGTCACAAAACTAGTGACTCAGCACCGATCTCACTAGCGATATCGCTATGTGAGATGGGGGCTTAACTCGTAAATCCCAGTCAGTTCTTTCCACTCTAATAATTTCTATACAGCAGTAAGCTGCTAGTGTGTCTTCCAGCTTCTGACAAGCTTGCAAAATCACCAGCCATCAACATTCCTTGCTTGCAGAGCAAGTGCTCTCACTTTCCTGAGCCATGTGCTTGTTCAAATGCCCTGTCTTTATGTGTAAATATAGTGATTACAGTGTACACTCCAGAACAAACCAATGATAGCTGAATGTGTTGTAGTAAAACTTGTGCTGAATAGGGATGAGCGACCATTCTGGGTGATGCTCAGTTAAAAATTGAGTGTTACGGTGCTCGGATGTGCTCGTTACTCAGCAAGTAATGGGCATTGCTCGATGTAAAATTTTAATCCCCACCCTGCATCTTTGGTGCCTGTTATGCATCCAATAAGCATGTGGGGATTACCTGTGAGTCCCTGTAATGCCATAACCATCTTGGTTGGGGCATAACTGTGATTGGCTGTCTGTCTGACATCATCAAGGATTGTAAAAGGACAAGCGCCACCTGACTCGGCAATGACACAATTGCACGGCTCTGTGACACTTTGTGTTAGAGGGAGAGGGTGCTTGTCTAGGCCTGTTTGCACAGTATAACGAATCAGAGGCCTGATGCTGAAGCTGAGCCATCATATTAACAGGCATTTTAAGGGTTAATTCATTTTGCTGGGCTACATTTCTCAGCCATAGAAATCAACCATAATATCATTATTGAAAAATACAAAATACATATAAAAACAATTAGAAGCCACTAGGTGGCACCACAACTCTCATAAACAGCATAATATTAAATTATTGTGAGTCAAATTAGTCATGGAGTACTGAGATGGCAGTTGCTAATATCATATATGTGATTTGATTATTCACATGAGCTTATTTTACATGAAGGAAGAATTCCCAATGTAACTAACACAGGAGGAGAAATTAAATTTGTCTTCTTGTAAATTGTTGCTTCTTGCTCAGCTATGCTGTATTGCAACAATATTGCAACCCTGTCTGCCTGTGAGCTGGAAGCAAAAACTGAGAGGAACCTGTAAGATGTGTCAGTTATCAGGAAAGCAGAGAGCTGCCATTTCACATCACTCTGGTAACAGTCGTAACCATGTCACATCATACTGGGAACTCCCCCTTATATTTAAAATAATCTCTGGGGCAGAGTTATCCTCCAGGCACCATCCGCCATGGAGTCTGCAAGAGGTAACTTATATAGAGTGATAAAACATTATTTCTCAGCCTCAACACAGCTGGGATGATAAACACAAGTAGGACTATTTTTCAGCATTCTATAACCTGTATATGCTATAGCTTAGATAGGTCAAATGTGGTGACAGATTCCATGCAGGATGGCGATGCTCAACCCAGGAAAAAAAGCAACGTATGTTTCGGTATCTGCCTTCTTCTGGGGGTAGAGACATACTGGTAAAGGTAACTATTTACATGCTAGATTCACCAATCTGATGGTAGACATGCACTTTCTTGTACATCACCCTAGCAAGCAAATGGACACACGAGACTTGAGAATTCAAGTATTTCCCATTCTCTGTGGTGGTTGAAAGTTTTATCACAAAATGGGAAGAAAGCTATTCCAATAAGTCTTTAAACTTTATAGAACTACTAATCAACAAGTCATATTTAGTTAGAGAAAGAACTGTATGAAGCAAACAAATCACCTTTAACCCCTTTCTGCCATCTGATGTACTATTCCGTCCATGTGACCTGGAATTTAATTCCCAAGGACGGAATAGTACGTCATATGCGATCAGCCGCGCTCACGGGGGGAGCGCAGCTGATCACGGCCGGGAGTCAGCTGATTCTCAAAGCTGACACCTGGCACTAAGTGCCAGGAGTGGTCACGGACTGCTCCTGGCACTTTAACCCCCGGCAAACTGCAATCAAACATGATCGCAGCGTTCCGGCAGCATAAGGAAGCTTCGCTCAGGGAAGGTGCTCCCTGCGTGCTTCCTAGAGACCCTCAAAGAAGCGCGATGTGATTGCGCTGCTCCGAGGGCCTCCCCCTGGCAGACCCCCAGATTCAAGATGACCGTGGGGTCCTTCCGGGTCATGCAGGGAGGTGGCTTGTCAGTGCCTGCCGAGAGAAGGCGCCGGCAAGCCTCCTGCGCTGCCTGTCAGATCGCTGATATGACAGAGTGGTCTGCAAACTGTCAGATCAGCGTTCTGACAATATACAGTGATGTCCCACCCTGGAACAATGTTAAAATGTAAAAAAATGAAAAAACACATGTGTAAAAATAGTTTAAAAAAAATACCAAATAAATTTAAAAAAATATATTTCCCCTTTAAACACATTATTATGTAAATAAAAAAAAACAATAAAAGTACACATATTTAGTATCGCCACATCCTAAACAACCCTCCCTATATAACTTCAACTAGTTAACCCCTTTAGTGAACCCCTTAAAAAAAAACACCAGGCAATAAAAATGCTTTGTCATCATACGGCCGAACAAAGTGGAATCACACGCGATCAAAAAGACGGATATAAATAATCATGGAACCGCTGAAAACGTCATTTTGTCCCACTAAAAACAAGCTGACATTCAGCATCATCAGTGAAAAACTTAAAAGTTATAGCTCGCAAAATAAAGGGATGCAAAAAAATTATTTTTTTTATATAAAATTGTTTTTATTGTATAAAAGCATCAAAACATAAAAAATGATATAAATGAGGTTTTGCTGTAATCGTATCAACCCGAAGAATAAAACAGCTTTATCAATTTTACCATATGCGGAATGGTATAAACGCCCCCCAAAAGAAATTCATGAATTGCTGTTTTTTGTTCATTCTGCCTCCCAAAAATTGGAATATAAAGTGATCAAAAAATGTCATGTGCTCAAAAATGGTATCAATACAAATGTCAACTCGTCCTGCAAAAAAATAAGACCTCACATGACTCAGTGGGCCAAAATAAGGAAAAATTATAGCTCTCAAAATGTGGTGATGCAAAAACTATTTTTTGCAATAAAAAGCGTCTTTTAGCGTGTGACAGCTGCTAAACATAAAAACCCACTATAAATAGTAAATCAAAACCCCCTTTATCACCCCCTTAGAAAGGGAAAAATAATAAAATTAAAAAAATGTATTTATTTACACTACCGGTCAAAAGTTTAGGGTCACTTAGAAATTTCCTTATTTTTGAAAGAAAAGCAGTTTTTTTTCCAATGAAGCTAACATTAAATGATTCCGAAATACACTCTATACAGTGTTAATGTGGTAAATGACTATTCTAGCGGCAAACGTCTAGTTTGTAATGCAATATCTTCATAGGTGTATAGAGGCCCATTTCCAACAACCATCACTCCAGTGTACTTATGGTATTTTGTGTTCGCTAACTGTGTAAGAAGGCTAATAGATGGTTAAAATACCCTTTAAAACCCTTGTGCAAGTATGTTAACACAGCTGAAAACCGTTTGGTTGATTAGAGAAGCTATAAACCTGACCTTCCTTTGAGCTTGTTGAGAATCTGGAGCATTACATTTGTTGGTTCCATTAAACTCTCAAAATGGCCAAAAAAAAGAACTTCCTTGTGAAACTCGACAGTCTATTCTTGTTCTTAGAAATGAAGGCTATTCCATGCGAAAAATTACCAAGAAACTGAAGAATTCATACAATGGTGTGTAGTACTCCCTTTAGAGGAGTGCACAAACAAGCTCTAACCAGAGAAGAAAGACAAGTGGGAGGCCCGCTGCACAACTGAGCAACAAGACAAGTACATTAGAGTCTTTAGTTTGAAAAATTGACGCCTCACAGGTCCTCAACTGGCAGCTTCATTAAACAGTACACATTAAACGCCAGTGTCAACATCTACAGTGAAGAGGAGATTTGGGGATGCTGGCCTTCAGGGCAGATTGGCAAAACAAAAGCCAATATTCCTCTGTCCAATGTCTGTGTTCTTTTGCCCATATTAATCTTTTCCTTTCATTTAAGCCAGTCTTAAATATGGTTTTTGTTTTGCCAATCTGCCCTGAAGGCCAGCATCCCCAAATTGCCTCTTCACTGTAGATGTTGACACTGGAAGGTCAGGTTTATAGCTTCTTCTGTGTTAACATACTTGCACAAGGGTTTTAAAGGGTATTTTAACCATCTATTAGCCTTCTTACACAGTTAGCGAACACAAAATACCATAAGTACACTAGAGTGATGGTTGTTGGAAATGGGCCTCTATACACCTATGAAGATATTGCATTACAAACTAGACGTTTGCCGCTAGAATAGTCATTTACCACATTACCACTGTATAGAGTGTATTTCTGAATCATTTAATGTTAGCTTCATTGGAAAAAAACTGCTTTTCTTTCAAAAATAAGGAAATTTCTAAGTGACCCTAAACTTTTGACCGGTAGTGTACATTTTCCTGTTAGGATTAGTGTTGGGGCTAAAGTTAGGGTTAGGGTTGGGGCTAAATTTAGGGTTGGGGCTAAAGTTAGGGTTGGGATTAGGGTTAGGGATGTGTTAGGGTTAGGCTTGTGGTTAGGTTTATGGTTAGGGTTGGACTAGGGTTAGGGGTGTGTTTGGGATAGGGTTGGAGTTAGAATTGGGGGGTTTCCACTGTTTAGACACATCAGGGGCACTCCAAACGTGACATGGCGTCAGATCTGAATTCCAGACAATTCTCAGTTGAAAAAGTCTAAAGGTGCTCCTTCCTTTCTGAGCTCTGCCATGCGCTCAAACAGTAGTTTACCCTACATATTGGGTATCAGCCTACTCAGGACAAATTGCACGATAACTCTTGTGGTCCAATTTCTTCAGTTACCCTTGGGAAAATAAAAAATTGGGGCAAAATTATCATTTTTGCGGAAAAAAATGATTTTTTTTTATGGCTCTACGCTACAAAACATCTGTGACGCACTTGGGAGTTCAAAGTTCCCACACACATCTTAAATAAGTTCCTTGGGGTCTAGTTTCCAAAATGGTGTCACTTGTAGGGTGATTCCACTGTTTAGGCACATCAGGGGCTCTTCAAATGCGAAATGACACCCGCAGACCATTCCATCAAAATCGGCATTACAAAATGTCACTGCTTCTCTTCCGAGCCCGGACACGTGCCCACACAGTAGCCTTCTCCCACATTAGGGGTGTCAGCGTACTCAGGACAGATTGAGCAACAACTTTCTGTGCCAATTTCTCCAGTTACATTTGAGAAAATAAAAGACTGGGACTAAAAGGTCATGTTTGTGGAAAAAATATGATTTTTTATTTTCACGCCAGGGTGTTATAAACTTCTGTGAATCATTTAGTTCAAAGTGCTCACCTCACATCTAGATAAGTTACTTTGGGGGATTAGTTATCAAAATGGGGTCACTTGTTGTGGATTTCCACTGGTTAGGCACATCAGAGGCTCTCCAAATGTGACATGGTGTTCAATCTCTATTCCAGCCAATTTTGGTTTGAAAAAGTCAAATGGTGCTCCCTCCCTTCTGAGCTCTGCCATGGTCCCAAACAGTGGTTTCCCCCCACATATAAGCTATCAGCGTACTCAAAGACAAATTGGACCACAACTTTTGTGGTCCAATTTCTTCTGTTACCCTTGGGAAAATAAAAAATTGGAGATTAAAATATTTTTTTTGTGGGGAAAAAAATAGGATTTATTATTTTCATGCCAGGGCATTATAAACTTCTGTGGAGCAATTGGGAGTTCAGCGTTCTCAGGACAAATTGGACAACAACTTTTGGGGTACAATTTCCTTGGGAAAAATCAAAAATCCGGGACTAAAAAATCATTTTTGTGGAAAAATTTTTTTCACACCCAGGCATTATAAGCTTTAGTGAAACACTTGGGGTTCAAAGAGCTCACAACAGATCTAGTTTAGTTCCTTAAGTGGTCTAGTTTCCAAAATTGTGTCACTTGTTGGGGTGTTCCACTTTTTATGCACATTAGCGACTCTCCAAATGCGACTTGGTGTCCAATCTCTTTTCCAGCCAATTTTGGTTTGACTTTTTCCTTTCCGAGCGCTGCCGTGCATCTACACAGTGGTTTTCCCCCGCATATGGGGTATCGGCTTACTAAGGAAAAATTGCACAACTTTATCTGTCCATTTTCTCCTTTTACCCTTGTGAAAATAAGAATTTTTTTTGTAAAAGATAATTTTTGTGACTAAAAAGTTAAATGTTCATTTTTTCCTTCCACGTTGCTTCAGCTCCTTTGACGCACCTCAAGGGTTAATAAACTTCTTGAATGTGGTTTTGAGTACCTTGAGGGGTGCAGTTTTTAGAATGGTGTCACTTTTGGGTATTTTTTGCCATAAAATGGTTTTGTAAATTTTGTTGTAAAAATGAGAAATCGCTGGTCAACTTTTAACCTTTATAACTTCCTAACAAAAAAATTGTGTTTACAAAATTTAAGTGTTGGTTATATAAATCTGCTATTACGTTCATACGTACCACCCCTTTGTGGAAATACTCCACAAAACAATAAGACAACATTGGGGTCTTCTTAGTAAAGCCCATCCTGAGGTACCTGAATTTCGAAAACCTTTTCTCCCATGCTATAAAAGGGCACCCAATCTTCGCGATGACCTAGTGAGGGCTGACATAGATGATAACAAACAAATACATAATCAGAGATTTCTATCCACACCAAATACAGGTACATTTCCTTGCCTTCAATGTAACCAATGCCATAATGTCATGAAAGGTAATACTATATATCATCCCCATTCCGGTAAGAGATATAACATTAAATGTTATGCTACCTGCAATTCAACGTTTGTTGTCTACCTGATCAAATGCCCATGTGGCCTCCTCTATGTGGG
>JARQOD010000003.1:480210079-480451684 GCA_033576555.1 Oophaga sylvatica | reverse complement strand
CTTAAAACTGGGGATTGGGGATTAATCTTTGATGGGTATGCATCCAAAGAAGGGTGCAGAAATGAAAGTTTGGAGAGGGAGTGGGAGGTTTGTTTTTGGAGGATGCAAACCCTAAGTCATTATCAGAACGGAGGGTACGGGTAGGTTGGTGGCTGAGACAAGGGGGGAGATGAAGGGTGGTGCTACCCAGGGAATGTTTTGTGGGTAAGGGTACTAATTTTTGTACTGGATTCTGGAATGGAGGGTAACCAGGTAATGATGGCAAAGGTTTAGAGGCATGGGTTTTTAACGATTGGTGGGAATATGATTGTGGTTTGCAGCATTAAAGAAAGATTGGAGAGGGGAGAGTTTGTAACAGGGACCGTTAGTGAGATTACAATATCCAGACAAGAATAATTAAGAAAAACATTAGAGTTTAGCAAGTCAAAAGTAAAAGTTTGAATTCTAGAGATGTTTTTGAGGTGGAGATAACAAGAGCAGCCAGGATTGGATGTGAGGTTAAATGAAAAACTTGGAATTGAATATGACCTCAAGCAGTTGACATGTTGCTGGGGAGAAAATGGTGGAACCACGGGAAAAGATGGCAATGTCGGCAAAGGTAGGTTAGTGAGAAGATCACGAGGAGTTTCCGTTTTTGGACATGTTCAGTTTCAGATAGAGGGGGGGCATGATGTAGGGGACAGCGCTAAGACAATCACTGGTGTTTTTTAAAAGGCAGGCGTGATATCAGGAGAAGTATTAATTGGGTGTCATCAGCATAGAGATGGTATTGGAAACCAAATCTAATAAATTGTTTGTCCAATGGGGGCGGTTTGTACAAAGAGAAGAGGAGGGGGCCTGGGTCTGATCCTTGAGAACCTCAACAGAAAGCGGAGATGAGAGGAGAAGGAACCAACAAAAGATACAGAAAGGAATAGTCAGAGAGACAGGAGGAGAACCAGGAGAGAACGGTGTCCTTGAGGCAGATGTAGTGCAGCATAGTGAGGAGGAACTGATGGTCCACAGTGTCAAATGCTGCAGAGAGATCCAAGAGAATTAGCATGGAGTAGTGACCATTAGATTTAGCAGTCAGTAGATTATTAGAGACTTTAGAGAGGGCAGTGAGACATAGATGCCGCAAAAGGCCGAAATAGGAGGTTAGCAATAAAAGGTGAGAAGCAGATGGGGAGAGGGGAAGAGCAATGGGAATGTTGAAATCACCCATGATTAGAGTGGGGATGTCACAGGAGAGAAAATGTGGAAGCCAGGTGACAAATTGATCCAGTAACTGATGACAAGGGCCGGGAGGATGATACACTACCGCCACTCGCATGAAGAAGGGGATGTAGAGTCTGACCGCATGGACCTCAAAAGAAGGGAAGACAAGTGAGGGTACTTGAGGGATAACCTGAAAAGTACATTTGGGTGATAAGAGCTGACCAATGCCTCCACCTGCTCTGTTGTCTGATCTTGGGGCATGAGAGAAGTGTAGTCCACCATATGAGAGAGCAGCCGCAGCGGTGGTGTCTGACTGATGGATCCAGGTTTCAGTAACAGCCAAAAGGTTAAGAGAATTTGAAAGGAAGAAGTCATGGATGAAAGGGATTTTATTACGCACTGAGTGAGAATTCCAAATGGCACAATTAAAAGAGACAGAAGGCATGCAGGGAATATTAATAAGATTAGAGGGGTTTCTGAGTGTAGCAGTTGGAAGTTTTGACTTGCTATAACATGTGGGGCCGGGGTTTGGAGCGATATCTCCTGCGACTAGAAGAAGGAGAATAGAAAGAGTGAGCAGATGGTTAAGTGATTTGTGAGAGCATCTTATGTCTTGGATTGTGTGACTGAGTGGATTTGTGCTGTTTAGCAGTGTGAAAAGAGCGTGAGTGCTATACATAGGAGAGGAAATGACAGAGGTCCCGATATGGATGGAGTGTAAATAGCTAATGCAAGGGCGATGGATGTGAGTGAATGCAGCAGCCAGGATATAAATTATACAAATGAATATGGTGAATATGTGTTGTAATTCAAATGTAGAGGGAATAGATTTTTTTATTTGTCTTACCTGTCTCCTTCCCTGTCTAACGGCAATGTTTAACTGTGGCGTACTTTGGTACATGTACTTCGATTAATTGTACATAAATGCTACCCCTGCATAAATGCTTCCCCAGACTATGTCTCACAATCAAGCAGCACACCCTCCACAGATAGATGTCAGAAGCTGGATGGGGGATAAGCCGGGGGCAGGTGAGAGAGGCTTGTTGCTGGCTTCCTCAGATTAAAAAATATTTCTAATGTGTCTGTATTTCTGTATGTGTGCATGTATGATGTGTATATCTATGTATGTCAGTTTCTATGACTGTGCATATGTACTGTATGTTAATATGTGTTTTTGTGAATTTGTCTTCAAAGATCTATATGTACATATGCATGTATGTGCATCTGTGTGTATGTTTGTGTATGTTCATGTCTGCATATTGTATGTGTGCATGTTTGGGTACTGTGTATGCCAGTCTGATTACTATATGTGTGTACATGTCTGCAAACTGTATTTGTGCATGATGAGGGGGCAGGCTGGGCTCTCTGTTCTATATTTATATTTCTCTGCCGTATCTGTTCTTTATTAATCATGGTATGTGTTAAAGGGGCTCCCTGAGACTCACCCGGGGCCCACAAAAACCTGTAGTCGGCTCTGCCTGCATCTATCTTTGCCCATTCTGACTTACCATTAGACACTGCCAAATCCTTTTCCCAGTCCAGCCTTCACAAAGCCATTTATTTATCATTGCACGCCTGCTCTCGCTGCTATCATGAGCAGTACTCTCATCAGCTGATGCCTGTTACCGACGGTAACCTTTTTTTCCACCAGTCAGAGCTCCTGGCACACACGCTGTCATTTGTTTG
This sequence comes from Oophaga sylvatica, assembly GCA_033576555.1. Classification (NCBI taxonomy): domain Eukaryota; kingdom Metazoa; phylum Chordata; class Amphibia; order Anura; family Dendrobatidae; genus Oophaga; species Oophaga sylvatica. Next base: position 480,448,801 of record JARQOD010000003.1, on the reverse strand, counting down.
TAGCAAACATACCACCGGTCAGCACCAGTGTTTCTCGCGGTGTCACACAGATGATAGCATCTGAAAACACTAGATGTTCAGGCTGCCAAATCCGAACAGTAACACAGACTTCAGGGAGATGTCTGTGTTCCGAGTCCATGTATGATACTAGGTGTTTGATGTGAACCCCAAACTTAACCATTCAGGTTTGACCATCCCTAATTCTGAGAGCTGAAATTTTAATTTTTTTTGACAAATTAGGGTTTGTTTTTTGCAGGATAGTTTGGCATTTTCATTCTCAACATTATTTTCTATCTACGACTTTCTATTCACTTTCTATTCATGTCTATGTTTCAGTATGATGAAAAAGTAAGTGTTTTTTATTATTTTTTTACTGTGATTTTTAGTGTCTTCACTATATGGAATAAATAACTAGGCAGTTTTATAGATTGGGCCCTTCTAATTATGTGTACTTTTTTGTTTATTTTTTGTTTTTTTCAGAAAGGTTACTTTTTAGTGGCTTTTGTGAGTTTTGTGCATTTTTTTTTACTTTGTTACATACAGTTGTACTCAAAAGTTTACATACACTGGCAGAATTTTTTCTTTCTTGGCCTTTTTTCAGAGAATGTGAATGATAACACCAACACCTTTTATCCACTCATGGTTAGTGGTTGGGTGAAGCCATTTTTGTCAAACTACAGTGTTTTCTCTTTTTAAATCATAATGACAACTCAAAACATCCAAATGACCCAGATCAAAAGTTTACATACCCTGGTGATTTTAAAATAAAATAATTTTAGATAACAAAACACATTATCAAAAGGAAATAAAATAAGTTTTAGCAGAATAATAATACATTATAATCAGGTATAAAAACACAGTGATATTGGAAAAATATCTAAGACACTGAACTATGTTTTTCATTGGATGCTCTAATTATCAGCCTATTGCAGTATACCAAAACAAAACATGTGAGGAGCGAGTGTGCTTGTTGCTCGGGTTTTCCCGAGCATGCTCAGGTGGTCTCCAAGTATTTGGAAGTGCTCGGAGATTTAGTTTCTGTTGCCGCAGCTGCATGATTTGTGGCTACTAGACAGCCTGTATACATGTGGGGATAGCCTGTTGGTTAGGGAATCTCCACATGTATTTACGCTGTCTAGCAGTCGCAAATCATGCAGCTGCAGCGACATAAACTAAATCTCCGAGCACTTCCAAATACTTGGAGACCACCCGAGCATGCTCTCTCATCACTAGTCTTCTTATCACAAGACCCAAAAAACCCCATCTCTGCTTTTAGACAAATCATGCCATCAGTCTCTGTAAAGCAAGAAAAATGTATTATAAATCTTTAAGCACTATGAAAAACAGAAAGCACAGTCCTTTTTTTTCAAAAGAAAGGTAGAGCAGTGATAAACTTCATTTGAGCCACCTGTACACATTAAGCTTTCATTTCATTTCACATTATTACAGCAATACAATATAAAGTTTCTTTTGGTTATTGCATAAAAACAGATCACAAATTTTATCTGCCAATTTCTATTAGTTAGCTAAGTTTCTGCCAAGAATGAATATCCTATTTTTCTGTACATCTCAATGTTCACTAAGAATTATGAAGCTAAATACAGATATAATTAGCTCCCAAGACCTTCAATGTACCAGTATTTTGCAGTCTACAGTTATGTGTGATAGGTACCTTATTTAATTGTATGCAAGTCTTGTTCAATACCACGAGGCACCTCAGAAAATGTATGACTTTAATGTCATTAAATTGTAAAATTGCATAATATAATAGCTGAGATTCTTACGAGAAAAGAAGCAGTGCAATGCACATACAAAATAAAGATACATCTCAAATAGAGAAGGGCACATTTATTTGACTAGAAATTAATTCTAGTCAAATTTTACATACATATTCTCCTGAATATGAATTTTTTGAAATTTGCTCTAAACTGTGACGACTAGTGTTGAGCGATACGATACCGCAAGTATCGGGTATCGGCCGATATTAGCTCTATCGGACTTTCGATACTTAGTTCCGATATTTTCGTCTTATCGGATACCGGAATCGGATTTGTCACTGTCACTGTCAGTGTCCGTCGGTCGGGTCTGTCAGGAGTCAGCGGCACTTACCTGGCAGAAGATCTCCAGCGGTCACGGGCTGGACTGCTTGATGGCCGCCATCATCTTTCCCCGGCGGTCACATGCAGTTTCTCGTGATAACTGCAGTGACTGCTGGGTAATCCCGGCCGTAAAGCAGTCAGTCCGATGACGTCACCGCCGGGGAAGCAGGTAATCAGTTGTGCTGCGTCGAGATGACAGGCTCTGCCTGTCATTCCGATGTAGCAGAGCTGGATCGTCGTGGGACCCTCGTTACTATGGACTGCGTCGGACAGGTGGTATACTGTTGGTTTGTTTTTTTTCTTTTTTTACAGGAGATCGATGGCGTCACAGGAATGAGAGTATAATAAAAGAAATGAAAACTGTGTTGTCTCTTTTATTTCATTAAAATACTTTTTTCTTGCTGTGTCTTTTTTTTTATACATTTAAAAACTTTGGGATTAATAATGGATCGGTGTCTTATTGACACCTCTCCATTATTAACCGGGCTTATTCTCACCGTGCAATCAACGGTGACATTAACCCCTTATTACCCCACTTGCCACCGCTACAGGGCAGTGGGAAGAGCCGGGTAAAGTGCCACAATTGGCACATCTTTTGATGCGCCAAATGTGGGGCTGCTGTAGCCTGGTATTATCAGGCTGTTGAGGGCCAAAATCCATGGGCCTTGACAGTCTTTTAATACCAGGCCGCAGCAGTCTGCATTTTTCTTGGCTGGTTAACAAAAATAGGGGGACCCCTACGTCGTTTTTTTTTCGAGGGGATCCCCTATTTTTGTTAACCAGCCAAGCTAAGCAGACTACTGTGGCCTGGTATTATCAGGCTGGCAAGCAGGGTCGGACTGAGGCACCGGGACACCGGAGAAAACTACGGTGGGCCCCAGCTCCTGCGTGGTGGCCCTGATTTGAAAGGATAGGTCGCGGGGCAGAGGGGGCGGTGGCCCCGGGGCCCGCACTCTGAGGGGGCCCACCCGGAGCTACGATATAGTTACATTCTGCGGCAGAGCAGGGAGAATCGCTCTCCCTGCTTTGCCGCCCGGAAGCTATGGGGCCTGAACAGGCGTTGGGGGGGCCCGGTGCCAGCAGTGGGCCCCCCACCCGTCATCGGAGGGTCAGCTGTATCGGCATCCAGCCGATAAAGCTGAACGCATGGAGAGAGAAGGAGCGAGCGCTCCTTCTCTCCCATAATCCCCCTCTCAGCGTATTACAGCGGGCGCAATAACATCACCTGCCGGCGCCCGCTGTCAGACGCTGAGAGAGAGAACAGTGAGCAGCACAGGAGCCGGGAGGTGATTTTTTTTTTTATTTTTTTTTTAATGGGGGTGCAGTCGAGTCCTGGCTGGAGAAGTCATCATGTCGGTGTGGGCCAGATGGAAAAGACATGAAAAGTGAACAATTCCATTAGAAAGAACATCAGCGGTAAGTCATTATCTGTACCTGTGCTGTAATCTATATGTTCTGTAGGACTGGTATTATTTAACACAGACCATATGGCGGTAATATCAATATTGGTCTTTTTATATATAGATTATTTTGGCCAACAGCGCGGTCATTTGCTGAGGTTCTCTGATGATGGGCCCACTCAGAAGTTTTGCCCCCACTAAACCAAAACCCTAGCTACACCTATGGCTCTCTCTCCAGTCTTTCTTTCTCGCTCTCTGTTCTTTCCTTCTCGCTCTCTGTTCTTTTTCTCTCTGTTCTTTCTTTCTCTCTTTTCTTTCTTTCCTCTCTTTCTTTCTCTGTTTGTTCTTTCTCTCTCGCTGCTCTTTCTTTCTTTTCCTCAGTACCAGCCACTGTGCCCTCATTACCAGTCAGTGTGATCAGCAGTGCTAAATGGTTACGCTTGGGGCGAGGATATGGGTGTGATTAGCTGTGAAATGGGTGTTGTTGGGGCGTGGCCTAAAATTTTCAGCGGCGCGCAACACGCGCCGCAGCCTTTAATCCTCTTTCCTGTCTACCAAATTTGGGAGGTATGCTGTATGACCTCCCTACAACTTCTGGCCATGCTCCTGATGAGCGCGACGGATGGTCTCGTGAGGGATCTCCTCCCACACCTGGACTAAAGCATCCACCAACTCCTGGACAGTCTGTGGTGCAACGTGGCATGGCCTAAAATTTTCTGCAGCATGCACAGCGTGCCACAGCCTTTGTCCCTCTTTCCCTTATTCAAAGGTTGGGAAGTATGATGTTGGGCCGCAAGAATATATTTTCTCTGGTGGGCCCAAGGTACTCCAGTCCGACGCTGCTGGCAAGGTCCATGTATGTTGGCTCCTTAACAGCCTTAAATACCATGCCTCAGCAGCAGGGGCGTACATATAAATCATGGGGCCCCATAGCAAAAGTCTGAATGTTCCCCACCCCCCCAAAAAAAAAACCCAGAGGCATTTGTAAATGTAAAGTGCCAGCACAGTGAGGGAAGTTGAGTCGCACAGAGACAGAGGTTTTGGGGGTATTCGGCACCGATCACGTCGACTTCTATGGGGGATGTCACGAGTAGCACAGCTCGGTCTGTGACCTGGGCGATCACTGGAATGTGGGATATTTCCAGGGGGTGATAGAATGTTCGTGTAGTTTGTCGTGACGCCACCTGTAGTACCTGGTCAGGGTGTCCAGCGCTGCTGTGCAGGTCCTCTGGAAGGGATGGTGTAGTGCAGGTAGGTGAAAAGTCTTCTACAGGTAACACGCTATCCTTCCAGGGCAGATAGATGTGAGATAGAGCAATGGTGCAAAGTGATGTAGCAGAGTGGACTATGCGACGTAGTAAGAAAGCAGGAAACACTTCAAGTTAAGCGTTGCATAATAAAATTTTTAATAATAACATTACAAAAGTGCAAATGGCTTATGTTATGTGACATGTTTTGTTACTGTTCATACCCTTGTTATGTGTTATACATGTGTGTTAATAAATACATATTCAACAAAAGTGCAAATAGCATTAGTGCCGAAGTTCATGGAGACTTCTTAGGACTACCCCCACCGGGGTAACTTCACAGTGTCCTTTACTTGTGCTTGTGGAGGACCCGCTCCAAACCTCCAACTGTGTTCTTGGGTGGGCTGCAAGACTTTCCTTGAGGAGACCTCATTTTCGGCCACACCAAACGGGTTTTTAGTTTCTGAGGTAGTTGAAAATAGTGCACAGTAAAGTTTTTTGTAAAACCAAGATGGAGCACCGAAGTGCCAACTATTTACAGAAAAATTTGTGAGCCAGTACAGTTCATGGCTTCAAAGTTCAACATTTTCATTACAGTGAAACACCATTACCCAACCTGGGTATATTAAGGCAACAATAAACTTGTTCTTCTGAACATTCACCCGTCCGGGTACATCAAACCATTACCCAACCTGGGTATATTAAGGCAACAATAAACTTCTTTTTATGAACATTAACCCGTCCGGGTACATCAATAATTTAACTATTTACATACAGAGACCCTGTCCGGGTTATTTAGACTTCTTTGGCTGGCCTCTTCCAGGTACCACCTGGTACTCTTCTGGAGCTTGCCAAACATCCGTGACAGGAGGGTCCACCCAGACCTGATGACGTCGTGTGGCCTGTACAGTGACGTCGTGACCCGCTATCTGGGTCTGTGTGGCCACCTCTTTCATCTCCCTCCGGGTCTGGACCCCTATGTCCCGGACTGAACGAACCCCAGGGGGCCTAACAGGCGCCGGGTACGGGCCAGCTATCATTATCATGTCCATAGCTGGGGCTGCTGAGGAGACCACTGAGGGAGGCTGGGGAGATTTACGGCGTGGGGTGGGAACTTGTGCAGAGGCCTGGTTGGGGGAGGCTGAAGGCTCGTAGGGTCTGTCAGTTTCCTGACACTCTGGGGAGTAGGGGTCGCACCTGGTAACATTTAGGGCGTGCCATCCATTGTAACCCTAGTGTCGGGTGTAAGTCACCAAGTCTCCTGGCAACAGGTCCCTCCCCGGGTGTCCTTCTGGGAGGTGAGCCTCCACATCCCGCCGGGTCACAAAAACTTCTAAATAAAGTTCAGGCTCCTGGATGAAGCCCCAACCACCTTTTAACTTAAAGTTCCGTACTGCACCCTTACGCCGCGGCTCCCTCAGCGTACTTTTATCCTTTCTCATACGTGCCTTCTCTGCCAGGTCCTTCTCCAGGTGACGTTGCCGAAGCTTTTGGGATTCTCGCTGCTCCCTTTGTCGCTCTGCTTCCCGCTCCCGACGTCTCCACTCTTCCTCCTGACGCCGGTTGTAATTCTCCTCCACCAGCACTCCATGTCTCCAACATCAAACGCCAGCTTACGATGTCCGGTTTGCGGCAGCTCTCCTGGCGCCCGCCAGTCCTGGCGGCGCTCACCTGTGGCAAGCAGCCGGCTCTGGAACAGATGACGGTCGGGGCTCCGTACAGGCAGGTAGAGCTCTGGTGCCTGCGCGGCCTCCTCCATGAGGACGGGTGTCACTTCTTCTGCCTCAGCGACGGGGGCAGACAGCGGGATCTGGGGTGCTGGTGCGGCGTTTTCTGCAGGAACGGGTGCCTCCACTGTGATACTGGCAACCGGTTCAGATTGCAAGGGCTTGGATGCCCGCACGGCCTCCTGTACTGGAACGGGTGCCTCCACTGAGATACTGGCAACCGGTTCAGATTGCAAGGGCTGGGATGCCCGCACGGCCTCCTGTACTGGAACGGGTGCCTCCACTGAGATACTAGCAACCGGTTCAGATTGCAAGGGCTGGGATGCCCGCACGGCCTCCTGTACTGGAACGGGTGCCTCCACTGAGATACTGGCAACCGGTTCAGATTGCAAGGGCTGGGATGCCCGCACGGCCTCCTCTACTGGAACGGGTGCCTCACCTTCCGGTACAGACACTTCAGGGGGTAAGAGGGATTGGCGCCGCTCCAATTGTAGTTTTAGGGCCCGCCAGCTCGCTTCCATCCTGGCGACCTCCTCCCGGTGCCGGGCCAGGTCTCTCAGGGTATCCTCCGCTTCTTCCAGCGTAGGAGGGTTTCCAGGCCGGGTGCCAAACGGTGGCTCCGTGGCGATCGGGTCGCTTCCGTGGGGGGGAGAGCTCTGACTCCTCCATCCCTTACAACTTCTGCTCACGTCCATTCGCCATCTCAGCAAAGTCACATGTGTCATTAGCATCAGGAGAGGCGACATCTTTTGTAGGGAGGCGGGACCTTCGCGTTCGTTTCCGCCCACTGAGGAGGATGAGGAGGCAGAACTCCAGAGCTGTGGGGCACGATCTTACATTGCAGTAACATTTAGAGTGTGCGGACATCGTTTTCGCTCCACGGAGTGAGTGTACGCCCACGAGAGCACGCCCTTATTCTTCACTTGTGCCTCGTGGCGCAGATATGACGGAAAAATGCCAAATACAGTCTATGATGATTTTTGCAATTCTCAAGCAAAAAAACAGTTCAATTAAGGCACACAGGACTCGCTTATAGCGAGCTTCTGAATCCTGTTCGCTGGGTGCGATGCAACATCTCTGTGGCGACTGGACCCTCGGGTGCTTCTGTCTTTTCACAAATGCCTGCTTTACCCGGCAATTGAATCAGAGGCTATTTTACTATGTAGAAGTGAATAAACTATAAATATATGTATATATATATATATATATATATTATATGTCACAATGACATGTATAAATATATATATATATATATGTATTCTAAGTGTGTATATTTTGTGTTTACAAGGAAAGAAAGTGATTTTTTAGTTGCGATATTTTGTTCCCATAGACTTACATGGGACTTCCGGTATCGGAATCGGATATCGCCGATATTTAGTGATATCGGCGATACCATTCCGATCCGATATTTTTAGATATCGAGCAGTATCGCTCAACACTAGTGACGACGATGGATGTGAACCCACTATGACACTGTCATATTGACACTGGACTTACCCTGGAGGGGCTTAACTAAGTGACTACCTTGTCTTCACTAGAGCCTGTTATGGTGAGAATAGTCTTGGGCCTGCAACATCTGACTAGCAAGACAAAGGCACAAATATGAGGCACAGAGGGCAAGGAAAGAGATATGGTCAGACAGTCTGATGGTGGGTAGCACAGGTTTAAAATACAAAGACAGCAATGCACCTAGACAGGAAGCTAGTAATGAACTGCAGATAGGACATAAGCTCAAGCAAAATGAGAAGGAAGGTGCTGCTTAACCCCTTAACCCCCAAGGGTGGTTTGCACGTTAATGACCCGGCCAATTTTTACAATTTTAACCACTGTCTTTTTATGAGGCTATAACTCTGGAACGCTTCAACGGATCTTCGCAATTCTGAGATTGTTTTCTCGTGACATATTGTACTTCATGATAGTGGTAAAATTTCTTCGATATAACTTGCGTTTATTTATGAAAAAAATGGAAAGTGCAGGAGGCAGTGCAGGAGGCTTTCTCAGCACCTGCTCTCAGCAGGCACTGAGGAAGCTGCCTCCCTGGAAGGACCCCACGGCCATCTTGGATCCGGGGTCCTGCAGGGAGGAGGCCCTTGGAACAGCGCAATCACATTGCGCTGTTCTGAGGGTCTCAGGGAAGCACGCAGGGAGCCCCCTCCCTGAGCGATGCTTCCCTATGCCACCGGAACTCTGCGATCATGGTTGATCGCCGTATGTCGGGAGTTAATGTGTCGGGACTGGTCCTTGACCGCTCCTGGCACACAGTGCCAGGTGTCAGCTGTGATAATCAGCTGACACCTGGCCCCGATCAGCTGCGCTAACCCCTGATCACATATGACATACTATTCCACGGCACATGGATGAAATTGTACATCAAATGGAAGAAAGGGGTTAATATATTCACTTCTGGCAGATAATTGGCCAGGGAAGCAAAGCTCTGCAGAACACAGAGGCTTTACATTCCTGCAGAGTCTGGCCACATCTCTCAAAAGTCGGGTGGAGACTCTCTAGCAACAGGAAGAAGGAAAAATGCTGGAAGTGTATGCATGAGGCAGCTTAGCAAGATGGTCTGACACTGAGAGTAGTGGGACAGTGAGCAAGATGGAACTTAAAATTTATGAAAGTCATCGGCATGGCACAAGTGAATTCAGCAAACTGGTTATTAGTTTACTAAACCAGAAAGTCCAACAAATGGTAAAAAAAAAATAACTATCTCACATGAAACTTCTTTGGCCATTTTAATCCTCACAACTCACAGTCCAATCATCAGGGCCTTTTCTTTCCTTTGTTGAGCAATGTATCTCTGGTGTCTTCACTCTTGAATGGGACTTCTAGTGATGTTAAAACATGCTGGGATATCACAGGACTGGTCAAAACCAAAATTCTCCTGAGGACCAGGTGGCAAGCAGTGAGAAGTGGGGCGTTCAGAGGTAAGCAGTGGGATAAGAATTAATCTTTTTTTCTTATGTTACATGTTATGTTTATGATAACAAGGGTCATTCAAATTTTCGGAGGTAACTTCTCTATGAATCACATTTCTCTGGAAAATCCATGTGATTTTGCGAATTTTAATTTTTCAAAATTCAATTTTGACAATAATTCCATCTTTAATTATCTTGTAACATTGCATAGAACAATGTAAATTATTAGCAGTTCAATAATCTAAAAAAAAACAATACTTTTTGTCAGTGTAAACATACAGGTGCTTCTCACAAAATTAAAATATCATCAAAAAGTTAATTTATTTCAGTTTTTCAATACAAAAAGTGAAACTCATTTATTAAATAGAGTAATTACAGAGTGATCTATTTCCAGTGTTTATCTCTGTTAATGTTGATGATTATGGCTTACAGACAATGAAAACCCAAAAGTCATTATCTCAGTAAATTATATTAATTAACAAAATAAACCTGCAAAGACTTCATAAACATTTAAAAAGGTCCCTTAGTCTGTTTCAGTAGGCTCCACAATCATGGGGAAGACTGCTGACTTGACAGATGTCCAGAAGGCAGTCATTGACACACTCCACAAGGAGGGTAAGCCACAAAAGGTCATGCTTAAGAAACTGGCTGTTTACAGAGTGCTGTATCCAATAATATTAATGGAAAGTTGAATGGATGGAAAATGTGTGGTAGAAAAAGGTGCACAAGGAACCGGGATAAAAGCAGCCTTGAAAGGATTGGTAAGAAAAGGCCATTCAAAAATTTAGGGGAAAACTCTCAAGGTGTGGACTGGTGCAGGAGTCATTGCTTCAAGAGCCATCACACACATATGTATCCAGGACATAGGCTATAAGTGTCGCATTCCTTGTGTCAAGCCACTCATGACCAATAGACAATGCCAGAAGCGTCTTACCTGGGCCAAGGAAAAAAAGAACTGGTAAGTAAATTTTGCATTTAATTTGGAAATGAAGGTCCCAGAGTCTGTAGGAAGAATGGAGAGGCACACAATCCAAGCTGCTTGAGGTCCAGTGTGAAGTTTCCACAATCCGTGATTGTTTGGGGAACCATGTCATCCGCTGGTGTAGGTCCTCTGTATTTTATCAAGACCAAAGTCAGCACAGCTGTGTATCAGAAAATTTTAGAGCACTTCATACTTGCCTCTGCCAACATGCTTTTTGGAGATGGAAATTTCATCCTCCAGCAGGACTTGGCACCTGTCTACACTGTCAAACTTATCAATACCTGGTTTGAAAACAGCAGTATCACTGTGCTTGATTGGCCATCAAACTCAACTGACCTTAACCCTATAAAAAATCTATGGGCTATTGTCACAAAGAAGATGACAGACACTAGATCCAACAATGTAGATTAGCTGAAGCCTGCTATCAAAGCAACCTGGGCTTCCATTGCACCTCAGCAGTGCCACAGACTAATCGCCTCCATGCCACGCCACATTGATGCAGTAATTAATGCAAAAGGAGTCCAGACTAAGTATTGAGTGCATTTCCCGAACATACATTTCAGTAGGCCAACATTTCATATTTTATAATCATTTTTCAAGCTGCTGTTATAAAATATTCTAATTTAGTGAGATAATGATTTTTGAGTTTTCATTGGCTGTAAGCTATAATCTTCAACAATAACAGAAATAAACACTTGAAATAGATCACTCTGTTTGCAGTGACTCTATTTAACATATGAGTTTCATCTTTTGAATTGAAGAACTGATATAAATTAACATTTTGATATTCTAATTTTGTGAGAAGTACCTGTATTAGTTATTAAATGGTCACATGCAATACATGCAGCTAATTTAATTGATTTAATTTAACTGCTGATACTTATAGATAAGGTGAGAAATAGTTACATCAATTACATTTAGATAACAAATGTTTAAATTGGGAGAAGTTGTTAGTAATATAAATATTTTTTTTCAATGGGACAAATTGATTATTCTATTTAAACAATACTAACCTAGACTATACAGTCTTGAAATGCACTGGATTTATCAAAGTAGTGTATAATGTTTGAAAATTCTGGGGCATCTTTAGATTGTCCAGACTAAGTTCATACCACTCAAAATCAATAAAAAGGGACCAAGAAGTAATGAGTCTTAACCAACACATAAAATACTCTATATCCTTTACACAAGAGTACTCCATTATTAACTAACATCCAAGACTATAATCCTTTAATGCAGGGTGGGCAATTAATTTTCCCGAGGGATCACATGAGAGACTGTGACTGTTGTGGAGGGCCGAACCAATAGGCTGAAATTAATTAGGCTCAATATTAATAAAAAAGCATATTAGTTAAAATTATTATATTATTAAAAATTATATTAGTATTAATTATGCCACTTAATATTGAGCACAATTAAGTATGCTGACATCCCTTACATACCATTTGAACCCGAATACAGTCCCTTTAATATATTGTATGAGGCCCACACAGCCTCCCCATGGCCAACATCTGAGGCCCATGCAACTGAGGCCCCCACAGTCTACCCAAGGCCTGCATCTGAGGCACACACAGCCTCCCTATGGCCAGCATCCAAGGCCCACACAGCCTCCCCATGGCCAGCATCTGAGGCCCACACCACCTCCCCATGTCCAGTATCTGAGTCCCACACAGCCTCCCCATAGCCAGCATCTGAGGTCCACACATCCTCCCCATGTCCAGTATATGGGCCCCACACAGCCTTTCCATGTCCAGCATCTGAGACCCACACAGCTCCTCATAGCGAGCATCTGAGGTGCACACAGCCTCCCCACAGCCAACATCTGAGACTCACACAGGGTCACCATGTCCAGCATCTTAGACCCACATAGCCTCCCAACATGCAGCATCGGAGGCCCACACAGCCTCCCCACATCCAGCATCTGAAGCCCACAAAGCCTCCCCATAGCCAGCATCTGAGTCTAACACAGGGTTCCCATGTCCAGCAACTGAGGCCCACATAGCCTCCCAACATCCAGCATCTGAGGCCCACACAGTCTCCCCCACATCCAGCACCTGAAGCCCACACAGCCTCCCCATAGCCAGCATCTGAGGCCCACATAGCCTCCCCATGTCCCTCATCTGAATCCCACACAGCCTCCCCACGTCCAGCATCTGAGGCCCACACAGCCTCCCCATGTCCAGCATCTAAGGCCCACACAGCCACCCCACGTCCATCATCTGAAGCTCAAACAGCCTCCCCACATCCAGCATCTGAGGCCCACACAGTCTCCCCACATCCAGCACCTGAAGCCCACACAGCCTCCCCATAGCCATCATCTGAGGCCCACATAGCCTCCCCATATCCAGCATCTGAATCCCACACTGCCTCCCCACGTCCAGCATCTGGGGCCCACACAGCCGCCCCACATCCATCATCTGAAGCTCAAACAGCCTCCCTACATCCAGCATCTGAGGCCCACACAGCCTCCCCATGGCCAGCATTTAGGGTTCACATCAGCCCCCATGGCAAGCATCTTAGTTCCACACAGCCTCCCCATGGCCAGCATTTGAGGCCCACACAACCTTCCCGTTGCCAGCATTGGAGGACCACACAGCCTCCCCAAGGCCAGAATTTGAGGTCCACACTGCCTCCCTATGGCCAGCATCTGAGGCCCATACAGCCTCACCATGTCCAGCATCTGAGGCCCATATAACCTCCCCATGTTCATCATCTGAGGCCCACATAGCCTCCCCATGGCCAGCATTTAGGGTTCACATCAACCCCCATGGCAAGCATCTTAGTTCCACACAGCCTCCCCATGGCCATCATTTGAGGCCAACACAGCCTCCCCATGGCCAGCATTTGAAGCATACACTTCTTGCCTCCCATGGCAAGAATTTGAGGCACACAACATCTCCCTATGGCCAGCATCTGAGGCCCACAAAGCCTCCCCATGGCCAGCATCTGGGACCCACACAGCCTCCTCAAAGCCAGCATCTGAGGTCCACACAGCCTCCTCATGTCCAGCATATGAAGTAATTGCATCAGCTATTTCACACGTTGATTAGTGGAGGAATGATGCGGAGGCCCCTAATCCACCAATGCAGTTAGCATGGAAGGAGAGTGACTGCAGAGAGTGCGAGCGGCCGGAGACAACGATTGGGTAGGCGGGCAATGTATTCAGCCCCTCAGTTGTCTCGGTCCGTAGGCAGGACTAGAACAGCCAGAGTGCCGGATGTGGTCCGAGGGCCGCACTTTGCCAAGGTTAGCTTTAATGTAAAGAAATTCATAGTATCATAATTGATTAATGTGTAAAAATGAGCACCCTCAATATTACAGATACGTGAAGCATATATCATAGATGAAAAAAACTCATAAAATTGCATTGTAGTAATCAATCTCTATTCAATATTTCAAAGATTAAGATCTTAAAGGGGTTGTCAGGTCCAAATCGATAAGTCTGCAGTCATTCTGAGTGAATGCAGACTTATTATTATTCCTTTATACACTGGTACAAGTGTATTAAGTAAAGCCACGCCGACTAATGCATGCGCTAGGGGGATTCATAAGTCTGCAGTCACACAGAGTGACTGCAGACTTATTGATTTGAACCAGACAACAGCTTTAAAGAGATTAAGTAAGTGCACAATGCAATATAACGCTGCAATACTAAGCATATTGAGTAGAGGGGTATCCCTTAGAGTTTATAGTTTGAAAATCTCCTTTTGTAAGAGGTGTGGACTGGACTTTTGCATTACTACTCCTGAAAACATCAATCACGTTGAAATGTGCAATATGTCCTGCTTGTTTTGTATATATTGTGTCATGTGATGTTTTCCTATGTACCGTGTAGTAATGTATAATGTAGAATGTGATAACACAAGATAAGTGTAGGGTAAGACAGAGGTTAGGACTTAAGACATAAGATAGGTAGGATAATAAAGTGACTGTAGATAGATAGTGGCGATAGGAAAAAATAGTGTAAATGTTTGGGACCAGCCAATAGTGGAAAGGGAAAGTGACTTTTCCTAAAGATATGAAAAATATAGCGTGGCACTGCTGTATATTGGTGCACAAGTAGGAACCCAACCACAAGTAGATAAAGAAATAAACTTGGCACTCAACTTGTAAGTAAATGAGAAGAAATTTATTGCAGTCACAAAATAACGTTTCGGTCATCAACGGACCTTTTTCAAAGCACCGACTGCTTTGCGGATACTCTCAAATAAATAAAGGACGCTAGTTGTGCACAACAACGCGTTGGCTTGGGACGCCACCTGACTCCTCACCACTTCGGCATTTGCTTACCTCAAGGACTATACCATAGAAGCCTGTTGTGCACAACTAGCGTCCTTTAATTATCTACTGCAACTTTACAGTGGAAATTTTCACTAGATACGATACATATACTCCCAGGTGTCATCCCATTATAACACGTAAAACGTATCCACAGGACATTTCTATAGCTCCCACATGTCCTTAGTGTCATCCATTTGAGAGTATCCGCAAAGCAGTCGGTGCTTTGAAAAAGGTCCGTTGATGACCGAAAAGTTATTTTGTGACTGCAATAAATTTCTTCTCATTTACTTACAAGTTGAGTGCCAAGTTTATTTCTATATTTTCCTAAAGATAGACAGGGACAAGTTCAAGTTGAAGGAGGCAGTGTTTTTGAGCAGTACTGCTGCTTGGGTGAACTACTGAGAAAAGGTGACTGAGAGAAAAGGGTATAGCGTGACCTGTAACTGGCCAAAGACGAGACAGAGTATGCTTTCACCTTAACCCCTTAATGTCCAATGACGGACAGAGTCCGTCATTGGACGCCTCCACTTGTTTGGTGCAGGCTCTGGCGATGAGCCCACATCTTTTCTGGAACATGACAGCTGATCTGATCAGCTGACTTGTGCCCAGAACAGCTGATGGTGAAATTGCGATTCACCCACAGCTGTTAACATGTTGAATGCCGCTGTCAAACTCTGACAGCGCAATTAACATGCATGCGCAGGAAGCGCGTCATTACCTCCTGCCATCGGCACCCCTGTCACATGACCGCCAGTCACTGATGGGTTGGCATGACAACCTGGGGTCAAGAGAAGACCCCTGTGGTTGTCATTGCTGGATTGCTATGAGCACCGCCTGCTGGTCGGCGCTAACAGCAAGTGAGCATTTATGATACATAGAGCAAGGCTGCAGCCCTGCTGTATGTAGCAGAGGCGATTGGATAGCTTCAGCTTCAAGTCTTCCATGGAGACTATTGAAGCAAGTAAAAAGTAAAAAAAAGTTTTAAAAAATGTTAAAAAAAATAAAAAATAAAAGTTCAAATCACCCCCCTTTCGCGTCACTCAAAATAAAACAAAAAAAATCAAATATGCAAGTATTTGGCATTGCCGCTTTCAGAATCTTCCAATCTATCAATACATAAAAAAAATTAATGCAATTGGTAAACGGCATAGCGAGTAAAAAATCGAAACACCAGAATTACTTTTTTTGGTCGCTGCAACATTGCAATAAAATGCAAAAACGGGCGATCAAATGAATGTCTCAATGGTATCAATAAAAACGTCAGATCGGCAAACAAAAAATAAGCTCTCTCCCGGCCCCAGATCCTGGAAACTGGAGACGCTATGGGTCTCGGAAAATGGCAACTTTTTTTTTTTTTTTTTTTACAAACTTTGGAATTTTTTTCAAACTTAGATAAAAAAGTACCTAGACATGTTTGGTGTCTCTGAACTTGTAATTACGTGGGAAATCACAATGGCAGGTCAGTTGTAGCATTTAGTGAGCCTAGTAAAAAATCCAAACAAAAAACAAGTGTGGGGATTGCATTTTTTTTGTAATTTCACCGCACTTGAAATGTTTTTCCTGTTTTCTGTTACACGACATGGTAAAACCAATGTTGCTGTTCAAAAATACAACTTGTCTCACAAAACACGAGGCTCAAATGGCCATTTTGACCAAAAATTAAAAAAGTTATGGCTCTGGGAAGAAAGGGAGCAAAAAATGAAAATGCAAAAACAAAAATAACCCTGGTCGTTAAGGGGTTAAATAAGTCCTTGCAGAGAACGACAAATCATGAGAATCTCTGATCTTGCAAAGCGTTGAAGATTACTGACCTAAACAGGACTGAGTTTGTTGGACTAGTGGTGGACTCGAGCAGTAGATCCAGGGTGCCAGTAGTGGAAGAAATAGGACACAGAATTGATGATCAGGTAGAGAGACTTGCTGATCAGGACTGTGGAGACAAACTAGGCTGTGACAAAGTAGAGTGAAGCAGTGTGCTTTACTGGTTTTGGAGTAGACTACAATAGAAGAAAACTATGTGTGTGAAAATGCCTCACATTGTGGAGTAAATATCCATAAGACTTTGTACCTGCTATGTCTTGTACATAAGCATTACCAAGTTACTATTCAGTAAATAATGTGTTTTAGAACGTAAGTCTCCTTTGTTGAACTCTGAAACCTATTGTCCAGGCTGACCAACACCATTGGCTACAGGCAGCCTACACAGGTACAAGGCCCTCACAGCACCAACACCCAGCCAGGACCCACTTTCTCATGTAGAGCACCAGAGGATGAAAGCAGAAGATAAGTGCCTCACCCACTGCTACTGCCCTGCGTGGCGCTACACTATTATCAGGCAGCATGTACACCAGAAGCACCCTTGATGCACGTTTCACATATGCTTGCTCTAAAGGGCCTAAGCATATTCTCCATTGAAGTTATACATTTTGTTTCTTTACAGTGATGTTGATTATTTGAATGAATTTATTCATAATAATGATAATGTTATGAAATATACAGGGCTGTCGTCAGCACCCGGAATACCCGGGCAAGTGCTGGGGCCCTGAGCAGGCAGGGGCCCACTCGCCGTCGGGCACACCGTCAGCGGAGTAGAGCGGTACCAGCGCCACCACTGGGCCCCCCCGCTTGCTCAGGGCACCGGCAGCAGCCAGCGCAATACTCACCTCTCCCCATGCCTCTGCTGCCGCAGCTCCAGGCTCCAGGGGGTGCCTGCAGGGCGCCGGCGCTTGCTCTCAGAGCTGCGCCGCTGAATGACGTCATCATTCAGCGGCTGACTGTGTGGCAGAGAGCGCGGGACCCCAGACAGGTGAGGTGTGTGTGTGTGTGCTGCTGTGCTGTATGTGTGATGGTGGTGGTGGGAGGCAGTGATGGTGGTGAGCCGGGGCCCGGAGGCAATGATGATGGTGATGATGATGGGGAGGCGATGATGATGGGGAGGCGATGATGATGATGATGATGATGATGATGTGGGGAGACGATGATGATGGGGAGCCGAAGATGATGGGGAAGCAATGATGATGGGGAAGCAATGATGATGGGGAGGCAATGATGATGGGGAGGCAATGATGTTGGGGAGGCAATGATGTTGGGGAGGTGATGATGATGGGGAGGCGATGATGATGGGGAGGTGATGATGATGGGGAGGCGATGATGATGGGGAGGTGATGATGATGGGGAGGCAATGATGATGATGTAATGGGAGTTTTTCCACAGCGCCCTTTCCTGAGCCGTAACAGTGCAGAATGCAGCACAGTGCAGAGGAGAACTCCATATTTTGTATGGAGCATTATATGGGGACCAGTATCCTATATGGAGCATTATTTGGGGTCCAATATTCTTTATGGAGCATTATATTTGGCCCATAATACTGTTTGGAGGACTATGTCGTGCCCATAATATTGTATGGAGGACTGTACTGTCCAGTCTGTACTGTGCGCTGTGAGGATTTGGCGGTTTTTGAGCTATTGTAGAATTTACAATAGATATCACTCATATAATGGAAGAAGTGACGTGTTTGACATTGTACTATACCCATATTTCTCTGCCGTATCTGTGCATCATGAATCGTAGTCTGTGCTAAAGGGGCCCACTGAGACTCTTTCGCCCGGGGCCCATAAAAACCTGGAGCCGGCCCTGGAAATATACATTATGAAACAAGATTTTAGCAGTTCGTCACCAGATCTTCTTCCACATTATATATCTTTTCCCTTGAATTTTATGCTTTTTATTCATGTTTAGTGTTGAAATTATCAATTAATAAAGAATTATTCTTTGATTATAGTTTATAGTTAAATCCCCTTGGGCATAGGATATACACATGTGGTCAAAATTGTTGGTAACCCTCGTAAAATGCAATAAAAATCCACAATGGTCACAGAAACAACTTGAATCTGACAAAAATAATAATAAATCAAAAATCTATGAAAATGAACAAATGAAAGTCTGACATTGCTAAGTTTTCAGCTATGCTTCCACAGAATTAAAAAAAAAATAAAACTCATGAAATAGGCCTTAACTTATGTTAAGTACCCTTAACATAATATTTTGTTGCATAACCTTTTGAGGCAATCACTGAAATCAAACGATTCCTGTAACTGTCAATGAGGCTTCTGCACCTCTCGACAGTTGTCTTGTGTTTGAAGGTAGAGATGAGCGAATTTGTTCGGATTTTGCCCCAAATCTGATTTTGACATATTCGAGCCATATTTGAACAATATTCGTGCCAAATGTATGTCTTATGATCGGTTCTGAACATATTAGGTAATTTCCACTCCCATTTACTCTAATGACATTCGGCTTTGTTCGACGAATACTGCAAAAACAATATTCAATTCCGATCATATTCGGAAACGAATCCGAACAAATTCGCTCATCTCTATTTGAAGGGTGCCTTTTCCAGGCAGCATGTTTCAGCTCTTTCCAAAGATGCTCAATAGGATTTAGGTCAGGGCTCATTGAAGGCCACTTCATAATAGTCGGGGGTGAACATAAATTTCCTTTAAAATTTTTTTAATGATAAATCCTTAAAAAACACCTAAAACAGTGTAAACAGTTATAAATAGAACCATTAGATATAGAACTAATGATCAGACCAAAAACTGTCTGCCACGACCCTACAATACGTCTCGTCATGGCAGGCAGTTTTTGGTCTGATCATTGGTTCTATATCTAATGGTTCTATTTATAACTGTTTTGGGTTAGGTGTTTTTTAAGGATTTATCATTAAAATTACGTGTTTTTAAAGGAAATTTATGCTCACCCTATGACTATACTTTCCTTGTAAGATTTGTGTTTAGTGAGCTTACTTCATAATAGTCCAATGTTTTCCTCTTAGCCATTCTTGGGTGTTTTTGGTTGTGTGTTTTGGGTCATTATCCTGTTGCAAGACCCAAGACTTGGCACTGAGACCAAGCTTTCTGACACTGGGTAGCACATTTCTCTCTAGAATCCCTTGAAAGTCTTGAGATTTCATTGTACCCTACTCAGATTCTAGACACCTTGTGCCAGATGCAGAAAATCAGCCCCAGAACATAACAGAACCTCTTCCATGTTTCAAAGTAGGGACAGTATTCTGTTCTTGATATGCTTCATTTTTCCATCTGTGAACATAGAGCTGATGTGCCTTGCTAAAAAGTTCAACTTTTTTCTCATCTGTCCATAGGACATTCTCGCAGAAGCTTTGTGGCTTGTCAACATGTAGTTTGGCAAATTCAAGTCTGGCTTTTTTATGATTTTTTTTCAAAAATAGTGTCTTCCTTGATCGTCTCCCATGAAGTCCTCTTTGGCTCATACATGACGGATGGTGCGATCTGACACTGATGTTCCTTGAACTTGAAGTTCACCTTTAATCTGTTTAGAAGTTTTTAGGGGATCTTTTCTTACCATTCATATTATCCATCTCTTTTGATTTGTCATCAATTTTACTCCTGTGGCCATATCCACCGAGGTTGGCTACAGGCCCATGGATCTTAAATTTCTGAATAATATGTGCAATTGTAGTCACAGGAACATCAAGCTGCTTGGAGATGGTCTTATATCTTTTACCTTTAAAATGTTTATCTATAATTTTCTTTCTAATCTCCTGAGTCAACACTTTCTTTTGCTTCATCTGGTCCAAGTTGAGTGTGATATACACCATGTCACCAAACAGCACAGTGAGTATCTGTAGCCCTCTGTACAGGCCACTCACTGATTCTAAGATTGTAGACACCTGTGATGCTAATAAGTGGACACACCTTGATTTAACATGTCCCCTTTGTCACATTATATTTTCAGGGGTACCATCATTTCTGTCCAGGCCTATTTAATAAGTTTTTTTTTTTATTCTGTGGGAGCATGGTTGGAAAGCAATGTCTGACTTTCATTTGTTCATTTTCATAGATTTTTGATTTATTATTATTACTTTTGTCAGATTTAAGTTATTTCTGTGGCTATTGTGGGTTTTTCTGTCATTAAACGAGGGTTACCAACAATTCTGACCACGTGTGTAAGTTCATGATACTGAGTAGCTGGCTTACCTCATGTAAAAAATTTGCACCACCATGTTTTGTTAGGCCCCATTTATTTGGCAAGGAAGACCCCCTCTTGTCTGTGAAGCTACGTCCACTTGCCAAAAAAACTGAGTGTTTAAAAACCCAGAAAGTGTCTAAAGACAAAATAAATCAAGTCATGAAAGATAGCTTTTAGTTATACATTATACCAGAATTCTAATGCATGTAGCTAGATATCTCTGCTCCAATGTGATAATTTAAGACTCAACTTGTTACTACTTAACTATGTCAATAACTTTGTAGACCTTGTGAGGCTATAAATATTGGCTTCAATATGCTGGGGTCTCCCATATCTGCTATTTGCTTTTATAGACATATTGACTAGATTAGGTGTATATTATACATATTCCAAATTTATAATGAACATTGTAAGTGCTAGTAAGGTTAAGCTCACATGTCCATTAATCATCCATTGACAGCAGATACAGTATTTTTCTTTAGTGTATCAGTTTCAAACTGATGAAAAACTGGTGCACTTTAAAACGTATTCTTACACATTGGCTTCAATAATTTAACAAATGGATTCCGCAGCAATCGACTATTTTAGCCAGACAAAAAGTTGTATCTGAACAACTTTTTGCGTCCAGCTAAAAAAAATGATTACTGCTGGATCTATTTTATTAACCCTTTTCCAACCTGCTGGATCTATTTTATTAACCCCTTTCAAATGCGATCACAGCATTTTGGGAGCAGGCAGAGGGACATTATCGCAGGGTTCCGATCATTGCCATAGTAAACCCAATATCGGCATGATGACATCCGGGTCACCAGACCGAGGATATTTGCTGATCATGCAGAGTGCATGATCAGCAACTTTATCTGTCAGTACAGGGCTCACAGTTTTCATAGCATATGGATACTGCTGCATCCCCATGCTATACAAGTGATCCACTTGCAAAAAAAAAAGTCTTACAGTGGGACAAATAATAAAGTTTAAAAAAGAAAAAATTAATTGTAAAAATATTAAAAACAAACAAAATAATAATAAAAAAATCTAAATATATTGCACCCATGATTGAATATTTTCATGAAAAAAAAAAAAAATAAAATTACACAAATTTGGTATTGCCGAGTCCAGAACGACCAGTTAACAATATAAAAAAAAAAACAGGCAAAAAACAATACTTTATCATCATACTGGCTAACAGAAAGTGGATTAAAATGTGATGAAAAACATGAATATAAATAATCAAGATACCTCTGAAAAGGTCATCTTGCAAAAAACAAGCCGTCATACAGCTCCAACAGCAGAAAAATAAAAAAGTTATTTCTCTCAGAATAAAGTGATGCAAAAATAATTATTTTCTCTATAAAAGTTTTTGTGTAAAAGCACCAAAACATAAAAAAAGATATAGCTGTGATATCGGCGTAATTTTTCTGAACCAAAGAACAAAAGTGCCTTATCAGTTTTACCACTAGCCGAACGACATAAAAAAGACCAAAAAATTCCTGAATTGCTGGTTTTTGTTCATTTTGCCTCACAAAAATTGAAGTAGAAAGTGATCAAAAATTGTCTGAAAACTGTATCAATAAAATATCAACTTGTCCACAAAAAAAAAGCCCTCACATGACTCTGTCGGACGAAATATGTAAAAATTATAATTCTCAATATTAGGGGGTTCAAAAACTAGCTTTTGCAATAGAAAGCATGTTTAATGTGTGACAAGCGGCCAAACATAAAACCAGAAATAAATCTGGTATCGCTGTAATCACACCAACCTGGAGAATAAAGTCATCTAATCAATTATACCACACAAGGAAAGGCGTAAAAAAAATCAAACCAATTCTTCACTACTTTAGTTTTGTTTAATCTAACTTCCAAAGATCGCAGTAAGGCTCAGCGCACATTTATCCTGCGCGATGCGCTGAGCACTTGCATTGGGGTTTCTGTGTAAATATTTGAAAAACGTGATTCAGATGAAACCCCCAGCAGATTTTCTAAAATGGGGCAGATGGAGGCACTGTTGATGCCATAAGACCTGTAATCTGATGGTTTCCATCTTTTAGGATTGCAAAAAAGTGCAGTCGGTCACAGTTTTGTGCACTTCTGAAAAGGACACCGCTGAACAGAGGCCAGATGGAGTTCAGAGTAACTTTGCTGCCTCGTTATAGTGATTAGATCTTTCAGGAGTTTCATCTGTCACATCACTTGGAGAATTAGATGGAAACCATAGAGTAAGTACTCATCGTAGAGAGCCAGATTAATGTGATCCCAAACGTTATGTAAAATGTTCCAAATAAAAGCTTCAAATCAGTAATATAAAGGCTCTGAAAAAGCAAAATGTCTCCTCTCCCCTCAAAGGAAATTCAGCAAATTTCAAACTCAAAATGCCCCCCTCCCTTCTGAGCTCCACAGTGAACCTAAACCACATACAGCATCCACATGCTTGGCATTTATGAATTGATGAGAGCTCCCTAACTTATGGGTGCATGTCTCTAGAAGCATGAGCTGGGTATAACATACTGATCATTACACCGTACTGGTCACAACAGCGTACTGATCAATACAATGTTAGTTTGCAATTTTGTCTCTGTAGCATTCATTGCTGCTTGTTTATGGAAAACACCCATGGAATCAAAATCATCACTACACCTGTAGATAAATTCCCTAAGAGGTATAATTTTGTCATGTATAGTGTACAGTTCCTATAGCGTCTTGTGCTTGGGTGCGAGGAAAACACAGGAGACATAGGTTGAAATGAAATGACTTGTATTACTTCATACAAGCATGCTGAAAAGTTCACACAGTTTGCAGGAACAGAGTCAGAAGACACAGCAGGCCAGAGTAATTTCAAGCACTACAATAAATCTCCAAAGCAGGTTCAGGATCTCTTCTCTGTACCGTAATTCCTCTGCAAACATGGATTCACCAAACAGCAGGTTTCCAGAGTCCAAAAGTGTTCAAAGGTTCCTCAGTAGGGAATAGCTGGAGTACAAGTTCAAGGTTTCCAGGAGTCAGGTCACAGACTGACTGAGGCTTGATTCAGGAGCACTGATTGTTCAGCTGAGGCTGCTTAAGAAGCAAGAGGGAAGAATCAGGGCGGGAACATGAAAACTGGAACTCCATATTAACTGAGGGCAAGAGCTGCAGAAAGACAGAAAGCAAAATGGCCGACGGAAAACTGAGTTTCAAGGAACATGTCAACAGAGACAAAGAACCTTACATTACTCCCCCCTTAGGGACAACCTCCGGATGACCTCAGACCAGGCTTGTCAGGGTACCTCTGATGAAACTGGCGGAGCAGGCGAGGAGCATTTACATTGTTGACCGGCTCCCATGAGTTGTCCTCCACTGGGTAGCCCTGCCATTTAATCAAATATTGCAACTGATTTCTGTACAACCTGGAATCCAGAATCCTCTCCACCATAAATTCTTCCTGACCATCGACCAGCACTGGGTCAGGGCAAGGAGAAGAACGTCCAGGAAACGTATTGGGTGTTGCAGCCTTTAGTAGGAATACATGAAAGACAGGGTGGATTCTCATAGTTCTGGGCAGTTGAAGACGACAAGCAAGAGCACTTATAATCTTACTGATCTTATAAGGTCCAATGTACTTATGTCCCAATTTAGACGATGGAATCTTTAATTTAAGATTTCTGGTTGACAGCCAGACCAAATCTCCTACCTTGAAAGCTGGTGCAGGTTTACGAAATTTATCTGCTGCTTTCTTGTACCTTTCCTGAGCCAATTCTAGATTTTCCTTTAGAAGATCCATATTCTTTTGTAAAGAAGTGATTCTTTCAGCCACTGCCGGCAAGGGCGTATCTATGGGAAATCGAGGAAGAATGTTAGGATGATAACCTAGATTGGAGTGAAAAGGAGACTGCTTAGTGGAGGCGCTCTGAGAGTTGTTATAAGAGAACTCAGCCAGTGGAAGTAGATCCACCCAATCATCTTGTAGGTGGCAGATAAAACAGCGGAGATACTGCTCCAGGGTCTGATTGGTTCGTTCTGTCTGTCCATTAGTCTGAGGATGAAAAGCAGAAGAAAGGTTTACTTTAATGTCCAATGCTGCACAGAAATTTTGCCAAAACCTTGAAGTGAATTGCACCCCTCGATCCGAAATGACCTCATCCGGTACTCCATGTAAGCGAAACACATTCTTAATCATCAAGTCTGATGTCTGTTTTGCAGTGGGTAAGCCGACACAAGGGATAAAATGAGCTGCCTTTGTTAGACGGTCAACCACCACTAGAATGGTGTTCTTCCCTTGAGAGGTTGGTAACTCCACAATGAAGTCCATAGAAATGGATCCCCACGGGCGGGACGGGGTGGGAAGAGGTTGCAACAGACCAGTTGGTGAGGAGCGAGGTGTTTTGCATCTTGCACAGACTTCACATGAAGTGACATAGTTTAAAACATCTTTCCTGTAAGTGGGCCACCAAAAGAAACGAGAAAGAAATTCTTGTGTCTTTAGAATTCCCTATGCCCGGCTATCTTGGAATCGTGGATGAGTTGCAATACTCTCAATCTGACTGTTTCAGGTATATACAGACGTTGTCCCTGAATCCACACACCATTCTTAAAGACAAGACTTACGTCCCTTGGGGGTTGAGCCAACAAAGAATCCGCATGGTATGCTTCCTTGATGTCCTTAAGTAGGTCTTGATTATGAATCACTCCCAGGAATCTAGAGTCAGGAAGAATAGTCTTAGGAGGAGTAAGTGGACGTGTCTCTGCTGAATGAATCCTAGAGAGTGCATCAGCCTTTCCATTGCGCGATCCTGGTCTATAAGAAATGACAAAATTAAATTGGTTTAGGAAAAGTTTCCAGCGAGCCTGGCGAGGAGTCAGACACTTAGCCGACCTGATAAATTCAAGGTTACGATGGTCTGTCAGGATGACTATTTGCTGTGCAGTTCCCTGAAGAAGGTGTCTCCATTCCTTGAAGGCGGCAATAATGGCCAACAATTCTCTATTGCCCACATCGTAGTTCCTCTCAGCCGAAGACAACTGCTGGGAAAAGAAGGCACAGGGATGCAAGACATTCTTCTCACCTGTTCTCTGAGAGAGTATAGCTCCAACGGCACAGTCTGAAGCATCCACCTCTATTATGAAGGCAAGCTCGGGGTTGGGATGTACTAAGTAAGGTGCGGTGGTAAATTTATCCTTTAAACAGGAAAATGCTTCCTGAGCTTGCGGGGTCCAGGAGAACCTAGACTGTTTCCGGGTAAGTTGGGTGATAGGTGACACTACCTCAGAAAAATTTTTAATGAAACGTCTATAGAAGTTGGCAAACCCGATGAAGCGCTGCACCTACTTCACATTTCTAGGAATTGGCCAATCCTTGATGGCTTGGGTCTTGCTTCCATCCATACTAATCCCTTGCGTAGATAGTACATACCCCAGAAATTGAATTTCGGTCCTATGGAATTCACACTTTTCAAGTTTGATGTAGAGATGGTTTTGTCTTAGGCGTTCTAAGACCATTCTCACATGTCCATGATGTTCCTCTGTTTAGTTAGAAAAAATTAGAATATCATCCAGATAAATCACCACAAATGTATCTAGGAGATCCCTGAAGATATCATTCACGAAGTGTTGGAAAGTGGCTGGGGCGGTACTCAGACCAAAAGGCATAACTAGATATTCAAAGTGTCCATAGCGTGACCTGAAAGCAGTCTTCCATTCATCCCCAGGTCTAATACGGACCAAGTTATAGGCCCCACGGAGATCCAGTTTAGAGAAAATTTTGGCATGCCGCACTCTCTCCAACAACTCAGGGATTAAAGGCAATGGATAACGGTTTCTAATAGTAACCTTATTGAGTTCCCTATAGTCTATGCAGGGTCTCAGAGATCCATCTTTCTTCTTCACAAAGAAGATGGGTGCACCTGCGGGAGATGAAGAGGGGCGTATGAAGCCCTTGGCTAAATTTTCGTCTATATAATCCTTCAAAGCTTTTAGCTCGGGCCCCGCTAGGGGGTAGATCTTACCAAAAGGTATCTCGGCTCCAGGCAATAATTAAATTGGACAATCATATGGACGGTGAGGAGGAAGCTGATCAGCGTTCTTCTTGTCACATAAATCCACATAGTCCTGGTATACAGCTGGTAGTTCAGGGACTGACATGGTTCCTTTAGGAACAGAGCAAGCTGAAACTCCTTGACTCATCTGTTTCTCCGAAAGTGTAATTCCTTGGTCTCCCAGTTAATCGTAGGATTCTGCGCCTGCAGCCATGGTAGCCCTAGAATAATGGGAAAGTGGGGAGAAGAGATAAGCATAAAAGACATTTTCTCCTGATGATTTTTACCCATAAGGACCCTCAAAGGCTCTGTTTCTTGATCCACTGGTCCAGAAGTCAGTAGAGAGCCATCCACAGTCTCCATCTGTACTGGAGTAGCCTTCTTCACTGAACGTATCCCCTGTTTCAGAGCAAAGGAGATATCCATAAAATTTCCACTTGCTCCTGAGTCGATCATAGCAGAGCTAGACACCCAGACTGAGTCAACCCAGAGTTTGATGGAAAGGAAGCAATGAGAATTGTTTCTTTTACAACTCAGCTGGGACATCGCTGAGGAAACTTGAAAAATTGCAGCGTTTATACCGTCATCGTCCCCAGAACTAACAGAGTTTAAGTCCGAGAAATCAAGATCTCTTGCAGCAGATCTCTCTGGAGCCTGAGGCTCGGACATGACAGAGCTCCTCTCGCAACACTCACAGTGAATGACTGCTGCAGTAGTCTTACGAGAACGGCTGGGGCAGTTTATAATGAAGTGCCCTGACTAGAGTTGAGCGATACTTTCCGATATCCAAAAGTATCGGAATCGGAATGGTATCGCCGATACCATTAAAATATCGGCGATACCCGATACCGATACCGGAAATCCAATGTAAGTCTATGGGAACAAAATATCGTAACTAAAAAAACCTCATTCTTTCCTTGTAAACACTAAATATACACACATAGAATACATATATATATATATATACATGTCATTGTGACATATATATATACATATATGTATAGTTTATACACTTCTACATAGTAAAATATCCTCTGATTCAATTGCCGGGTAAAGCCGGCTTCTGTGAAAAGACAGAAGCACCCGCCATGAAATGACACTTGGTGTACATAGGGTTAACCATGTCTTTTCATGTCGTTTGCTATCTGATTTGCACAAACAATTACATCAGTCTATGTGTGCAAAATTTCACACCTGTAGGGGTTAATTAAAGGTGTAAATTCGTTGTAAAAAAAACGGACTTTTTTGCTACGAATTTACACCTTTAATTAACCCCTAC
This sequence comes from Oophaga sylvatica, assembly GCA_033576555.1. Classification (NCBI taxonomy): domain Eukaryota; kingdom Metazoa; phylum Chordata; class Amphibia; order Anura; family Dendrobatidae; genus Oophaga; species Oophaga sylvatica. The sequence goes on along the minus strand of JARQOD010000003.1, from coordinate 480,420,851 downwards.
AGGTGTGAAATTTTGCACACATAGACTGATGTAATTGTTTGTGCAAATCAGATAGCAAACAACATGAAAAGACATGGTTAACCCTATGTACACCAAGTGTCATTTCATGTCGGGTTCTGCATTTTCACAAAAGCCGGCAATTGAATTAGCGGCTATTATACTATGTAGAAGTGTATGAACTATAACTATATATATATATATATATATATATATACATATTATATATATAAATATATATATATATGTGTCACAAATTCAATGACATGTATATATATATGAGGTGTAAAATTGCTGAAAAAAAATGTGTGGGCTCCCGCCCTATTTTCGCAACCAGACAGACAAAGCCAGTGAGTGGGGGCAGATAATAATAGCCCAGAGAGGGACCATTATTTTTGGCCCCTCCCCTGGCTACTAACATCTGCCCCCAGACACCCAGAAAGGGCAAATCTCTAATTAGATTTGCCCTTTCTGGCACTTTGCCCGTCTATTCCCATTGCCCTGTAGCGGTGGCGAATGGGTTAATAAGTGGTTAAAATGACCTTGCAATTGAAAGGTCACTTTAAGCCAGGTTAATAATTGAGAGCTGTCAATTAGACAACTATCAATTATTAATCCTATTGCATGAAATAAAAATAAAACACACACACTTTAATTAAAAATCATTTTAATGAAATAAAGACACATGTTTTGACCATCTTTTATTTTACTGCAAAAACCATTTCCTGTAATAAAAATAAAATAAAAAAGCAAAATTATTCTTACCTATCCCATGCACAGTCAGGTCCCACGGTGTAATCCTTCAGAAAGGGTTAATGTTTACTGCAGGAACCGCAGCTAATGCTGCAGCCTCACAGTAAACCCCCAAATGAATGAGTTCCTCTCCTGGCTGACAGGAGAGAAAGGCTGGGTCTCACATAACGATACACCAGCGATCCCGACAACGATATGCACTTGTCAGGATCGCTGGTGTATCGCTACATGATCGCTGCTGAGCTGCCAAACAGGCAGCTCAGGCAGCGATCTGGGACAGCGACACTGCGGGTAACATCGCTTAAGGGCCCGTCTCACATAGCGATATCGCTACCGTGATCGCTGCTGAGTCACTAGTTTTGTGACGCAGCAGCGAGCTCACCAGCGATATCGCTGTGTGTGACATTCAGCGACGATCAGCCCCCCTGCCGGGTATCGCTGATCGTCGCTGAAATGTCAGGACCTTTTTTTGATCGCTGGTTTCCCGCTGACAGGCACGCATCGCTGCGTGTGACAGGTGGGAGACCAGCGATCCGCTGGTAACCAAGGTACACATCGGGTTTCCAGGCACCGCGCAGCGCTTGGAAACCCGCTGTGTACCTTGGATACCAGCTCCCTGCATCAGGGAGCTGGTATCCAAGGTACACAGCGGGTTTCTAGGCACAGCCCCGCGCCTGGAAACCCGCTGTGTACCTTGGTTACCAGCGGATCGCTGGTCTCCCGCCTGTCACACGCAGCGATGCGTGCCTGTCAGCGGGAAACCAGCGATCAAAAAAAGGTCCTGACATTTCAGCGACAATCAGCGATACCCGGCAGGGGGGCTGATCGTCGCTGAATGTCACACACAGCGATATCGCTGGTGAGCTCGCTGCTGCGTCACAAAACTAGTGACTCAGCAGCGATCTCGGTAGCGATATCGCTATGTGAGACGGGCCCTTAAGTGGAAAGCTTAATTGATTGCTTTCCACTTTCACTTCAGGTTAGCCAGGGACACAATCAGTGATGTCAGAGGGAACTGATTAACAAAAATAGGGGTTCCCTTCGAAAAAAAAAATGGCGTGGGGTCCCCCTATTTTTGTTAACCAGTCAGATGAAGCAGACCGCTGAGGCCTGGATTTTCAGGCTGTTAAGGAGCCAAGATCCATGGACCTTGCCAGCCTGATAATACCAGGCCACAGCAGTCTGCATATCTTGGCTGATTAACAAAAATAGGGGATCCCTCGAAAAAAATTGGCGTGGGGTCCCCCCTATTTTTGTTAACCAGCCAGATGAAGCAGACCGCTGAGGCCTGGATTTTCAGGCTGTTAAGGAGCCAAGATCCATGGACCTTGCCAGCCTGATAATACCAGGCCACAGCAGTCTGCATATCTTGGCTGATTAACAAAAATAGGGGATCCCCTCGAAAAAAATTGGCGTGGGGTCCCCTCTATTTTTGTTAACCAGCCAGATGAAGCAGACCGCTGAGGCCTGGATTTTCAGGCTGTTAAGGAGCCAAGATCCATGGACCTTGCCAGCCTGATAATACCAGGCCACAGCAGTCTGCATATCTTGGCTGATTAACAAAAATAGGGGATCCCTCGAAAAAAATTGGCGTGGGGTCCCCCCTATTTTTGTTAACCAGCCAGATGAAGCAGACCGCTGAGGCCTGGATTTTCAGGCTGTTAAGGAGCCAAGATCCATGGACCTTGCCAGCCTGATAATACCAGGCCACAGCAGTCTGCATATCTTGGCTGATTAACAAAAATAGGGGATCCCCTCGAAAAAAATTGGCGTGGGGTCCCCCCTATTTTTGTTAACCAGCCAAGTAAAATGCAGACTGCTGCGGCCTGGTATTAAAAGACTGTCAAGGCCCATGGATTTTGGCCCTCAACAGCCTGATAATACCAGGCTACAGCAGCCCCACATTTGGCGCATCAAAAGATGTGCCAATTGTGGCACTTTACCCGGCTCTTCCCACTTGCCCTGTAGCGGTGGCAAGCGGGGTAATAAGGAGTTAATGTCACCGTTGATTGCACGGTGACAATAAGCCCGGTTAATAATGGAGAGGCGTCAATAAGACACCGATCCATTATTAATCCCAAAGTTTTTAAATGTTTAAAAAAAAGACACAGCAAGAAAAAAGTCTTTTAATGAAATAAAAGAGACAACACAGTTTTCATTTCTTTTATTACTCTCTCATTCCTGCGACGCCATCGATCTCCTGTAAAAAAAAAAAAAAAAAAAACCAACAGTATACCACCTGTCCGACGCAGTCCATAGTAACGACAGTCCCACGACGATCCAGCTCTGCTACATCGGAATGACAGGCAGAGCCTGACATCCCGGCGCAGCACAGCTGCTTACCAGCTTCCCCGGCGGTGACGTCATCGGACTGCTTTACGGCCGCGATTACCCAGCAGTCACTGCAGTTATCGCGAGAAACTGCATGTGACCGCCAGGGAGAAGAGGATGGCGGCCATTAAGCAGTCCGGGATGTGACCGCCGGAGATCTTCTGCCGGGTAAGTGCCGCTGACTCCTGACAGACCCGACCGACGGACACTGACAGTGACAGTGACATTCCGATTCCGGTATCCGATATGACGAAAATATCGGAACTCGGAATCGGAATTCCGATACAGCCAATATCGGCCGATACCCGATATTTGCAGTATCGGAATGCTCAACACTAGCCCTGACTTACCACAGTAGAAACATAGATTTTCCTTTATACGATGTTCTTTGCGTGCATCACTAACCCGTCTTTGTAAAGAGTCCACCTGCATGGGTTCAGGTTCTGGTTCCCTTGTGATCCTACTCAAAGGTTCCTTAGCTGAGGAGGGAGGTAGTAAAAGATTAGTGCGATTATTTTCGAACCATCTCTCTTGTCTGCGTTCAGTCAGACAAGCATCAATACGAATACAATAGTTAATAAAGTCACCTAACGCAGTGGGAGGGTCGGCACGAGCAAGTTCATCCTTAATCAGTGGAGACAACCCTTTCCGAAAAATAGATTTCTTAGCGGAAGTGTCCCAAGTGGTATCAAGAGCCCATCTCCTGAAATCCAGGGCATATTCGGCTACTGAACGCTTACCTTGGGGCAAAGTTAACATGGCTGCTTCAGCTGTTGCACTTCGATTGGGGTCATCAAACACCTGCCCCATGGCTGAAATAAAAGCATCAAGGTGATTCAAACAATCATCCTCAGTCTCAATCAGAGGGTTTGCCCACATCAAAGCCTTATTGGTAAGCAACATGATTATAGTAAGCACTTTGGATCATTCAGTGGGAAATTGTGAAGCATGTGCAGAGAAAAATAAATTGCATTGATTAATAAATCCCCTGAATTTCTCACGTTCACCGCCAAAACGAAAAGGAGGTAATTTGGGGATCCCAGAACTCGGGGTTATGGCAGGAGCCTGGGCTCGTTCCTCTAGAGCCTCAATCCTGGCTCGCAATTCCTGGGTAGTCTGTCCAAACACTTGCAAATTATGATTAGTGAGGTCCTGTAGGCTTGCAAAACGGGTTTTTAAAGTCTGTACATCTGAAAGGATTGTATCAGTCACTCCGCAAAGTTCCTTTATGCGGGCCTCCATCTTCCAGATCTTTTAAGGCAGAAGTGCTGGAAGGAGAAGAGGAAAGGAAAAAAAAAAAAACAATAGTGTTTACCTGTGGAAACACTGCAGAGTAAAATTTTAAGGGAATGCGCTCACCTGGAATGGTTGTGAGAAGTCACAACCACTGTTATCACATAAGGTATTTAAACTGACATCTGATATCCACAGTCACAGCAGACACGGCTTTCCCAGACCCAGCAGACTCTAAACATTGGCTCCTGAATCTTGTCATGTAAAGTGTACAGTTCCTATAGCGTCTTGTGCTTGGGTGCGAGGAAAACACAGGAGACATAGGTTGAAATGAAATGACTTGTATTTCTTCATACAAGCATGCTGAAAAGTTCACACAGTTTGCAGGAACAGAGTCAGGAGACACAGCAGGCCAGAGTAATTTCAAGCAGTACAATAAATCTCCAAAGCAGGTTCAGGATCTCTTCTCTGTACCGTAATTCCTCTGCAAACATGGATTCACCAAACAGCAGGTTTCCAGAGTCCAAAAGTGTTCAAAGGTTCCTCAGTAGGGAATAGCTGGAGTACAAGTTCAAGGTTTCCAGGAGTCAGGTCACAGACTGACTGAGGCTTGATTCAGGAGCACTGATTGTTCAGCTGAGGCTGCTTAAGAAGCAAGAGGGAAGAATCAGGGCGGGAACATGAAAACTGGAACTCCATATTAACTGAGGGCAAGAGCTGCAGAAAGACAGAAAGCAAAATGGCCAACGGAAAACTGAGTTTCAAGGAACATGTCAACAGAGACAAAGAACCTTACACATTTCCAAATTAGGGCAGCTTAAGGGGGACTTTTTCTCTGTATATGGAGTCCAAAAACTATTCTACAAACATCTGCGCTGCAGGAGGCATATGGCGCTCCATCCATTCAGAGTCCCCCGATATGGCTAAGCAGTAGTGTACAACCACAAATTATGGTGCTTTTACCCAATTCTTGGGTGAAAATTTAAAATCTGGTGTTAAAATAAAATTTTGATGGTAAAAATGTAGTTATTTTTTCTTCACTGCACAATGGTATAAAATTCTGTGTCACGCTCATGGTGTCAATATGATCAATGCACCCCTAGATTAATTCATTGAGATGTGTCGTTTGTAAAATGGGGTGACTTATGAGAGGTAGTGCTGTCCTAGAAACTCAGGGGCTCTCCTAGTGGGTCATGGCACCCTCAGACCATAACAGAAAATCTGCACTATAGTATGGCTCTCCTTCCCTTCTGAGCTTTGTACTGTGCCTGAAAAATATTTCCATATTACATGTAGGGTATTGGTGCACTCAGGAAAAAATGGACCTCAGTATGCATTTAAAAATGTTCTATTAGCCCTTTAAAAATTTAAAAACTTGGGGATAAAACAACATTTTAGTGGTAAAAGTGTAATTTATTATTTCATACTGCTCATTGGTATAAAATTCTGTGAGGCACATCTGTCAATATGATCACTGCAACCTAGATTAATTAATTGGGGAATGTAGTTTGTTAAAATAAATTGACATATGGGAGGTTTCTGTTGTTGTGGCACCTTAGGGGCTTTACTAATGTGACATGGCACCCTCAAACTAGTCTAGCAAAATTATTGTGCCGCTTTCTTTCTGAGCTTTGCACTGCACCTCAAAAGTAGAGATGAGCGAATATTTTAATGTTCGGTTCAGATTTCGATCGCTGAATTTTCAATATTCGCCGGTTTATTCGTTGTATATTCACCGAACATAACCAAACACCATTCAAGGCAATGGGAGGCAAAAACAAACGCATGCATAACACGTTCTAATGGCCCCAAAAGCTGCCAAAACACATTATATTATGTGGAGACACCAATAAAGTTGCTTTAATTCACCCACAGTACACAATGTAGCATGGCACTCCAACAATCAGCCCAGCATGAGATATCGTGGTCTGGGCCAGCATTTACAGCTTTCAATTGAATGTCACAGTAAGATGAGGTGGGTGAAGGATCGGTGTAGGCCTCCTGTGCTGGAAGCCCTGATACCACATGCATCAGCTCAACCTGCTTTTATGCTCAGCCACACTCAGGTTGCACAAATATCATATAAATTTCGTAGACTACTATTGTCAGAAAAATCTAAGAATAGTAACACGGGTAGTTAACTCCAAGGAAGTGGAGGCATGACAATCTCTGTAGCCTATTGCTACAGGCAACACACATGAAGGAGACCCAACTAAAGTTAATGTTACACACCACCAAACTGGCATCAATTTCACCACAGTAGAAATAGTATAATAGGGACCGATAAGTCTTCCACTACGCCCAATCCAGCAGATAGACACCCATCCATGAGTGTTCACATTTCCAAAAATTATTGGCAGGCACCACCAAAATGGCATCAATTTCACCACAGTAGAAATAGTATAATAGGGACAGACAGGTCTTCCACTACACCCAATACAGCAGATGGAAACCCAACCAGGAGTGTTCACATTTAAACAAATGAGTGCCTTACACCACACAAGTGGCATCAATTTCATGAGAATCAAAATAGTTTAATATGGACCAAAAGGTCTTCCATTATACCCAATTCAGCAGATAGATACCCAACCAGGAGTGTTCACATTTCCAAAAATTACTGGCAGACATCACAAAAGTGGCCTCAATTTCACGAGATTAGAAATAGCATAATAGGGACCGACAGGTCTTTCACTACACCCAACAAGTAGTGTTCACATTTCCAAAATAATATTTGCAGACACCACTGAAGTGACATAAATTTCACTAGAACAGAAATAGTATAATTGGGACTGACACGTCTTCCACTACAGCCAACTCAGCAGATGTAGACCAAGCATGACTGTTCACATTTCCACAAATTTGTGTTAACATCTGCACCAGCAGCAGCCAATGCAGGCACAGAGGCCACACTAAAGATATCACAGAGTGCAGTTAGGTGACATTAATGCAACATGCTTAAAAATTCAATATCGCCTAGTCTGTACAGTCTGCGATTGTGGTGCAAAAGTCATTGGAGATCCATGACTTGCTCATCTTGATGAAAGTTAGGCAGTCTACACTTTCAGGGGACAGACGGCTATGCATATCCTTCAGGATACCACCAGCAGCGCTGAAGACACGTTCTGAGAGAATGCTGGCTGCCGGGCATGATAAAACCTCCAAGGTGTGAGAGGTGAGCTTAGGCCAAAATGTGAAAGCATCCAAACCCTCCCTGATAGTATGGATATTTAGTTCTAGATACTCCTGCATCATTATCTCCATTCGTTCATCATGTGTAAGACTTGGATTCTGTTGTGCTGGTGCATGAGCTGATGTAAAAAAGTGTCAAAGGACTCACAGAAATTGCTTCTTCCATTTACACTACTGCAGCTTTTGCTGCTAGTGTTTTGGGATTGACGAATTGTTGTGCCGAAGGTTGTAAGTCTAGAGCTGCATTGCGAACTGAATACTTCACTGCTATCTTGTGAAAAGCTCTCTTAAGGTTGTGTAAAAGTATGTTTCAATATTACTGCATTTGCAGGTCACTTTCCAGGGTTGGAAGCATCTGGCAAAATTTGGTGTTATAACGTGTATCTAACAGAGTAGCAACCCAGTAGTCAGCAGCACTATTTCTAGTAATAACTATACGGGATCATGTTGCCGATAGTGCAGCAAGAAGGCACTCATATGTCGTGCTCTACCATGAGGTTCAAGCCCATGCTGTGTTGGTGGCTGGGTAACATTGATGCTTGTTTCCTCCATTCCCTCCCACCAACCATGAACAACAGAAAGGGGAGGATTATCCTCTTCATCTCCTAACAGTTGCTCGCCCATTACCTCTTCCTCCTCCATTTGTTCCTCGGATCTTGCACCTTCACTAACAGTTTGTCTGTTATCACTAGCCCCCCTTCAACACAGTAATCCACCCTATCTTGGCACCTACTTGTGTAATGATAGTCTGGAACTTAGAGACAATGTTATCCCTTCCGCATCCTCCTCTGCTTCCTCCTCTTCTTCTACGACCATCATCTCCTCCTGCAGGCTATTCAAAGTCTGAACCAGCATATAGATGACCGGAATGGTGATGCTGATGATGGCGTTGTTAGCGCTAACCATCTTATTATCCATTTTGAAACTGTACAGAAGGTACAGAGGTCCTGAATCTGAGCCCACTCTGTAAATGTGATATGCGCCAACTCTGTACTGCATTGGCCCAGGTTATACGACATGATAAATGGCATCAGGGCTTGTTGCTGCTGCCACAGTCGCTGCAACATGTGTAGAGTGGAATTCCACCATGTCGGCACATCACATATCAACTTGTTAGCTGGCATGGACAAAGACCTCAGTATCGACACAAGTCGATTACATGAGGAGTGCAAACGGCGGTAATGAGTGCACAGCTTATGTGCTTTCTGTAGCAGCTCACCCATGCCAGGATAATGACGGAGAAAACTCTGTACCACCAGTTTGAGGATGTGAGCCATGCAAAGCACGTGTGTGAGCTTTCCTCGCCATAGGGCCGCCACCAAGTTCACACTGTTATTGGACATGGCATTCCATGTTTGCAGGTTCAGCAGAGAGAGCCATTGATCAAACTCAGCCTGGAGAGCTGTCCACAACTATTCAGCTGTATGACTGCGATCTCCAAGGCATATCAATTTTAACACTGCCTGATTGCGGTGAGCCCTGGCTGCACAATACGGAGATGGTGGGGATTCGCTCTGCACTGTTGGAACGCGTGTTTCATTAAGACAGAGGTTTTGGGAGCAGGTGGAGATCATAGAGGAGTCAGAATCAGTAGAAGAAGTGTTAAATTTAGCGGTTTGTCCTGCAAGCCTTGTGGATTCCAAGACTTGTGAAGCAGCACCAGCCCCATAGCCAGCAAAGTCACCCAGTGCCCAGTCAGCGAGATGTAACGCCCTTGGCCATGCTTACTCATCCAAGAGTCTGTGGTGAAATGCACATTGTAAGAAAAAGATTTAGTCAAGACACAGGTGATGTTGTCTGCGACATGGTGGTGCAGCGCAGGCACAGGCAATTGGTCCTGGGGGACTGCGACTTCCATCAGCTTTCGGAAATTGTCTGTATCTACCAGGCGGAAAGGCATCATTTCCATGGCCAATAGATTAGAGATGGTGGAGTTCAACCTCTTAGCTTTTTCATACATAGGAGGAAACAATCTTTTATGTGACCACAACTGCAGAGATGAAAGCTGTCTGCAGTGCTGAGAGAGGGTGGAGTATGGTGAACCGAACAAAGCGCTAGATCGTGAGAGATGTGCAGGAGGAGATGTTATTGTGGATTGATAAAGTTGTGGTGTGCTCGTTCGCTGAGATCGATCAAAAGCAGCAAGCATGTGCACTTCCATTACAGCTGACGGCGGGCTCTCAGTCAGCTTCACTGGAGTGGGTAAAGGACCCGAGGTTCTGCGGTCGAAGACTTGCATCTCAATAGTTGGCACGGTAACAGAGGAGGAGGAAGAAGCAGCAGATGTGAATAATGAGGTGGCTGATGGCTGTTGAGGTCCGCTGGTCCGCATTTTAGTGCATTGGGATTCCAAGAGTAGCACATGTTGATTGCGCATGTGAAGGTTCATACATGTAGTAGTCAAATTATTGCAGTTTTTACCTATACTCAGGTTTTTTGCAAAGTTTGCAGATTGTGTGACTTGGCTCATCCTTTGCAGTGTCTAAAAAGGCTCAGGCTAGGCAACCCTTGTCACCCCTCCGAGCTGCAGAACCGTGGACGCTGCCGGTCACATCCACAATTGTGGCTGAGAATGCATTGCTCGTCACTGCTACATCACTACATGAATGCAACATATGGCACAATGTAACCGCTTTGATTTCCTCCTCAGATGACCTACTCAACTGTGTGCCTCTATGTTCACGCCAGCTGGGATCTAACATCTCATCATCATCATCCTCTGTGTTATCACATTCCTTGCCCTTGGAGTTGCCCTCCTCCTCTTCCTGCCCTGAAAGCACACTGCAGTTTGCATGAGCCTCAGATATCTGAGTCTCATCAGGATCACCTCCCCCCAGGGTTTAAGCTCTGATGACAAGGGTCATGATGCTGCTTGAAACCTACTTCGATCTGCACTGGGGCCAAGCTAAAAAAAATATTGGGCATTGGTGCAGACAGCTTAATTTCAACCCAACAAAATGACAAAGTGGGCTATGGCAAGCTGTATAACATTTTGCAAAAGAAAAAATATATACTGTTTATTTTGTAATGTGCTTTAGGTCGGCAGACAGTTTCATATCACCACAGCATTAAATGATAAGGTGGAATAAAGCAGGCTGTTTCACATTTAGCTAGTGAAAAAAAAGATTTAGAGTGCTATGCTCATGCATGGAGCACAATAGAATCAGTGCACAACATACATGTATGACATGCACTGCTGGCGTTGTCTGTTGACCTCAGTAATGGCAAAAAAGAAAATTCTGGAAAGTCAATTTCACAGTCACACTGGACAGTAGCTAGCTAAACTATCTGACTGATAAAAAATATAAATAAATATGATTTATTTCATCTTCACGTCTGAACATTATAAACTTCTGTGATACACCTGAGGGTTCCAGGTGCTCACCAAATATCTAGATCAGTTACCTGAGGGGTCTAGGTTCCAAAGTGGTGTCACTTATAGGGGATTTTCACTGTTTAGGCACATCAGGGGTTATTCAACGCGACATGGTGTCCGCTAATTGTTCCAGCAAATTTTGCATTCAAAAAGTCAAATGACACTCCTTCCCTTCTGAGCTTTGCTGAGCACCCAAACAGTGGTTTTCCCTCACATATGGGGTATCAGCATTCTTAGGAGAAATTGCTCAACAAATTCTGTGGTACTTTTTTTCCTGTTACCCTTGTGAAAATAAAAACATTTGATCTAAAAAAACAATTTTTGTGAAAAAAGTTAAATGTTAGTTTTTCTTCCACATTCCAAATATTCCTGTGAAGCCCCTAAGGGTTAATAAACTTCTTGAATGTGGTTGTGAATGGTGTCACTTTTGGGTGCTTTCTGTCATATCGACCCCTCAAAGTCACTTCAAATAGGGGGTGGTTCCTAAAAAATGGTTCTATAAATTTTGTTGGAAAAATGAGAAATTGCCGGTCCTACTTTTAACCCTTATATTTTACTAACAAAAAAAACTGCTTAAAAATTGTGCTTATGTAATGTACACATGTGGTAAATGATATTTAGTAACTATTTTGTGTGACACATCTCTTTGATTTAAGAGTATAAGAATTCAAAATTTGAAAATCTCAAAAATCTCAAAGTTCCATTTTTTTAACAAATAAACGTTATATCGAAGAAATTTTACCAATATCATGAAGCACAATATGCCACAAAAAAGCAGCTTATGAATCAGTGAGATCAGTTAAAACATTTTAGAGTTATTACCATATAAATTGACAGTGGTCAGGATAATAAAAATTGGCCTGGTTATTAACATGCAAACCACCTTGAGTTGTAAAGGAGTTAAATCACTAGCATCATTTTTTTCATCAGTTAGAAACTGAACCAGTATTTTTGGTTATTGGATCTTTTTCAAACAGATAATTAGTGGACATATGTGAACTGAGCCTTAGAGAACCATCAACTGAATTATGCACCGAGATGTATTTATGTATATGATAAGCATTTTTACTGCTAACAGTGTGTACTTGAAAGAGTTGTTTAAATGTAAAGCTGAAAATTGTGTGATGCTCTAATGGAAAAATGTGTTCCTTCAAAACAGAGATGAGCATGTTATCCTACAATTATATCTTGTCCCTGGGGAGAATTAGATTATCTGCCTAAATCTAGTAATTTAAAATGCAAATGTAAATGTGAAGGACTTTTGTTCAATGACGTTATTCTTTTTTAATTACTTAGCAGTATTTCCATGCTGAGATGGAAGATAAAATCAGCTCTAGCAATGGGGATATGTGATTTCTTGAAGACAAGACAAGTTCTCCGACAACCTACATGTAAGGAAACAAAGACATAGTAAATCTGCCTGTGATGTTCTAAGTCAATGTTAAATATGATGTGTCAGTTTTAGGAACAATGCACAATTGATGATCCTGCCTGAAGCTCCAGCTGTTCTAAACTACACAGCAAAGGTCACAATGTGTGACTTCCGTTTTACGTCATTTTTGTACAGAAAGCTGCCCCCTAGCAACATGCATTTCACACCTTGATGAGCCTTTTGTCAAACTGTCATGTCTCATTAACCCCAATAATGCTGTTGTGCACAGCCAAAACTGGAGAGCTTCTAAAAGACAACAGGTTAACAGTGATTTCATTAGCATTTGAAGGTTGCTATAATAAAGAGAAGAATTAATGATCTGTTTAATGTTTGGGTACATTCATAGAGCGTAGGTGACAGATAAATGAAATATCTGACACAGGAATAAACTTAATGTGTCAAAGTCAACCCATTCTAGACCCAGTAACACATAGTTCTATGTTATGCATTATACAAGTATTATTTTACCTCAAATTTTTAATCTTGTGACAATATATTAACAAATGAACAAAAGAAAAAAAGCTGCCAATACATCCATTCATCTTTTTTTGGTACTACAGTAAACAAATCTTTTTTTATCAGAGTTTGAATTTAGATGTGTTTTACAACCAATGCACCTTAGAACCCAGTCAGGGCTTTCCCAGAGAATAGTGATAGCTAAGTGTTTCAGCCTGCTCAAATATACTTTTCCAAAAACCCATATCTGAGGCAGAATATAGTGATAGGAAAGAATTACAGAAAGTTAGTTCTGCCCCATGCTTCTTGGAGATGGGGACTGTAAAGTGGTGAGTTCCCCTTCAACCCAAGTCTTCAAACAAAAGCTGTACAGACATAGTTTAGTGAATCCAGGGGGTTGGACACTTGAGATCCCTCCAACTGTAACTTTCTATGATAAAAATGTTTCCTGGGAATGAAGAAATTGTTAAGCAGTTCCTTCATCTCAGGTCTAGAAAGAAAATGAATGTGTGAGAAGAGAAAGCAAGGTGAGAGGTTACAGACTTACTGTTAATTCTGACTATGGTTGAAAACAACATTAAACTGTTTTGTAGTATTGTATTTTTTTACTATATTTTTCAGGCATTTATTTTGTCATTATTTTACAATTGTTAGATTACTTTTTATTAATTGCTAAATCATGAGGTATTGTTATGTATATTTAAGTTTTCTCAGTTCTCAGTCATTACTGATCTCTTTGAAAGACCTATAAGTACAAATATGGCACACACTTATGACTTATCAAGTCCATAAACATGTTTTTGTGTGAAGGGATACTGAGTAGTGTTGAGCGATACTGCTCGATATCTAAAAATATCGGATCGGAATGGCATCGCCGATATCACTAAATATCGGCGATATCCGATTCCGATACCAGAAGTCCCATGTAAGTCTATGGGAACAAAATATCGCAACTAAAAAAACACTTTCTTTCCTTGTAAACACAAAATATACACACTTAGAATATATATATATATATATATATATATATATATATATATATATATATAAGTCATTGTGACATATATATATATATATATATATACATATATTTATAGTTTATTCACTTCTACATAGTAAAATAGCCTCTGATTCAATTGCCGGGTAAAGCCGGCATTTGTGAAAAGACAGAAGCACCCGAGGGTCCAGTCGCCACAGAGATGTTGCATCGCACCCAGCGGTGTGACAACTTACTCTCAGGTAAGGAGGAAACACCCCATTGACTCCAACCACTGCATTCAACAGTACACTATGCCAGCTGAGTGTAGGCCTGACCCAATGGGATGGTCTAGCTCAGGCTGGTTAGAACAGGGTGTAGCTAGTTGGATGAGAGGGGTTGAGGCAGCCTTATGCTGCATGTCTTTGTAGTAAGAATTGTTTCCTTTCCTGCTTTCTTACTACGTCGCATACTCCACTCTGCTACATCACTCTGCACCATTGCTCTATCTCACATCTATCTGCCCTGGAAGGATACCGTCTTACCTGTACAAGACTTATCACCTAGCTGCACTACACCATCCCTGCCAGAGGACCTGCACAGCAGCGCTGGTCACCCTGACCAGGTACTACAGGTGGCGTCACGACAAACTACACAAACATTCTATCATCCCCTGGAAATATCCCACATTCCAGTGAGCGACCAGGGCACGGACATAGCTGTGCTACCCGTCACATCCCCCATAGAAGTCGACGGGCTTGGTGCCGAGTACCCCCAAAACCTGTGGCTCTGTGCGACTCAACTTTGGCATCACGAACAGGATTCAGAAGCTCGCTATAAGCGAGTCCTGTGTGCCTTAATTTAACTGTTTTTTTGCTTGAGAATTGCAAAAATCATCATAGACTGTATTTGCCATTTTTCCGTCATATCTGCGCCACGAGGCACAGGTGAAGAATAAGGGCGTGCTCTCGTGGGCGTACACTCACTCCGTGGCGCGAAAATGATGTCCGCACACTCTAAATGTTACTGCAATGTAAGATCGTGCCCCACAGCTCTGGAGTTCCGCCTCCTCATCCTCCTCAGTGGGCGGAAACGAACGCGAAGGTCCCGCCTCCCTACAAAAGATGTCGCCTCTCCTGATGCTAATGACACATGTGACTTGGCAGAGATGGCAAATGGACGTGAGCAGAAGTGGGAAGGGATGGAGGAGTCAGAGCTCTCCCCCCACGGAAGCGACCCGATCGCCACGGAGCCACCGTTTGGCACCCGGCCTGTAAACCTCCTACGCTGGAAGAAGCGGAGGATACCCTGAGAGACCTGGCCTGGCACCGGGAGGAGGTCGCCAGGATGGAAGCGAGCTGGCGGGCCCTAAAACTACAATTGGAGCGGCGTCAATCCCTCTTACCCCCTGAAGTGTCTGTACCAGAAGGTGAGGCACCCTTTCCAGTAGAGGAGGCCGTGCGGGCATCCCAGCCCTTGCAATCTGAACCGGTTGCCAGTATCTCAGTGGAGGCACCCGTTCCAGTAGAGGAGGCCGTGCGACATCCCAGCCCTTGCAATCTGAACCGGTTGCCAGTATCACAGTGGAGGCACCGTTCCTGCTGAAAACGCCGCACCAACACCCCAGATCCCGCTGTCTGCCCCCGTCGCTGAGGCAGAAGAAGCGACACCCGTCCTCATGGAGGAGGCCGCGCAGGCACCAGAGCTCTACCTGCCTGTACCGAGCCCCGACCGTCATCTGTTCCAGAGCCGGCTGCTTCCGCCACAGGTGAGCGCCACCAGGACTGGCGGGCGCCAGGAGAGCTGCCGCAAACCGGACATCGTAAGCTGGCATTTGATGTTGGAGACATGGAGCTGCTGGTGGAGGAGAATTACAACCGGCGTCAGGAGGAAGAGTGGAGACGTCGGGAGCGGGAAGCAGAGCGACAAAGGGAGCAGCGAGAATCCCAAAAGCTTCGGCAACGTCACCTGGAGAAGGACCTGGCAGAGAAGGCACGTATGAGAAAGGATAAAAGTACGCTGAGGGAGCCGCGGCGTAAGGGTGCAGTACGGAACTTTAAGTTAAAAGGTGGTTGGGGGTTCATCCCGGAGCCTGGACTTTATTTAGAAGTTTTTGTAACCCGGCGGGACGTGGAGGCTCACCTCCCAGAAGGACACCCGGGGAGGGACCTGTTGCCAGGAGACTTGGTGACTTACACCCGACACTGGGGTTACAATGGATGGTACGCCCTAAATGTTACCAGGTGCGACCCTACTCACCAGAGTGTCAGGAAACTGACAGACCCTACGAGCCTTCAGCCTCCCCAACCAGGCCTCTGCACAAGTGCCCACCCCACGCCGTAAATCTCCCCAGCCTCCCTCAGTGGTCTCCTCAGCAGCACCAGCTATGGACATGATAATGATAGCTGGCCCATACCCGGCGCCTGTTAGGCCCCCTGGGGTTCGTACAGTCCGGGACATAGGGTTCCAGACCCGGAGGGAGACGAAAGAGGTGGCCACACAGACCCAGATAGCGGGTCACGACGTCACTGTACAGGCCACACGACGTCATCAGGTCTGGGTGGACCCTCCTGTCACGGATGTTTGGCAAGCTCCAGAACAGTACCAGGTGGTACCTGTAAGAGGCCAGCCAAAGAAGTCTAAATAACCCGGACAGGGTCTCTGTATGTAAATAGTTAAATTATTGATGTACCCGGACGGGTGAATGTTCATAAAAATAAGTTTATTGTTGCCTTAATATACCCAGGTTGGGTAATGGTTTGATGTACCCGGACGGGTGAATGTTCAGAAGAACAAGTTTATTGTTGCCTTAATATACCCAGGTTGGGTAATAGTGTTTCACTGTAATGAAAATGTTGAACTTTGAAGCCATGAACTGTACTGGCTCACAAACTTTTCTGTAAATAGTTGGCACTTCGGTGCTCCATCTTGGTTTTACAAAAAACTTTACTGTGCACTATTTTCAACTACCTCAGAAACTAAAAACCCGTTTGGTGTGGCCGAAAGTGAGGTCTGCTCAAGGAAAGTCTTGCAGCCCACCCAAGACCACAGTTGGAGGTTTGGAGCGGGTCCTCCACAAGCACAAGTAAAGGACACTGTGAAGTTACCCCGGTGGGGTTGTAGTCCTAAGAAGTCTCCACGAACTTCGGCACTAATGCTATTTGCACTTTTGTTGAATATGTATTTATTAACACACATGTATAACACATATCAAGGGTATGAACAGTAACAAAACATGTCACATAATATAAGCCATTTGCACTTTTGTAATGTTATTATTAAAAATTTTATTATGCAACGTTTAACTTGAAGTGTTTCCTGCTTTCTTACTACGTCGCATAGTCCACTCTGCTACATCACTTTGCACCATTGCTCTATCTCACATCTATCTGCCCTGGAAGGATAGCATGTTACCTGTAGAAGACTTTTCACCTACCTGCACTACACCATCCCTTCCAGAGGACCTGCACAGCAGCGTTGGACACCCTGACCAGGTACTACAGGTGGCGTCACGACAAACTACACGAACATTCTATCATCCCCTGGAAATATCCCACATTCCAGTGATCGCCCAGGTCACGGACCGAGCTGTGCTACTCGTGACATCCCCCATAGAAGTCGAAGTGATCGGTGCCGAGTACCACCAAAACCCCTGTCTCTGTGCGACTCAACTCCCTCACTGTGCTGGCACTTTACATTTACAATGCCTCTGGGTTTTTTTTTGGGGGGGGTGGGGAACATTCAGACTTTTGCTATGGGGCCCCATGATTTATATGTACGCCCCTGCTGCTGAGGCATAGTATTTAAGGCTGTTAAGGAGCCAATATCCATGGACCTTGCCAGCAGCGTCGGACTGGAGTACCTTGGGCCCACCAGAGAAAAATTATTCTTGGGGCTCACCATCATACTTCCCAACCTTTGAAGAAGGGAAAGAGGGACAAAGGCTGTGGCACGCTGTGCCTGCTGCAGCAAATTTTAGGCCATGCCACGTTGCACCACAGACTGTCCAGGAGTTGGTGGATGCTTTAGTCCAGGTGTGGGAGGAGATACCTCACGAGACCATCCGATCGCGCTCATCAGGAGCATGGCCAGAAGTTGTAGGGAGGTCATACAGCATACCTCCCAAATTTGGAAGACAGGAAAGAGGATTAAAGGCTGCGGCGCGTGTTGCGCGCCGCTGAAAATTTTAGGCCACGCCCCGACAACACCCATTTCACAGCTAATCACACCCATATCCTCGCCCCAAGCGTAACCATTTAGCACTGCTGATCACACTGACTGGTAATGAGGGCACAGTGGCTGGTACTGAGGAAAAGAAAGAAAGAGCAGCGAGAGAGAAAGAACAAACAGAGAAAGAAAGAGAGGAAAGAAAGAAAAGAGAGAAAGAAAGAACAGAGAGAAAAAGAACAGAGAGCGAGAAGGAAAGAACAGAGAGCGAGAAAGAAAGACTAGAGAGAGAGCCATAGGCGTAGCTAGGGTTTTGGTTTAGTGGGGGCAAAACTTCTGAGTGGGCCCATCATCAGAGAACCTCAGCAAATGACCGCGCTGTTGGCCAAAATAATCTATATATAAAAAGACCAATATTGATATTACCGCCATATGGTCTGTGTTAAATAATACCAGTCCTACAGAACATATAATAGATTACAGCACAGGTACAGATAATTACTTACCGCTGATGTTCTTTCTAATGGAATTGTTCACTTTTCATGTCTTTTCCATCTGGCCCACACCGACATGACGACTTCTCCAGCCAGGACTCGACTGCACCCCCATTAAAAAAAAAATCAAAAAAAACCTCACCTCCCGGCTCCTGTGCTGCTCACTGTTCTCCCTCTCAGCGTCTGACAGCGGGCGCCGGCAGGTGATGTTATTGCGCCCGCTGTCATACGCTGAGAGGGGGATTATGGGAGAGAAGGAGCGCTCGCTCCTTCTCTCTCCATGCGGTCAGCTTTATCGGCTGGATGCCGTTACAGCTGACCCTCCGATGACGGGTGGGGGGCCCACTGCTGACACCGGGCCCCCCCAACACCTGTTCAGGCCCCATAGCTTCCGGGCGGCAGAGCAGGGAGAGCGATTCTCCCTGCTCTGCCGCAGAATGTAACTGTATCGTAGCTCCGGGTGGGCCCCCTCAGAGCGCGGGCCCCGGGGCCATCGACCCCTCTGCCCCGCGACCTATCCTTTCAAATCAGGGCCCACCACGCAGGAGCTGGGGCCCACCGTAGTTTCTCCGGTGTCCCGGTGCCTCAGTCCGACCCTGCTTGCCAGCCTGATAATACCAGGCCACAGCAGTCTGCATATCTTGGCTGGTTAACAAAAATAGGGGATCCCCTCGAAAAAAATTTGGCGTGGGGTCCCCCCTATTTTTGTTAACCAGCCAGAGAAGCAGACTGCTGAGGCCTGGTTTTTCAGGCTGGTAAGGATCCAATATCCATGGACCTTGCCAGCCTGATAATACCAGGCCACAGCAGTCTGCATATCTTGGCTGGTTAACAAAAATAGGGGATTCCCTCGAAAAAAAAACGGCGTAGGGGTCCCCCTATTTTTGTTAACCAGCCAAGTAAAATGCAGACTGCTGCGCCTGGTATTAAAAGACTGTCAAGGCCCATGGATATTGGCCCTCAACAGCCTGATAATACCAGGCTACAGCAGCCCCACATTTGGCGCATCAAAAGATGTGCCAATTGTGGCACTTTAACCCGGCTCTTCCCACTGCCTTGTAGCGGTGGCAAGTGGGGTAATAAGGGGTTAATGTCACCGTTGATTGCACGGTGAGAATAAGCCCGGTTAATAATGGAGAGGTGTCAATAAGACACCGATGCATTATTAATCCCAAAGTTTTTAAATGTATAAAAAAAAAGACACAGCAAGAAAAAAGTATTTTAATGAAATAAAAGAGACAACACAGTTTTCAATAATTTTATTATACTCTCATTCCTGCGACGCCATCGATCTCCTGTAAAAAAAGAAAAAAAACAAAACAACAGTATACCACCTGTCCGACGCAGTCCATAGTAACGAGTGTCCCACGACGATCCAGCTCTGCTACATCGCAATGACAGGCAGAGCCTGTCATCGCGACGCAGCACAGCTGATTACCTGCTTCCCCGGCGGTGACGTCATCGGACTGACTGCTTTACGGCCGGGATTACCCAGCAGTCACTGCAGTTATCGCGAGAAAACTGCATGTGACCGCCGGGGAAAGATGATGGCGGCCATCAAGCAGTCCAGCCCGTGACCGCCGGAGATCTTCTGCCAGGTAAGTGCCGCTGACTCCTGACAGACCCGACCGACGGACACTGACAGTGACAGTGACAAATCCGATTCCGGTATCCGATAAGACGAAAATATCGGAACTAAGTATCGAACGTCCGATAGAGCTAATATCGGCCGATACCCGATACTTGCGGTATCGTATCGCTCAACACTAATACTGAGGTTTGTTCTGCAATATTTTTATACCAGCTTTTTAACAATATACTGATTGATGAAATCAGTATATGGTATATCCTATTTAATGATATCAACAGGATGTACCTAATATGAATTTTTTTTGTATCAATAGTAATGTTATATGGCTCAAAACTTAAGATGAATTTAGTACCCAAAGTTCTGTTGCTAAACTGAGTTAAAAATCTATAGTCTAGTGGTCTAGTGGCAATGTTGTTAGTCCAAGACCAGAGTCCTGCAAACCTCCATCTATCTGTGACATTCCATATTGCCAGCTAATAGTAGGATGTTTTTTTTTTGTTTTGTTTTTTGTCATTTACAGTGGGACATGGACATCTATGGATTATGTGTGGAAAAGTGAGTATAACTTTGTTTTTTTACTTTGTTTTTGTAAATAAGAGGGTGGGGAGCTTTATTTCAAATAATGAACCTTACTCTTACTGTTTTTTTTTTAAATATCACTGTGTGGTTAGAATTGGGGGTATCTTATAGTTCACAGCCTCCAGGTGTTCCAGCAGCTGGAATCTCCAGTAACCATAAATGGTCACTCAGAGTTTTCCATGAGGTTTTTGGGACCCGTAGCTCCCGGGAGACCTGATGGTTTTGATTCTGAACTCAGGTAACCAGAAAGGTTATGTGAGTTGATGACCATCAAATATCAATGGTAGCTTGTGTGCCGTAATGATGAATGCTGGAGTATTAAGTAGCGGACTCGCTTTCAGTCATAAGTCTAGCACTGGCACTTGCTAAGCAAAGGAAACAACTGCTATGAACTCAGGTGACCTTACTGTACATGTAAATAAATAAAAAAATAATGAAATAAATGGTGTCTTGTCTAGAGATGAGCGACTTTCCCTTTTTTCGGGTCGAGTCGGGATTCATGAAACCCGACTTTCGCAAAAGTCGGATCGAGTGAAATCGGCCGACTATCGGGAAAAATCGGTGGTTCGGCCAAAACACGAAACCCAATGCAAGTCAATGGGGAAGCAAAGTCGGCAGGGAGTGGAGGACAGCAAACACACCTACAGTGCCCATTTTCAGAGCCGGTGGGCGGCTCAGCCAAAGAGCGGTGCCGGCGCAGCTTTAAGCAGCGAGGGATTCAAATCCCCCGCCAAAGCCACGCCGGAACCGCTCATTGGCTGAGCCGCCCGCCGGCTCAGCCAATTAGCGGCACGGGATTCAAATCCACTGCCTTGCAGCACCGCTCATTGGCAGAGCCGGCGGGCGGCTCAGCCAATGAGCGACGCAGGATTCAAATCCCCTGCCATTGGCTGAGCGGTGCCGCACGGCTTAGCTATGTGTGTGTCTGCAAGGCTGTGTGTGTGTGTGTGCGTGCGTGCGTGTGTGTATGCAGGCATCGTCCGATGGGACTACAAGTTCCATCCGGCTATGCCTGCTACACTGTCAGAGAGTGACACATTAGCCAATGATGGGACAGTAGTAATCCCATCATCCGGCTAATGTGTTGAATGTAAAAAAAACATACATTACATACACAACATACAGAACATACATATAACACAGAACATACATATAACATACAACACATAACACATACATTACACATAACATACAGTACATACATATAACATACAACACGTAACATACATATAACATACAACACATAACATACATATAACATACAACACAAAACATACAGAACATACATATAACACATAACATACAGAGCATATATATAACATACAACACATAACATACATATTACACATAGCATACAGTGCATACATACAATGTACAACACATAACATACATATAACACATACGATACAGTACATACATATAACATGCAACACATAACATACATATAACATACAACACAACATACATATAACATACAACACATAACATACATAAAACAAAAAAACATAGCATACAGTACATACATATAAAATACAACCCATAGCATACATATAACACATAACATACAGTACATGCATATAACATACAACACATAACATACATATAAAATGCAACACAACATACAGAACATACACATAACATTCAACACATAACATACAGAACATACATATAACACATAACATACATAACATACAACACATAACATACAGTACATACACATAACATACAACACATAACATACAGAACATACACATAACATATAACATACAGAACATACACATAACATACAACACATAACTTAGAGTACATACTCACCAAATCACCTGTTCCCCGATGCCATCGTTTCCTGTAATAAAAATAAAATAATAAAGCGACCTATACATCACCTGTCCGCCGTAGTCCAGAAAATAATGAGTGTCCCACGACGATCTCCGGTATAGACATTGGGTGATGTCAGCGCTCTACACCACCCCTGCTATACACTCCTGTGTATCACTCAGACGCCGGCAGAGAATGACGTCACTGCAGTTCATTCTCTCACCAGAAATGCTGGGTGAGAAAATTCCCACGCAGCATTATTGTAAAGTGAGAGAATGAACTCAGTGATGGACTGCAGGAGTCATTGTCTCCTGTCAGTGCATCACTGGGAGGCCCTACAGAGCAGTGGCATCACCTAATGTCGCTGTTCTATAGGGAGACTGTCGTGGGACATTCGTTATTAATTGGACTGCGTCAGACAGGGAGTATACAGTTGCCTTGATCTGAGCATATAATAAATATATGAAAACCGTGTTGTGTTTTATTTCATTAAAATACTTTATTCTTATGCGTGTGTTGTTTTTTTAACCCTTTCTTAATACAAGATTAATAATGGATAGGCGTCTTATTGACGTCTCTCTATTATTAACCGGGCTTAATGTCACCTTACAATAGCAAGGTGATATTAACCCCTTATTACCCCATATCCCACTGCTACAGGGGGGTGGGAAGAGAGGTGCTAAGTGCCGGAATTGGCACATCGTACAGATGCGCCAATTCTGGGGCGGCTGGGTGCTGGTATTTTTAGCTAGGGGGGTGCGCCAATATCCATGGCCCCTTCCTAGGCTATGAATATCAGCCCCAGCTGTCTGCATAGCCTTTCTGCCTATAAATTACTGGTGGACCCCACATCATTTTTTTGGGGTTCCCCTATTTTAACAGCCAGTAAAGGCTAGCTGCGGGCTGATATTCATAGCCTGGGAAGCTCCATGGGAATTAACCCTTTCCAGGCTAGAAATATTGGCCCAAGTCGTCGGCTTTACCCCTCTGGCGCAGAAAATTGCACGGGAGCCCACGCCATTTTTTCCCCATTTTTTTTTAAATTAACGCTTTTGCGTGAAGATTTTGTGTGTGTGTGCACGCGTGGGTCTTTAACTATTTACGTACCATTCTGTCTATCTATTATCTTTGTAATATCTTTCTATCTATTATCTATCTATTTTCTATATATCTATCTGTCTATCTGTCTATCTATCTGGCATCTATCTATTATCTATCTATCTATTATATATCTATCCGCATGCAATGCGATTTTAACATGAGGTTTTACATAGATCAGTTCTCTCTAAGTAAAAATTGATGTTAAAATCGCATTGCATACGAATGGAAAACTGATGGAAAACGGATGGTGCTATTAAAAATCCCATACAAATTGCATGACTATCGCATGCCAATTGCATAGAATCGGACCGTTTTTTCCATCTAGAAAACAGACCGTTTTTTTCTCAAAAATAGGTATGTACCCTATATATGTGTCACATTGATATGTATATTATATATATATATATATATATATATATATATGTGTGTATTCTATGTGTATATATCTATTCTTTTGTTTTGTGATTTTAAAACTGTCATTTGGATATATTATATGTCGGTTTTGCAAGCCGGCGAGAAAATCTCGCCATACGGATGCCATACGGATAACACACGGATATTTTGATGCTA
The DNA here is from genome assembly GCA_033576555.1 of Oophaga sylvatica. Classification (NCBI taxonomy): domain Eukaryota; kingdom Metazoa; phylum Chordata; class Amphibia; order Anura; family Dendrobatidae; genus Oophaga; species Oophaga sylvatica. Next base: position 480,396,788 of record JARQOD010000003.1, on the reverse strand, counting down.
GGAAATAGCATCCTCACATTGCACACAGATGACATACGGATCACTGTTCAGGGGACTTTTCTGCGTATTACGGCCGTATAATACGGTCCGATTTTTATACGGTGTGTATGACTCAGGCCACAGACAGATAGATAATAGATAGACAGATAGCTAGATAATAGATAAATAGATAGATAATAAATAGATGATAGATAGATAGATAGATAGATAGATAGATAGATAGATAGATAGAAGATAGATAGATAATAGATAGATAGAAGATAGATAGATAAGATAGATAGATAGATAAAGATAATAGATATATAAATAGATAGATGATACACAGATAGATAGATAATAGATAGATAACAGATAGATAGACAGATAGATAGATAATATATAGACATAGATAGAGATAGATAGAATGATAGATAGATATAGATAGATAGATAGATGAGAGAAAATAGATAGATATTACATAGATAATAGATAGAATGGTACATAAATCGTTAAAGCCCACGCGCACACACACACAAAATCTTCACGCAATAGCGTTAATTAAAAATAAAATGGGGAAAAAATGGCGTGGGCTCCAGCGCAATTTTCTGCGCCAGAGGGGGAAAGCCTACGGCTCGGGCCAATATTTCTAGCCTGGAAAGGGTTAATACCCATGGAGCTTCCCAGGCTATGAATATCAGCCCGCAGCTAGCCTTTACTGGCTATTAAAATAGGGGGACCCCAAAATAAATGACATGGGGTCCACCAGTAATTTATAGGCAGAAAGGCTACGTAGACAGCTGAGGGATGATATTCATATCCTAGAAGGGGGCCATGGATATTGGCGCACCCCCCTGGCTAAAAATACCAGCACACAGCCGCCCCAGAATTGGCGCATCTGTATGATGCGCCAATTCCTGCACTTAGCCCCTCTCTTCCCACCTTGCTATTGTAAGGTGACATTAAGCCCGGTTAATAATAGAGAGGCGTCAATAAGACGCCTATCCATTATTAATCTTATATTAAGAAAGGGTTAAAAAAACAACACACGCTTAAGAATAAAGTAATTTAATGAAATAAAATACAACCGGTTTTTATACCTTTATTATATGCTCAGATCCAAGCTGCGCCCTCTATCTCCTGTAATAAAACATAAAAAAATAATACAACCGCAATCTCCCTGTCCGACGCAGTCCGAATAATAACGAATGTCCCATGACTGTCTACCCTATAGAACAGTGACATCAGGTGATACTACTGCTCTGTAGGGCCTCCCAGTGATGCACTGACATGAAACAATGGCTCCTGCAGTGCATCACTGAGTTCATTCTCTCAGTTTTTGGCAATGCTACATGGGAATTTTCTCACCCAGCATTGCCGGTGAGAGAATGAACTGTAGTGATGTAATTCTCTCCCGGCGTCTAAGCGATACACAGGAGTGTATTACAGGGGCGGTGTAGAGCCCTGACATCACACGATGTCTATACCGGAGATCGTCGTGGGACACTCGTTATTATCTCGACTACGGCAGACAGGTGATGTATAGGTTGCTTTATTATTTTACATGAGACGATAGCACCGGGGAATAGGTGATTGGTGAGTATGTACTCTATGTTATGTGTTGTATGTTATGTGTATATTCAGTATGTTATGTGTTGTATGTTATGTGTATGTACTGTATGTTATATGTTGTATGTTATGTGTATGTTCTGTATGTTATGTGTTATGTGTATGTTCTGTATGTTATGTGTTGTATGTTATATGTATGTTATGTGTTGTATGTTATATGTATGTATGTTACGTGTTGTATGTTATATGTATGTACTGTATGTTATATGTATGTTCTGTATGTTATGTGTTGTATGTTATATGCATGTTACGTGTTGTATGTTATATGTATGTTCTGTATGTTATGTGTTGTGTTATATGTATGTTATGTGTTGTATGTTATATGTATGTTATGCATTGTATGTTATATGTATGCTCTGTATGTTATGTGTTATATATGTATGTTCTGTATGTTATGTGTTATATGTATGTTCTGTATGTTATGTATTGTATGTTATATGTATGTTATGTGTTGTATGTTATATGTATGTTATATGTATGTTACGTGTTGTATGTTATAAAACCCGACTTTGGCGAAAGTCAGTGATTTTTTAAATTGAATGATCTGTTTCACTCAACTCTAGTCTTGTCCCCTGTAATTTTCATAAACAGGTGAAGGAAAGCCAAAGGCTGGGGGCTGATGTCAATATTCTGGGAACAGGCCAATAGCCATAAAGGCTCCCAGGCTATTAATATCAGCTCTCTGCTGTTTGCTTAGTCTTTACTGGTTTTACAGGGAAGACTCATTAAAAACTGATGTGGGGTCTCCCCTATATTCAATAATCAGCAAAGGCTAAGACTAAAAACATGAGCTCTTAGCCACCCCAGAAATGGCACATCCATTAGATTAACCAATTATGATGCTTAGCCTCACTGTTACCACTTGCTCTAGTTTGATGGCAAATGGGATAATAGTTGTGGAACTGATGTCAGTTTTGTAATGTCCACTGACATCAAGCCCAAAGGTTAGTAATGGAGAGGTGACTGGAAGATTCCCCCATTTCTAATCCTATAGTCTTATTGCAATAAAGACACAGCCAAAATAATTTATTTAAAATAAAACCCACCACCCTCTTTTATCCATTTAATTAAAAAAAAATTAAAAATAGAAAACACCATATTCCTCTCCTGACAGGTGAGAAGATAATCCATATCTGCCTCACGAAAAACACAAACTCAGCTTAATCTGGGTGGATTGTTGAGCACTTGAATAATGCAACTGCTCATCAAGACAGCTATAACACACTGAGACAGCAGAGTGATTATGCTCCTGCAGTGTGTAGCTCTGACATAAGACATTTACTGGAGTTCACAGCTAATGAACACCGGTCACTTCACTGACACCTCCACTCGCTGCATGAGAAAGTTCTCACAAGCGCTAATGTGGCACCCCTGAGGGTTCAGTTGCACCTCATCCAGAGATGTGATATCCCACTCTCAGGAAAGGAGGGAGCACCACCCAGGTCTCTAACACCTGCACCCAACACATAATATAGCAGCCGGACACCCTGGATGTACCCTAAGGGAGGATGGTCTCATCCCAGGCTGGTTAGGAAAGAGTGCTTGGGAGGTGGGTGGAGAAAGTAAAAAGGAGGGAAAGTGAAGCTTAGAGAGCGGGAAGGAGAGTGAGTCAGACGTGAGGAGAAAGTGAATGTAACAGACGTGTGGTGAAGCAGCTCTATGTCAGGAGGAGCTGCAGAAGGAAAGAGAGTCTGTAGAGTCAGATAGAATAGAAGGGGACCTGGAGCTGGTAGCAGCTCGTCCCCAGACGGAGAAAGCTAGATAAGAAGGAACTGAGAGAGAAGCTTCTGGAAGGACAGAAGTGTTCATAGGGGCACGGATAGTGAGTGATCCATCCGTGGGGCCCGATCCAATTGTGGAGGGACCAGGTCACAGAAGGGACACTGGCCTAGTGGAGAAGATTTAAGACTCAGCTAGCAAGCCAGAGACAGTGGCATCACTAGGTGCCTCAGCTACTTAACCACAATTATCTTCTCAGAAAAGGTAGCCATAAGGGAGCAAGGAAATGCAGAGAGGACGTTATCCGACAAGGTCCGCGGCTACTGGCTTGGGACACTGATTGTGAGGTATTGGACAGGAAGGAAAGGTGGTATGTCAGCACAGTGAGACAACTGAGAAAGGAAGATATTGAATGGAGTTCTGGAAAGGTGTATCCTGATCTACCTGGGAGTTTGCTGAGCCCCTCACCTGGAGGACACAGCACCAAGCCGCAACTGCGCTGCAGCTAGAACTGTGAGTAAAGCTTTGGAAACTGCACCAAGCTGTGTTCTCCAATTATTCCTGCGACACTCTCCCAGCACTGCTACACCCCTTGCTAAAAACGACATCTTCACCATCCACCTCATATTATATCTGCCCTGGGACATAGTTCTACCTGCGGGGAACTTTACCAACTCTGCTGCATAACCATCAGTCCCAGAGGATCTGCACTGCAGCGCTGGTCACCTCTGACCAGAAACCAAAGGTGGCGTCACGACAAACTCTATTACCCTTGTGTATAGCCATCTTTTATTGTACGCCCAGGGCCACGGACTGGGTCACTGCTGCTGTGACACTTCCACTTTAAGAAGCGGCCTGTTACCGAGTACCCCACTGCCCTGGCGGGCGATCCACTAACATCAGTAAGGTTATCGGGGTTAGTCAGCTGTGACCTCTGGTGACTTTTCTCACGTCAGTGCTACACACTGCAAGAGCGTAATCTTGATGTGATCGCTCTGCAAATAATCTGGATCATTGTGGGACAAGGCTATTAATGGATTATCGCTGGACAGGCGAGGAATATGGTATTTTATAAATTTTTTGTCTTTTAGAGTGGGACATGGGAAATACATCCATGGATTATTGGCAGACAGATGAGGAATATGGTGTTTTATTATTTTTTTGTCTTTTACAGTGGGACATAGGCATCAATGGATTATGGGCGGAAGGAGAGTATAACTTTGCTTTTTTATTTTTGTGAATAATAGAGTTGAGCGATACTTTCCGATATCCAAAAGTATCGGAATCGGAATGGTATCGTCGATACCATTAAAATATCGGCGATACCCGATACCGATACCGGAAATCCAATGTAAGTCTATGGGAACAAAATATCGTAACTAAAAAAACCTCTTTCTTTCCTTGTGAACACTAAATATACACACATAGAATACATATATATATATATATATATATATACATATATATATATTATATACATGTCATTGAGACATATATATATACATATATTTATAGTTTATACACTTCTACATAGTAAAATAGCCTCTGATTCAATTGCCGGGTAAAGCCGGCTTTTGTGAAAAGACAGAAGCACCCGACATGAAATGACACTTGGTTTACATAGAGTTAACCATGTCTTTTCATGTAGTTTGATATCTGATTTGCACAAACAATTACATGAGTGTAAGTGTGCAAAATTTCACACCTGTAGGGGTTAATTAAAGGTGTAAATTCGTTGTAAAAAAAAAACAGACTTTTTTGCTATGAATTTACACCTTTAATTAACCCCTACAGGTGTGAAATTTTGCACACTTACACTCATGTAATTGTTTGTGCAAATCAGATATCAAACTACATGAAAAGACATGGTTAACTCTATGTAAACTAAGTGTCATTTCATGTCGGGTTCTGCATTTTCACAAAAGCCGGCAATTGAATTAGCGGCTATTATACTATGTAGAAGTGTATGAACTATAAATATAAATATATATATATATGTGTCACAAATTCAATGACATGTATATATATATATATGAGGTGTAAAACTGCTGAAAAAAAATGCGTGGGCTCCCGCCCTATTTTCACAACCAGACAGACAAAGCCAGTGAGTGGGGGCAGATAATAATAGCCCAGAGAGGGACCATTATTTTTGCCCCCCCCCTGGCTACTAACATCTGCCCCCAGACACCCCAGAAAAGACAAATTTATAATTAGATTCGCCCTTTCTGGCACTTTGCCCGTCTATTCCCATTGCCCTGTAGCGGTGGCGAATGGGTTAATATGGGGTTAAAGCCACCTTGCTATTGAAAGGTGACCTTAAGCCAGGTTAATAATTGAGAGCTGTCAATTAGACAACTATCAATTATTAATCCTATTGCATGAAATAAAAATAAAACACACACACTTTAATTAAAAATCATTTTAATGAAATAAAGACACATGGTTTTGACCATCTTTTATTTTACTGCAAAAACCATTTCCTGTAATAAAAATAAAATAAAAAAGCAAAATTATTCTTACCTATCCCATGCACAGTCAGGTCCCACGGTGTAATCCTTCAGAAAGGGTTAATGTTTACTGCAGGGACCGCAGCTAATGCTGCAGCCTCACAGTAAACCCCAAATGAATGAGTTCCTCTCCTGGCTCACAGGAGAGGAAGTGGAAAGCTTAATTGATTGCTTTCCACTTTCACTTCAGGTCAGCCAGGGACACAATCAGTGACGTCAGAGGGAACTGATTAACAAAAATAGGGGTTCCCTTCGAAAAAAAAATGGCGTGGGGTCCCCCCCTATTTTTGTTAACCAGCCTGATGAAGCAGACTGCTGAGGCATGGTATTTAAGGCTGTTAGGGAGCCAATATCTATGGACCTTGCCAGCAGCGTCGGACTGGAGTACCTTGGGCCCACTAGAGAAAAATTATTCTTGGGGCCCACCATCATACTTCCCAACCTTTGAAGAAGGGAAAGAGGGACAAAGGCTGTGGCACGCTGTGCCTGCTGCAGCGAATTTTAGGCCATGCCATGTTGCACCACAGACTGTCCAGGAGTTGGTGGATGCTTTAGTCCAGGTGTGGGAGGAGATCCCTCAGGAGACCATCCGTCGTGCTCATCAGGAGCATGCCCAGAAGTTGTATGGAGGTCATACAGCATACCTCCCAAATTTTGAAGACAGGAAAGAGGGTTGAAGTGGCCACAGGCCACGACAACACCCATTTCACAGCTAATCACACCCATATCCTCGCCCCAAGCGTACCCATTTAGCACTGCTGATCACACTGACTGGTAATGAGGGCACAGTGGCTGGTACTGAGGAAAAGAAAGAAAGAGCAGCGAGAGAGAAAGAACAAGCAGAGAAAGAAAGAGAGGAAAGAAAGAAAAGAGAGAGAGAAAGAAAGAACAGAGAGAAAAAAGAACAGAGAGCGAGAAGGAAAGAACAGAGAGCGAGAAAGACTAGAGAGAGAAAGAAAGACTAGAGAGAGAGCCAGAGGCGTAGCTAGGGTTTTGGTTTAGTGGGGGCGAAACTTCTGAGTGGGCCCCTAATCAGAGAACCTCAACAAATGACCACGCTGTTGCCAAAAATAATCTATATATAAAAAGACCAATATTGATATTACCGCCATATGGTCTGTGGTAAATAATACCAGTCCTACAGAACATATAATAGATTACAGCACAGGTACAGATAATGACTTACCGCTGATGTTCTTTCTAATGGAATTGTTCACTTTTCATGTCTTTTCCATCTGGCCCAGACCGACATGACGACTTCTCCAGCCAGGACTCGACTGCAGAGATTACAACAAAGACACATTTCACTTCTCATATTTTTAGCACTGTCACGGTCACCAATTGGACTATTCTCAACCTGCACAAACTCCTCATCCTGCTGATACCCCAATACTGAGCCGCTGCTGCCATATGTGTCCCTATTTCTGCACCTGATACCCCAATACTGAGCCGCTGCTGCCGTATGTGCCCCTATTACTACACCTGATACCCCAATACTGAGCCGCTGCTGCCGTATGTGTCCCTATTACTGCACCTGATACCCCAATACTGAGCTGCTGCTGCCATATGTGTCCCTATTTCTGCACCTGATACCCCAATACTGAGCCGCTGCTGCCGTATGTGTCCCTATTACTGCACCTGATACCCCAATACTGAGCTGCTGCTGCCATATGTGTCCCTATTACTGCACCTGCTGTGTGGTTCTGTGTGACCTCTAAATTTTAAAGCACCCCTCTAGAATATAGTAATGCCGGGTGCAAGTGCCCTAGAAAACAGTGCCCACATTTTGTCCCCTAGACTGTAATAATGCCCTGTGTGCCCCTTTGAGAGTCACAGTAACCCGAGTTCCCCTATAACAATAAGTGTCCACTTTACATTTAATAATGTCCCAAGTCTCCCCCTGTACATCTCCCCTATACACAGAATAATGCCCCTCACTGGATATATACTGACCCCTTAATGTCCCCAAACTATTTAATGGGTCCAACACTGTATGATGGCCCCTAGATAGCATCCATACAGCATAATACACCAGATAGTCCTCAATATAGTATAATGCACCCCCATAGGCAGCCTCTATATTATAATAAACCCCCATAGGCAGAGTCTATAATATAATGCACCACCATAGGCAGCCGCTATATTATAATGCACCCCCATAGGCAGCCTCTGTAGTATAATGCATCCCCATAGGGAGTCTCTGTAGTATAATGCACCCCAATATGGAGCCTCTGTAGTATAATGCAGCCCCCATATACAGCCTCTGTAGTATAATGCACCCCCATATACAGCCTCTGTAGTATAATGCACCCCCATTAAAAAAAAAAAAAAAAACAATACTCACCTCCCGGCTCCTGTGCTGCTCACTGTTCTCCCTCTCTGCGTCTGACAGCGGGCGCCGGCAGGTGATGTCATCGCGCCCGCTGTCAGACGCTGAGAGGGGGATTATGGGAGAGAAGGAGCGCTCGCTCCTTCTCTCTCTATGCGGTCAGCTGTATCGGCTGGATGCCAATACAGCTGACCCTCCGATGACGGGTGGAGGGCCCACTGCTGGCACCGGGCCCCCCCACCGCCTGTTCAGGCCCCATAGCTTCCGGGCGGCAGAGCAGGGAGAGCGATTCTCCCTGCTCTGCCGCAGAATGTAACTGTATCGGCGTGCTGTGCACGCCGATACAGTTACTGTAGCGTAGCTCCGGGTGGGCCCCCTCAGAGCGCAGGGCCCGGGGCCACCGCCCCCTCTGCCCCGCGACCTATCCTTTCAAATCAGGGCCCACCACGCAGGAGCTTGGGCCCACCGGAGGTTTCTCTGGTGTCCCTGTGGCTCAGTCCGACCCTGCTTGCCAGCCTGATAATACCAGGCCACAGCAGTCTGCTTATCTTTGCTGGTTAATAAAAATAGGGGATCCCCTCAAAAAAAAATTGGCGTGGGGTCCCCCCTATTTTTGTTAACCAGCCAGATGAAGCAGACTGCTGAGGCCTGGATTTTCAGGCTGTTAAGGAGCCAAGATCCATGGACCTTGCCAGCCTGATAATACCAGGCCACAGCAGTCTGCATATCTTGGCTGATTAACAAAAATAGGGGATCCCCTCAAAAAAAATTGGCGTGGGGTCCCCCCTATTTTTGTTAACCAGCCAGAAGAAGCAGACCGTTGAGGCCTGGATTTTCAGGCTGTTAAGGAGCCAAGATCCATGGACCTTGCCAGCCTGATAATACCAGGCCACAGCAGTCTGCATATCTTGGCTGATTAACAAAAATAGGGGATCCCCTCGAAAAAAATTGGCGTGGGGTCCCCCCTATTTTTGTTAACCAGCCAGATGAAGCAGACCGCTGAGGCCTGGATTTTCAGGCTGTTAAGGAGCCAAGATCCATGGACCTTGCCAGCCTGATAATACCAGGCCACAGCAGTCTGAATATCTTGGCTGATTAACAAAAATAGGGGATCCTCTCGAAAAAAATTGACGTGGGGTCCCCCCTATTTTTGTTAACCAGCCAGATGAAGCAGACCGCTGAGGCCTGGTTTTTCAGGCTGGTAAGGATCCAATATCCATGGACCTTGCCAGCCTGATAATACCAGGCCACAGCAGACTGCTTAACTTGGCTGATTAACAAAAATAGGGGATCCCCTCGAAAAAAAAACGGCGTAGGGGTCCCCCTATTTTTGTTAACCAGCCAAGTAAAATGCAGACTGCTGCGGCCTGGTATTAAAAGACTGTCAAGGCCCATGGATTTTGGCCCTCAACAGCCTGATAATACCAGGCTACAGCAGCCCCACATTTGGCGCATCAAAAGATGTGCCAATTGTGGCACTTTACCCGGCTCTTCCCACTTGCCCTGTAGCGGTGGCAAGCGGGTAATAAGGGGTTAATGTCACCGTTGATTGCACGGTGACAATAAGCCCGGTTAATAATGGAGAGGCTTCAATAAGACACCGATCCATTATTAATCCCAAAGTTTTTAAATGTTTAAAAAAAAGACACAGCCAGAAAAAAGTATTTTAATGAAATAAAAGAGACAACACAGTTTTCATTAATTTTATTACTCTCTCATTCCTGCGACGCCATCGATCTCCTGTAAAAAAAGAAAAAAAACAAACCAACAGTATACCACCTGTCCGACGCAGTCCATAGTAACGAGTGTCCCACGACGATCCAGCTCTGCTACATCGGAATGCCAGGCAGAGCCTGACATCCCGACGCAGCACAGCTGCTTACCTGCTTCCTCGGCGGTGACGTCATCGGACTGCTTTACGGCCGCGATTACCCAGCAGTCACTGCAGTTATCGCGAGAAACTGCATGTGACCGCCAGGGAGAAGAGGATGGCGGCCATCAAGCAGTCCAGGATGTGACCGCCGGAGATCTTCTGCCGGGTAAGTGCCGCTGACTCCTGACAGAACCGACCGACGGACACTGACAGTGACAGTGACATTCCGATTCCGGTATCCGATATGACGAAAATATCGGAACTTGGAATCGGAATTCCGATACAGCCAATATTGGCCGATACCCGATATTTGCAATATCGGAATGCTCAACCCTAGTGAATAAATAGGTAAAATGTGTGGGGAAGAGTAGGTGTAGGATGATGAGAATAGTACTCTCATCAGCAAACGCCTGTGACTTGTGGTATCCTTTTTACAGCCGGCTACAACTGCTGTCATCTAACAATCTTACTGCCAATCGGAGCCACTGGTGTTTCTCTCACTGTCACGCAGATGAAGTGTTGGAAACAAAGGATGTTCGGTGCCCCCATTCATCTGAATGGGGTGCGGGTTCGAGTTCGAGCTCTGGTTCCATTCTGGTAATCAAACTAAATTATTTTTAAATGTTCATCCTAACCCTCTGGACCCGAACATCCATGGGTTCGCCTATTACTATTTGTAGTATAACATGAATTAAAGCTATAACTATTATTATTATTATTATTATTATTATTATTATTATTATTTTCTGTGAATCTTTACATTTAGGGTCCAAAAATTTTTTACATTTGAGTTTTTTAAACGGTTTCATTTATGAACTGTGTACTCAAAGTCTTATCCCATAAAATAAAATAATGTAGATTTGAGCTAATAGAATGAAAGAGAAGCCATTATCAGAAAATGACGTATTGTTTAAATCAGGTTTTACTCTGCATGTATCTTTAAAAAAAAGTTTGCCCTTTCTTTGCTCTAAATTAAAAAAATAATAGTAAACTTGAAATAATCACATTGTGCAATTTGGCTTTTTTAGACTAATACTTACCGTTCTTTAAGGAGTTTACAGCAAAGCTCCATATTATCAGAGGCAGGATTACAAAGACATCTAAAAACTCTATACACAAGTGATAACACAGGATCCACCAATCACAATAGGGATGTCACAACTGAACTTGCTCCCACTTTTTTAACCCTAGTGATGTAGCCAACTTTTAACTTAATAACCAAGCCAACTTTTTCAAATCTGACTAGTATCATTTTATTAATCACAGGATTTGTCACCAAAAGTAAATTAATACAGTGGTAACCAAAGGTATTTCATAAAAATTACTTTTTATTAATACAAAGATAAAACAATGTAAAAAAGTGCAAATAGAAAGGTACTAGATAACTGAAAAAGCGACTAAATACCATGAGGTACCACGTTACACAAGCTATTTGAAAATAGCATAACCCATAAACTGTATTTTTCTGACCATAAGATGCTCTTTTTTTCACCAAATTTGAGAGGAAAGTGTGGGATGCTTCTTATGGTCCAAATGTAATACAGTGGGTACGGATCGCATTCCTGACAGCACAGCCAGTCTCCTACTGATGCAGAGTGCTCCCGTATAGGTCCTGTATGAGGTCATGAAGAGGGAGGGCTGGAGCATCATAAGACAGCACAAAGCCCTCCCTCTTAAAGATGTGATCACAGGTCCTGCAGATACCACGTGTCAGAGGGGGTATGCTTAGCTCCTTGGCATCTTTCCACTCACATCATGGGTAAGCATTAAAGCAATTAAAGGCACTGTTTCTCAGTTTGGTGTGCAATGTCTCTATTTCAGCCCCAGGGACTTTTTTTCATTATAGGCGTCTTTGAAAAATCAAACTTTTATTTATTTTGGTAATATGTTCATTTAGGTCAGCATAATTATTGATATGCTTTAGATTTAATGATTATGATTTAAGATTTAAAGTGCCTTTTTTATTACCATGATGATAATCACTATGTACATCAGGGATCTCAAACTCAATTTACCCAGGGGCCGCTGGAGGTAGAATCTGGGTTAGGCTGGGCCGTATCAGGTTTTCCACAAGAAAAGCTCTTACAAAAACATTCCAATGTTATCAAATGTACCAATGGGGACAGTGTTGATGATGTATGTATAGTGCTATGGAGTTAATAGCCAATATCAATGAATAAATATTATTCTTAATATTATGTTACAATACCAGGATCTGAGTGTTAGGGGTCGAGTTCCCGCTTCTGCACAGGGGGAATCTCGAGCCGTCCCTGCTGCGGTCTCCCATCCGTCTCCGGCCGCAGTGGATTCTGATCAGCTTAGACATTGGTCCCAGCGTCTCGCCCAGTCTAACATTGTGCAGAGGATTACTGCTGCTCCTCCAGGCTCTGCTATTGTAGCCAGTACTGGTTAGCGGCGAGCAGACGTCTTTAGGACTGCAGCAGCTCTTATTGGTCCACCAGGAAGGTCCTGAAACCACTTGTGTTCTGGAGCAGTTTCCTATTGGTCCTTATCTGGCAGGCCCTGTAGTTGCTGCTATAAAAGGGTGGTATGGTCGTACCGCCATGCGCTAGTATCAATCACATTATGTGTTTTGCGCCAGGGTGATCTTGCACGCATGTGTTAGGGCTCGGCTGAAATAAGCCTCTAGAATACCGACTTCTCTGGTGAGGAGATTGTCTGATTGTGTTGCTGATTGCGTTACTACGGACTGCTGTCTGCACAGCAGTTGTCTGTGCATACTTGTGGAGTTAACAGGACACAGTGCATATTTCTGCGTTTCTACCTTAGCGACTCTGTGGCGTTACAGAGTTTGCGTATACCGCCATATAGGGCCACAGTGTCCATAGTTGTGACTCTGTGAAGTAACAGAGTTCGCCATACCGCCATCCTACTAGTAGCAGGCTCTGCCTGCACGGTGGACCCCGGGCTGCGAACGCACTTATTATTTATATTTATTTTGTGCGTTCCGCCAGCCCTAACACTGAGGATTTTCTGTTTCGAGGTCAAGAGCTCTCTGATGTGATGTTGCTGCCTGTCTCGCTGTCTTCCTCTTTTGACACTGCAGTGTGGTGGACAAGTAAACATTAACTGGTTAACAGCAAGAAATCATTCCCTCCAGCGCTCATTCTCCCCCAGCACCCATTCTCCCCTGCACTCATTCTCCCCCATTCCTTTTTCCCCATCACCCATCGTTGCTTTTCCCGATCACTCCCATAATTGCTTTTTCCCCATCATTGCTTTCTCCCCATCACCCCCATCATTGCTTCTCCCCATCACTCCCATCATTGCTTTTTCCCCATCACTCCCATCATTGCTTTTCCTCATCACTCCCATCATTGCTATTCCCCCATCACTCCCATCATTGCTTTTGCCCATCACTCCCATCATTGTTTTTCCCCATTGCTTTTCCCCATCACTCCCATCATTGCTATTCCCCCATCACTCCTATCATTGCTTTTGCCCATCACTCCCATCATTGTTTTTCCCCATTGCTTTTCCCTATCACTGCTATTCCCTATCACTCCTATCATTGCTTTTCCCCATCACTCCCATCATTGCTTTTGCCCATCACTCCCATCATTATTTTTCCCCATTGCTTTTCCCCATCACTGCTTTTCCCCATCACTCCCATCATTGCTTTTCCCCATCACTGTTTTTCCCCATTGCTTTTCCCCATCACTCCCATCATTGCTTTTCCCCATCACTCCCATCATTGCTATTCCCCCATCACTCCCATCATTGCCTTTGCCCATCACTCCCATCATTGTTTTTCCCCATTGCTTTTCCCCATCACTGCTTTTCCCTATCACTCCCATCATTGCTTTTCCCCATCACTCCCATCATTGCTTTTGCCCATCACTCCTATCATTGTTTTTCCCCATTGCTTTTCCCCATCACTGCTTTTCCCCATCACTCCCATCATTGCTTTTCTCCATCACTGTTTCTCCCCATTGCTTTTCCCCATCACTCCCATCATTGCTTTTTCCCATCACTGCTTTTTCCTCATCACTCTCCTCCACCCACACACACACACACCACCTCTCACCTGTACACACACACACACACACACCACCTCTCACCTGTACACACACACACACCACCTCTCACCTGTCTGCAGCATTACTGGTACCCGCGCTTCCTCGCTCTGACAGAGCAGGCCGCTGAATGATGACGTCATCCAGCGGCGCTGCTCTCTGTGTCAGAGAGAGGAAGCGCGGGCGCCGGGCAGGAAGGATCCTCATACTCACCTCATCTCCTGCTGCTGCCGCCCGGAGCGCTGACATCTTTCTGTGGTACCGCTCATTAAGCTCATGAATATGGGCACCACGCCTATGAGAGTGGAGTGGCGTCCATATTCATGGCCTTAATGAGCGGTACTACGAATGACTGGGATTTCAATGCGGTGTTTCTCGCACGTGTGATCCTAGCCGAGGGCCACAAAGTACTGTACCGAGGGCCCAGGAGGTGAGGGCCACAAACTAGTGTCCCGAGGGCCGCAGTTGGCCCGCGGGCCGTGAGTTTGAGACCCTTGATGTACATGCTTTGATGCCCTGGACCCACTGGTTTTACTAGGGTCATTTTTCCTTTCTTTCTTTGAGATATTTTTTGTACTATATATGTATAAAATATTTAATAAAGATTTTTTGATACCGTATAACTCCTAGCATGCCATAGGATCTGCAGGAAATGCTGTGAGTTAAAGTTCTCCCATGTGATCTTAAAGCAGCACTCCAGTGTTATTTTTTAGTGCTGGAGTGGTGCTTTAAATATAAGCTCTGTTCCTCAAGTCTTATACTCACCCTCAAGCATCTTCATATAGTACTTTACAGACACCAGACTGGTCCTGTAGCACCATCTTCTTCCCGTAGCTTCCAACATAATAACATACTATTATTCATAATAACACCACATATAATATTATGTTATTTATATTATTAAATATTTTAGCACATTTTTGCTTCAAATATTTTTTTCCCTAATTTCCACCTCTAAAACCTGGGTGCGTCTTACAGTCCGATACGTCTTATAGTCCGATGCGTCTTATAGTCCGAAAAATACGGTAAATGAAATATTAAATAAGTTGCAGCACTCAGAAAAAGTGCAAAGTGCAGTCATGTAAACAATATTGTAAATTAGAGAAGTGATCTTCACCTGACCATCATACAGTGTACGGCAATAACCAGTAGAAAAAAGCTGGAATAGCAGTCACAAGAGTATGAACCTCTGCTAAAGTGAGCTCTAACCAAGTACATGCCACATTTAGACAACCAAAGGTTCAGCAGCCTTCATGCTGCAAATAGAAAAAGCGGCTATTGAACATATAAAGTCATGCAGAGTGAAACAATGAACAATAGAATAGGCTGGGTGAGATGTCGGTCACAAAGATATGAACCTGTGCAAATTTGAGCTACAGCAAAATGAATGCTGCAAGACAACAACAGATACAGCAGCCAACGTGCTGCAAGTGAGAAAATCTACTACTGGTAAGTATGGGCAAAATTGCTGACAAATCATATGCATTGATGTGTCATCCTGGATGAGCTGCACTATCTGAGGAACTTCTGTGTGTTGCATAGTTGACACCACCTCATGCTACTGTACCTCTAGGTGTGAGAGCCATGACAAAATGCTAAAGTGACCAAAATACCTGTGAAATAAGGTGGTCCAAATAATTTCAAGGTGAGATCTCCCCTAATGAATCATGTTAGCAATGGAAGAAAGAATTGTTTCAGTGAGGATGAGGCCTGTATAACAGAGAATATAATCTCCAAACAATTTAAAACTGAGATCTCCCCTACTGTATCACATTAGTAAAAGAAGAAATATTTGTTTCATTGTGGATGAGGTCAGTATAACAAAGAATACATGATCCAATCAATTTCAAACAGAGATCATCCTTACTGTATGATGATACTAACAGAAGAAAGTAATTTTTTAGTGTGAATGAGGCTGGATAACAGAAAATATGCTCCAAACAATTTCCAACTGAGATCTCTCCTACTGTATCACGTTAGTAACAGAAGAAACTATTATTTTACTGTTGATGAGGCCTGTGTACAATAGAATATATGCTCTAAATAATGTCAAGCTCTGATCTAGCCTGCTGTATCACGTTTGTCACAGAAAAAATATTTTTTTATGCTGCAACCGCTGTGCATAAAGATGAATTTCACCGCCACTAAATCAAAAGGTAGGATCTGTCATGCTGTATCATGTTTAGCAACAGAAAAACATAGTTTTTTTTTTGCTCTGCAAGAGCTATGCACAAATATTAATTTCATTGCCACTAAATGACAAGGTGAAATATGGTGGGTTAAATCACTTTAGCAACAGAAGAAAGTTTTTTTTAGCATTGATAAGGCCTGTGTAATATAGAAGATATGCTCCAAATAATTTCAAAGTAAGATCTCCCCTACTGTTTCACGTTAGTAACGGAAGAAAGAATTGTTTCAGTGTGGATGAGGCCTGTATAACAAAAAATATATTTTTCCAAACAATTTCTAACTGAGATTTCTCCTACTGTTTCACATTAGTTACAGAAGAAACTATTTTTTAGTGTGTATGAGGCCTGTATACAATAGAATACATACGCCGAACAATTCGAAACTCATATCTAGCCTACTGTATCACGTTTGTCACAGAAACTTTTTTTTTCGCTTAAACAGCTCTGCATAAAGATGAATTTCACCGCCACTAACTGAAAAGTTGGGATATGTTGTGCTGCATCACGTTTAGCAACATAAAAAAATAGTTTTTTTACTTTGCAACAGCTGTACACAAATATGTATTTCATCGACACTAAATAACAAGGTGAGATATAGCATGCTGAATCACATTAGCAACTGAAAAAAATATATTTTTTTACTCTGCATCAGCTGTGCACAAATATGAATTTAATTGCCACTAAATGACAAAATGACAATTGCTTTTGCTGAATCATGAATAGCAACTGAAAAAAATTGATCTTGAAAGGTCTACTCGTGTATGGAGCACAATAGAAGCAGTGCACAACACACTTCTATGAAATGTGTCCTGCAGTCTTTGTCTGTGGACCTCACTAATGGCACTAGAAAAAAGATATCTGCTGGAACGTCAATTTCACAGCCACACAAGACATTAGCTATCTAAACTATTTGACATAGAAACAACCGCCAAGCTAACTAGCTAACATCTATCAGCACCCAGGACCAAAATCAGTAACAGCCTCTTTGGTGCTAAAACAAGATGTCTGCACTTTATATAGAGATGGACATGTGATTTCAGCAGCCAATAGCACAAGGCATTGTGTCTGGACATTGTGGATGTTTCCTGCGCCCTGATTGGCTGGCAGCAATGTGCATGTATAAAGCTAGAAAAAAAGAATTTAGAAGCATGCTGCTCCTCTAAGCTCTCCCCATCCCCTCCCCCCATCAAACTCGTATCCTCGCTCATCATACACCACAACTATCCTAGCCAAAGTGCTAAAAACACTTTAGTGGCAACGCAAATTTTTTCCTGCACTTTTACCGAATGTTACCAATTTTTTCCAATTTTGTGAAAATTTGCTTTTGTTTCCAATCACAAATCCAGCTGTCCCATATTCTTGCCAAATTTATGTTTGACAATTGCTTTCCGAATATACTCGCTCATCTCTAGTTACAAACTTAAATTATTAATAAAAAATTCTTAAGAACAAAATGCAGCAGATAACATTGATATATGTGTACATTACTAAAAGGCAGTATGATACAAACAATACAACAAGTTGTAGACATAAGGTTTAGTTTCAAGTCTTTGAAGACTAATCATGTGTTATTGTCCATCCTTAATTAGACAACGGAGGTGCAAATATTACCAGGCCATCTGTTGTAGTTCTGATAATATATTTTAATTCACTTCAAGGTTACTGAAAATACACTGCACAAGTTTATTTTTCCATTCTAGTAATATACATTTGTTGACAAATGCAACTTTAGTGCCATTAAAGCCATTTATAGAAAAAAGCTTAGACTGAAATAGGGGTAAATTGCCACTGAAAAATGTTACAAAACCACTAATTTTCTAAACAGTGTTTCTGACTGACACAACAGAGCGGCATATTGGGTTTATGCATATGTTTTGTTCTGCAAATTATACCAGTTGCAATGTTCTGACTTGCATGTTAAAATAGAATTTAAATGAACAGAATAGCTCATTCTTCTGTTACACAATGGATCATAATCCCAAAAAACTTTATTTATCATTCAAGAAATGATAAGATTAAAGTTCAAAAAGTGACAATTATGGCACAATATTATAACAAGAAAAAATAATTAAAAATAATTGACCATGACAGATTTTTTCTAGATTCCTAGTTTAGAATCTCATGTTAAAGCCACATGCCAACATATGTCACAGTGTAAAAAACTATTCTTGTTGCTTTGATTTTCTTTTTTTTTCTAATTTAATTATTGTAACTAATGTTTCATGCAGAAATACCTTTTTCAAATACATGCTCTATTCATATTTTAAGGTCTAATCTGAGCATGTTCGCTGAATCACTAGTGCAGACCGTGTGTGGGGAATAAATCATGGCAACATGTCTGTTTTTCATCTGATTCATGGATCAAAATCACCCAAACAAGTTTGTAGTCATGAAAATCATGGGCAGCACATGGACGCCATCTGGGTGTAATATGCTTCTGTCTGTTTTTTAAGACTGTAAGGCTAAGTTCACACGTTGCGGAATTGCCGCGGAAATTTCCGCGGCAATCCCGCACTTCTCCCGCAGGAAATACGCACGTTTTTTGTGTGCTGATTCCCGCCAGAATAATAGCGTTTTGCAAGCGTAATTAGCTTGCAGAATGCTAGCGTTTTCCTAGCGATCTGTAGCATCGCTTGGAAAACTGATTGACAGGTTGGTCACACGAGTCAAACATAGTGTTTGACAAGTGTGACCAACTTTTTACTATTGATGCCGCCTATGTCGCATCAATAGTAAAAAGATCTAATGTAAAAATAATAAATAATGATATTCTCACCTTCCGGCGGCCCCCGCAGCCTTCCCGCCTTCAGCGACGCTCCCAGCAACTCCGGTCCCAAGGATGCTTTGCGGCAAATCACACCGATGACGTAGCATCTCGCGAGACCGCTATGCCATCTGGGTGATTCTTGCAAAGGACTCTTGGGACCGGAAGTTGCCGGGAGCGTCGCTGAAGGCGGGAAGGCTGCGGGGGCCGCGGGAAGGCTGCGGGGGCCGCGGGAAGGCTGCGGGGGCCGCGGGAAGGCTGCGGGGGCCGCGGGAAGGTGAGAATATCATTATTTTTTATTTTAATTATTGTTTTACCAGGGATATGGTACCCAGGGCCTGGAGGAGAGTCTCCTCTCCTCCAGACCCTGGGTACCACCGCACATGAACCGCTTACATTCCGCAAAATTAATGAACATGTTGCTATTTTTTCCGCAAAGCGTTTTTTTCGCGGAAAAAAACGCAACATGTGGCCAAAACATGCGGAATCAATTAACATGTATAGGATGCTTAATGCTTGCGTTTTTATCGCGTTTTTACCGCGGAAAACCGCGGAAAAACCGCGAAAAAAACGCAATTATTCCTGATCGTGTGCACTTAGCCTAAGGCTAAGTGCACACGATCAGGAATAATTGCGTTTTTTTCGCGGTTTTTCCGCGGTTTTCCGCGGTAAAAACGCGATAAAAACGCAAGCATTAAGCATCCTATACA
This sequence comes from Oophaga sylvatica, assembly GCA_033576555.1. NCBI lineage: Eukaryota > Metazoa > Chordata > Amphibia > Anura > Dendrobatidae > Oophaga > Oophaga sylvatica. The sequence goes on along the minus strand of JARQOD010000003.1, from coordinate 480,377,055 downwards.
TGTTAATTGATTACGCATGTTTTGGCCACATGTTGCGTTTTTTTCCGCGAAAAAAACGCTTTGCGGAAAAAATAGCAACATGTTCATTAATTTTGCGGAATGTAAGCGGTTCATGTGCGGTGGTACCCAGGGTCTGGAGGAGAGGAGACTCTCCTCCAGACCCTGGGTACCATATCCCTGGTAAAACAAAAATTAAAATAAAAAATAATGATATTCTCACCTTCCGGCGGCCCCCGCAGCCTTCCCGCGGCCCCCGCAGCCTTCCCGCCTTCAGCGACGCTCCCGGCAACTTCCGGTCCCAAGAGTCCTTTGCAAGAATCACCCAGATGGCATAGCGGTCTCGCGAGATGCTACGTCATCGGTGTGATTTGCCGCAAAGCATCCTTGGGACCGGAGTTGCCGGGAGCGTCGCTGAAGGCGGGAAGGCTGCGGGGGCCGCCGGAAGGTGAGAATATCATTATTTATTATTTTTACATTAGATCTTTTTACTATTGATGCGGCATAGGCGGCATCAATAGTAAAAAGTTGGTCACACTTGTCAAACACTATGTGTGACTCGTGTGACCAACCTGTCAATCAGTTTTCCAAGCGATGCTACAGATCGCTAGGAAAACGCTAGCATTCTGCAAGCTAATTACGCTTGCAAAACGCTATTATTCTGGCGGGAATCAGCACACAAAAAACGTGCGTATTTCCTGCGGGAGAAGTGCGGGATTGCCGCGGAAATTTCCGCGGCCATTCCGCAACGTGTGAACTTAGCCTAATAGGTAGGAAAAGCCTTGATTTTATTTCTTTTTGGCACACAAGAAAATCACACCTTTTTCTTCAGTTCCACTGAAGCGCTTACTTTCCTGCCTCTATGGCATATGAGTGATGTCAGCAATGTGATTAGGTGACACTTCTATATAGTGCCTAACGCTGTAATTCAGAATTTCAATTGCACTAGTCTCTGAAAGTCTTAGTACAATTAAAAGCAGGGATCCAGCATTTTACATGTTTTCTGATGGGGCTGTCAGTTTATCAAGAGGCTCAGAGAACGTTCTAACCCACTTTTGGGATGTGGCATTATTCCGTCCTCTAGATAGACACTGTACCACTGCATAATGTGATTAGATGGTATACACTTGCTCAGTTTAGGCAAATGCTCTGCCTGTCCCCTCCTAATTTTGCATCTGATATCATCCCATCGCTTTCAATTGCTCATCTAGATGCTGTTGCATGGCACTGTTAAATTTCATCGCAGTGCAATGTGGCAAATCAAGCGACTCAATCATCCCTCTCTGTTGCTTCAAATCTTGGAAATTATTCTCTACCATGTTGAAAAGCTTGAAGTGTCAACGAACTGTCCTGGCCTTGTTCAAAATGTTGCATTAATAAATGCATGCAATGAAGCAAGAATGTGTAAGTTTTCTCAACGCAGTGTAGTTTATAGCATTGTCACTTACTAGTTGCTATTGAAGAATATCCATCCAGTGTAACTTTTGATACAATGTTCTGCCCCATTGCTTGTGCGGATGGAGAGATGTCCACTGAGCAGTATGTGATTAAGGTGCATAAACATTGCCAGTAGTGTTTAGTGGTAGAGATGAGCGAATTTGTTCGAATTCTGTTCCGAATACAATTGGAATCGAATATTGTTTTTGCAATATTCGTCAAACACAGCCGAACATCATTGGAGTCAATGGGAGTGGAAATTACCGAATATGTTTGGAACCGATCATAAGACAAATATTCGGCACTATTATTGTTTGAATATGGCTTGAATATGTCAATATCAGATTCAGGGACAAAATCCGAACATATTCGCTCATCTCTAATTAGCGGATCATTTTAAATTCGCATTAACTAGTACACGTGGATTTCACTGAAAAATTGTATTAACAGCAAAGTTATATGGCTTAAATTGAATGTTCCTAATTATGCTCTTAGATCTTTTTATATACCATGTAAAAAACCTAATATTAAGGGTGAGTTTCCACGGTCAGGAAACGCTGCGTGTTTGGCGCTGTGCGCTGGCGCAGCGCCAAACACGCAGCGTCCAGATGTTACAGCATAGTGGAGGGGATTTCAAGGAATCCCGTCTCCACCATGCGTAACAATACGCAGGTGGCAAACCTGCGTAAACGGACATGCGGCGCGTCTTTTTAGACCGCAGCATGTCCTCGCGTATTGCGGCGACGGTGCGTCGCCGCAACAGAATTAACACAGGGCTATGTAGCCCTGCGCTCTTTCCGGAGGTGTTCCGGAGGTGTCCTGAACACCTCCGGAAAGATCGCGCGTCAGAAAGGGGGCGGGGCTTAGACGGAGCGGAATTTCCGCTCCGTCCAAAGCGCTATGGTTCCGGACCGTGGAACCATAGCCTTACCTCAACGCTCACCTGTCCCACCACCCTGCTGCTTGGTGCCTGACAACCAATTCTCAGGGCCTTTTCTGTTAGCCATTGCGAAGTTGACCCCCGAGACCTAGTAAGGGTCATGCATCTATTACTTTGCTTTATAAGTGAGTATTTAATTCAGCGATCTTTCATTCTGTTTGGATGCAGTGTATTACTATATCTACTTATATCTTATGGACTATTTACATTAGTATATTGTATGCTCCACTCTATTTTTCCTGGAAACTTCATTTCTTTTTCATAGAGACTTTGCTAGTATTTTTATATAAAAAAAAAAGAGAAATGTAGGTGTGCTGCACTGATGGTGAAAAATTCACAGCATTCTGATTAATATAAATAGATTGCAGTTTATCCCAAAGTGTCTATAGGTAGAACAAACCTGTTCAACAGGGGATCTACAATAAAGACCTCTAAATAAAGATTTATTGTGGATGTCTGAGAAAGAGGTCTATTAGACCTAGAAACATGTTGGAAATAAAATAAAATGTATTTGTATACATCTGAATTCTTCAGCAGCAGCACAGCATACCCACATTCCCCTTTTTGGTATATATTATCCAACCCATGGAGCCACAGCTGTTGTGGTACATTTTTCTGAGACTATTCAAGTGCTGTGGTTTCACAGCATCACGCGGTGAGCGATAAAAAACACAATAAAATGCATGCTAATTGGTTAATGTACTATATGTGCTTTTTGTCAATATTTAGTCTATCATTACCATTTTATTTTAATATATTTCAGCAAAATATAGTTACACATTTTGAGATACCTTTTGTGTCTCCTCTTTCCTTTAGCTGGTCTATATGTTATATTTTGAGGCATATCTCAGTTACCTTTGGCTATTTATGTTTTGATTAGTGATGAGCGAGCACTAAAATGCTCGTGTGCTCGGGTCGAGCAAATTGGAATTCTCAGGTGCTCGACCCAAGCAACGAGCCCAATATAAGTCTATGGGAAAACAAAGCATTTTTACCGCGACCCCCGGGGATCCTTTTATGGTCTAAAAATGTCTAAAATTGATGGAAACAGTGGTCAAATGACATGGGAATATCATGGGGAATACCCTTGGAAGCATTTCTAACACCCAGGTCACAGCTGTGAACAATGTTGTCAGAGATTTCCGACACTTTTACAAGCGCAGAATAAAACATACAAAAACAATACCAAAATGGATTTTCCTGGGAAATATGTTAAAGAGCACTCTTTGCAGGGTAATAATTTGTATGTAAGGCAAAATAAATAACCCCCCCAAAAAATGTATCTCCACCATTTGGGTTAGGTTCACATGTCGCGTTTTTGATGCATTTTTCAACTTTACCATTGCTTTAACCCCTTAATGACCAAGCCATTTTGTAGGTTAAAGACCAGGCCAATTTTTACAATTCTGACCACTGTCTCTTTATGAGGTTATAACTCTGGAACGCTTCTACGGATCTTGGCGATTCTGAGATTGTTTTCTCGTGACATATTGTACTTCATGATAGTGGTAAAATTTCTTCAATATAACTTGCGTTTTTTTAAGAAAAAAATGGAAATATGGCAAAAATTTTGAAAATTTTGCAATTTTCAAACTTTTAATTTTTATGCCATTAAATCAGAGAGATATGTCACAAAAATTAGTTAATAAATAACATTTCCCACATGTCTACTTTACATCAGCACAATTTTGGAACCAAAATTTTTTTTTGTTACGAAGTTATAAGTGTTAAAAGTTGACCAGCAATTTCTCATTTTTCCAACAAAATTTACAAAACCATTTTTTTAGGGACCACCTCACATTTGAAGTGAATTTGAGGGGTCAATATGACAGAAAATACCCAAAAGTGACACAATTCTAAAAACTGCACCCCTCAACGTGTTCAAAGCCACATTCAAAGAAGTTTATTAACCCTTTAGGTACTTCACAAGAATTGAAGCAATGTGGAAGGAAAAAATGAACATTTAACTTTTTTTCCCAAGATTTTTCTTTCGACACAATTTTTAAAAATTTTGTCAAGGGTATCAGGAGAAAATGAACCACAATATTTGTTGTACAATTTCTCCAGAGTACACCGATATACCATGTGTGGGGGTAAACCACTATTTGGGCGCATGGCAGAGCTCGGAAGGGAAGCAGCGCCATTTGACTTTTTTGGCTGGAATTGAGATTGGACGCCATGTTGCATTTGGAGAGTCCCTGTGTGCCTAAACAGTGGAAACCCCCCACAAGTGACCCCATTTTGGAAACTGGACCCCTCAAGGAACTCATCTAAATGTGTTGTGAGAGCTTTTAACCCCAAGGGCTTCACAGAAGGTTATAACGTAGAGCCGTAAAATTAAAAAATCATATTTTTTCCACAAAAATGATCTTTTCATCCCAATTATTATTTTCCAAAGGATAAAAGGACCCCAAAAGTTATTGGGCAATTAGTCCTGAGTACGCTGATACCCCATATGTGGGGGTAAACCACTATTTGGGCGCATGGCAGAGCTCGGAAGGGAAGCAGCGCCATTTGACTTTTTTGGCTGGAATTGAGATTGGACGCCATGTCGCATTTGGAGAGTCCCTGTTTGCCTAAACAGTGGAAACCCCCCACAAGTGACCCCATTTTGGAAACTAGACCCCCCAAGGAACTTATCTAAATGTGTTGTGAGAGCTTTTAACCCCCAAGCGCTTCACAGAAGGTTATAACGTAGAGCCGTAAATTAAAAAAATCATATTTTTTTCCACAAAAATAATCTTTTTGCCCCAAATTTTTATTTTTATAATGGTAACAGGAGAAATAGGACCCCAAAAGCTATTGTGCAATTTGTCCTGAGTACGCTGATATCCCATATGTGGGGGGAACCACTATTTTGACGCATGGCAGAGCTCGAAAGGGAAGTAGCGCCTTTTTCAAATGCAGACTTTGATGGAATGGTCTGTGGGTGTCATGTCACGTTTGGATAGCCCCTGATGTGCCTAAACAGTAGAAACCCCCACAAGTGACTCCATTTTGGAAACTAGACCCCCCAAAGAACTTATCTAGATGTGTGGTCAGCACTTTGAACCCCAAGGGCTTCACAGAAGTTTATAACGTAGAGCCGTGAAAATAAAAAAAATCATATTTTTTTGCACAAAAATGACCTTTTTGCCCCCAAATTTTTATTTTTCTAAGGGTAACAGGAGAAATAGGACCCCAAAAGCTATTGTGCATTTTGTCCTGAGTACGCTGACACCCCATATGTGGGGGGGAACCACTGTGATCGCCTTACTGCGATCTTTGGGAGGCACAATGAACAAATCTACCAAAGGTGAAGAATTGGTTTTCTTTTTTACGCCGTTCCTCGTGTTAGTGATTTGGCGACTTTATTCTTCGGATCGGTGCGATTACAGCGATACCAGATTTACACCCTTTTTTCATGTTTAGCTTCTGTCACACTCTAAAAGATGCTTTTTTTTTGGAATAATTTTTTGTAAGAATTTTTTACATCGCCGTATTTTGAGAGCTATAATTTTTCCATATTTCGGCCGACAGAGTTATCTGTGGGCTTATTTTTTGCGGGACGAGCTGACGTATTTATTGGTACCATATTCGGGCTCATAACATTTTTTGATCGCTTCCTATTCCGATTTTTGTGGAAGCAGAATGAACAAAAACCAGCAATTCAGGAATTGGTTTTTTTTTTATTTTTTTTCCCCCGTTCCGCGTGTGGTAAAATTGATAAAGCAGCTTTATTCTTCGGGTCACTATGATTACGGCGATACCTCATTTATATATTTTTTTTATGTTTTGGTGTTTTTTACACAATAAAGAATTTTATAGAAAAAATAATTATTTTTGCATCAGTTTATTCCGCGAGCTATAACTTTTTTATTTTTTCGCTGATGATGCTATATAGCGGCTTGTTTTTTGCGGGACAAGATGACGTTTTCAGCGGTACCATGATTATTTATATCTGACTTTTTGATCGCGTGTTATTGCACTTTTTCCAAGCGGTATAATGATACCGCTTGGAAAAAGAATAATTTACTACTTTTTTGTGTTTTTTTTTTAGGCTTTCACTGAAGGGGTTAACTAGGGTTATGCTTTTATAGATGGGATTTTTACGGACATGGCGATACCTAACATGTGTATTTTTTTTTGTTTTTTATTTTTTTTATTACATAAAAATGTGTATTTTTTAGGGGATTTTTTTAAATTATTTTTTAATATTTTTTTTACAATTTTTTTTAAAAAATGATTTTTTTCAACTTGTCCCTTTATGGGACTTTCACTTTTTTTTACTTTTGATTGCAGTTACAATGCATTGCAATGCTCTGGCATTGCAATGAATTGCAACTATAGTGGAAGCTGCTGTGACATGATCACAGCAGCTTCCCGTAGCTAAATGACCCGGAGGTTGTCATGACAACCCCCGGTCATCAAGGCAGAGATCGGGCCCTGCGATTACGTCGCTGGGACGCTGATCTGAGGCAGAGGGAGCTCCCGACCCTCTGCCTCCCCCCCTGAGCTCTGCGATCGCGCTGGATCGCAGCAGTCAGGGGGTTAACAGCCAGGGGCGGTGGGGGCTCCGCTCCTGGCTGTCAGTGCAGGAAGCCTGGCCACTGCAGCGCCGGCTCCTGCACTGATCGCGCTGGGGAAGCTGAAATTTCAGCTTCTCCTGCGCGATCGCTGCTGTGTTTGGTCAGTCAGATTGACTGACCAAGCACAGCGCTGTGGGTGCGGGGACCGACGGCAAAGGTCCCCGCACCGCTTGCCGTGCCTGTCAGCTGTCTGTGACAGCTGTCGGCACTGATCTACCACTGCGTGTTTACACGCAGTGGTAGATCAAAGGCATGACGTGCAGAGTCCGTCCTGGTGCCGGAACTGGCACCTTGCCATGACGGACTCTGCACGTCAGTGGACATTAAGGGGTTAAACCAAGACAAACCAAGAAATGTCATTTTGAAATTTTAAAACTTTATTTGACCATGTGGTGTGTGACACATCATCTGACACATCTTGTTTCATTTATGAAGGAGGGACTCTGAAAGTCACAAAGTCTATTTTTATAGTGCCAGCAGTGGCCTCTCACTTTTCTTAGAGAGCCATCAGCAGGCTGTTTTGTTGTTCCCATTATTAAACAGTGGGTCCCTTATACTGTTATTGAGCAGGCAGTGAGTGGCAGGGCTGCCCAAAATTTGGATGCACTCAAAAAACCCTGTGAACAGATGTCATGGATGACCACATCCAACCATAGTTCCAAGTATTCATTTGGTACTCCCATACTGTTTGCTTATGCATTGAATGCAAGGCCTGCCCTGTCCCAAACTTACATGCACCACAATAAGCCTTTGAACCCACGTACTGGATGGCAACATTAAAACAAAGTTACCATTAAGCTTTATTTGTTACTGCCATACTGTTTGCCTAGGCAATAAATGCAAGGCCTGCCCTGCACCAACGTTACACTCACCCCAATAACCCTTTGAATCAACGCACTGGTTGACTACCTGAAAGCATTGTTCCTAGTAATTTGGTACTCCCGTGTTGTTTGGCTATGCAGTGAATTGTTGAGCCTGAAGAACCTGCATTGGAGAATGTCAGTGTTGAGAATGAAGACCTGGCAGTGGAGAATGTCAGTGTTGAGTCTGGAAAACCTGCAGTGGAGAATTTCAGTGTTGAGACTAAAGAAACTGCAAGGGAGAATTGCACTGTTGTGGCTGAAGACCCGGCAGTGGACAATTGCAGTGTTCAGGATGAACACACAGCAGTGGAGCATTGCAGTGTGGAGGCTGAACATACAGCAGTGGAGCATTGCACTGTTGATCCCGAAGAACCTGCAATGTAGCATTGCAGTGTTGAGGAAGAACACCCAGCAGTGGACAAATGCAGTGTTGAGGCTGAAGAACCTGCATTGGTGAATTGCAGTGGTGAGCCTGAAGAACCTGCAGTGGAGAATTGCAGTGTTGAATATGAACAACCAACAAATTTCACATTATTAGGAAGTGGGTCTCCCATACTGTTTGCCTACGCAGTGAATGTACGACCTGCCCCAAATTTGGACGCACCCCCAATACCACTTGGAAGAGATGTGGAGGAAGGCCTCCTAAAATTCAGTTCCAATTACAAAGGAGATGGTCTCCTCTACTTGTGATGCCCATACAGTAAATGTATGGGCTGACAAACAATTGCCCCGGGGGGGTACACATCAACCTGCTGTGTAAATATTTTTTTTATGGCCATCATGAACACCCTTGCAAAAAAATATAGTGCCTGTGTCGTCACGGAACACTTTCACCCTCATATTTTAGTGGTGGTGTCTGAAGAGACGTGGAGGTGGCCTCCTAAAAATGTTTTCCCAGTTTAAAGGAGCGGGTCTCCTATACTTGGAATGCCTGTACATTAAGTACCCCTGGGGGGGTACAAATCAACATTATGTGTAAACATTTTTTTCAATGGCATCAAAAACACCTTTTTAATTTGGCTGTTGCATCAGGGATCACGGTCATCCTGGTGATCTAATGGTGGTGGATGATGAGGAGAAGGAGGAGGATAACACACCAAACAGCCAAACTCAGGAAGCGTATACCCATGTGTGGGTGTGAACTGGTGCATAGGTATACACCTCACAAAAAAAGACACTGTATTGGAGGTTATGTTTCGCTGTTATCATTCGGTGGTGCAGAAAAATCTGGCCCAATCCAGCCCTTGTTCATTTTTCTAAGAGTCAGCCTGCCAGTATTTTCAGTTGAGAGGCGGATGCGCTTATCAGTTATAATTCCACCAGCGGCACTAAAAACCCGCTCGACAAACCACTAGCAGCAGGGCAGGCCAGGACCTCCAAGGCGTAGAAAGCCAGTTAATGCCACGTGTTATCAGCTAGGATAACCAATAATTAAAAGGCAAAGAGGAATCACAGAGGATGTTGGTACAGTCAGCAAGGTACTCCCTCAGCATCTTGCCAAACTTTGCACTCCTTGTGAGAGTACCCCATGTCTCTAGGCCAGGGCGATGGGAGGGTCTGAGAAAACTGTCCCAGAACTTTGCCAGTGTTACCCTGCCTCTGCTGGATTGGAGTTGTGTCTCTATTGCCTGTACTCCATGGTTGTCCAACAAACTCTGATCTCTGCCGGCAGCATTTCCAGATGGGAATTTTTTTAATAATTCCGCCACAATAGTCCTCTGGTACTGCAACATATTAGTACACCTATCTGCTTCCGGAAGAAGAGATTGAAAGTTCTCCTTGTAGCGTGGGTCTAGAAGTGTCACCAACCAGTAATGAGTTTCACTGAAATTTTTGATAATGCGAGGTTCACGCGAAAGGCAGCACAACATAGCCTGCCATGCGTGCCAGTTTGCTAACAATCCAGACTTCCATGCCCTCCTCAACATGTTGACTGACCATACTGTCCTCCTCCTGCTCCTCATCCTCCTCCCTGTCCTTAGGCCATCCACGCTGAACAGACGGTATGACAGTTGTACTTGTAGTACTGTCTATAGCAGGGGTCCCCAACCGCCGGTCCGCGGCCCATTACCGGGCCGTAGCAGTTCTGTTTCCGGGCCGCGGAGCCACGGCACAGAACGCTGTACATACATGGAGCCGGCGGCTGCAGCACTGTAGTGACAGCTGTAGCCGATGGCTTCAAGAATACATGACACTTACCTTCCGTCGCTGCATCCCTGTCGGCCGCGGCAGCTTCCTCCTGTGCGCAGCGGTGACGTAGTACCGCTCATTAAGGTAATGAATATGGACGTGACGCCACTCCCATAGGCGTGGCGTCCATATTCATGCCCTTAATGAGCGGTATTATGTCACCGCTGCGCACAGGAGAAGCTGCCGCGGCCGACATGGACGCAGGGAAGTTCAGCGACGGAGCGAGGAGGGTAAGTATGATGGTGGGGGGGACGGGGGAGCCGAGCCATGTATACAGGATGGGAGGGGGGAGCGGAGCCATATATACAGGATGGGAGGGGGAGCGGAGCCATGTATACAGGATGGGAGGGGGAGCGGAGCCATGTATACAGGGAGGAGGATGGGGGAGCGGAGCCATATATACAGGATGGGAGGGGGAGCGGAGCCATGTATACAGGGGGGAGGACGGGGAGCGGAGCCATATATACAGGATGAGAGGACTGGGGAGCGGAGCCATGTATATAGGATGGGAGGGGGAGCAGAGCCATATATACAGGATGGGAGGGGGAGCGGAGCCATGTATACAGGATGGAGGGGGAGCGGAGCCATGTATACAGGGAGGAGGATGGGGGAGCGGAGCCATGTATACAGGATGGGAGGGGGAGCGGAGCCATGTATACAGGGAGGAGGATGGGGGAGCGGAGCCATATATACAGGATGGGAGGGGGAGCGGAGCCATGTATACAGGGGGGAGGACGGGGAGCGGAGCCATATATACAGGATGAGAGGACTGGGGAGCGGAGCCATGTATATAGGATGGGAGGGGGAGCAGAGCCATATATACAGGATGGGAGGACGGGGAGCGGAGCCATATATACAGGATGGGAGGGGGAGCGGAGACATATATACAGGATGGGAGGACGGGGAGCAGAGCCATATATACAGGATGGGAGCGGAGCCATATATACAGGATGGGAGGGGGGAGCGGAGCCATATATACAGGGGGAGAGGATGGGGGAGCGGAGCCATATATACAGGATGGGAGGGGGGAGCGGATCCATATATACAGGGGGGGAGGACGGGGAGCGGAGCCATATATACAGGATGGGAGGGTGGAGCAGAGCCATATATACAGGATGGGAGGATGGGAGCAGAGCCATATATACGGAGGATGTAGGAGGGTGGAGCGGAGCCATGTATACGGGGGGGAGGACGGGGGAGCGGAGCCATATATACAGGATGGGAGCAGAGCCATATATACAGGATGGGAGGGGAGCGGAGCCATGTATACAGGATGGGAGGGTGGAGCGGAGCCACGTATACAGGATTGGAGGATGGAGCGGAGCCATATATACAGGATGGGAGGGTGGAGCGGAGCCATATATACAGGATGGGAGGATGGGAGCGGAGCCATATATACAGGATGAGAGGGGTAGCGGAGCCATGTTTACAGGATGGGAGGGTGGAGCGGAGCCATATATACAGGATGGGAAGGTGGAGCGGAGCCATGTATACAGGATGGGAGGGTGGAGCGAAGCCATGTATACAGGATGGGAGGGTGGAGCAGAGCCATATATACAGGATGGGAGGGTGGAGCGGAGCCATATATACAGGATGGGAGGATGGAGCGGAGCCATATATACAGGATGGGAGGATGGGAGCGGAGCCATATATACTGGTTGGGAGGGGTAGCGGAGCCATGTATACAGGATGGGAGGGTGGAGCGGAGCCATATATACAGGATGGGAGGGGGAGCGGAGCCATATATACAGGGGGAGAGGATGGGGGAGCGGAGCCATATATACAGGATGGGAGGGGGGAGCGGATCCATATATACAGGGGGGAGGAGGGGGAGCGGAGCCATATATACAGGATGGGAGGGTGGAGCAGAGCCATATATACAGGATGGAGGATGGGAGCAGAGCCATATATACAGGATGGGAGGGTGGAGCGGAGCCATGTATACAGGATGGGAGGGTGGAGCGGAGCCATGTATACGGGGGGGGGGATGGGAGCGGAGCCATATATACAGGATGGGAGGGGAAGCAGAGCCATGTATACAGGATGGGAGGTTGGGAGCGCATCCATGTATACAGGATGGGAGGGTGGGAGCAGAGCCATGTATACAGGATGGAAGGGTGGGAGCAGAGCCATATAAACAAGGGTGGGAGCGGAGCCACCCATACAAGGGTGGGAGCGGAGCCTTGTATACAAGGGAGTCACATTCACATTATAAATGTTATAATTAAATGATGAGTATGCACTACTACTAAACCACAACCCCGTCCATAGCCCCGCCCCCTTATGACCAAAGCCCCACCCCTGCCACACCTCCATCCCTGCCCTGCCGGGCCATGGAAGAATGGTCTTTCTTGAAGCCGGTCCCTGCTGCAAAAAAGGTTGGGGAGCACTGGTCTATAGCACATGAAAGAAGCTCCTCTTCCTCCTCTTTCTCATTGTCAACCAATTCACACTAGGATGACATGAGGCTGGGTGGTGTGTAATCACCTTGTATGGTTCCTTGCTCCATCTCATTATGCTCCGCCTGCAATGCATCCTCTTTCATTGTAAACAGAGAGCTTTTCAGAATGCAGAGAAGCGGGATGGTGATGCTAATTATGGTGTCATTGCCGCTCACCATGTTGATGGAGTACTCAAAGTTTTGTAGGATGGTACATATGTCTGACATCCATGTCCACTCCTGAGGTCTTATGTGTGAAGTCTGAACTGAATATGATGGACTTGATGCTGCTGGTAGTCAGCAACTGCCCTCTTCTGCTCACAAAACCTTTCCAACATATGCAGTGTAGCATTCCAACGTGTGGGGACATCACACAGCAATTGGTTAGCCAGAATCTGCAAACGCTGCTGAAGCATGGCAGGTGTGGCTGAAGCTGTAGCTGACTTTCTAAAATTGGCACACAGGCAGCTTATTTTCACAAGCAGATCCGGCAGCTTCGGGTAGGTTATGAGAAACCGCTGAATGACGAATTTAAGCACATGGGCTAGGCATGGTACATGTGTGAGTTTGCCTTTCCTCATAGCCACCACCAGGTTTTGGCCATTGTCACACACGACCATGCCTGGCTTTAGGTTCAGCGGTGTCAGCCACAGATCTGCCTGCTCTTTCAGAGCTGTCCACAACTCTTCAGCATTGTGCGGTTTGTCACCTAAGAAAATTAGCTTCAGCACAGCCTGTTGCCGCTTGGATGAGGCAGTGTTGCAGTGCTTCCAGCTTGTGACTTAAGTGCTCATTTCAGAGATGGAGGCTGTAGAGGAGGATGAGGAGGTGCAGGAGCTGTAGACTGTAGGGGCAACCCTGAATGACGTAGGACCCGCAATTCTCGGCATCGGAAGGAAATGTTCCATCACAAGGTCAGACTGGGTACCGGTTTCCACTATGTTAACCCAGTGTGCCATCAGCGAGATGCACCATCCCTGAGCAGAAGCACTTCTTCACGTGTCCGTGGTTAGGTGTACTTTCCCAGTAACAGCATTGTTGAGGGCACTGGTTAATGTTGTGGGACTCGTGCTTGTTTAATGCAGGGACGGCAAATCGGGAGAAATAGCGCTGGCTTGGAACCGAGTACCTTGGGACGACCACCGCCATCAGGTTTCAGAAAGCTTCCATCTTCACGAGCCTAAAAGAAAACATTTTGAGCGCAAGCAGATGAGAAATGTGTGAATTTAGTACTGTGGCCTGTGGGGCATTGGCTGCGTAATTCCGCTTGCATTCCAATGACTGAGATATGGACAACTAAAGGCTGTGCTGGGACAAGAACGTGGATGTGTTTGATGATGGTGGTAGTTGAGCATGTGCAATGACAGGTGCAGGGCAGGAGGCAACTTTGCAGGCACCATGGACATGACATTGGCTTCCACGCATAACAGCGGTGGTGTCACCCGCAGTGTTACTGGACCCATGGGTTCGGCCCACAAAGTCAGGTGCTTTGTTGCCATGTGCCTGATCATGCTGGTGGTGGTCAGGCTGGTAGTCTTGCTACCCCTTCTGATGCAGGCCTGGCCGGTGGTGCAAATGGCCTGTTTGGGGTTACCATCAGAGTCTTTAAAAAACAACCAGACTTGGCAAGATCTAACAGTTATACTGCCAACTTCCGTCGTGTTGGTGTTACGAGGAACGGTTACCCGCCTTCTGTCTGAGGCTACCACAGTGCTTCATCCTGCCTGTTGTGGAGCTACACCTCCCTCCCCCTGTGTGCTGCTGTTCTCGCTCTGCATGTCCTCCTGCCAGGTTGGGTCAGTTACTATATCATCCACCACCTCCTCTTCCACTTCCGCACCCTGTTCCTCCTCCTGACATTCTGGTAATTGTGTCTCATCATTGTCCACCTGTTGTCACACATTTCCATTGTTGCCTTCGTGTGAACATGGCTGCTCGAATATTTTGGTATCGCTACATTCGATCTTCTCTTGCCCCGCTTCAAGTGGACCGGCTGAGAGGCCCGAAACTATAAATGGAAAAGTGAACAGCTCTTTCAAATGTCCAAGTGTGGGATCAGTTGTCTCTGGGCACTCGGCATGTCGACATGGCAGGAGGAAGGAGGATCAGGGTGAGGAATATGCGGTCCAGACTCACGGCTACTCAGACTTGACCGTGTGGAAGACAGGGTGCTGGTGATGGTGGCAAAATGACTGGAAGCATTATCCGCTATCCAACCAACAACCTTTTTACACTGCTGTGGTTTCAATAATGCTGTTCTGCAGTCCCCTAATAATTCAGACAGTAAGGTCATGCGAGAAGATGTGGGTGTTTGTTTTGGCACAATTTAAGCTTGCCCGCGGCCTCGGCCTCTGCATGCACCGTCACCATCATGTCCACTTCCCTGTCCCTTGCCACGCGCCTTGCCCATTTTTAATGGACTACAATATTTTCCATGTTCACTACAAATGTCTGAATTGGGAGCGAAATTAGATGTGAATCTTGTGCAGGAAAAAACACACTTTAAAATATCTGGACTGTAGGTAATTTTTTTTTATTTTTAGCAAACTGGTGTCAATAACTAGGGTAAGACACAGCAAAAACAGTTGTATGGAGGCCAGAAATGTCACATTTTTTAGCCCACAGATAGATGAGGCATCTGACGGAGATACCACACTGTTCAATATGTGGCCTGTATTTTTTTGTTTTTAACCGTGAAAGTGTATAGAATTAGAGTAACAGACATTAAAAACAGTTCAATGGAGGCCCGAAATGCCACAATTTGTTGTCCACAGATTGATGAGGCGTCTGATGGAGTTTCCACAATGTTCAATATGTGGCCTGTATTTTTTTGTTTTTTACCCCAAAATAATGTATACAACTAGGGTAACAGCAAAAACAGTTGAATGGAGGCTTAAAATGCCACAATTTGTAGCCCACAGATAGATGAGGTGCCTGACGGAGATACCACAGTGTTCAACATGTGGCCTGTATTTTTTTGCTTTTCACCCCAAAATAGTGAATTGAACTAGGGTAACAGACAAAAAAAACAATTGAATGGAGGCCTGAAATGCCATAGTTTCTAGCCCACTGATAGATAAGGGGTCTGACGGAGATACCACACTGTTCAATATGTGGCCAGTATTGTTTTGTTTTTTACCCCAAAAGAGTGTAAAGAACTAAGGTAACAGCAAATACAGTGGAATGGAGGCCTGAAATGCCACATTTGTAGCCCACAGATATATGAGGCGTCTGACGGAGATACTCAACTTTCAAATATCTGGCCTGTATTTTTTGTTTTTCCTGCACAATAGTGTATAGAACTAGGGTAAAACACAGAAAAAACAGTTGAGTGGAGGGAGGCCTGAAATGCCACATTTGTAGCCCACAGATAGATGATACATCTGATAGAGACAGCCCACTTTCAAATATCAGGCCTGCATTTTTTGCTTTATTTTGCCCAGCTAAATTGTGTCAACAAGTAGGATAAGACACAACAAAAAAAATTCTATGGAGGCCTGAAATGGTAAAATTTTAAGCGCAATGATATGTGATCCGTATGGTGGACAAAACACAGTGTAAAATATCTGCCCTGTAGTTAAATATTTTTTTTGTCAGCTAAATAATTTTAGGCAGCAAAATGGTGCAAAGAAATTATATAAGACTCACCAAAAAAATTTTACACTACCACAAAAATGTCAGAAATTTCTGCGCACTCAGATGTAATGGCTGGGACTGGCAAACTTGTTTATAATAGCTGGATTTTCACATTGTACTATGAAAAGGATCAGGCTGTATTCTGCAGTGTCAAAAAGTAAATGGAGAAAAAATGGTGTCTCTGGATTGCTTTGAAAAAAATAATCAGAATTAAGATGCAAAAAAAAATTTCCTGGCCACTGAGACCTAGTGCTAAGTAGATACGGTCAATATATATAATAGGCAGCAGCAGACAGTAATGGAATGGACCCTCTTGATGTATGCAATTAAGTATGCCACATACAATGCCTTTCTGCTACTGATATGTTTATACCCACATACAGTGCCTGCATGCCTTGCAATGATATGTATATACGCACATACACTCCCTGCCTACCTCACACTGCAGGCTATACATCCCGCAATTAATCCTTAGAAGGACTGTTGATTTAGGTGGATTTGTGTATTCTAATATGGTATACCCGCACTACTTTATAAACCCCCAAATATGACTCCATCTCGGCAGCAGCTCTACCTACTCTAGCTGATTCTGAAGCACACTGTGACATGCATGGCAGCGCCAGGTCTCTTATGCACCTGATGACGCTGTGCAGCCAGCCAATCACTGTAATACCACAACCAAGATGGCTGCAACATTACAGTGCATGGCAGACAATCCCAGCATGCTGATTGGCACTCTAAAGAGTGCCAAACATGCAGGGCGTGGGCCAGAACACCAGAACTCGAGTACCGCGAGTACAGCGATGCTTGGACGAGTACCGAGCATTACCGAGTATGCTCGCTCCTCGCTCATCACTGTTTCAGTGGAAAATCAGATGACCAGAGTTAAACTTGAAAGTCATTAGGTCAATATTGGGGTGCAGCCACAATGCCAAATTAGATACTCCAAATCGTTTGTAATAAAAGTGTGTATTAGTGGGAAATCAGAAGGCCAGATTTTGACTTCAAAATCGTTATGCATAACAGTGTTGTTCAGGCACACTATCTGAGAAAATAAATAGTGATTGTTCATTTATTGAAAGGTGAAGGAAAGCTCCAAGCCTAAGGTTGTGAAACAGCAGGTTACGAGAGTGAAAGGCTACCTACAACATGAGTAGGGAAAAAGCAAGGTCGAGGTGAAAGAATAAATAGGCTTTATTTTTGACGTATTGGTTAGGTGTTATTGAGGTGTGTACAGCAAGGTAGAAGTGCAGGCTTAAAATATAACTTTTAATAATTGCCTTTAAAAAAATGAGAATTTCGTTCAATAATAACAAAAAGCAACAAAATGTATGCTAACCACCAGTGACTTGTGAGAAAACAAAATAGAATTAATTAAAACCGTCAGTAAAGCAGACTGACTTAATCATAGGTTAGATAGGGATAGATCTATCTGGACACTATCCACAAAATATCAATGACTGTATGTGCTTATTTCCTCTCATATGTTGCACATCAATAATATGGAACAGTCTTACCACATGTCGATATCCACCGTGTACTCGTAGCTGGGGGAGGCCTTTTTAAGCATAATGCCATACATTACCCCAAACCAGGTGGATACATGTGAACCAAGGACTGACAATCTCCCAACGCGTTTCTCTGGCTAGATCATCAGGGGAGAGTTATGCCATTTTTGTCAGCTGTTATGGTGTCTGTCACCCGCAGCGCCTGTGTGGACTGTTGGACGGGTGCTACGAGTACACGGTGGATATCGACATGTGGTAAGACTGTTCCATATTATTGATGTGCAATATATGAGAGGAAATAAGCACATACAGTCATTGATATTTTGTGGATAGTGTCCAGATAGATCTATCCCTATCTAACCTATGATTAAGTCAGTCTGCTTTACTGACGGTTTTAATTAATTCTATTTTGTTTTCTCACAAGTCACTGGTGGTTAGGATACATTTTGTTGCTTTTTGTTATTATTGAACGAAATTCTCGTTTTTTTAAAGGCAATTATTAAAAGTTATATTTTAAGCCTGCACTTCTACCTTGCTGTACACACCTCATTTTTTGATTGGTAGATCCTTATTACATTTAGGTGTTATTGAGAATGAAAACTCTACTGAGCAAACACCATTTCCTCCCATCCAAACACCACTGACATCATCTGTTACTGGCCTGGTTACTCTACTCCTTTCCTTTTTCCACTGCACCAGTATGCCTTAAGAATGAGGCTCAGAAAGAGCATGTGACACAGTGGATACCAAGCGCTGCAACAAGTGGCCTCTCCCCCTCTTCCTCCACCTTAACATCACACACAGTTCAATTCTCCGAGGTGGCACCCAAATCACCCTTGTTTCCCCCTGTCAAAAATTTCCAAATGTCTATCTGATTGTACGGAACCTCATTTGGGCCACTCTGCAGAGCTGTTCACATATTGTATTCCATGGGCATCAAAGGTCAGCTCCAAAGAATCACAGATTCCAGAAGAGGAAATAATATGCACCAATGCCCAAAATTTTTCCTGTTGGATCTGGGGCCGGAAAAAAGTCAGGTCCACACGGAATCCAGACCCTCGTCACCAGACGTTAACGACTTAGGGTGGAGGTGATCTTGATGAGACTCTTGAACCAGAGGTGCCCGATAACTGTACTGTGGTGTCAGGGCAGGAAGAGGAGCAGAGTGACTCTCAGGGTGAGGCTTGTGAGAACAGAGAGGATGACAATGATTTTGTATATCCCACTTGGTGTAAACAGATGAGTAGCTCAGCAGAAGAGGTAGAGGAGGAGGAAGATGAGGAGGTTAAGTTGGGCTACCCACACAGACATGAAGTTATGCAACCATGACAAGCACTGCATCCTCAGCCCCAACTCTGGCTATGGGCAGCACCAGTCACAGGGGCGGCAAGGGTTGCCTAGCATGGGCCTTTTTTTGAGACCAGAAAGTATAACCCAACACACGTTAATTGTCAAATTTGAAAAAACAAACCTCAGTGGAGGCAAAATTTGCAATAATTTGAAAAGTGCATGCATGAATGTGCCCATGCACGATCAAGAGTTCATATAATGTCCTATTTATTTGTCATTAATTTTAGTCAGGTTTTTTTTCAGTATGTGTTGTTGTTTGTCTTTCCTGTATCGCTAAACTATATGTCATTTATCTGTTGCTGCCAGATCCATTTGCTCATCACTGTCTAAGCTCATTTTGCCCAACTCAGGAGAAATGTTGCAGCCTAAACATATAAGTACTTTGCTAGTATAAATGACTGCTTATCAAAATTATGCTTCATGACAAACTCAGCTCTGCTATCGTGATGTCAGCACTGTTCTTCTGCCGCCTTCTTTTCATCACACTCTCTTGAAAACACCAGCTCTGCTACTGCTATGTAATTTTTCCCGAGGAAGTGTGAAATGCTGATATTATGAAGTCGGTTGTGAATAGTAGATGGCTAAAGATTTGAAAGGAAGGCCTTTGAAAACTTGTGGAGAAGGGTCACATGTCTAAGAGCTTATATGGCCTATTAGGGACAACTGCAGAAATTTGTTCTATGGGAAAGAGGGTAAACTTACTGAAATCCGACTCATGGTCGGCGTCAAAGTGACGAGATACGCTATGCTGTAGGAACTTGTTTACAAAATTGGAAAGGTGCTTGTTAATTTGTTATTGCAACTGTTGGACTATGCAAGTTAAGATACAGAATGTCACTCACTAACATTATGGAACATTCTTGCCCCAAATTGCCTTGAGAAATAAGGTACACCAATAAATATTCTACTGGCTTGTATCTGTTCCTTCAAATGTGGTGGTAAACATTGTGAGTGCTACAATAACATGGAACACAGATGAAATATTTGTGTCTGCATACAATGGTGAAAAGTTACCCATCAAGACATTTCTGAACTGTTTCTCAGATTGTGTCATACACTTATTTCAGTGTCCCTGCTCTTTCCAGTACATAGGTTGTACAGTTCAACAGTTGTGGCAACTAGTATTGAGCGATACGATACTGCAAATATCGGGTATCGGCCGATATTGGCTGTATCGGAATTCCGATTCCGAGTACCGATATTTTCGTCATATCGGATACCGGAATCGGAATTGTCACTGTCACTGTCAGTGTCCGTCGGTCGGGTCTGTCAGGAGTCAGCGGCACTTACCCGGCAGAAGATCTCCGGCGGTCACATCCCAGACTGCTTCATGGCCGCCATCCTCTTCTCCCCGGCGGTCACATGCAGTTTCTCGCGATAACTGCAGTGACTGCTGGGTAATCGCGGCCGAAAAGCAGTCCGATGACGTCACCGCCGGGGAAGCAGGTAATCAGCTGTGCTGCGCCGGGATGACAGGCTCTGCCTGTCATTCCGATGTAGCAGAGCTGGATCGTCGTGGGACTGTCGTTATGGACTGCGTCGGACAGGTGGTATACTGTTGGTTTGTTTTTTTTCTTTTTTTACAGGAGATCGATGGCGTCGCAGGAATGAGAGAGTAATAAAAAAAATAAAAACTGTGTTGTCTCTTCTATTTCATTAAAAGACTTTTTTCTTGCTTTGTCTTTTTTTATACATTTAATAACTTTGGGATTAATAATGGATCGGTGTCTTATTGACGCCTATCCATTATTAACCGGGCTTATTGTCACCGTGCAATCAACGGTGACATTAACCCCTTATTACCCCACTTGCCACCGCTACAGGGCAGTGGGAAGAGCCGGGTAAAGTGCCACAATTGGCACATCTTTTGATGCGCCAAATGTGGGGCTGCTGTAGCCTGGTATTATCAGGCTGTTGAGGGCCAAAATCCATGGGCCTTGACAGTCTTTTAATACCAACGAAAAAATAGGAACAGCATCCAATCCAGGTGAAGTATAACAAGTCTTTTAATACCAGGCCGCAGCAGTCTGCATTTTACTTGGCTGGTTAACAAAAATAGGGGACCCCTACGCCGTTTTTTTTTCGAGGGGATCCCCTATTTTTGTTAACCAGCCAAGTTAAGCAGACTGCTGTGGCCTGGTATTATCAGGCTTGCAAGGTCCATGGATATTGGATCCTTACCAGCCTGAAAAACCAGGCCTCAGCGGTCTGCTTCATCTGGCTGGTTAACAAAAATAGGGGGGACCCCACGCCAATTTTTTTCGAGGGATCCCCTATTTTTGTTAATCAGTTCCCTCTGACGTCACTGATGGTGTCCCTGGCTGACCTGAAGTGAAAGTGGAAAGCAATCAATTAAGCTTTCCACTTCCTCTCCTGTCAGCCAGGAGAGGAGCTCATTCATTTGGGGGTTTACTGTCAGGCTGCAGCATTAGCTGCGGTCCCTGCAGTAAACATTAACCCTTTCTGAAGGATTACACCGTGGGACCTGACTGTGCATCGGATTGGTAAGAATAATTTTGCTTTATTATTTTATTTTTATTACAGGAAATGGTTTTAGCAGGTAAATAAAATTTGGTCAAAAACTGTGTGATTATTTCATTAAACTTCTTTTTTATTAAAGTGTGTGTGTTTGATTTTTCTTTCATACAATAGGATTAATAATTGATAGTTGTCTAATTGACAGCTCTCAATTATTAACCTGGCTTAAAGTGACCTTTCAATTGCAAGGTCATTTTAACCCCTTATTAACCCATTCGCCACCGCTACAGGGCAATGGGAATAGACGGGCAAAGTGCCAGAAAGGGCAAATCTAATTAGAGATTTGCCCTTTCTGGGGTGTCTGGGGGCAGATGTTAAGTAGCCGGGGGGGGCCAAAAAAATGGTCCCTCTCTGGGCTATTATTATCTGCCCCCACTCACTGGCTTTGTCTGTCTGGTTGCGAAAATAGGGCGGGAGCCAACGCATTTTTTTTTTCAGCAATTTTACACCTCATATATATATATATATATGTCATTGAATTTGTGACACATATATATATATTTATATTTATAGTTCATACACTTCTACATAGTATAATAGCCGCTAATTCAATTGCCGGCTTTTGTGAAAATGCAGAACCCGACATGAAATGACACTTGGTGTACATAGGGTTAACCATGTTTTTCATGTAGTTTGATATCTGATTTGCACAAACAATTACATGAGTGTAAGTGTGCAAAATTTCACACCTGTAGGGGTTAATTAAAGGTGTAAATTCGTAGCAAAAAAGTCCGTTTTTTTTACAACGAATTTACACCTTTAATTAACCCTACAGGTGTGAAATTTTGCACACATAGACTGATGTAATTGTTTGTGCAAATCAGATAGCAAAGGACATGAAAAGACATGGTTAACCCTATGTACACCAAGTGTCATTTCATGTTGGGTGCTTCTGTCTTTTCACAGAAGCCGACTTTACCCGGCAATTGAATCAGAGGATATTTTACTATGTAGAAGTGTATAAACTATACATATATTTATATATATATGTCACAATGACATGTATATATATATATATGTATTCTATGTGTGTATATTTAGTGTTTACAAGGAAAAAAGAGGTTTTTTTAGTTGCGATATTTTGTTCCCATAGACTTACATGGGACTTCCGGTATTGGGAGTGGGTATCGCCGATATTTTAATGGTATCGGCGATACCATTCCGATTCCGATACTTTTGGATATCGGAAAGTATCGCTCAACACTAGTGGCAACTAACTATCTAGCACCTTTACAGTGTTGCAAGTTCCTTCAATAGTGTATCTCAGCACTTTTCCACTTATCATGGGTCAGATTTCAGTAAGATTACCATCCTTTCCATAGAACAAATTCCTGCCGAAGCCCCCAACAGGTTACGTAAGCTCAAATGACCAGAGACTTTCTGGATTTACTAGCTCACTTTTTGCACTCTAATTGGCTTAATGAGAATGGTTGAGACAGTGGTTGTTTCCTGATACAGCACCACAATTCTCAGCATATGTTTTTAACCTTCTCTTTATCTAGAGCACATTACTTTTACCATGTCATTGCTTCAATTAGGTTGCGTTTTAATTACCATATATTCTCATGTATAAGCCGACCCATGTATAAGCCGACCCCCCTAATTTTGCCACCAAAAACTGGGAAAACTTATTGACTCATGTATAAGCCTAGGATGAAAAATGATTATGCCCCATATGCTCCATAGATTAGGCCTCATAAACTGCACAGATTATGCCCCAGTATGATCGACAGATTATGCCTCCATATGCTCCACAGATTATGCCCCCATATGATGCACAGATTATGCCCATATGCTGCACAGATTATGCCCCCATATGCTGCATAGATTATGCCCATATGCTCCCCTGATTATGCCCCCATATGCTCCACAGATTATGCCCCCATATGCTCCAGATTATTGGCCCCATATGCTCCAGATTATGCCCCCATATGCTCCAGATTATGCCCAATATGCTCCACAGATTATGCCCCCATATGCTCCACAGATTATGCCCCCATATGCTCCAGATTATGCCCCCATATGCTTCAGATTATGCCCCCATATGCTCCAGATTATGCCCTCATATGCTGCACAGATTATGCCCCCGTATGATCCACAGATTATGCCCCCATATGATCCACAGATTATGCTGCCATATGCTCCAGATTATGCCCCCATATGCTCCACAGATTATGCCCATAGATTAGTCACCTCTCGTCGCTGGTGGCAGGTGCTGGTGTCCTGAGCAGGGTGTGATACCGGCGCGCTATGGGGACAGGTGCCGGTGTCACCGCTCGCTCAAGACCCCGGCACCTGAGATATTTACCTGTCACCGGACTGGTCCACTGCTGCGCACTGCTCCCTCTTCCGGGTCCTCGGCAGTGAATGATCAGGCAGGGGGCGCGGCGTGCACTAAAGACGTCATCGCGCCCTCTGCCTGAACATTCACAGCTAGAGGAGTCAGACGAAAGAGCAGAGCAGCGGTGGTCCGGGGACAGGTAAATATCGCTATACTCACCCCTCCGCCGGCACGTCACTCTCTGCAGCGTCTCCTCTTCTCCCGGCGGTCTCCGCAGCGCTTCCGTCCTACAGCGGTCACGTGGTACCGCTCATTAAAGTCATGAATATGTACATATTCATGACTTTAATGAGCGGTACCACGTGACCGCTGCAGGAAGGAGCCGGAGATCGTGGGAGAAGCAGGGGGGCTGCAGAGACCGCGCCGGCGGAGGGGTGAGTATGATCCGACACCCCTGCTCCCCCGCCAACCCCCGTATATGACCCGCATATAAGCCGAGAGGGGGACTTTCAGACCTAAAAAATGGGCTGAAAATCTCGGCTTATACACGAGTATATACGGTATTTATATTTTTTTCACTATGTCAGCCTTAGGCTAAGTTCACACATTGCCGAATTGCCGCGGAAATTTCCGCGGCAATCCCGCACTTCTCCCGCGGGAAATACGCATTTTTTTTGTATGCGTATTCCCGCCAGAAACTAGCGTTTTGCAAGCGTAATTAGCTTGCAGAATGCTAGCGTTTTCCTAGCGATCTGTAGCATCGCTTGGAAAACTGATTGACAGGTTGGTCACACGAGTCAAACATAGTGTTTGACACATGTGACCAACTTTTTACTATTGATGCCGCCTATGCCGCATCAATAGTAAAAAGATCTAATGTAAAAATAATAAAAAAAATAATAAATAATGATATTCTCACCTTCCGGCGGCCCCCGCAGCTTTCCCGCCTTCAGCGACGCTCGCGGCAACTCCCGGTCCCAGGAGTCCTTTGCGACAAATCACCCCGATGACGTAGCATCTCGCGAGACCGCTACGCCATCTGGGTGATTCTCGCAATGCATTACTGGGACCGGGAGTTGCCGGGAGCGTCGCTGAAGGCGGGAAAGCTGTGGGGGCAGCCGGAAGGTGAGAATATCATTATTTTTTATTTTAATTATTGTTTTACCAGGGATATGGTACCCAGGGCCTGGAGGAGAGTCTCCTCTCCTCCAGACCCTGGGTACCATCGCACATGAACCGCTTACATTCCGCAAAATTAATGAACATGTTGCTATTTTTTCCGCGAAGCGTTTTTTTCGCGGAAAAAAACGCAATTTGTGGCCAAAACATGCAGAATCAATTAACATGTATAGGATGCTTAATGCTTGCGTTTTTTCGCGTTTTTACCGCGGAAAATCGCGGAAAAAACGCGAAAAAACCGCAAATATTCCTGAACGTGTGCACTTAGCCTCAGATTGGCAGTCTGGGTAATGAATTGTGCAAGATATGCAGTGCGGTGCAGTGATCATAGAATCACATGTTCAGATCCCTTTGGTAACTAATAAGTATTGTACATAGAAGATTAAAAACCCTCCACAAAACAAATTTTTTCCAATAAAAAGTTATTTAATCCGAAGGAAAAAGTTCCAACATCCACAACGACTTATAATAATTATATCACAATATCCAAAAAATTATTGTCTAACCTCAAATTTAGTATATAAACACAATATCCACATCTAT
Organism: Oophaga sylvatica; assembly: GCA_033576555.1. NCBI lineage: Eukaryota > Metazoa > Chordata > Amphibia > Anura > Dendrobatidae > Oophaga > Oophaga sylvatica. The sequence goes on along the minus strand of JARQOD010000003.1, from coordinate 480,351,585 downwards.
AAAAGGGATAAAGAGGCAAAAACAAGAAAAATTAAAATATAGATATTTTATTAATTAATGAAATTAAAAACTGATTTATCAAGAAACTTTTAAACAACAAGCGTATTTCATAAAAAAGGTAATGAAAGGCATATAAATATGGACTATAGCAGCATTCAAAAAAATCATTGGAGGATATATAATCAATAAAAGGCAACCAATGGATGTGATCATATAATTTCATCAGAAAAAAGAGGGTCTGAAAAAAGTTGCAAAGTGCTTTAAAAGTGAGTAATATTTAGCAAATAGTCATGTAAACAATATTATAAGCAAGTGACACAGGTATAATAGGAAATCCTATAAGAGAAAAAATACATATGACCCTCTGAGGATGCTACATGCTAAAGATCTATATTGAATGAATTGTAATGCAAAGATATTGCAAAGTAAAGGTATGGATAAGTGGCTTAATGAACTAGCACATATTGTTTAAAAAAAGGGAAAGAGTAAACATTTGCTTACATTACTGAAGATGAAAAGTGCCCTTGCAACCACCCTGACAGCACTGTTTCGCCTACCAGGTTTCTTCCATAAGGAGGTCTGTGCGTAATGGCCGGATTGTGCCCTTCGAATAGCGTATTGAAATCGCCACAGCTGTTTCACATGTCATAGACCCAGTTATTTTCATTGCACATGCGCAGCCAACTATGCCTACTCATATGCAAATAGTGACTTCCGGTCCTCCGTGCTTGGAATGCAAGCATGGAGCGCTCGCGTCACCATGTGCACGGGGCCGGAAGTCACAGAGAAGTTCTGGGCAGGGCATGCACAAACTGTGTCCTGAGGTGAGGAAGCATATCGCTATCACAAGTGGCAAGGAGTTTGCAAGGGGCGTGCACGGAAAAAAGGGGGGGGGAGGGGTTGGACAGTTAAATGTGTGGCATATGGAGACCTATAGAGTCTGGGCTGCATATTACATAAAAAAGAGTTTCTGTGGATAGTCGGCAATCCTCAGCAGGGCATACTTGGGCCCTGTCCTTGTTAGGGCAGGAGTAATACAGGGGCACGACAGGGAGCCAGGGAAAAGTATATCGCCTCCATCCCCTCCCTTCTCATGGATAACTGATCCTGATATTAGTTAAAGGTGAATCTTCTGTGGAAAAACGTCTGTTACATTGGTGAGATCAAACCATTTTTTATCTGAGCACTGGTACGGACGAGCACTTTATACATGTGGTTTTTGTGTCACTTTGTCCAATATTTTATTTTTTTGATTTAAAGCTATGTTTTAATATTAAGGGAGACTCTCCAAGCTATACTCACATTAGGGAAATTTGGGGCAAAATAGAACCAGGTGTTATTTACCGATTAGAAATTTCACTCTGCATAGCATTAGCTGTTATGACTGCAAAGGAGGTGGACTGAGCTGAGCACTGACTCCAGCTGATAATGGTGCCATCAGAGGTTACATCATCCTGCTGTGATTCAGATGAGCAATGGGACATATAATCTTATCATTTCATCTTCTGATTCTTTCCCGCTAAAATGCTTGCCACAGTTTGCAAAGGAGGACAAATGTGACTTGTGTTTGATATTACTACAGTCAGAATAGTTGCTGCCAGCACTTCTGGTGTAGTTTGCACTGCTGCTAGCTGCAATCACATTATAATGCATGATATTCATTTTCTTTTCTATCATTATATCACTCTGTCTCATCCGCTGTTCTTGCCATGTTTAGGTTTAGTAGTATACATTACATTCTATGTGAACTCTTGTGTTTATGTTTCAGTATTATGTAATTTTTTTTCTCTATAGAACAAAAAAGAAAAAAAAGTTCATCTGCCTTTATAGATAAATAGAATGGGACAAGGAAATCTAGGTAGAATCATGTCCTAATTAAAGATGAGCATAGCCGAACTTAAAAGTGAGTTTAACTAAAGTTCGTTTGGGTATCAGAACCCAAACTTCCACGAGTCCGCTCATCCCTAGTCCCAATATCAAACATGTGTAATTAAAAGTTGTATTCAGGTGGTGTGTGTATGCGCCTAATATTAGAATATTGGAGTAATGTAGAGGGCTCAAAAAATATTTTAAAAAATGCAGTCACTTTCCTAGGTAAACTGTAGTGTTTAAATTTCAGGATTAGGGACATTTCTCTTTTTAAAAAAAAATTACAAGCAGCAGTAAATTCAGATTTAGTTGCAACATTTGATTTAATACCTCCTTGGCATGCTATTACTGTTTGAAGAAATTAAGAACAAAAAAAAGGGGTATTGAGATGCTGTTGCTACAGGATATCAGAGATGTATTAATTTACAGTCACACACTGAGTGGTGATGATAAGACTCTAAGAGTGTGCAAAGCAGTCATCAAAGCTAAAGATGGCTACTTTGAAGAACCTAGAATATAAGATATATTTTCAGTTTTTTCACACTTTTTTTGTTAAGTATATAATTCCACATGTGTTAATTCATAGTTTTGATGCCTTCAGTGTGAATGTACAATTTACATAGTCATGAAAATACAGAAAAATCTTTAAATGAGAAGGTGTGTCCAAACTTTTGGTCTGTACTGTATATCTAGGAATACTCATTTAACATTTGTTTTGTCTGACAGTATAATAATAAATATTAAAAATTCAATGATCCGGAGTTTAAAACACTTATGATAAATGTGTACAATGAAAAAGATAAAACACAACATACAGTAGTTGATATTATATTGTGTAAAATAATGGATGCTTAATCCCAATGTTTAATGTATCCTGTTACATGGTGATGCATATACCTAATCTCTATTTGCATTTTATGATGAAAGACAAACAAAAGCATGATGAACAAAATGTTATTTAACTGGATCACATTTATGGAGAGAACAGAACTTGCTGCCAAACCATGTTTATGTAGATATGCCTTTTTGCAAGTCAAAATATTCCAAAGCAGCTGGGAAAACAGATTTCCAGAATACCATGAAACAAACATACACACATCAGGTGCAAAATAAAGAATACTTTCTACACATAGCTAGCTGTGATAGAATTGTTTTGAAAGTTTGATATTAATTACAAATAGTAACCCCAAATCAAATCACAAAATGCACTGAAATACCATTTTTCTAAAGCTAATTACTTTTATATTGCATAAAAAATAACAGTTTGTCACATAAACTGGTTTCTAAAGAAAACAATTGTTAAATTGTTATTTTGACCCTCAAAGTCATGTTTTCAGCACCCGCCTGATGATATGGATATACAGTCATGGCCAAAAGTTTTGAGAATGACACAAATATTAATTTTTACAAAGTCTACTGCTTCACTTTTTCTAATGGCAATTTGCATATACTCCAGAATGTTATAAAGAGTGATCAGCTTAACAGCAATTACTTGCAAAGTCAATATTTGGCTTGAAAATGAACTTTATCCCCCAAAACACATTTCAACATCATTGCAGCCCTGCCTTAAAATGACCAGCTAACCTCTTTTCAGTGATTGCTCCATTAACTCAGGTGTGGGTGTTGATGAGGACATGGCTGGAGATCAATCTGTCATGATTAAGTAAGAATGACACCACTGGACACTTTAAAAGGAGGCTGGTGCTTGGCATCATTGTTTCTCTTCTGTTAACAATGGTTTTCTCTAAAGAAACACATGCAGTCATCATTGCAATGCACAAAAATGGCCTAACAGGGAAGAGTATCGCAGCTAGAAAGATTGCACCTAAGTCAACAATCTATCGCATCATCAAGAACTTCAAGGAGAGAGGTTCCATTGTTGCCAAAAAGGCTTCAGGGCACCCAAGAAAGACCAGCAAGCGCCAGGATCGTCTCTTAAAAGTGTTTCAGCTGCGAGATCGGGCTACCAGCAGTGCAGAGCTTGCTCAGGAATGGCAGCAGGCAGGTGTGAGTGCATCTGCACGCACTGTGAGGCGGAGACTCTTGGAGCAAGGACTGGTCTCAAGGAGGGCAGCAAAGAAGCCACTTCTCTCCAGAAAAAACATCATGGACAGACTGATATTCTGCAAAAGGTACAGGCAGTGGACTGCTGAGGACTGAGGTAAAGTTTTTTTCTCTGATGAATCCCCTTTTCAATTGTTTGGGACATCAGGAAAACGCCTCATTCGGAGAAGACAAGGTGAGCGCTACCACCAGTCTTGTCTCATGCCAACTGTTAAGCATCCTGAAACCATTCATGTGTGGGGTTGCTTCTCAGCCAAGGGAATCGGCTCTCTCACAGTCTTGCCTAAAAACACAGCCATGAATAAAGAATGGTACCAGAATGTCCTCCAAGAGCAACTTCTCCCAATCCTCCAAGAGCAGTTTGGCGATCAACAATGCCTTTTCCAGCATGATGGAGCACCTTGCCATAAAGCAAAGGTGATAACTAAATGGCTCAGAGAACAAAATATAGAGATTTTGGGTCCATGGCCTGGAAACTCCCCAGATCTTAATCCCATTGAGAACTTGTGGTCAATCATCAAGAGACGGGTGGACAAACAAAAACCTAAAAATTCTGACAAAATGAAAGCATTGATTGTGCAAGAATGGACTGCTATCAGTCAGGATTTGGTCCAGAAGTTGATTGAGAGCATGCCAGGGAGAATTGCAGAGGTCCTGAAGAAGAAGGGTCAACACTGCAAATATTGACTTGCTGCATTAACTCATTCTAACTGTCAATATAAGCTTTTGTTACTCATATGTTTGCAATTATTATTTTTCTGTCTGTGATAAAAACATCTGTCAAACACACGTAAAAACCAGAGGGCAGCAGATCATGTGAAAATATAATATTTGTGTTATTCTCAAAACTTTTGGCCATGACTGTACATGACGGATGTCAATACACTATAGCTAATATAATTTGGCATGGCCTCCCCTGATGATCAAGCCTGAGAAACGCGTTGGGAGCTTATTGTTCACATTACATCTCAGATGTCTGCGGTTTCCTTAGGGGTAATGTATGGAATTTGAAAGCCTCCCCCAGTAGATTGAAACGCATATGGACACGGAGTGGATATCCGAGATCAGAGGATATTTTTGGTGAGATTGTTCCAATTATCCTGAAATGTATAATGATTTATTACTGATCCCTATTTACGATACGATACGATACACTTTATTGATCCCGGGGGGAAATTACAGTATTACAGCAGCAATACAAACAGCAGTACATAAAATATTAGTACACAAATCTTGCACAGGTGTACCAACATTACATAATAAATAAAAGTGTGTAGTTCAGGTATATATAAGATAATGTTAATTGACATTAGTACACCAGCCATCAGTCATTATTTTCTACCACCCTTAGGAAATTATTATACATCCCCATAGCAGTAGGTACAAACGATTTCCTGAATTTCTCCTTCTTGCACCTTAGTAGGATTAGACGGCTGCTGAATTTGTTGGCTATTTCACATTAGTGCTTATAGGACCTCATAACGATTGGTACGTAGTACATTTATGAGGAATCCCAGATTTGGACATAGAGACATTGCTTGAATTAAACAACAAGCTACTGTCCAGATTTAATCAACAACTTTTCGTGGACTTGTTTGCCCACTGAAAAGAGATTCTCTGGTCATCTAGTTGTCACCTCTTGGTGAGAGCGGTGATTGTATATGTTTTTATAGTGTTCTTATTTTACTATGGTGTGAACCAGTTGGTTCTTTTAAACATTATTAATAAAAGTTAATTTTTAACTTGCACCTCTACCTTGCTGACTATATACAGGTCCTTCTCAAAAAATTAGCATATAGTGCAAAATTTCATTATTTTCCATAATGTAATGATTACAATTAAACTTTCATATATTTTAGAATCATTACACACCAACTGAAATTTGTCAGGTCTTTTATTGTTTTAATACTGATGATTTTGGCATACAACTCCTGATAACCCAAAAAACCTGTCTCAAAAAATTAACATATTTCAACCGTCCAATAAAATAAAAGTGTTTTTTAAAAACAAACAAAAAAACCATCAAATAATAAAGTTCAGTTATGCACTCAATACTTGGTCGGGAATCCTTTTGGAGAAATGACTGCTTCAATGCGGCGTGGCATGGAGGCAATCAGCCTGTGACACTGCTGAGGTGTTATGGAGGCCCAGGATGCTTCAATAGCGGCCTTAAGCTCATCCAGAGTGTTGGGTCTTGCGTCTCTCAACTTTCTCTTCACAATATCCCACAGATTCTCTATGGGGTTCAGGTCAGGAGAGTTGGCAGGCCAATTGAGCACAGTAATACCATGGTCAGTAAACCATTTACCAGTGGTTTTGGCACTGTGAGCAGGTGCCAGGTCGTGCTGAAAAATGAAATCTTCATCTCCATAAAGCATTTCATCCGATGGAAGCATGAAGTGCTCTAAAATCTCCTGATAGCTAGCTGCATTGACCCTGCCCTTGATGAAACACAGTGGACCAACACCAGCAGCTGACATGGCACCCCACACCATCACTGACTGTGGGTACTTGACACTGGACTTCAGGCATTTTGGCATTTCCTTCTCCACAGTCTTCCTCCAGACTCTGGCACCTTGATTTCCGAATGACATGCAAAATTTGCTTTCATCAGAAAAAAGCACTTGGGACCACTTAGCAACAGTCCAGTGCTGCTTCTCTGTAGCCCAGGTCAGGCGCTTCTGCCGCTGTTTATGGTTCAAAAGTGGCTTTACCTGGGGAATGCGGCACCTGTAGCCCATTTCCTGCACACGCCTGTGCACGGTGGCTCTGGATGTTTCTACACCAGACTCAGTCCACTGCTTCATCAGGTCCCCCAAGGTCTGGAATCGGTCCTTTTCCACAATCTTCCTCAGGGTCCGGTCACCTCTTCTCGTTGTACAACGTTTTCTGCCACATTGTTTCCTTCCAACAGACTTCCCATTGAGGTGCCTTGATACAGCACTCTGGGAACAGCCTATTTGTTGAGAAATTTCTTTCTGGGTCTTACCCTCTTGCTTGAGGGTGTCAATGATGGCCTTCTTGACATCAGTAAGGTCGCTAGTCTTACCCATGATGGGGGTTTTGAGTAATGAACCAGGCAGGGAGTTTTTAAAAGCCTCAGGAATCTTTTGCATGTGTTTAGAGTTAATTAGTTGATTCAGAAGATTAGGGTAATAGGTCGTTTAGAGAACCTTTTCTTGATATGCTAATTTTTTGAGACAGGTTTTTTGGGTTATCAGGAGCTGTATGCCAAAATCATCAGTATTAAAACAATAAAAGACCTGACAAATTTCAGTTGGTGTGTAATGAATCTAAAATATATGAAAGTTTAATTGTAATCATTACATTATGGAAAATAATGAAATTTAGCACTATATGCTAATTTTTTGAGAAGGACCTGTATATTCAGAAATATATCAGCCTATTATTTTTAATTCATAGCAGGTGCTTTAACAATATGTCAGTAAATTTGATTTTAACGAAGTTGAACAACAGGAGTGTTCTTTTAATACTATTGACCACTTTAGTTGAATGCAATCCTTTACTCCAGTGCAATAAAGCATCAGATTTTTCAAAAAGGTGCCAATTACATTTAGGCTTTAAAACAGTATACATTATGTCAGATTTGACATTGTTTTATGCAATTTTTCTAAAAGAAAATGAGATAACATATAAATAAATCGACTAGTGATGGAAAAAACGATATGAAGATCATTTATTTGGCCAGTTTCAAGAAATTGACATGTATTGTAAAATTGAAACAATTTGTGATTCTATTGAATAGCTTAAAAAAGTAAAAAAGTCCACCATAATTTTTACACATTGCTGATGATAGCAAGGAGGACTTATGTTATCTCAGGCTTAAATGCACAGTAGTAGTATAAATGTTATAGAAGAGGAAATAAATAATATATTGTAAAAGTTGTTTTTCTACACAACCTCATTAAGATAAAATGAGGGAAAGGATGTAGTATTGCAAAAAAAATATTTATTAGAATATCGAGGAAATGTATCCTTATGTATCAATGAATGAATAAATTCATATGGATACATTTCCAAGAGTTTATTACTACACAGTGAATAGGGATATACAAATAATCATTTTTTTCTCCTTATAAGCCATATCAGTTAGAATATGCACATGCATTTTGACTACGATATACATCTTTTTATGAGACCCATAGAGTTTTTTGTTACCTATTTTTAAGGTATCTTTACTTAGTTACTAGGTCTAGAACACCTGCTTAGAACATAGTGCTTTCTTCAGATAGACCAGTATTTCTCAACTCCAGTCCTCAGGACCCACCAACAGGTCATGTTTTCAGGATTTCCTTAGTATTGCAAAGGTGATTGAATTAATGCTTGAGCAGGTGATAAAATTATCACCTGGGCAATACTAAGGAAATCCTGAAAACATGACCTGTTGGTGGGTCCCGAAGACTGGAGTTGAGAAACACTGAGATAGACCCTAGTGTCAATTATTCCTTTGTTGTTTTCTCGTCTTTGAATTTTTAGCAATATATTTTTTAATGATTCACTATTAAAATATGTAGATTTTATTTTTTTTTGCAATATTACATCCTTTCTCTCATTTAACTTTTTGGCAGGCAGACATTGCATTCAATGCATAGGCTAATAGTATGGCAGTACCAAATGAAAAAAATGGCAACTTTGGTTTCATGTGGCCATCCAGTACATAAGTTCAAAGGGTTATTTGGGTGCATGTAACTTTGGGGCAAGCCAGGACTTGCATTCAGTGCATAGGAAAACACTATGGGGAGACACACTTTCTTCTAATGGGAACATTTTTGTCATGAGGCCCTCAAGTACGTCTGTTGAAAGGGTTATTGGGGTGCGTGTTACTTTGGTGCAGTGCAGGCTTTGCATTCAATGCATAGGCTAACACTATGGCAGTACCAAATGAAAAAAACGTGAACTTTGGTTTCATGTGGCCATCCAGGACATCTGTTCCAAGTGTTAATGGGGTGCATGTAACTTTTTGGCAGAGCAGGCTTTGCATTCAATGCATAGGCTAACATTATGGCAGTACTAAATGAAAAAAATGGCAACTGTGGTTTCATGTGGCCATCCAGTACATAAGTTAAAAAGGGTTATTTGGGTGCATGTAACTTTGGGGCAAGGCAGGCCTTGCATTCAAAGCATAGGCAAACATTATGGGAGACACACTTTCTTCTAATGGGAACATTTCTGTAATGAGGACCTCAAGTACATCTGTTGAAAGGTTTATTGGGGTGCGTATTACTTTGGTGCAGAGCAGGCCTTGCATGCAATGCATAAGCTAACAGTATGGCAGTACCACATGAAAAAATGTGAACTTTGGTTTCATTTGGCCATCCAGGACATCTGTTCCAAGTGTTATTGGGGTGTGTGTAACTTTTTGGCAGGGCAGGCCTTGCATTCACTTCATGGGCAAACTGTATGGGAGTAAATAAATATAAGCATAATGGGAACTTTGGTTTCATATGGCCATCCAGGACACCTGTTGTTTGGGTTACTGTGGTGTGTTCAAGTTTGGAGCAGGCCTTGCATTCACTTCATGGGCAAAATTTATGGGAAAATAAAATTAATAATAATGGGAACTTTGGTTTCATGTGGCCAGAACGTCGGTTCAAAGGGTTATTGGAGTGCTTGCAACTTTGGTGCAGGGCAGGCCTTGCATTAAATGCAAAGACAAACACTATGGTACACTCATTTTCTTATAATGGGAAAAATTTTTCATGAGGCCCTCCTGTGCGTCTCGTCAATTGGGTATTGGATGCGTCCTAATTTTTGGAAGCCCAGCCACTCACTGCTTATGTAATAACAGTATTTTGGACCCACTGTTTAATAATAGGACCAACAAAGCATAGCCAGCTAATGGCCCTTTAAGAACATTAATGCCGCCTGATGCCCCTATAAAAATAGGCTTTGTGACTTTCAGAGTGCTTCCTTAACAAATTAAATAGGATGTGTCTGATGATATGACACACACCACATGACCAGCTAAGGTTGTTAAATGTTAAAATAACATTTCCTCCATAAATGCATTTTTATTGGTTGAAAGCAATGCTAAAGTTGAAAAACGCATCAAAAACGCTACGTGTGAACATAGCCCAAGTGGTGCAGGTACATTTTTTGGGGGGGTTCTTTATTTTTCCTTACATACAAATCAATACCATGGAAATGATGTTCCTTAACATATTTCCCAGGAAAATCCATTTTGGTTTAGTTTTTGTATGTTTTAGTGTACACCTGTAAAAGTGGCGTAACACTCTGACAACATCACAGCAGTGACCAAGGAGACAGAAATGCTTCCACATGTTTTCCCAATGATGTTCCCATGTCATTTGTGCACTGTTCCCATAGATTTCCAATGTTTTGATGCCCTAGAAAGACCTCCGGGGGGTTCGCGGCAAAAAAGATCGGGTTTCCCATATACTTACATTGGGCTTGTTGCTTGGATCGAGCACCAGAGCATTCCAATTTCCTCGACATGAGCAACGAGCACCCGAGCATTTTAGTGCTTGCTCAACACTAATTACAATGCATCTTCAGTGACAGATTTTTTGTTTATTTGTAATTCATCAATTCTGTTAATTGTTACTCTTTAACGATTTAATCATCTGCCATCACATTGAACTTGAACACAACCTTGACTGTCATGTGGTGTTTTGGTGCTCTTATTCAAATCTCAAGAATTTAAAAACCGTTCTGTATGATGTAACCAACATGTGGTTGTTTCCTGAAGAAGTGCATTGAATAAAAATCGCAAATTTATTAAGAACACCCTTGGATTGATGTCTTCAATACATCAGCAGCATGGAAGTTGTCCACAAAACTCCTCTGACTCAGACATGTTGGCAGAGTGTTATGCCCAACGGTGGCGCACATGGATCTGTGGACCCACTGTGCCACAGAACCAGGCCTGCCCAGGAAGGGGCGTAGGTAAGCAGCTAACTGGTGTTCACTGGAGCTCCTGATGGTGGAGACAGACTGGGCTGTAGGTGGCCGACAGGTACCACTCCTGGGCAAATCCCTATACTGCAACTGCTGACCACAGAGTTGAGGTTAAATGACTCTGACTAGGGCTATTTTCAGACACACCAGTCTAGAATATTTTGTCAGAGACTGGCCATATATCATCTAAGGGACAATGTTCAAGCACTGGCCGCACTGGGACCGGGGGTCTTCGGATTCAGGACTGGCCACACCACGGACTTCCGGAACTGGCCTATTCACATTGTAACAAGGGGCAATGTTCAGGCACTGTCAGCATAGGGACCACGAGACTTCAGAAACAGGATTTGCTGCTCTAGGGTACAACATTCAGGCCTGGCTTCACAGGGACCAATGGATTTTGGGAACAAGACTGGCTGCATAGGGACCAGAGGACTGAGAGCCATCCAGCATGTGTACCTATTGTACTAAATGCTTGATGCTACGCTGGGAGCTGCGACACATACTACAGCAGGAAGGAAGAGCATGCCAGGGAAGCACTCCATGAGGCCAGGGCAGTGAGTATGCTGGTGTCCGTGCATGAAAGGGAACACTGCACTGGCCAAAGCGCTACACAGAGCTTGGTGAAACTGTTGTGAAAATGCAAAATTGCAAAATGCAAAAATGCTTATCATGGTCTGAAGACTCTCCAGACCCCAGAACATAATTAATGCAATATGTAAGACAATACAAAACATACTTATACTCACCTAATTGCTCATGTCACCAACTCCTGTCCTCCTCACCATCACCCATCAGGTCCCCGCCACATCTTCAGAACAATGTTTTTCATAATGAAATCACAAGGCCTTTAATGCTGGGTCAAGACTTCTGGCTTTGATGGAGTCCGGGTGGGTTATGCGTATGCAAGCCCATGGGGCATGCCGTGATGTCATGGTGCTATGATCACTTGCAAAAAATGCTCCCTCATTGAGCATTAACGTACTGGCCCAGTGTGAGAGGTCCGGGGACTTCAACATGAGCAGAGGCGATCTGAAAATGCCTCGAGGACTAGACAGGTGACGCTTAGGGACTGGACCAATGAATATAAGGATTTTACTATTCTAACATTTTGATGGCCTTTATGTTTATGAAAAAATACATCCAGCAGACTCCAATTTGTTGTATCTGCGCTGAAGCGAAATACAAAAATCTGCATTTTGGTAGATGGAAATTTTGTCAAATTTGAGTAGAATTAAATTCCCCTTGAATTTATTTGCTCATCTTTAGTACACACATTTCAACTTATTCTGAGAAGTCAGTTTTAAGGTACTGCCACACTAAACAATCCCGCTAGCGATCACGATAACGACGCATACTAATGCGATCGCTAGCGGGATTGTTTCTATATCGCTAAGTGCGGCCACATTTAGCGATATAGTTAACGACGCTATCGCCGTTAGCGATCTTCTTAACGACTTTAGCGGTACAAAAGTACCGCTAAATCGCTAAGAAAAGGTGCCACACTAGCAATATATACTTACCCAGCGGGAGCGCCGACGAGAAAATAGGGTCCGGAACGATTCCAGCGACGAGCGAGATCACAGCAGGAAGCTCGTCGCTGGCAGATGCCGCACTGAACAACATCGCTAACGGGATCGCTAAATAGTGATGTTTTTTAGCGATCCCGTTAGCGATATTGTTCAGTGTGGCATACCCTTTACTCTGTTACAGCTTATTGACATATCATAATATCATCTGTGATTTTCAGGATGATTGCAGGCAAACCTACATCACTCTTCTCCTCAGTGATTAACAGTTTAATGTTGATAATTATATACAATTATCTGTTACTATTTATAAAGATATGTTCATGTGTGATTTATTGAAAACATTTCTGAACCTGATAAAATCTGTTAATTATCTCTTATGAGAATTTTAACATCATTTACATGCATAAAACAGATATATTACAGAAATTTCAGAAAAAAATGTTCTTTTTTAAGTTCCAAATGCAACATTTTTTACAGACTCTCAAAAAGTAACTGGATTTACTAGTTTTTTCTGAGCTAGTGTGATATTAAAGGAGAAGTCCAGGCTGCAGCTGATCTCTGACTCTCTCTTCATGTTAAATTTGACAGAAGGCTGGGACAGCGATGCCAATGCTGATTAAGCGCTGTGGTCACGTGTCACAACAACCGTACGAAAGTCCTGCAAATAGCGAGTGCCGACAATGAGGGAACAGCGCCGTCATGCTAGGTGAGAATAAGCTTTTCTATTTTATCTGGGCCAAGCATGGAGCATGGCAAGGAGTTGTCCAAGTTTTGGACACTTTCTTTAATAAATGACAGAGGCTGCAGCATTTTCTGCGGCAAAGAAATATGATATACCCAAGGGTAGGTGCAGACAACAGTTTTCTCTCCATCCATGTGCACGAGCCCTTCCAATGAGAATAAAAATGTGCAGACACTAAGCCTTATGATATGAAGAGGGTGAATAGTCCCTCTACTATACAAGTGGTAGCAGTATGATTAATAGCATACTATTACAGGAAGGCAATAGTTGAAAGTTTTACAGAATTTGATGTCATGGTGAAAGCAAGCTGTCAAGATTTTGTAATTACATACATTTTTTTATATTATATTTTTACTTACCAACTCTCAAATGTTCGCACGTCTAGGCTTTAGTTTTCTATCATTTATACAATTGCACTATATATTACATTATAGATTTGTTAGAAATGGTGCTGTAATAGGTTTTTCTAGCACAAGCATTTATATTGTACTGTACTTACCTAATTATTTCAACCTATCCAATGTTCAATACAAGCAGACAATAAAGAGAACACTACACAAACAATTTTAAGCAAAGTTTCAGTACTACTGAGCTAATATTATGAAGCATGAAGCTTTACTATTATCAATCTTTTTACTATCTTCTATTTTCCATACAGAGAACTTTCAAAGCTATGATCAAGTCATTACTAGTGATGAGTGAGCATACTCGATAATACTCGATAGTCGCCCGAATATCGCTGTTCTCGTGGTGCTCGGCGAGCGCCTAGCATTTCTAGGATTGTTCAGCGGGAGTTTGGGTCCACACCCTGCATGTTTGCCGCTTTTAAGAGCGCCAATCAACATGCAGTGATTGTGTGCCACACACTGTGATGCCGCAGCCATGTTGGTTTTGGCATTACAGTGATTGACTGGCCACACAGCTTCATCAGGTCTATATCAGACCTGGTGCCACTATGCTCATCACATTCAGCTCTAGAATCATCTAGTATAGGGAGAGTTACTGCTGAGATAAGGTCAGATTCAGGGGTTTCAAAGAAAGTGTGGGTATACCATAATTGAATACACAGCTAAATCATCAGTCCTTCTATGGACTAATTATGGGGTATATAAATTGCAGTGCTTGGTAGGCAGGGAGTGTATGTGGGTATATACATATCAGTGCAAGGCATGCAGGCACTGTATGTGGGTGTATAGATATCACTGCTAGTCAGGCAGGCATTGTATGTGGCATACTTAATTGCATACATCAAGAGGGTCTATTCCATTACTGTCTGGTGCTGCTGCCTATTACATATATTGACTGCATATACATGACCCCAGGTATCAGTGTCCATGAATAATGTTTTTGCATTTTAATCCTGATTATATTATTCAAAAGCATTCTAGAGCACACTTTTTTCTCCATTTGCTTGTTGACACTGTAGAATACAGCAAGATCCTTTTCATAGTACAGCGTGAAAATCCAGCTATTTTAAATGGGTTTGCCCATCCCAGCGATCACATCTGAATGTGCAGAAAATTCTGCCATTTTTGTGGTACTGTAAAAATTTTTTGGGTGTCTTATGCAATTTCTTGACACCATTTTGCTGCTCAAAAAAATGTAGCTGCCAAAAAAATATTTAGCTACAGGGCAGATATTTTACACTAGGTTTTGGCCACCACACAGATCACATATCATTGCGCTCAAAATTGTGCCATTTCAGGCCTCCATAGAACTGCTTTTGTTGTGTCTTAGCCTACTTATTGACACAATTTTACTGGCCAAAAAAAAAAATACAGGCCAGAATTTTTGAAAGTGTGGTTTCTCTGTCACATGCCTCATCAATCTATGGGCTACAAATTGTGGCATTTGAGGCCTCCATTCAACTGTTTTTGCTGTGTGTTACCCTAGTTCTTGACACTGTTTTGCTGTAAAAAAATAAAATACAGGCAACATATTTTACAGTGTGGTATCTCCATCGCACGCCTCATCTATCTGTGGGCTAAAAATTTTGGCATTTCAGGCCTACATTGAACCATTTTTACTGTGTGCTACCCTATTTGGTGACACTATTTTCTTGAAAAAAAAATACAGGCCTCATATTTTACAGTGTGGTATCTCCGTCACACGACTCAGCTATCTGTGGGATAAAAATTGTGGCATTTCAGGCCTCCTTTCAACTGTTTTTGCTGTGTGCTACCCTAGTTATTAACACTATTTTTCTTTAAAAATAAAAATACAGGCCACATATTTTACATTGTGGTATCTCCGTCACACGCCTCATTTATTAACAGAATTGGTGTTCTCAGAACAACCATACTGTGAAGAGTTGTGATGGAGCACAAGGTTGCTGACTCCATCACTTACCCCAGCAGGCCACGAGTATCATTAGAAATATTGGTCTTGTAGTAAATCTTCCTTTCCTCCATCCAGGGTAATAATAGTAATATATCCCATCTGGTTCTTAGGGGTGGGGGACAACATGGGCCTGTGTGATTTTAAATGCCAGGGATGAAATTCAGCACCAGTCCATACCTGACCTAAGGGCAGAAACAGAGCACATTGCTGAAGAAGAGATATTCTGACTTAATAAAACCAGAGGTTACTAAGATCTGCCTGTCTACAGGTACACAGTAGTGTTGAGCGATACTGCTCGATATCTAAAAATATCGGATCGGAATGATATCGCCGATATCACTAAATATCGGCGATATCCGATTCCGATACCAGAAGTCCCATGTAAGTCTATGGGAACAAAATATCGCAACTAAAAAAACCTTTATTTCCTTGTAAACACTAAATATACACACATAGAATACATATATTGTGAGACAGTGAAGGAATATGTGTTGAATGGGGTGTACATTTCACCTAGGTATAAGGGAAATATGTGGCTTTGTAAACCTAGTGGTAGAGAAAGGTCACTACACCTCACATTCAGCACACACTTGCAGCTCAAGCCTGAAATCGTTCAGCTGTTAATTAGGAGACCAGAAGTAGGTGTCTGCAAACACAATCAGGGAGTTGGCTTAGTCTGGACACAGGAAGGTGTCCCGGCACAAGAAGCAGTCTCCAAGAGTGGGAGCTGGCTTAGTCTGGACACAGGAAGGTGTCCCGGCACAAGAAGCAGTCTCCAGGAGTGTTGGAGCTGGCTTAGTCTGGACACAGGAAGGTGTCCCGGCACAAGAAGCAGTCTCCAGGAGTTTGAGCTATCTCAGTCTGGCTGCAGGAAGTACCCCGGACACAGGAGTAGTCTCAGTGCGAATCCGTGTGAATAGCGGCTGAATAGGAGTGGATCTCTCTCAAGTCTGGACATTGAAGGGGCCTTCAGACACAAGGAGGAGTATCTGTGAAACTCCATACTGGTAACATATATCATATGTGTTGTTTTGGGTCAGGCTGGTAGAGCCGGGACCCGGATAGACAGGGCAATCGATCTATGTGTAATTAGTGGCTAGACAAGCCTAGGTTTTTCTGTTTATGCTTTATTTTTATCTGTTTGCTGTGGACTTTAATAAAGCTGGTTGCGGCCAGTTTTACACCAGAACTGCTGTCTGAATGAACTGTTTTCGTGCCATTCTGTCTACCCAGACAGCGATCCTAGAGCTATATCCCCTGGAAATGCTACAATTGGTGGAGAATGCTGGGGCAGCGCAGTGGCTGATACAGTTAGTGCTGGAGTGTGCATGCAGCACGGTGGCTTAGAGACAGCAATAAAGGTGAAGTCTGTTGAAATAGCAGCAGAGAAAAAAAAAAAAAAAGTGTGTCAGCAGAAACGTCTGTTTGGAGCAGTCTTAAAGAGACAGGAGCCCTAATAGACTTTGCAAAGAAAAAAAAAAAAAAAGTGTCTGCACAGCAGAGCTGAATTTTTTGTGGAGTGTGTATGTCTTGAGTGAAGACTGCCGTTGTTGAGACAGAGAAGTCTGACAGCATGGATGACAGCATGGAGGCGCTGTTTGAACAAATGACGCAAGTTAATGTGCAACATAAGACTGCCGTGGTTGAGACAGATAAGTCCGGCAGTATGGAGGGGCTCGTTGAGTACCTGGTCCAGGCCCAGCGGATCATGGAGCAGCAGCGCCTGCAGCACCAGCAGTACATGCAGCAGGTCCAGCGGAGCATGGAGCAGCAGCGCCTGCAGCACCAGCAGTGCATGCAGCAGCACCAGCAGCAAATCCTGCAGCAGCAGCAGGAGAATAACCGGGTGTTGGAGCAGATTGCAGCTCTCAGCACCTCGTCCCAGAGTAATGTTGTGAAGGCACCTGCCTTGCCCGCTGTAAAGAAGGCGGTAAGACGGTCCCTGGAAAAGATGACACCTCGTGATTATGTGGAGGAATATCTTACTAAGTTTGAGGAACTGGCAGAGAAGGAGAATCTGCCCCTATCTGAGTGGGCCATGATGGTCGCACCCTATCTGATTGGAGTGCCCCAGGTGGCCTATGCTGACCTGAGCGAGCAGGACAGCCAAGACTATACCAAGCTGAAAGCGGAGATTCGTACCCGGCTGGGTGTTACGGTGACAGCCCGTGCCAGGGGAGTTCATGACTGGAGATACAGTTGGGAGTCTGCAGTCAGCAGGCCTGATTATGGAGTTGAAAAGGTGATGGTGAGCCGCTGCACCCGAGCATGTCCTCCTGAGGTACAGCTGTCTGAGAGATCGTCACTTCAGAGTTCCCGGACGCCGAACTCTCCCGGTAAGAGCGTTCCAGCTGTTGGGGACATGGGGTATGCTGATAAGCGGGTTCAGGCCCGAGGGGACATATGGGAGGGTGATTGTGGTGGACAGTGTTGGAGATGTCGTGAAATTGCTGCCGGCTGTTCACTAGAGGGGGAGCCTATGTGCCGTGATGTTGGCAGGTCCCTCTCTCCCTGCGCAGAACCTGTGTGTGTGTCCACCTCAGCCGAAGAGACTGGACCACAGGGGTCCCCGGTGGTTGTAAATGACTGCCCAGCACAGGCCCTCTTGGACTCAGAGAGTCCAGTGACTTCCGTATGTGACAGCCTGATTGATAGGGACTTCATCCCTGATAAGCACCTGAGTGTGGTGTGCATCCATGGAGACACCAAAGTCTACCCAGAGACTGCCGTGGACTTGGTCCCCAAACTCGGGGGGGTAGTGAAGAACCTGGTGCAACCCGTCATATTGGGTAATGACTTTCCCCAGTCTAAGGATCTCTGGGGGAAAAATGTTTCTGATGGACAGTGTGATGAAGCTCCTATTGAGGGTGCGCAGTCCCGAGGGGCGGAACACAATGCTAGTGGACCATTAATCTTGTGTGATAATGATGATGATCATGATAATGATGCTGATATTGATAATGATAATGATGATCATGATAATGATGATGACCATGATGATGATGCTGATATTGATAATGATGATAGTGATGATACTGATGATGATCATGATAAAGATGAAATTCCTTTGCAGGTGATGTTGGGAGACGAGGATGGTGGTTCTCGGGAACCGAGTGTCCCTTACTTGCCTGTGTCCTGTGACAATTTTGAGAGTGAGCAGTGGCGAGACCCCACTCTTAGGACGGCACAGGAAAATATGATTGTTCTAAATGAGGTTTCCCAGGAGCCTGGCTCTGAGGAGAGGTTTCCTCATGCTGCCATGGACAATAGCCTATTGTATAGGGACACTGAAGTCCAGGGAGAGGTCGTGAGTCAGCTCCTAGTTCCTGAGCCATATAGAAGTATAGTGCTGGGGTTGTCACATAGTCACATACTTGAGGGACCAGATGGTGAAGTTAATGTTGTGGATGACATGTTAACTAAGGTTCCAGATCAGGATGTGAATGAAAATGAATTGTATAACCCTGACAGAGGGCAGGATATGAATGAAAATGAATTGTATAACCCTGACGGTGAGCCAGATGTGGCTGAGAGAAGAGGGTCAGATAGTGATAGTGAATCATCTGATGACCATAAAGCAACCAGTGCAAATGAGGAAGGCATGGTAGCACAGGAGGTACGTGAATTTCTGAGGAAGAGTCAGCAGAAGTGTTCTGATGTGCCGGGTCTTACTTCTCTGGCCAGGCACTATATCAAAACTGAGCCTGGCCCTAAGGTCAAGATGAAACCGTGCAGGATACCCGAGGCCCGCAGAGAGTATAGGCCTGGGAAGGTACAGGGTAGTGCGGATGCTTCAGATGAGAGAAAAACTGATGTTGGCTATGACAGTGGTGAGGATGAAGCTGATGAGGGCCATGACTGGTCCAGAGTTCACTGTCTCTGTTGGATTGTTGACCAGCCCTCCGGTCTGGATGACCAGCCCTCCGGTCTGGAGAAGAGGGAGGGGATATGTGAGACAGTGAAGGAATATGTGTTGAATGGGGTGTACATTTCACCTAGGTATAAGGGAAATATGTGGCTTTGTAAACCTAGTGGTAGAGAAAGGTCACTACACCTCACATTCAGCACACACTTGCAGCTCAAGCCTGAAATCGTTCAGCTGTTAATTAGGAGACCAGAAGTAGGTGTCTGCAAACACAATCAGGGAGCTGGCTTAGTCTGGACACAGGAAGGTGTCCCGGCACAAGAAGCAGTCTCCAAGAGTGGGAGCTGGCTTAGTCTGGACACAGGAAGGTGTCCCGGCACAAGAAGCAGTCTCCAGGAGTGTTGGAGCTGGCTTAGTCTGGACACAGGAAGGTGTCCCGGCACAAGAAGCAGTCTCCAGGAGTTTGAGCTATCTCAGTCTGGCTGCAGGAAGTACCCCGGACACAGGAGTAGTCTCAGTGCGAATCCGTGTGAATAGCGGCTGAATAGGAGTGGATCTCTCTCAAGTCTGGACATTGAAGGGGCCTTCAGACACAAGGAGGAGTATCTGTGAAACTCCATACTGGTAACATATATCATATGTGTTGTTTTGGGTCAGGCTGGTAGAGCCGGGACCCGGATAGACAGGGCAATTGATCTATGTGTAATTAGTGGCTAGACAAGCCTAGGTTTTTCTGTTTATGCTTTATTTTTATCTGTTTGCTGTGGACTTTAATAAAGCTGGTTGCGGCCAGTTTTACACCAGAACTGCTGTCTGAATGAACTGTTTTCGTGCCATTCTGTCTACCCAGACAGCGATCCTAGAGCTATATCCCCTGGAAATGCTACAATATATATATATATACATGTCATTGTGACATATATATATACATATATGTATAGTTTAAACACTTCTACATAGTAAAATATCCTCTGAATCAATTGCCGGGTAAAGCCGGCTTCTGTGAAAAGACAGAAGCACCTGACATGAAATGACACTTGGTGTACATAGGGTTAACCATGTCTTTTCATGTCGTTTGCAATCTGATTTGTACAAACAATTACATCAGTCTATGTGTGCAAAATTTCACACCTGTAGGGGTTAATTAAAGGTGTAAATTCGTTGTAAAAAAACGGACTTTTTTGCTACGAATTTACACCTTTAATTAACCCCTACAGGTGTGAAATTTTGCACACATTGACTGATGTAATTGTTTGTGCAAATCAGATAGCAAAGGACATGAAAAGACATGGTTAACCCTATGTACACCAAGTGTCATTTCATGTCGGGTTCTGCATTTTCACAAAAGCCGTCAATTGAATTAGCGGCTATTATACTATGTAGAAGTGTATGAACTATAAATATAAATATATATATATATATATGTGTCACAAATTCAATGACATGTATATATATATATATTATATATATATGAGGTGTAAAATTGTTTAAAAAAAATGCGTGGGCTCCCGCCCTATTTTCGCAACCAGACAGACAAAGCCAGCGAATGGGGGCAGATAATAATAGCCCAGAGAGGGACCATTATTTTTGGCCCCCCCTGGCTACTAACATCTGCCCCCAGACACCCAGAAAAGACAAATCTATAATTAGATTTGCCCTTTCTGGCACTTTGCCCGTCTATTCCCATTGCCCTGTAGCGGTGGCGAATGGGTTAATATGGGGTTAAAGCCACATTGCAATTGAAAGGTGACCTTAAGCCAGGTTAATAATTGAGAGCTGTCAATTAGACAACTATCAATTATTAATCCTATTGCATGAAATAAAAATAAAACACACACACTTTAATTAAAAATCATTTTAATGAAATAAAGACACATGTTTTTGACCATCTTTTATTTGACTGCAAAAACCATTTCCTGTAATAAAAATAAAATAAAAAAGCAAAATTATTCTTACCTATCCCATGCACAGTCAGGTCCCACGGTGTAATCCTTCAGAAAGGGTTAATGTTTACTGCAGGGACCGCAGCTAATGCTGCAGCCTCACAGTAAACCCCCAAATGAATGAGTTCCTCTCCTGGCTGACAGGAGAGGAAGTGGAAAGCTTAATTGATTGCTTTCCACTTTCACTTCAGGTCAGCCAGGGACACAATCAGTGACGTCAGAGGGAACTGATTAACAAAAATAGGGGTTCCCTTCGAATAAAAAATGGCGTCGGGTCCCCCCTATTTTTGTTAACCAGCCAGATGAAGCAGACCGCTGAGGGCTGGATTTTCAGGCTGTTAAGGAGCCAAGATCCATGGACCTTGCCAGCCTGATAATACCAGGCCACAGCAGTCTGCATATCTTGGCTGATTAACAAAAATAGGGGATCCCCTCGAAAAAAATTGGCGTGGGGTCCCCCCTATTTTTGTTAACCAGCCAGATGAAGCAGACCGCTGAGGCCTGGATTTTCAGGCTGTTAAGGAGCCAAGATCCATGGACCTTGCCAGCCTGATAATACCAGGCCACAGCAGTCTGCATATCTTGGCTGATTAACAAAAATAGGGGATCCCCTCGAAAAAAATTGGTGTGGGGTCCCCCCTATTTTTGTTAACCAGCCAGATGAAGCAGACCGCTGAGGCCTGGTTTTTCAGGCTGGTAAGGATCCAATATCCATGGACCTTGCAAGCCTGATAATACCAGGCCACAGCAGTCTGCTTAGCTTGGCTGGTTAACAAAAATAGGGGATCCAATCGAAAAAAAAACGGCGTAGGGGTCCCCCTATTTTTGTTAACCAGCCAAGTAAAATGCAGACTGCTGCGGCCTGGTATTAAAAGACTGTCAAGGCCCATGGATTTTGGCCCTCAACAGCCTGATAATACCATGCTACAGCAGCCCCAAATTTGGCGCATCAAAAGATGTGCCAATTGTGGCACTTTACCCGGCTCTTCCCACTGCCCTGTAGCGGTGGCAAGTGGGGTAATAAGGGGTTAATGTCACCGTTGATTGCACGGTGACAATAAGCCCAGTTAATAATGGAGAGGTGTCAATAAGACACCGATCCATTATTAATCCCAAAGTTATTAAATGTATAAAAAAAAGACAAAGCAAGAAAAAAGTATTTTAATGAAATAAAAGAGACAACACAGTTTTCATTAATTTTATTATACACTCATTCCTGCGACGCCATCGATCTCCTGTAAAAAAAGAAAAAAACAAACCAACAGTATACCACCTGTCCGACGCAGTCCATAGTAACGACAGTCCCACGACGATCCAGCTCTGCTACATCGCAATGACAGGCAGAGCCTGTCATCGCAACGCAGCACAGCTGATTACCTGCTTCCCCGGCGGTGACGTCATCGGACTGACTGCTTTACGGCAGGGATTACTCAGCAGTCACTGAAGTTATCGCGAGAAACTGCATGTGACCGCCGGGGAAAGATGATGGCGGCCATGAAGCAGTCCAGGCCGTGACCGCCGGAGATCTTCTGCCAGGTAAGTGCCGCTGACTCCTGACAGACCCGACCGACGGACACTGATAGTGACAGTGACAATCCCGATTCCGGTATCCGATATGACGAAAATATCGGTACTCGGAATCGAAAGCCCGATACAGCTAATATCGGCCGATACCCGATATTTGCAGTATCGTATCGCTCAACACTAGTACACAGCAATCATCAACCGTGAGTGTAATCCTGGACATCAGTTTACTGCTGTTTGTAAATTATTTGTCCCATTACCTTCTGGAAAAAGATTTCTGTTTCAAATTCTTACTGCTGCTTCATAACTGGTGCTCAAATGCACTATAACCACCATCATCATCTTCATGACTGTGCATATGGAAAGTCTGAGGAGCAGAGGGTGAACGCTTGGGCAGTGTTGTACTCTGTCAGTGGATTATGAAGGCAAAAGCTTCTAGATTAAATCATGAATGGAAGAGCAAGAGCAAGAGCACGTCGAAAAGCACAGGGCCAGGACTCGCAACCACCCAAGCCTGGTGTTTCTGGGCTGGATTCTGACAAGCCATAACCTACTAATACTGAATTTGTTGGACGAGGACATCAAAAAGGAGCCCTGCAGTTGCTAAACCTGAAGATAGAGATTTTGACATTTCGGCTGGATTTTAAGATGTGTCAATGCGTGGTGGTCATAGACGTGACTTCCATGATATGGGTGCTTCCACTAGACAATCCATCCAACATGTCATAGAATCAAAATCTGTTTTTCTGGTAAGTCTATTCAGCTGTGCACAAACTTGACTTATCCCGTGTTGCACCAATCCTCTGGAATGCTCTACCCCAAGAAATTAGGACCAGCCACAACTTGCACAGTTTTAGGAGCTCCCTCAAAACACATTTGTTCACAGCAGCCTATCATGTTCCCTAATCAAAGTCATTTTATGTGTAAGTGTGTGTAGCCCATTCAATAGCTCTGTCTATCCCCACTCCCTCAATATGGCTGGAGCATCATTTTAAATACACATCTGTATTTTGTATATCCCTCACATTATTGTGGATTGTAAGCTCTCACGAGCAGCGTCATTTTATTTTGCTTTAATTATTGTATTATCATTAACGTTGCTACTTATGGCTGCTTTGTTTGAAACTGTTATACTGTAAAGCGTTGCAGAATATGTTGGCGGCATATAAATAAAGATTATTATTATAATTATAAACTATGTCAAATTGATTGCTAAATCCCAGTGGGTCTTGTACCAATACCATACTGACTATAGTCCACAGATGGAATCTAGATACCTGAGGTCAGCTCTACTTTACCAGCATGATGAATTAATAGGTAAAGCACGAGGTTTTGATGGAGTTTTTCTTTTCTTGCCAAAAAAACTAAATAAGATCAATGTGGTGGTTAGTCGCACATGCAATGGAGAAATAGAAAATATTACAATTACTTTGACAAATGAGTTACCACCAACTTCACCAACCTGCTTTCATTTTCACAACATTATATTCCGAAGGCTTCTGAAGATGATGAATGTGAAGCAAATAGGTCTGAATTATTATTACCCAAATGATGTTACAGAAATCAGAACGCACAACCTATCTGTGCGGCAAGGATTTACCATTTCAGTTTTGCAGTATGAGACTAGTCTCATGTTGTGCATTAATGTGGGACACAAAGTCATTCGAAGTAAATCTGGAAAATTGGATCACATGCCTTCTATGATGCTTGCAGTAAAGAACTGATTGGACAGATAGTTCTTGCCAAATACAACAACGTACACGTCGTAGTGATGATATTAACTGGGATTTAACTCCGATGTTTACTTTCAAGCAGTCAGATGGCTGTGAAATCAGTTTTAAAGATTATTTCAAAAATCAATGCAACAAGCAGTTCACAGACCTGAAACAGTCTGCTCGCTTACACAATCCTTAAAAAAGCAAGAGGTCCAGGAAAAATGCCCCCAGGGCCTAATATTCTAATTCAAGAATTCTGGAATATAACAGGTTTAACTGATAGAATGAGAGCTGATTATTCTGTAATGAAAGAGCTAGCAAATCACACTCGACTAGTACCAGAACAGAGAGAAAAACAAGTGGAACAATTTTGAATCATATTCACAGAGATGACAATATACAGAAAGAATTTCGGGACTGGGGACTACGTTTTGATAGTAAACTTCTGTCCTTAACTGGAGTTTACTGCTGTTAGTAAATACTAATTTGCCCCATTATCTTCAGTAAAAAGACTTCTGTTTCAAATTTTTTTGGCTGCTTCATGACTGGGGCTCAAATGCACCAACCACTACCAACACCATCATCTTCTACCTAGAGGCAGTTACTGTGCAAACATTGTATTCTGGAGTTTCCTGTGTGTGTGTAATTTAAGAAGGAACGACTCTTCTCCTGACAGAAAGCTTGGCCACCATTAGTTACATCATACCCTGAGAACGCCACACTGTGCAAGTTAGTGACACTATTTTACTGTAAAAAATAAAAATACCAGCTACATATTTTAGTGTGGTACTTCCATCAAACGTCTCACCTATCTGTGGTCTAAAAATTGTGTCATTTGAGGGCTCCACCAAGATGGTGAGCAGCGATGATGACATAATTAGCATCACCAGCCCATATCACTGTGTTTTGAAATGCTCTCTGCTCACAATCAAAAAGGATGCATTGCAGGTGGAGATTGATAAGACGAAGCAAGGAACCATACAGGGTGATTACTCACAGCCCAGCCTCATCTCATCACAAAGTAAATTGGGTGACATTGAGGAAGAGGAGGAAGAACAGGAGCTACTTTCATGCTCTCTAGACGGTACAACAAGCACAACTGTCATACCGTCTTGTCAGCATGGATGGCCTGAGGACAGGTAGGAGGAGGAGAGCATGGTCAGTCATCCTCTTGGTGAGGACACAGAAGTCTTGTCTGTTAGCAGTCTGGCACACATGGCTGAGTTTATGTTACGCTGCTTTCCTGTGACACTCGCGTTCTCAAAATCTTGCGTGCCAGTCATTACTGGTTGGTGACACTTCTAGACCCACTCTGCAAGGAGAACTTTCTATCTCTTATCACAGAGGCAGACATGTCTACTAAAATGTTGCAGAGGGCCCTTGTTGCGGAATTATTAAAAAAAATCCCATCTGAAAATGCTGGTGGCAGAGGTCACAGTTCGTTGAATAATCAAGGAGTACAGGTGAGAGATATATGACTCCAATCCAGCAGAGGCAGGGTAACATTTGCTAATTTCTGGGAGAGTTTTCTCAGACCCTCCCATCGCACAGGCCCTGATTGGGTACTCTCACAAGAAATGCAAACTTTTGAAAGATGCTTAGGAAGTACCTTGCTTACTATACCTAAGTCCTCTGTGATTCCTCTGTGCCTTTTAATTATTAGGTATCCAAGCTGGACATGTGGCATGAACTGGCTCTGTATGCCTTGGAGGTCCTGGCCTGTCCTGTCACCAGTGTTTTGTCAGAGAGGGTATTTATTGTCGCTGGTGTAATTCTAACTGATAATTGCATCCGCCTGTCAACTAAAAAAATGCTGACAGGCTGACTCTTATAAAAATGAACAAGGGCTGGATTGGGCCAGACTTCTCAACACCACCAAATGATAGCAGCGAAACATAAACTGTAATCCAGTGTCTTTTTTGGAACCTCTATTACCATGCACCTCTTCACCCCCACACATGGATATACCCTTCCTGATTTCACCTATATGCTGTTGTCGTCCTTCTCCTTCTCCTCATCCTCATCATCCAGCACCACTAGATAACCATGGTGACTGTGTTCCATGATGCAACAGCCACATTATTGTTTTAAAGGGTGTTTTTGATGGCAGTAAAAAAAGTTTACAGATTATGTTGATGTGTACCCCCCAAGAGGAAATGTTTGTCAACCCATACACTTAGTGTATGGGCAATACAAGTATAGGAGACCCGCTCCTTTAAATTTGGCAAAGATTTTTAGGAGGCCATCATCCACATCTCTTCATACACCACCACGAGATCACCAGGGTGAACGTGTTTCGTTATTCAACAGCCACGTTATTTGCAAAGGATTGTTTTTGGTCTCAGCAGAGTTCTTGTGTCTTCCTCCTCCAAATGAGGACTCCAAATAAATATCAATTAAAAAAAAATTATAGGGATGTACAGGAAGAACAAATAGATAGTCTTGGCCCTGCGCCCTGCCAACACCAGAGTTATTTTGTTTTCATTACCAGCATTAAATTAAAATTTTAAAATGCAAATGAAGTTAATAGAAAACAACAATCTGTGTCCTATTAGTATTCCTCTGTACACAATTCAGTATTTAGATCACTATTAGTGTGATCTATTTCCCTTCAGTATTTCTCTGTATTCAGATCACAGCTATCACAACATGCTTCAGCCGCAGGGCAATAAGTATTGCCTACGATTGAATAGTTCTGGATGATATCTTTACAGTGTGAAACATTAATTAGGCATAAAAAATGTATTTGTCTAGAACATAGTTGGTAGACACTTAGTAATTCCCCCCCATTTATATATATATGGTATAAGATGATCTTGAGATCCATTTGTAGGAATCCAGATATTAAAACTAAAAAACACCAAAGATTACTTTTTAAGTAGAAACATATTATTGAAGATATTTAAACAAGTTATTCAGCATTTAATTAGCCTCCTTGACAGAACAGTAGAACTATAATCGTGCTGTATCAGGATACTAGAGCAAGGGGAAAACAGAAATTATATATGCAATAACGCAACTGCCCCACAACGAAGGTGAACTGTACTACAATGCTGGGAACAGGATTAATTGTCCAATGTCTGAGGCCAGACCAAACTCCTATAAACATCAACTACCTGCTGGTGATCATCAGTGCTAAACAAAAAACAAGAAGTAAAATGAAGGGTTTTTTATAGGAGTTTCTGGGCCCATATGTGAATTGTGAATCTCTCTTATTACTGTCTCCAATTCATATTGGTGTCATCAGTGCTTAATCTTAAATGCATGTGGTTGACTGCTGATGACCCTGAGGATTTAAAGAGTGCTTTTAAGATAGTATCAGAATCAACTTCAGCTGGAGGATTTTAAGAAACACTGGAGGAGGAGGAGGTTTTGTTTCTTCTAGATTGACCTTTCCTTTTTTGATGAGGTGTCACTTAATATTAGAAGTATGGGCTGGTCTGATGTTATCACTCTACCATTCAAAGGAAGATTGCATTTCATTGGTTGTCCATCTAGGTATCTGTTGTTGGATTTTTTGTAGGCACCAACTGCATCTTCCTTTCTTACAAACACGACCTCTGCAACTCCAGAACTCAACAAGCAGGTGCGCTTCAATGCATCGCATACACAGAAAAGCTCCATAATATCTTCCTACGTGACTCTTGGGTGCAAATTAAAAATGGTCATTTTTGTGCCTTCTAAAGGGCTAAAAAGAGCTAAAGACAGACTTTTTGGAGTGGGCCCTACTGATGATCTGGCCTCCTTTGTGACAAGTGTCCGTGGCACATTGGTTAGAGCCTTTGTGGGCAATAAAGGTGGAGAAGTCTCATGCTGAGTAGACATGGGAGCTGTGTATGCACTTTAGTAAGAGGTAATGTTTGTCCAAGAGAAAATGAATTTCCAGACATTCCCGGCCTTTTTTGCACAGTGTTGGCAGCTGTCATCATCATCTTCTTGGTGGGAATGTGGGAAAACTCCAAGTCGTCATCAATACCATCATCGTCCATATCTTGTAAAGAGTAAATCTGTTGTGTACCAGGTTCATGGTTAACTACGTTTATTGGCATTCCTTTAACAGTGTTCATTACACCTGAAAAAATAGTTTTCGACTGTGAACTTTGGGTTGTCTTGGTAATATGTATGGGTGAAGTTGAAGAACCTTGTGCCACAGATGAGTTGATAGTTACGGCCAGTGCACTCCTCTTTAAGCATCGTAAGGGCATCTTGCACTTTACCCTATATAAGGACACGTGCGTCTTTGGCAACCAATTTCTCACAGGCATCTTTGAGGCCGAGCTTCAGACACGCATCTTTTACACTTATCTTCTGACGGGCATCAAACGCATTCTGGTAATTGGTGGTGGGTAAACAACTAATCATTGTAAGATGGATGCTGGATCTCTAACCTCCCATAGCCCCCCTGTTATTAATCCTGTACTTTCCCATTCCTGCCATCACCATGCCCCTTTTCTTGATCAATTCATCCAATGACTCGTCCGCCATATTGCTGCCAAAAACCTGCACCTTCCCAGCAGCAACTGTGTAGGAAACCATGTTATTGTTTTCAAGGGTTTTTATAATGCCCGTAAAAAAAAAGTTTACACAGTATGTTGATGTGTACCCACAGGGGGAAATGTTTGTCAGCCCATACACTTAGTGTATGGACATTACAAGTATAGGAGATTGGGGTGCGTGCAAATTTGGGGCAGGCCTTGCATTCACTGCATAGCCAAACAGTATTGGAGACCCACTTCCTAATAATGGGAACTGTAGGGGTTGGTCAGCTGCTTCATCAATGCAATTCTCAACTTTTGAGTCTTCATTCTAAACAGTGAGATTCTGCACTGCAGGATCTTCAGCATCAACATTAAAATTCTCCACTGCAGTTACTTCAGATTCAACACTGCAATTCACAAATTCAGGTTCTTCAGCCTCAGCACTGCAGTTCTCCACTCCAGGTTCTTCAGGCTCACCACTGAAATTCTCCACTGCTGGCTCTTCATCCTCAACACTGCATTTTTCCACTGCAGTTTCTTCATCCAAAAACACTGCAATTCTCCAATTCAGGTTCTTCAGGCTTAACACTGCAATTCACTGCATAGTCAAACAGTACAGTAGTACCATCTTCCTAATAATGCAAAGTTTTATGTGGCCATCCTCTATGTCAGTTCAAACATTTATAGGGATGTGTGTAACTTTGGGGCAAGCAAGGCATTGCATTAAATGCATTGGCTAAAAGGGATGAGACTAGCAAATATATAATAATGGGAAAGTTGGTTTCATGTGGCTATCCAGGATGTCGGTTCAAAGGGTTATTGGGGTACGTGCAACTTTGGGGAAGGGCAGGCCTTGCATTCAATGAATAGGGAAACAGTATGGCAGTACCAAATGAAAAATAATGGGAACTTTGGTTTCATATAGACATCCAGTACATTGGTTCAAAGGGTTATTGGGGTGCGTGTAACTTTGGGGCGGGGCAGGCCTTGCATTCAATGCATAGGCAAACAGTATGGCAGTACCAAATGAAAAATAATGGGAACTTTGGTTTAATGTAGCTGTCCAGGACATTGGTTCAAAGGGTTATTGGGGTGCGTGTAACTTTGTGGCAAGGCGGGCCTTGCATTCAATGCATATTAAAACAATATGGCAGCACCAAATTAAAAATAATGGGAACTTTGATTTCATGTAGCCATCTTGGGCGTCGGTTCTAAGGGTTATTGGGGTACGTGTAACTTTGGTGCAGGGCAGGCCTTGCATTCTCTTCATTGGAAAACTGTATGGGAGTACAAAATTCATAATAATGGGAACTTTGGTTTCATGTAGCCATCCAGGACGTCTGCTCCAAGTGTTATTGGGGTGCGTGTAACTTTGGGGCAAGACAGGCCTTGCATTCAATGCATATGCAAATACTATGGAAGACCCACTTTCTCCGAATGGGAGAATATAATTTATTATTGTACATCTCCGAATGGGAATAATTTTTCATGAGACCCTCCTGCACGTCTCTTCAAAGGGGTATTGTGGTGCGTCTAAATTTGGTGCAGGGCAGGGCTTGCATTCACTTCATGGGAAAAATGTATGGAATAAAAAAAATATGCATAATGGGAACTTTGGTTTCATGTGGTCAGCCAGTACGTCATTTCAAAGGGTTATTGGGATGCGTGTAACTTTGGGGCAAGGCAGGCTTGCATTCAATGCACAGGCAAACACTATGGGAGACCCACTTTCTTATAATGGGAACATTTTTTCATGAGACCCTCCAATACGTCTCGTCAAAGGGTTATTGGGGTGCGTCCTACTTTTTGGCAGCCCAGCCATTTGCTGCAAAGGCAATAGCAGTATAGGGGACCACTGTTTAATAATGGGAACAAGAAAGCATAGCCAGCTGATGGCCCTTTAAGAAGATTAATGCCGCCTGATGCCCCTATAAAAATAGACTTTGTGACTTTCAGAGTCCTTCCTTCATAAGTGAAACAGGATGTGTCTGATGATGTGTCACACACCACATGACCAGATAAGGTTGTTAAATGTTAAAATGACATTTCCTCATGAATGCATTTGTATTGGTTGAAAGCAATGCTAAAGATGAAAAAAGCATCAAAAACGCTACGTGTGAACATAGCCTAAGTGGTGAAGGTACATTTTTTTGGAGGGTTATTTATTTTGCCTAGCATACTAATCATTACCCTGGAAAGAATATTCTTTAACATATTTCTTAGGGAAATCCATTTTGGTTTCATTTTTGTATATTTTAGTGTAGGCCTGTAAAAGTGGCAGTGACTTAGGAGTCAGAAATGCTTCCAGGGCTCTTCCCCATGATGTTCCCATGTCATTTGAGCACTGTCTCCATAGATTTCTGATGTTTTGAATCCCTAAAAAGACCTCTGGGCGGGTCGTGGCAAAAAAGCTAGTGTTTCTCATAAACTTACATTGGACTCGTTGCTCGGGTTGAGCACCCAATCATCCAATTTGCTCGACCCAAGCAATGAGCACCTGAATATTTTAATGCTCGCTCATCACTAGTCATTATTTAAATCATAATGCAATCAAAGTCTTAAAGTACACACAAAAGTAAGTTAAACCAGCTCACCTCAGCTAGGCATCCCAAGAAGCACCAAAATGCAGAGAACCACTTGATGAAATCTTTTAATCAAAAATCTTTGGAAGCTGGATCACCCTTTTCTAAAGTCTTAAAGTAGACTTACTCAAATCCTACATTTCGCTACAAAATATGCCAGCCTCTGAGCAGACATATGTTAACCTAGATTGTATATGTACATTTATTATTTCCTTTTTTTATGGCAAAGTTATTCAATGCACAAATGTGTAGCCCTCACAAAAACCTATCATCCATTTTCCTGCAAATAAACTACAGTTTTGTTGAAAATTTTTGCCACTTCCTGATTTCTTAATGTTTTGCATGTTTGTCACACTTAAATGTTACATATCATCAAAAAAGGTAAAAATTAGACAAAGACAAAACGAGTAAACACAAAATTCAGTTTTTAAATGAAGGTCTTTTTGATGAAGTGAAAAAGAAATCCAAACCTACAGGAATCTGTGTGAAATAGTAATTCACTCCCCAAAACATAAATTAACTGTGGTTTATCACATCTTTTGGGAGCTGAGTTCAAATTCCCTAGCTATACTCAGGCCTGACTACTGCCACAAAAATCCTGAATTTTTTTTTTTAGCAAAAGCACAACATGAAAAGTAGACTCACCAAATCTTGTCAAATGACCAATGCACTAGCAGGATGCAGTAGGCTCCCATAGATAAAGGCAGGAGCAGCACAGGTGCCCTCCACTGATTAGAACAGCTACCCTATCACAGAAATAGTGATGATGACTACTGCCACACCAGATTTTAATCAAGACATCACTTAACTGGGACCTACCTGACAAAGTAAAGTAGACCAGAAGTTCCTAAAAAGCTAAACATCAGGCTGCGGTCCAAAGAAATTCAGGAACAAATAAGAAACAAAGTAACAGATCTGTCTGTCTGGAAAAGGTTATAAAACCATTTTTCAAGCTTTGTGACTCCAGCGAATCACAGTGAGAGCCATTATACACAAATGGAAAAAACATGAAACACTGGTGAACCTTTCCAGCAGTGGCCAGCGAACCAAAATTACCTCAAGAGTGCAGCGACGACACAACCAAAAGGTCACAAAAGACTCCACAACAACATCGAAAGATCTGCAGGCCTCACTTGCCTCAGTTAAGGTCAATGTTCATGACTCCACCCTAAGGAAGAAACTGGGCAAAAATGGCCTGCATGGCAGAGTTGCAAGACAAAAACCATTGCTGAGCAATAAGAACATAAAGGCTCGTCTTAGTTTTGACAGAAAACATTTTGATGATCCCCAAATCTTTTAGAGGAATACTATGTGGACTGCCGAGACAAAAGTTGAAGTTTTTGGAAGGTGTATGCCCCATCTGGCATAGAAGTAACACGGTATTTTAAAAAAGGATTATTATACCAACTGTAAAATATGGTGGTGGTAGTGTAATGGTCTGGGGGCTATTTTTCTGCTTTAGGACCTGGAAGACTTGCTATTTAACATGGAGCCATGAAATCTGCTGTCTTCCAAAAAATCCTGAAAGAGAATGTCTGCCATCTGTTCGTGACTAGAGATGAGCAAACTTGCTCGGAAAACATTTGCCAATCTCAATTACGACACATTTGGATTCGTGTTTCACGAGCATTTTTCCTCAAAGTTGGAAAAATTTGGTCAAAGATCGGTAAATGATCTAGTTTCCACTAATGCTTTTGGATGCTATACATTCCATTACATCTGGCATACAAATAAGCTAGCATTTCAGAAAAGGAACATCATATCAACAGTAAAACATGGTATTGGTAGTGTGATGGTCTGGGACTGTTTTGCTGCTTCAGGACCTGGATGACTTGCTGTGGTAAATGGAACCATGAATTCTGCTGTCTACCAAAAAATCCTGAAGGTGAATGTCTGGCCATCTGTTTGTGACCTTAAGCTGAAGTGCACTTGGGTTATGCAGCAAGAAAATGATTCAAAACACACACCTCTTAATGGCTTAAGAAGAAAAAAAAATAAGACTTTAGAGTGGCCTAGTCTTGACCTTATTCCGATTAGATTCTGTGGCATGATCTTAAAAAGGCGGTTCATGCTCAGAAACCCTCCATGTGGCTGAAGTACAACAATTCTGCAAAAATGAGTGGGTCAAAATTCCTTCAGAGAGTTATAAAAGACTCATTGCCAGTTTTCACAAAGGCTTGATTGCAGTTGTTGTTGCTAAGGGTGGCCCAACCAGTTATTAGGTATAGGCGGGCAATCACTTTTCAAACATGGCCCTGTATCTTTGTATTCCTTTTTCCGTTAATAATAAAGACGTTCATTTATTAACGGCATTTTGTGTTTACTTGTGTTATCTTTGTCTAATATTTAAAATTGTTTGGTGATCTGAAACATTTAGAGCAACAAATATGCAAAAGAATAAGACAAAAGGAAAGGAGAAAACACTTTTTCATAACTGTAGCCACAGGCAGCACCGTTCAGTTGATTAGAGTGATTTTCATTTTATCTGTCTATAAAACATCAAAATCAATATTAGACATTGTACACATTGTATATGTATGGTGTAGTGAAATGTGTGTACCAGCAAACCACCGTACATGTATGGCACCGCTAATTCCATTCACCATGCTGCATCGCACAGTGATCAATTTGAGGCTGCCAATCAGAGTGTCTCAAGGGTATCATTTCCCTCTGAAAGACATGGAGTTAGACGGTCACATTGGGTAATGAATTGAAGGTCTTCTTTGGGGATGGTACAATTTCTTTACCATATTAAATGGATTTAGCTTCTTCTGGTCAGAACATGTTGTCCCTGCAGGTGAAAGATTTGTCTTTCAGTGCTGTGTGCAAAATCAATGTTTGGAGTAGAGTTGTTGGAGAATTGTTCAATGGTTTGCTGTAGAGTGTGTGTGTTTATCTCCTGGTACTTGTTATTGTGTAGTTTATTCTACCTGATCCCTATCCTCCTCCCTACTGTTGGTTAGTGCTTTTCTATGATTGAGGTTTTTTGTTATCCCTGTTTTGTCTTTTTACATTACATTTCTGTCCCATGCTTCTTTTGGGTTGAGGGAAATACCTGGGTTCAACAGGAGCATACTAAGGTCAGAAACTCGGGCTTCTCTAACTTTAAGAGTATCCCTGAGACAGGGATAGTAAGGGACCCAGTTCCAGGGACAGTTTGAGGCCCCCTTTCCTTAACAAAAACTGTTACAGCATGACACACAGCAATGCAACAATAAAGTGAAAAAAAAGCCATAATCAATGTGGTCGCGCCATGATTGGTGCTATCTTTGTTGCCAGCTAACTTCTTAGTAAGTGCATCAGGGAAGCGTATGTTGCTGTGTTAATGATGTCCGTTTTTCCTTTTGCAAAATAAAAGAATAATTACGGCTCAGAAACTTTATAGCTAGAGTAGGGGAACGTACGTTGCAGTGCTAGTGATGTTTGTATTTCTTTTGCTCAAAAAAATAGTTTGCATGGGGTAACTTCTTAGCTAATGCATTAGGGGAGAATACATCACTATCGATATTAGCTTAACAGTAGGAAATTATGTGGATTATGAATATATTGCTGAGACCAGATATTCAGAAGCTCTGAATTAAATGTAGTTGTGCCTAATTTTTAAATTTGTATAATTGTAAGTGTGGGAAGTAAATTGCAGAGGGACTGTATATAAATTTGGGATAACTTTGTTAACTGCATTGTAAAGCTCCTGCTTTGGAAAACACTGTGTTGTACAAGAATGGATTACATTGTGCTGAGGATTGAGATGAGTTTATAAATTTGCACAAATTGAGCAAAATAGTGTCTGCTGGCTGCTATTTTTCTGAACCATAGTGGGCCATCAAAGGTTAATAATATAAAAAAAGTTATACTCACCTCACTGCTCACCTCTCCTGCCCCTCCTCTGCTCATTATCACACATCTAGTCCTTACCACATTTTATGATCCCCCGTCTCTCGCAATAGAATCTTTGAGCCTTTTGCCCTGTTTCAGATTCCATGGGTTATGGCTCTTGGGAGGGTTCTGCACATGAGCATATAAAGTCACCATTCACATCGTGATTTCATAATGTCGCTTACCTCCCATACACTGGTTCATAAACCTTCAGGGCACCATTACACTCAGAAAACCAGCACAATGCGAGAGGACCAAACTTTCCATTGTGAGCAGAGGGAGATCAAAAGATATGGTGAGGACCAGATGGGTGTTCGTAAATGTTGGAAGAACCTGAAAGTTAAGCAGAGAGTGATTATAATGATTCTTTTTTTAATATTACATTTATTATGCTCCAGTATCATAAAAAAGAATAAAGCAAACAGGAGAATTTGAATTTTACCTATTTATCTCTTTAAAAGAAACCTGTCACATGAAAAAATGCCATTGATCTGCAGACGTTGGGTTAATCTGCAGGTTAATAGCTTTCTGAACCTGCCTGGTGCCCATGCCCCCATCATTACCTGATAGCCTATCTTAATGCTGAACCTGTTGCCAGTCAGTGCTGGCAGTATGGTTAAACCTGCAGCTATCTATACACAACGCGGTGATTGAACTATCACCAGCATCATCCCCGTGACTGGTAGTCAAACCTGTTGGGGAGAAGGAAGTAAATTTCCTCCCAGTTGCAGAGCTCTAAATGTTGGTGCTGGGCAGATTCAGAATGCTATTAACTTGCAGATTAACCCTATATCTGCAGGTTAGAATCATAGAATGGTAGAGTTGGAAGGGACCTCCTGGGTCATCTGGTCCAACCCCCTGCTCAAAGCAGGTTTCACTAAATAATCCCAGACAGATGTCTGTCCAGCCTCTGTTTGAAGACTTCCATTGAATGAGAACTCACCACCTCTCGTGGCAGCCTGCTCCACTCATTGATCACTCTAACTATCAAAACGTTTTTTCTAATATCTAATCTGAGTCTCCTCCCTTTCAGTTTCATTCCATTGCTTCTAGTCGTTCCTTGTGCAAATGAGAATAAAGATAATCCTTCTACAATATGACAGCCCTTGAGATATTTGTAGACAGCTATTAAGTCTCTCAGTGTTCTTTTTTGCAAGCTAAACATTACCAAATCCTGTAACCGTTCCTCATAGGACTTGGTTTGCAGACCTGACACCATTCTGGTCGCTCTTTTCTGAACTTTCTCCAGTTTGTTGATGTCTTTTTTAAAATGTGGTGCCCAAAACTGGACACAGTATTCCAGATGAGATCTAACCAAAGAGGAGTAGAGGGCAATAATGACTTCACGTGATCTAGACTGTATGCTTCTGTTAATACATCCCAGAATTGTATTTGCCTTTTTTGCTGCTGCATCACACTGTTGACTCATGTTCAGTCTGTGATCTATTAGTATACCCAAGTCTTTTCACATGTGCTGTTGCTTAGCCCTATTCCTCCTATTCTGTATACGCTTTTTTCTTTTTTATTACCCAGATGTAGTACTTTTCATTTTTCCCTGTTAAAAACCATTCTGTTAGTTGCTGCCCACTGCTCCAGTTTACATCTTTTTGAATCCTCTCTCTCTCTTCTCTAGTGTTAGCTATCCCTCCTAGCTTTGTGTCATCAGCAAATTTAATCAGTTTACCCTCAATTCCTTCATCTAAATCATTGATAAAGATGTCGAACAATACAGGGCCCAAGACAGAGCCCTGTGGTACCCCACTTGATACATTCTTCCAACTGGATGTGCAGCCATTTACTAACACTCTTTGGGTCCTATCACTAAGCTAGTTATGAATCCACCTAACAGTTGCCTTGTCCTTTCCATACTTAGTCATTTTTTCAATAAGGATTGTGTGAGATACTTTGTCAAATGCTTTGCTGAAGTCAATATATAATATATCTACAGCATTTCCCTGATCCACCCAGTCAGTGATTCTGTCATAAAAGGAAATTAAATTAGTCTGACATGACTTATTAGTTGCAAACCCATTCTGACTCTGGTTAAGCACTTCATTCTTGTCCAGGTACTTACATACATGTTGTTTAATAATTTGTTCAAAGATCTTTCCTTGTATAGATGTCAGACTCACCGGCCTATAGTTCCCTGGGTCCACTTTCTCCCCTTTTTGAAGATAGGAACAACATTTGCTCCTCTCCAGTCTTCAGGGACTTCTCCTGTTCTCCAAGAATTTTCAAAGATTATGGAGAGTGGTTCAAAAATTTCTTCTGCTATCTCTTTCAGTACTCTGGGGTATAATTCATCTGGACCTGGAGACTTGAATTCATTTATGTTAGCTAAGTGTTTCCTCACTGTTTTTCTGTTTCTAGATATCCTGGATTCTTATATTCCCTTAATAGGACAGTGAAGATCAGTTGATGTTACATTTCCTTTCTGAGAGACAACAGATGCAAAATAGGAATTTAAAAGTTCGGCCTTCTCAACATCCTTTCTTACCATTTCATAATTTTCATACTGTAAAAATTCTATAGCATCTTTGTCTTTTCTTTTACTTTTGACATATCCCCAAAATCCTTTTTTATTGCTTTTGACATCTCTTGCAAGCCTTAATTCATTGTCAGCTTTAGCTATTCTGATTCTTGCCCTGCAGGTTCTGCAGACATCATTATATTCTTCTTTAGGTATGCCTCCCTCTTTCCATTTGATAAACATTTCTTTCTTCCTTTTTAGCATGTGTTTAAGTTCTGTGTTCATCCATCCTGGTTTTCTGAAATACTTCCTATTTTTCCCTCTTTTTGGAATTGTTAATGATTGTGCTTTGAGAATCTCATTTTTCAAGATTTCCCATCATTCCTGGACATTTTTGTCCTTAAGGATATCCAGCCAGTGGATCCCTCCGATTCTCTTTCTGAGTCCCTTAAAATCTGCCTTTCTGAAATCTAACCTTGAAGTCTCACTCTTCACAGGTCTTCCTCCTCTAGTTACCCTAAGGTCACGGTCACTCTTACCTCCTCAACCATTTCCTCCCTGTTTATAAGGATTAGATCCAAGGTAGCAGATCCCCTTGTTTTCTCCCCTACCTTTTGGAAGATAAAGTTGTCAGCAAGAGAGGATAAGAATTTCCTGGACCTGTTAGTTTTGCCTGAAAGAGATTCCCAACAAATGTCTGGATAGTTGAAATCTCCCATGACCACTATGTCATATTTTTTGGAGAACTTGGCCATTTGATGCATAAAGAGTTCATCCATATCTTCAGCTTGCATAGGAGGCCTGTAGTAAATGCCTACAATGGTGTCCTTTCCATTGTTCGCTCTTTGCATTCTTACCCAAACAGTTTCCACAGAACTCCCAGTCTCTGAAGCTTCAATCTCGGTGCAGATATACGCTTTTCTAACATACAATGCGACACCTCCTCCTCGTTTATCAAGTCTGTTTCTTGCAAATAAGTTGTATCCTTCTAGCCTTGTATTCCAATCATGTGTATCATCCCACCAAGTTTCAGTGATTCCAATGACATCATATTTCTTTTCCTGCGTTAGCAGTTCCAATTCTCCTTGTTTGTTGCCCATGCTTTGTGCATTTGTATAGAAACATTTTAGTTTGTGATTGGTTTCTCTTCCTTCAATATTTTTATTATTTAGATTTTTTTGTCTTCATTCTTCCTTTCCAATTCTAATAGCAGAGATCTCAATAGCATTTGTCAGGTGTATCGATTTTTCTGGCCTTTTGCTTCCCTTCCCACTTTGTTCTAGTTTAAAGCTCTCCTGATGAGTGTAGCAAGGCTACTTCCAAATACATGTTTTCCAGTCTTCGTAAGGTGCACCCCATCTCTAGCAAGTAGTCCATCGTATAGGTAATTCACTCCGTGATCCAGAAATCCAAATCCTTGCTGACGGCACCTTCGACGTAGCCAGTTATTCACCTGCAGAATTTTATTCCACCTCCTTGTTCCATGGCCAAGAGAAAACCATCTGCGCTCACAGTTCTTTCACTTTCTTGCCTAAGTTTTCAAAGTCACTGCAGATGGTTTCCAGGTCACTTCTTGTGGTGTCATTTGTCCCCACATGTTTTAGCAGGAATGGGTAGTCATTAGTGTTGAGCATTCCGATACCGCAAATATCGGGTATCGGCCGATATTTGCTGTATCGGAATTCCGATTCTGAGTTCCGATATTTTTGTCATATCGGATACCGGAATCTGAGTTTTCCGGCAAAGTCTATGTGGAGTTCCTGTGTCAGAGAACGAAGTACGTGACACAGGAACTTCCCGAAACTGTCAGTGTCGGTCGGGTCTGTCAGGTGTCAGCGACTCAGCAGCACTTACCTGGCAGAAGATCCCCGGCGGTCACGTCCATCCGTCCATCAAGGCCGGCCATTACCCTCTCCTGGTGGTCACGTGCAGCATCTCGCGATAACTGCAGTGACTGCCGGGTACTGGGTAATCTCGGCCAGCTGTACCCTCGCGACAGCTGGCCGAAAACCAGTCCGGATGACGTCACCGTCGGGGAAGCCGCAATGGTAAGCAGCTCTGCTCTATGTGGATGTCAGGCTCAGCCTGTCATCCAGATGTAGCAGAGCTGGACTCGTCGTGGGACACTCGTGATTTTGGACTGCGTCGGACAGGGAGTATTTGTGTTGGTTTGTTATTTTTGTTTTTTACAGGAGAACGATGGAGTCGCAGGAATGAGAGTAAAATAAAAATAATGAAAACTGTGTGGTGTTTTATTTCATTAAAATACTTTTTTCTGGCTGTGTCTTTTTTTAAAAATTTACAAACTATGATTAATAA
Organism: Oophaga sylvatica; assembly: GCA_033576555.1. Lineage (NCBI taxonomy): Eukaryota > Metazoa > Chordata > Amphibia > Anura > Dendrobatidae > Oophaga > Oophaga sylvatica. The sequence continues at coordinate 480,311,327 of JARQOD010000003.1, read as the reverse complement.
TGGATCGGTGTCTTATTGACGCCTCTCCATTATTAACCGGGATTATTGTCACCGATCAATCAAAGGTGACATTAACCCCTTATTACCCCGCTTGCCACCGCTACAGTTCAAGTGGGAAGAGCCGGGTAAAGTGCCACAATTGGCGCATCTTTGGATGCGCCATTTGTGGGGCTGCTGCAGCCTGGTATTTTTAGGCTGTTGAGGGCCAAAATCCATGGGCCTTGACAGTCTTTTAATACCAGGCCGCAGCAGTCTGCATTTTACTTGGCTGGTTAACAAAAATAGGGGGACCCCACGCCATTTTTTTTTCGAGGGGTTCCTCTATTTTTGTTAACCAGCCAAGATAAGCAGACAGCTGTGGCCTGGTATTATCAGGCTTACAAGGTTCATGGATATTGGATCCTTAACAGCCTGAAAAACCATGCCACAGTAGTCTGCTTTATCAGGCAGGTTAACAAAAATAGGGGGGACCCACGCCATTTTTTTTTCGAGGGGATCCCCTATTTTTTTTAACCAGCCAAGATGAGCAGACTGCTGTGGCCTGGTATTATCAGGCTTGCAAGGTTCATGGATATTGGATCCTTACCAGCCTGAAAAACCAGGCCTCAGCAGTCTGCTTCATCTGGCTGGTTAACAAAAATAGGGGGGACCCCACGCCATTTTTTTTTCGAGGGGATCCCCTATTTTTTTTAACCAGCCAAGATAAGAAGACTTCTGTGGCCTGGTATTATCAGGCTTGCAAGGTCCATGGATATTGGCTCCTTAACAGCCTGAAAAAACAGTCCTCAGTAGTCTGCTTTATCAGGCTGGTTAACAAAAATAGGGGGGAACCCACACCATTTTTTTTTTCGAGGGGATCCCCTATTTTTGTTTATCAGTTCACTTCAGGTCAGCCGGGATTCCCTCTGACGTCACTGATGCTGTGGGTGTCCCTGGCTGACCTGAAGTGAAAATGGGAAGCAATAAATTATGCTAACCACTTCCTCTCCTGTCAGCCAGGAGAGATGATTCAGTCGGGTGCTTACTGTGAGACTGTCAGCATTATCTGCGGTCTCTGCAGTAAACATTAACCCTTTCAGAAGGATTACATGGGGGGACCTGACTGAACATCGGATAGGTAAGAATAATGTTGCTTTATTATTTTATTTTTATTACAGGTGAACAAGGGCTTCGCAAGGAATGGCAGTAAAATAAAATCTTGTCAAAAACTGTGTTTATTTAATTAAAATGATTTTTAATTAAAGTGTGTGTGTTTTATTTTTATTTCATACAATAGGATTAATAATTGATAGTTGTCTAATTGACAGCTCTCATAGAATCATAGAATCATAGAATAATAGAGTTGGAAGGGACCTCCTGGGCCATCTGGTCCACCCCCCTGCTAAAAGCAGGATTCTCTTAATCATCCCAGACAGATGTCTGTCCAGCCTCTGTTTGAAGACTTCCAACTATTAACCTGGCTTAAACTCACCTTTCAAAAGCAAGGTGGCTTTAACCCCTTATTAACCCATTTGCCACCGCTACAGGGCAATGGGAATAGACAGGCAAAGTGCCAGAAAGGGCAAATCTAATTATAGATTTGCCTTTTCTGGGGTGTCTGGGGGCAGATGTTAGTAGCCAGGGGGGGCAAAAATAACGGTCCCTCTCTGGGCTATTATTATCTGCCCCCACTCACTGGCTTTGTCTGTCTGGTTGAGAAAATTTACAACAAATTTACACCTTTAATTAACCCCTACATGTGTCAAATTTTGCACACATACACTCATGTAATTGTTTGTGAAAACCATATATCAAACTACATGAAATGACATGGTTAACTCTATGTAAACCATGTGTCATTTCATGTCGGGTGGTTCTGTATTTTCACAAAAGTCGGCATTACCCGGCAATTGAATCAGAGGCTATTTTACTATGTAAAAGTGTATAAACTATAAATATATGTATATATATATATATATATATATATATATATGTCACAATGACATGTATATATATATTTACATATATATATATATGTATTCTATGTGTGTATATCTAGTGTTTACAAGGAAAGAAAGAGGTTTTTTTAGTTCCGATATTTCTGTCCCATTGACTTGCATTGGGTTTCCGGTATCGGATCGGCGATACCCGATACTTTTTGAGTATCGGGCCGATCCAATCCGATCCAATATTTTAGGATATCGGGCAGTATCGCTCAACACTAGTAGTCATCTTTAGGTCTGAAGAGTCCTGATATCATGTCAGACACATCTTTAATTTTTGCACCTGGAAGACAGCATATTTCTCTTGAGGTTATATCCGGTCTGCAGATATCAGCCTCTGTTCCTCTCAAGAGGGAATCCCTCATGACCACAACTCTCCGTTTCTTCTTCACAACATTTTTCTTTCTCCATTCAGGAGGACTCTGAGGGCTTACAAGGTTGTTCTTTGTGGGCAAAGTTTAATCCTGATGTATTTTTTCATCGTTCTCCTGTGTGAGAGCATGGTACTGGTTCCTGAGCAATATGGGTGCTGACTGCCTCCCAATCCTCCTGCTTCTCTGGGTCACATGCTTCCATTCCTCTGTTTTTTCAGTTGCACTTTGAATTTCTTCTCTTTCTGTACCATGAAGAGATAATTCTGCTCTGTCTAAGAACTCTTCATCTTCCTTAATGATCTTCAATGTAGATAACCTCTCTTCTAGATTTCGCAACTTTTCCTCCAACATGGACACAAGCTTGCATTTCTGGCATGTGAAATTTGGCTTTTCCTCTGGTAAATCTGTGAATACGTAGCAGGTTAATAGCAATTGATCGCTTGTTTCAGGTTTTTATTAGTTTGATTAATTTTATTTAATGGAATTGAAATATTTCAAAGATACTTTGCAAGCAATGATGTGAAAGGAAAAAATAGCATAATAAAACACAAGTGTAACACAGCTTAACCTGAAATAAAGAGGAAGAAAACAATGTGTCATTGATACAATTCTATTTAAATCCACAAATCATTCTTTCAATGTACATCAAAGTCTTAACTTGCAAGCTCATGGAAACATAAAATGAGATTGATTGCCTGAAGACCAGTTATTTCTAAAACATATTTATAAAGGATGTAAAAGGTAAGCAATTTTTTGTCACATTATATTTTTATTACTGTTACAGAAGGCATTTTCTGTGCAATGATTTGACCTTTCAGAAATAAAAAGTAAAAGTATCACATTTAAAAGTGAGCAGTTTTTTCTTCCCAGATATCAGGTTTCCTTTATCCGGTAGAATTGTTTATTGGCAAAGAAGACATTAATCTGAAGTAATTTCAATCTAAAAATGACACATTTACCATCAGAATTAAATTAGCATTTTCAAAGCAAGATATAAAAGACCAGCTTATGAATATTCATGACAACACTCTGGAACATCTAATCGATACAGACCTTGCTGTTTAAAAACTGTGAAAATTATAAAGAGATACTATGATTGTTTCAGAGGATTTGCATTTTATACAAAGCCAATTTCTTACTAAAAGTTTTTTTTCCTTTTGTGTTTTTGTATTTTTTCTTTTACTTATTGAACATCATATTATTCCACAGCTCCTTATCGCTTTGAGTGAAGAGAGTAATGTTTAAAGACAACAAATAGTAATTACAAGAAAAACAAAAGTATCCAAGGACTGGATAACCAAACCTAAATCCGATAAATCTTTGTCTTTCATCAAACAATGCAACTATGACTCTGGCTTTTCTTACTGAAAGTTGGGTTGCTCGTAACTTGATGTTATTAGAATGCTAAAGTTTTGCCAGCTGTAACCACATGTTGATCTTGTATAATCAGTGGCTGGCAATGTTTCTTAAGCATCAGAATTAACTTATATGTACTTTGCTGCTCCAGAAAGATGTTGTACAGTGGCTTGCAAAAGCATTCACCCGCTTTGGCTTTTTACCTATTTTGTTACATTGCCACCTGGGTTAAATATTTTTGTAATCCGATTTGAGTGTGATGCATCAGCACTAAATAGTGGTGAAATGAAGTAAGAAAATATAGACATTAGTTAAATTTAAGGGATCAAATAGATAAAAAACTGGCATGGGCTTATATATTCACCTCCTTTGCAATGCAGCCCCTAAAAATTTCTGTTGCAAGCAATTCGCTTCATAAGTCACATGCTTAGTGAAAGGAAGTCCAACTGTGCGCAATCTAAGAGTCACATGGTCTGTCAATAGGTATACTCAACTTTTCTGAAAGGCCATAGAGGCTGCAACACCATTAAGCAAGAGGTGCCACTAATCAAACAACACCATGACGACCAAGAAGATCTCCAAAAAAGTCAGGGCCAAAAATGTTGAGAAGCACATGTCAGGGTTGGGTTATAAAAATAGTCCCAATATTTGATGATCCCCGAACCTGCATCAAATCTATTGTTATCAAATAGCAGAATATGGTACCACGACAAGCCTGCCAAGAGAGGGCCACCCACCAAAACTCAGGTCAGAGACACCAGACCTAACAATGCAGATGAACTAAAGGCTGCTATCAAAGCAACCTGGGCTTCCAGAACACTTCAGCAGTACCACAGGCTGATCACCTCCATGCCACACTGCATTGATGCAGTAATTGATGCAAATGGATCCCCGATCATGCATTGAGTGCATTTACTGAACATGCATTTCAGTAGGCCAACATTTCAGATTTTAAAATAATTTTTTCAACCTGGTGTATTCTAATTTACTGAGATAATGACTTTTGGGTTTTCATTGGCTGTAAGCCATAATCATCAACATTAACAGAAATAAACACTTGAAAAATATATCACTCTGTTTCTATTGACTCTATATAACATATGAGTTTCATTTTTTGTATTGAAGAGCTTAAATAAATTAACTTTTGATGATTTTCTAATTTTGTGAGATGCACCTGTATATTGGAGCAGGCTCAATCGTTCAGAACCAAATACATTCCCTTTGATTCTGTCAGAGACTGACTAACTCTCACAGGTCTTTTCTTTCTCCCACATACAGATGATTTTTGAGACAGCTAAGCTGCCTCAACTCCTTCATGACGGAGCTGTTTTTAATATTTGCATTTCTGTTTTTCGAATCCCTTTTTCCCAGAACCATATATTTTTTTTCTGTCAATATGGCCATGTGAGGGCTTGTTTTTTGCGGGACAAGTTGTACTTTTAAGTGACATCATTGGTTTTGCCATATTGTGTTCTCAAAAATGGGAAAAAAAGTGTGGTGAAATTTCAAAAAAAGTCCAATTACACAACTGTTTTCGGATTTCTTTTTACCATGTTCACTAAATGCTAAAACTGACCTGCCATTTTGATTCTGCAGGTCATTTAACGTTCATAGACACCAAACATGTCTAAGTTCTTTATTATTTATGTGGTTAAAAAAAAAAATGTTTGTTATAAAAAATTCACCATTTTCCTATGCCCTATATTCCTATATTCCTTCTCCTTTTTTTGTGAACTCGGGTTCGTAGAGGGCTTATTTTTTGTGTGCTGAGCTAACGTTTTTAATGATACCATTTTGGTGAACATTTGACCTTTTCATCGCATGTTATTGCATTTTATTGCAATGTTGCTGCAACCAAAAAAGCGTAATTGTGGTATTTTTCCTTTTTTTTCTCGTTACAACTTTTAGCAATTGGGTTAATTTTTTTTATATTCATAGATCGGGTGATTCTGAATGCGGCCATACCAAATATGTATATGTTTGATTTTTATTATTGTTTTATTTTGAATGGGGTGAAAGTGGGGTGATTTGAACTTTTAATTTTTTTATATTTTTAAAAACATTTATTTTTTACTTTTGGAATGCTTCAATAGTCTCCATGGCAGACTAGAAACTGCCATAACCTGATCGGCTCTGCTACATATAGGCGATAATCAGATCGCCTGTAAGTAGCAGAATTGCAGACTTGCTATGTGCGTCAACCACCTCGCGGCGCTCATAGCAATCCGGCAGTGACAACCATAGAGGTCTGGAGGAGACCTCTGATTGTCATGCCGACCCATCGGTAACCCGCGATCAAGTGACGTGGTCACTGATGGGCGGGATTTCCAGCGCGATTGCCCAAAAAGCAGGTTAAATGCCGCTGTCAGAGTTTGACAGCAGCATTTAATGGGTTAACAGCCGTGAGTGGATTGCGATTCCTCCCACGTCTGTTCTGGACACATGTCAGCTGTTCAAAACAGCTGACATATGTCAGGAAAGATGTGGGCTCAGTGCCAGAGTCCATATCAAAGGGGGAGACAGGACATGTGCAGTACATGTATGGGCAAGTCGTGAAGGGGTTAAATAAGTCATGCAAAGCCCAGACTGGAGCTATTGGAGCAATCATTCCCACATATGCTTCTCTGGTGGCTCCTAAAACACAGACTCAAAATCTGGTCCTGTTAAGAAACTTCTCGTAAAATATTATTGCTTTAACCTTCATTTCCAGGACTTACATCACTGAGGCTAGCCACCTCGGTGACACATACCTCCCGTCCAGGGCTTTAACACCTGTTTTCCTACATCTTATAATGAACGACAAATTCTGCAAACGGAATCTATGAGCAGATTTTTGTTACCTCATCTGAAAGAAACATGATCTAGGAAAGACAAGCTGAATCCAACAAACTATCACTTAGTTTATTGGGTGCCGCCATTCTGATACAATAAGTTTTTTTTATTTAGCGATGCAGCAGTGCTGAGAATGTTAACCCTGCCCACACCAGGCTCTATTTATAGACAGTGAAGTGCTTATCACAGAAGGGGCAGATTTGGACCAGGACTCACATGAGCAGCTAGACACAGCAATGTTTATCACAAAGTGATTAAACCTTCAGTCTAAGTAAAAACACGATGCAGCCAGACATGTGACACATGGTTAATTTCCTTTTTTTCCACCCCTACCTTAAACTGACCTCATATTACATAGCAAAAACCTGCTGACAGATTCCACTTAAGTGTGGAATTGTTTATTGCTTTTCAGTTTGAGTTGCATTTTGTGCTTAATATATTACTGGAAATGTAAAACTGTAATCTAGAGATGAGTATTTTTTTAAATCATAGCTAAGTTTCTTTGAAAATTTGATTTCTGGCAAATAGAGTCACAGCAAATCACAAGTATTGCATTCTTCAAAGTGCCATAGAAAATGTCTAGAACAATCTAAGGTCCCCTAGCACTAGTAAACCAATGCAAACAATTGAAATAAGAGGACAATATGAAAATGAAATCAAGTTCTCGAATGAAGTAGCCCCAGATGCATTGTTACAGCAATGTAAATCTTCATCAGGGTTTTATTGGTATACTGGCGCTTTACCTGCAGGTTATAATTTGTATTCTTTGTCTTTACACAGCATTGATTTTAATTACTACTTTGTTTTTTGCTTTTGTATTTATTCATATATCATTTATTTATTTATTTCATCTACATTTGAGTAACATTAACTTAGCTGTACCTGAGCATTATTTCACTTATATACATATACTTATCTCAACCATCGAGATTTTTTTGTCTATATTTATTTGAAACCAAAAAAGAGGGGGTCGCAAATAAATCTCATTTCCAATCAAATAATATAACCAGAGAAAATGGAAGTAAAGGGCAAATAAATAACTAGAGATAATAATATATTTTATTGAAAACATTAATAGCAAAATATTTAAAAACATTAGAGGAGTCATGGAATGTCATATGACCAGGAACACATGGGATACCCAAACACTATATAGATGGTCAAATATTCAACAGATATATAAAAAATAGAGGGGAGAACTGATAGTAATCAAAATGAATCAAGGTGGAAGATTACAATACATTCCTGCCAAGATTACATTGTATAGGGATGGAATATTGTGACAGAAGACAAATAGTAATGCCTTCAATAAAGGCTATAGAATACTCAATCTCACAGAGGAAATTCCAGGCAAAGTAAAAGGCACTGTAGCAGTTACAAAACCAACAAATCAGGCTCCAGATGTAATGTAAAAAGTAAACAGACCCATCGGCATGTAAATAAAAGGTGTAAAGGTGCATCATGTGAATATGAATAACAGACAGGGAGTTGGCTATAATGATTTACAAAATAAAATTACCACATATCAGGCACAAATAAATGAAATATATATATATATATATATATATATATATATATATACAGTACAGACCAAAAGTTTGGACACACCTTCTCATGCAATGATTTTCTGTATTTTCATGACTATGAAAATTGTAGAATCACACTGAAGGCATCAAAACTATGAATTAACACATGTGGAATTATACATTACACTTTAAAAAAATGTGAAACAACTGAAAATATGTCTTTTATTCTAGGTTCTTCAAAGTAGACACCTTTTGCTTTGATTACTGCTTTGCACGCAGAAAAGGTGAACGGACATGCCTGGTTCCCACAGTGAAGCATGGAGGAGGATGTGTGATGATGTGGGGGTGCTTTGCTGGTGACACTGTTGCGGATTTATTCAAAATTGAAGGCATACTGAAGCAGCATGGCTACTACAGCATCTTGCAGCAGCATGCTATTCCATCCAGTTTGCTTTTAGTTGGACCATCATTTATTTTTCAACAGGGCAATGACCCCAAACACACCTCCAGACTGTGTAAGGGCTATTTGACCAAGAAGGAGAGTGTTGGGGTGCTATGCCAGATGACCTGGCCTCCACAGTCACCAGACCTGAACCCAATCGAGATGGTTTGGGGTAAGCTGGACCGCTCACCGCTTCAATTTTGAATAATCCCCAACAGTGTCACCAGCAAAGCACCCCCACACCATCACACCACCTCCTCCATGCTTCACGGTGGGAACCAGGCATGTAGAGTCCATCCGTTCATCTTTTCTACGTGCAAAGCAGTAATCAAAGCAAAAGGTGGCTACTTTGAAGAACCTAGAATATAAGACATATTTTCAGTTGTTTCACACTTTTTGTAAAGTGTAATGCATAATTCTACATGTGTTAATTCATAGTTTTGATGCCTTCAGTGTGATTCTACAATTTTTACAGTCATGAAAATACAGAAGAATCTTTGAATGAGAAGGTGTGTCCAAACTTTTGGTCTGTACTGTATATATAGGTGCTTCTCACAAAATTAGAATATCATGAAAAAGTAAATTTATTTCAGTTCTTCAATACAAAAAGTGAAACCTATATATTATATAGAGTCATTACACACAGAGTGATCTACATCAAATGTTTATTTCTGTTAATGCTGGTGATTATGGCTTACAGCCAATGAAAACCCAAAAGTCTTCATCTAAGTAAATTAGAATACTTTATAACACCAGCTTGAAATATGATTTTAAAATCTGAAGTGTTGGCCTACTGAAGTGTGTGTTCAGTAAATGCACTCAATATTTAGACGGGGCTCTTTTTGTAAAAATTACTGCATCAATGCGACCTGGCATGGATGTGATAAGCCTGTGGCGCTGCTGAGGTGCTATTGAATCCCAGGTTGCTTTGATAGCAGCATTTAGCTCGTCTGCCTTGTTGTGTCTGGTGTGTCTCATCTTCCTCTTGACAATATTCCATAGTTTCTCTATGGGTTAAGATCACGTGAGTTTGCTGGCCAATCAAGCACAGTGATACTGTTGTTCTTAAACCAGGTGTTATGCGTCAGGATTTTCCAGCTGCGAGGTATAGATCCCAAGCATTATCTGGTACTGTGGTCTCCCATTCAAGTCCAGCCACTACGATTGCTGCTCAGCACAGACGTTGGTTCCAGTGTCCTGTTCAAGCTTGTGGTATACGTTGACTTACTGCAGGTTCTCCAGCCAAGTCTATGTTAATCAATGATATGCAGGTGCAGCCTTGCGTTTGGAGTCTAAGTCCAGAGATGACATTACTGAGCATGTCCGTGATGTTGCGTCTTCTCATTGGTGGTCGAACATTAACTACTCTGGTGAAGTGGCAGTTCAGGATTGGCCCATGGGCGATGTGTCGATTGACTGGACATGAGTGTTTGAGGTGAAGACTAGAATATCAAAGGCGCTCAGCAGCGCATGCGGGCACGCTAGTGTCATTTACGTTTTGGTGTGAGTGGGTGGACACTCTACCACTCTGTCTGCATGTTTTCTAATGTCTGACTGTTCTCAAAGACTGTACACATTGGCACGCAGGTAACACACTTCTGCTGTTTCATTCCCATGGCTCAACGTCTGAGTCTATAGTCTGCTACTTGCTTAGGGTGCTGGTCAGGCACCAATTCAGTAACGTCAGGACAGGGGTAACTACCGCTTGGCTTACCATCTGTTTCATTCTTATGTGTGGTAAGGGCAGATCAGTTACAGAGCAAGCTCAACCCTTATACTTCCTTATGCTAGGTATTTTACCTAGTGTCATAAGAGTTTTTGCTCTTGGCACAGCATCTGCGCCATTCATATGTGCAGTTAGCACAGTTTAGTCACAGAGTTCACTCAATCCACGTGCTATCACCTGACCTGGGAGCCTATTGAGCACATTTATGCCCCTCAACTTATTGCTTTCTTGGAGTGTGGCGAACATCACGGGGGGATGCTAGCTGGGGGTAATGTTAGGCGCCGGGATTGTCCCGCTGTGCGGGATAGATCCCAAGCATTATCGGGTACTGTGGTCTCCCAATCAAGTCAGGCTGCTGCAATTGCTGCTCAGCACAGAGTTTGATTCCAGTGTCCTATTCAAGATCGTGGTATACGTTTACTTATTGCCGGCTTTCCAGCCAAGTCTTTGGTAACTAGTGATATGCAGGTGCTGCCTTGTGCTCTAGAGTCTAAGTCCAGAGATAACCTGGCTTTTGAAGCACTGACTCCAGCACTTTTTCCTTCCCTCAACTTACCATTAACTACTTTCTGACATCTGATGTACTATCTCGTCCAGGTGACCTGGGCCCATATGACTGTGGACGGGATAGTAAGTCATGTGCGATCAGCTGCACTCACGGGGGGAGCGCAGATAATCGCGGACAGGTATCAGCTGATTATCACAGCTGACACCCGACACTATGTGCTAGGAGCGGTCACAGACTGCTCCTGGCACATTAAACCCTGACACACTGCGATAAAACATGATGCAGTAATCCGGCGGCATAGGGAAGCATCACGCAGGGAGGGGGGTTCCCTGAGACCCTCAGAACAGCGCAATGTGATCGTGCTGTTCTGAGGGCCTCCTCCCTGCAGGCCACCGGATCCAAGATGGCCGAGGGGTCCTTCCGGGTCCTGCAGGGAGGTGGTTTCTCAGTGCATGCTGAGAGCATGTCGCTGAGAAGCCTCCTGCACTGCCTGTCAGATCGCTGATCTGACAAAGTGCTGTGCAAACTGTCAGATCAGCGATCTGACAGTATATAGTGATGTCCGCCCTGGGAAAAGTAAAAATAATGTGTAAAAATAATTTAAAAAAATTCCCAAATAAAGAAAAAAAATATTCCTGAATAAATTCATTTCTTTATGTAAATAAAAAAAACAATAAAAGTACACATATTTAGTATTGCCGCGTCTGTAACGACCCACCCTATAAAACTGTCCCACTAGATAACCCCTTTAGGGAACCCGTTAAAAAAAAACAAGGCAAAAAAAAAAATGCTTTATCATCATACCGCCGAACAAAAAGTGGAATAACACGCGATCAAAAAGATGGTTATAAATAATAATGATTCCGCTGAAAAATCTTGTCTCGCAAAAAACAAGCTGCCATACAACGTAATGAGCCAAAAATTAAAAAAGTTATAACTTACAGAATAAAGCGATGCAAAAATAATTATTTTTTATAGAAAATTGTTTTTAACCCCTTTCTGACATCAGACGTACTATCCCGTCCATGAAACCCGAGCCAATCTGCCCATGGATGGGATAGTACGTCATAGGTGATCAGTTGCGCTCCCTGCACGCTCCCCTGAGACCCTCAGAACAGCGCTATGTGATCACGCTGTTCTGAGGCATTCCTCCCTCCAAGGACCCGGATCCAAGATGGCCGCTGGGTCCTGCAGGGAGGCGGCTTCCTCAGTGCCTGCTGAGAGCAGGCACTGAGAAGCCTGCAGCAGTACCAGAGCGATCGCTTGCGTGATAGAGTGCTGTGCACACTGTCACACCAGCGATCTGACATTTTACAGTGATTCCCACCCTTGGACAAAGTAAAAAAGTGAAAAAAATAAAAATAAACATGTTTTAAATAAAATTCCAAAATAAAGAAAAAAAAATATTCCCCCAAAAATTCATTTTTTCCTGTAAATAAAAAAACAAAACAATAAAAGTACACATATTTGGTTTTGCCGCATCCGTAATGACCCCCCCTATAATACTGTCCCACTAGTTAACCCCTTTGGTGAGCCACTTAAAAAAAAAAACAAAGCAAAAAATCAATGCTTTATCATCATACCGCCGAACAAAAAGTGGAATAACACGCGATCAAAAAGACAGATATAAATAAACATGGAACTGCTGAAAACGTCATCTTGTCCCGCAAAAAACGAGCCACCATGCAGCATCATCAGCGAAAAAATAAAAAAGTTATAGCTCGCTGAATAAAGCAATGCAAAAATAATAATTTTTTATATAAAATTGTTTTTATTCTATAAAAGCACCAAAACATAAAAAAAATGATATAAATGAGGTATCGCCGTCATCGTACTGACCCGAACAATAAAACTGTTTTATCAATTTTACCACACGCGGAACGGTATAAACGCCTCCCCCAAAAGAAATTCATGAATTGCTGATTTATGTTCATTCTAACCTCCCAAAAATCGAAATAAATAGTAATCCAAAAATGTCACATGCTCAAAAATGGTACCAATAAAAACGTCAACTCATACCGCAAAAAATAAGACCTCACATGACTCTGTGGGCCAAAATATGCAAAATGTATAGCTCTCAAAATGTGGTGATGCAAAAACTATTTTTTGCAATAAAAAGCATCTTTTAGCGTGACAGCTGCCAATCATTAAAACCCGCTATAAATAGTAAATCAAACCCCCCTTTATCACCCTCTTAGTTAGGGAAAAATAATAAAATTAAAAAAAAATATTTATTTCCATTTTCCCATTAGGGTTAGGGTTGCAGCTAAAGTTAGGATTAGGGTTAGGGTTGGGATTAGGGTTAGGGGTGTGTTAGGGTTAGGTTTGTGGTTAGGGTTGGGACTAGGGTTAGGGGTGTGCTGAGGTTAGGGTTGGATTTAGAATTGGGGGGCTTCTGCTGTTTAGGCACATCAGGGGCTCTCCAAATGTGACATGGCGTCTGATCTCAATTCCAGCTAATTCTGCGTTGAAAAAGTCAAACGGTTGCCCTTCACTTCTGAGCTCTGCCATGCACCCAAACAGTAGTTTACCCCCACATATGGGGTATCAGCGTACTCTGGACCCCAAGAGTTATTGTGCAAATTGTCCGATTTCTTCTGTTATCCTTGGGAAAATAAAAACTGGGGGCGAAAATATCATTTTTGTAAAAAAAAAATGATTTTTTTGTTTTTACGGCTGTACGTTATAAACTTCTTGGGGCTTCATAGCGCTCACCACACATCTAGATAAGTTCCTTGTGGGTTCTATTTTCCAAAATATGGTCACTTGTGGGGGTTTCCACTGATTAGGCGCATCAGGGGCTCTCTAAATGCGACATGACGCCCCCAGACCATTCCATTTAAGTCTGCAATCCAAAACGTCACTACTTCCCTTCCGATCCCCAACGTGTACCCATACAGTAGTTTTCTCCAACATATTGGGTATCAGCGTACTCAGGACAAATTGGATAACAACTTTTGGGGTCCAATTTCTCATGATACCCTTGTGAAAATAAAATATTGGGGGCGAAAAAATCATTTTTGTAAAGAAAAATAATTTTTATTTTTACGGCTGTACGTTATAAACTTCTGTGAAGCACTTCGGGGTTCAAAGTGCTCACCACACATCTAGATAAGTTCCTTGTGGGGTCTATTTTCCTAAATGGGGTCACTTGTGGGGGTTTCCACTGTTTAGGCGCATCAGGGGCTCTTCAAATGCGACATGACGCCCCCAGACCATTCCATCAAAGTCTGCAATCCAAAACATCACTACTTCCCTTCCGAACTCCAACGTGTGCCTATCCAGTAGTTTGTTCCCACATATTGGGTATCAGCGTACTCAGGACAAATTGGACAACAACTTTTGGGGTCCAATTTCTCCTGATACCCTTGTGAAAAAAATATTGGGGGCGAAAAAATTATTTTTGTAAAAAAAAAAAAAAACTTTTATTTTACGGCTGTACGTTGTAAACTTCTGTGAAGCACTTCGGCGTTCAAAGTGCTCACAACACATCTAGATAAGTTCCTTGAGGGGTTTAGTTTCCAAAATGGTGTCATTTGTTGGGGGTTTCCACTGTTTAGGCAGATCAGGAGCTCTCCAAACACGACATGGCATCCAGCCAATTCTGAATTGAAAAAGTCAAACGGCGCTCCTTCACTTTCAAACTGTGCCATGCACCCAAACAGTGGTTTACCCCCACATATGGGATATCAGCATACTCAGGAAAAAATTGCACAATAACATTTGGAGTCTTGTTGCCCTTGGGAAAATAAAAATTGGGGTGAAAAGATCATTTTAGTGGAAAAAATATGATTATTTAATTTTACGGCTCTACGTTATAAACTTGTGTGAAGCACTTGGGGTTCAAATTGCTCACCAAAGATCTATATAAGGTCCTTAGGGGATCTAGTTTCCCAAATGGGGTCACTTGTGGGGGATTTCCACTGTTTAGGCACATCAGGGGCTCTCCAAATGCAACATGTTGGGGTCTGCGGAACGCACCAAATATATGATGTGGAGAGGTGCGTTCGCAGCCCGGGGTCCACTGTGCAGGCGGAGCCTGCTGCTAGTAAAATGGCGCAAGAAGTGAACTCTGTTATCCCGCAGAGTCGCCAAAATAAACACCGTAACGCGCTGTGGCAATATGTGCGAACTCTGTTAATCCACAGAGCCGTTAAGGAGTGCCGCAGCGCTATATGGCGATGTGTGCGAACTCACTTAACACAACTGAGTCGCAAAATAAATACGCTAGGGCGCTGTCTAGCGTTGAAAGCGAACCCTGTTACGTCACAGAGCCGCTGAGACAAACTTCTGTGTCCTGTCAGGCACCCAGGTACACAGTTAACAGCTAAGCGAACATAGAACGTGATCATGCGCTAATGTCCTCGCGGGAGTCACCCGCAATCTATGGCGTCTGAACACCAGGCCCTGAATACGGCAATAAAACTCCTCACCGGTTATGCCAGTAATCTAGGGCATCTAGGATATCGATCCTGACCAGCTAGCATACCAAACTCTCACCAATTAAGTCGGTATTCTAGGGGCTTATTTCAGCTGGGCTCTAACCACACACATGCATGACCACACTGGCGCTAAGCATATAATGGTTGACACTAGCACATGGCGGCCCAGGCATGCCACCCTTTTATAGTAACAGCTACAGGACCTGCCAGAAACAAGGACCAATGAAACTGTTCCAGAACACCAGTAGACACAGGACCTTCCTGGCGGACCAATAGGAGCTGCTGCAGTACCTGAGCATGTGACCCCTGATCTCCAATGAGAGATCTCACCCTGGGCATGCTCAGAAGGGGAAAACAAGGACTTTGTCCTAAAGACGTCTGCTCGCCGCTAACCATTACTGGCCACAATAGCAGAGCCTGGAGATGCAGCAGTAATTCTCTGCACACTGTTAGACTGAGCGAGACGCTGGGACCGACGTCTAAGCTGAGCAGAGTCCACTGCGGCTGGAGATGAATGGGAGACCGCAGCCGGGATGGCTCGAGGTTCCCCTTGTGCAGAAGCGGGAACTCGACCCCTAACACAACATGGCTTTCAATTCCAGCCAATTTTGGTTGGAAAAAGTCAAATGGTGCTCCTTCCATTCCGAGCTCTGCCATGCACCCAAACAGTGGTTTTCCCCCACATATGGGGTATCAGCGTACTCAGGACAAATTGGACAACAACTTTTGTGGTCCAATTTCTCCTGTTAGCCTTGGGAAAATAAAAATTTAGTGGCTAAAATATAATTTTTGTGGGAAAAAAATAGGATTTTTTATTTTCATGCCCAGGCATTATAAACTTGTGTGAAGTACTTTGGGGTTCAAAGTGCTCACCAAAGATCTAGATAAGTTCCTTAGGGGGTCTAGTTTCCAAACTGGGGTCACTTGTGGGGGGTTTCCACTGTTTAGGCTCATCTGGGGCACTGCAAATGGAACATGACCCCCATCAACGTCTGCATTCCAAAACGTTACTACTTCCTTTCCAAGCCCTGCCGTGCACCCAAACAGTTTCCTCCCCCCACATATGGGGTATCAGCGTACTCAGGACAAATTGGACAACTTTTGAGGTTCAATTTCCTTGGGAAAAATCAAAAATTTGGGACTAAAAAATCATTTTTGTGGAAAATTGTTTATTTTTTTTCACACCCAGGCATTATAAACTTTTGTGAAACACTTGGGGGTTCAAAGTGCTCACAACAGATCTAGATAAGTTCCTTATGGGGTCTAGTTTCCAAAATGGTGTCACAGTTTCCACTGTTTAGGCACATCAGGGGCTATCCAAATGTGACATGGCGTCCAATCTCAATTCCAGCCAATTTTAGTTTGAAAAAGTCAAACGGCGCTCCTTCCCTTATGAGCTCTGCCGTGTGCCCAAACAGTGGTTTTCCCCCACATATGAGGTATTGGCGTACTCAGGAGAAATTGCACAACAACTTTTTCTGTCCATTTTCTCCTTTTACCCTTGTGAAAATAAAAAATGTTTGTAAAAGTTCATTTTTGTGGCTAAAAAGTTAAATAGTCATTTTTTCCTTCCACGTTGCTTCAGCTCCTGTGAAGCACCTGAAGGGTTAATAAAATATCTTGAATGTGGTTTTGAGTACCTTGAGGGGTGCAGTTTTTAGAATGGTGTCACTTTTGGGTATTTTCTGCTATATAGACCCCTCAATGTGACTTCAAATATGAGGTAATCCCTAAAAAAAATGGCTTTGTAAATTTTGTTGTAAAAATGAGAAATCGATGGTCAAATTTTAACCGTTATAATTTCCTAGCAAAAAAAAATTTTGGTTCCAAAATTGTGCTGATGTAAAGTAGACATGTGGGAAATGTTATTTCTTAACTATTTGTGTGACATATTTCTCTATTTTAAGGGAATAAAAATTCAAAGTTTGAAAATTGCAAAATTTTTAAAATTTTCACCATATTTGCATTTTTTCAAAAATAAACGTAAGTTATATCGAAGAAATTTTACCACTAACGTGAATTACAATATGTCACGAGAAAACATTCTCAGAATCGCGAAGATCCGTTGAAGCGTTCCAGAGTTATAACCTCATAAAGAGACAGTGGTCAGAATTGTAAAAATTGGCCCGGTCATTAACGTGCAAACCACCCTTGGGGGTGAAGGGGTTAATGTATAAAAGCGCCAAAACATAAAAAAAATATAAATGAGGTATTGCTATCATTGTACTGACCCAAATAATAAAACCACTTTTTCAATTTTACCACACGAGGAACGGTATAAAGGCCCCCCAAAAGAAATTTATGAATTGCTGTTTTTTGTTCATTCTGCCTCACAAAAATCTTAATAAAAAGCGATCAAAAAATGTCATGTGCCCAAAAATGGTTCAATAAAAACGTCAACTCGTCCAGCAAAAAATAAGACCTCGCATGACTCGATGGGCCAAAATATGGAAAATTATAGCTCTCAAAATGTGGTGATGCAAAAACTATTTTTTGCAATAAAAAGCGTCTTTTAGCGTGTGACAGTTGCCAATCACAAAAACCTTAAAATCCATAAAAATCCGCTATAAATAGTAAATCAAACCCCCTTTATCACCTCCTTAGTTAGGGAAAAATAATAAATTATAAAAAAATGTACTTATTTCCATTTTCCCACTAGGGTTAGGTTAGCGTTATGGTTGGGATAAGGGTTAGGGGTGTGTTGGGGTTAGGGTTGGAGTTAGAATTGGGGGTTTCCACTGTTTAGGTACATCATGGCTCTCCAAACGCGACATGGCATCCTATCTCAATGCCAGCCAATTTTGCATTGAAAAAGTCAAGCGTCACTCCTTCCCTTACGTGCTCAGCCGTGGGCCAAAATAGTGGTTACCCCCCACATATGGGGAATCAGCATACTCAGGATAAATTGCACAAAAAAATTGAGGTCCAATTTCTCCTGTTACCCTTGGGAAAATAAAAAAAATTTGACCTGAAATAATTTTTTTGTTAAAAAATTATATGTTCATTTTTTTTAAACATTCAAAAAATTCCTGTGAAGCACCTGAAGGGTTAATAAACTTCTTGAATGTGGTTTTGCGCACCTTGAGGGGTGCAGTTTTTAGAATGGCATCACTTTTGGGTATTTTCTATCATATAGACACCTTAAAGTAACTTCAAATGTGATGTGGTCCCAAAAAAAAATGATGTAAAAATGAGAAATCGCAGGTTAATTTTTAACCCTTATAACTTCGCAACCAAAAAAAATTTTGGTTACAAAATTGTGCTGATGTAAAGTAGACATGTAGGAAATGTTACTTATTAAGTATTTTGTGTGCCATATCTCTGTGATTTAAGGGCATGAAAATTCAAATTTGAAAAATTGCAAAATTTTCAAAATTTTTGCCAAATTTCCACTTTTTTCACAAATAAACCCAAGCTATATCAAAGAAATTTTACCATTATCATGAAGTACAACATGTCATGAGAAAACATTGTCAGAATCACCAGGATCCATGTAAGAGTTTCAAAGTTACTACCTCATAAAGGGACAGTAGTCAGAATTGTAAAAATTGGCCCGGTCATTAAGATTATTATTATTATTATACATTTTAATAGCGCCATTTATTCCATGGCGCTTTACATGTGAAAAGGGGCAAATATAGACAAGTACAATAAACGTGAGCAATACAAGGCACACACAAGAACAGAAGGAGAGAGGACCCTTCCCGCAAGGGCTCACAGTCTACAGGGATGGGTGAAGATACACTAGGAGAGGGTAGAGCTGGTCGTGCGGTGGTTCAGTAGACTGAGGATCACTGCAGGTTGTAGGCTTGTCGGAAGAGGTGGGTCATTAACGTTCAACCACCCTTGGTAGTAAAGGGGTTAATATGCTTGGATACAGCACTCTGTGATCAGCCAGCTTCTTTAGCAATGAACTTTTGTGGCTTACCCTCCTTGTGGAGTGTGTCAATGACCGTCTACTGGACGTCTGTCAAGTCAGCAGTTTTCCCCATGATTGTGGAGCTACTGAAACTGACTAAGGGTCTTTTTCAAACTCTTAGACAGGAGACACACTAGAGATGAATACGGACGAGTGCTATGTGATAAAACATCGAATAGCACTCGGACCAGTATTAATTTATGGGGCAGCTCCCATCACTTTTTTTCTCGGTCGTATTCTACATGCGAGTGAAATCGAAGCATACTGAGATTATCTCGAACACTCTGCCGAATCTCGGCGCACTCGCACATATATAAGTCTATGTGTGTGACACAGTGCACACCACTCGGATATCATCCGAGTGCTGTGCGATATATGCCGACGGCGGCAATGGGGGAGATAGAAATTTTTTTTCTCTGACTCCTCCACAGCTGTGCTCTGATCCGCTCTGTGTCAGAGGCTTGGAGCACAGTAGCATGACACTTGGCTCCCGCAACAGCAGAGCAGGAGCCGAAAGTCATTAGCATATTGCATCCGATGCTCTCGCATCAAATGCCATACGCAAAAAGTGTGACCCCGGCCTTAGGAAGCCTTTGCATGTGTTTTTTGTGAATTATTCTAATTTACTGAGATAATGACTTTTTCAATTTTCATTTGCTGTAAGCCATGATCATCAACATTAACAGAAATAAGCACTTGAAATAGATCACTCTGTTTGTAATGACTCTATATAATATATGAGTTTCACTTTTTGTATTGAAGAACTGAAATAAATTAACTTTTTGATGATATTCTAATTTTGTGAGATTCACCTATATATATATATATATACATATATATATATATATATATATATATATATGTATATATATATATTTGTGCCTGATGTGTGGTAATTTTATTTTGTAAATCATTATATCATTATATCCGACTCCATGTCTGTTATTCATAATTTTGATTGTGTCTGTCTTTTTTTGCAATTTAATAAATCATGTCTATCCATTCAATATTGGGTGTGCATTTTAATTTGTTGTGCAGCGTTTCTTTTCTTTCTTAAGGGTGATAACCTGTTTAATATCAAACTGCACTGACAGTCATTTTGTGCCAAAATGGTCAAAAAATGATTCCTTATTTCCTTATTGGGAGAGATGATTTTGCCCACTTTGTTGGTGATTTTATGCATGAGGTGCACAAAGAAGAATCCATAACTTTTTGACATGTTTAGGATAAGAAATAATATTTTAACTTGGAGCGTAGCAAAAAGTGTAATGTTTGGCAAATGAAGAAGCAATACATTTTAATCATTTTAACCTCAAGGTGGTTTGTCCAGGCCAATTTTTACAATTCTGACCAGTGTCACTTTGTGAGGTAATAACTCAGGAAAGCATCAATGGATCCCATTAAATCTTCAACTTTTTTTTGACATAGTATGTACTTCATGATAGTGGTAAAACTTCTTTGATATAATTTGCATTTATTTGAGAAAAAAACTGAAATTTGGCTAAGTTTGGAAAGTCTCACACACAGTAGAAAATAAACTTTTCCCACATGTCTACTTTACATCAGCACAATTTAAAAATTGACAAGCGAGTTCTCATTTTTCCAACAAAATTTATAAAACATTTTTTTAGGGACCACATTTGAAGTGACTTTGAGGGGTCTATATGATAGAAAATACCAACAAGTGACACCATTATAAAAACTGCACCATTCAAGGTACTCAAAACCATATTCAAGTAGTGTATTAACCCCTTAGGAACTTCACAGCAATTTTTGGAATGTGGAAAATAGATGAACATTTAACATTTTTTCACAATTTTTTTTATTTAGACTCAATTTTTTTTATTTTTACAAGGGTAAAAAAAAAAAATGGACCTCAAAATGTGTTGTGCAATTTCTCATAAGCATTTACAGAGCCCCTGATGTGTTTATACAGTGACAATCCCCCATAATTGACACATTTTGAAAACTAGACCCCTCAGGGAACTTAACTATATGTATGATGAGCACATTGAAACCCCAGGTGCTTCACAGAAGTTTAGAAAGTTAAGTCACGAAAATAAAAAAGTCACATTTATCACATTTTCCCCACACAAATGTATTTAGTCCCAAATTTAGCTTTTTCATAAGGGTAACAGGAGAAATTGCATCATACAATTTGTAGTGTAATTTTATGAGTACACCGATACCCCATAAGAGTGAGAATACTACTGTTTTGGCGCACAGCATGTCTTGGAAGAGAAGGAGCATAATTTCACTTTTTTAACACAAAAATGGTTAGAACCTTTAGCAGACGCAATGTCCCATTTGGAGGGCATAACCAATGGAAACCCACCATAAGTGACATCATTTTGGAATTTAGACCCCTCAAGGAATGTAGTTAGATGTGTGGTGAGTAGAGATGAGTGACTTTGGCTCCGGGAGGGTTGAGTCGGGTTTTGGACTACCCGACTTTGCCAAAAGTCGAGTCGAACAATGTCGGCCGACTAACGGAAAAGGTCGAGTCGGAGTCGAAAATCCGACCCCAATGCAAGTCAATGGGGAGTTAAATTTGGCAGGTAGTGGAGTACTGTAAACACACCTACAGTGCCCATTTCAATGACAACGACATCAATTATTATTACTTAAGCTTGGCAACCTAAATTAACTTTATAATAATACAGTCATGGCCAAAAGTTTTGAGAATGACGCAAATATATTTTCACATGATCTGCTGCCCTCTGGTTTTTATGTGTGTTTGACAGATGTTTTTATCACAGATAGAAATATAATTGCAAACATATGAGTAACAAAAGCTTATATTGACAGTTAGAATGAGTTAATGCAGCAAGTCAATATTTGCAGTGTTGACCCTTCTTCTTCAGGACCTCTGCAATTCTCCCTGGCATGCTCTCAATCAACTTCTGGACAAAATCCTAACTGATAGCAGTCCATTCTTGCACAATCAATGATTTCATTTTGTCAGAATTTTTAGGTTTTTGTTTGTCCACCCGTCTCTTGATGATTGACCACAAGTTCTCAATGGGATTAAGATCTGGGGAGTTTCCAGGCCATGAACCCAAAATCTCTATGTTTTGTTCCTGAGCCATTTAGTTATCACCTTTGCTTTATGGCAAGGTGCTCCATCATGCTGGAAAAGGCATTGTTGATCGCCAAACTGCTCTTGGAGGGTTGGGAGAAGTTGCTCTTGGAGGACATTCTGGTACCATTCTTTATTCATGGCTGTATTTTTAGGCAAGACTGTGAGAGAGCCGATTCCCTTGGCTGAGAAGCAACCCCACACATGAATGGTTTCAGGATGCTTAACAGTTGGCATGAGACAAGACTAGTGGTACCGCTCACCTTGTCTTCTCCGAATGAGGCGTTTTCCTGATGTCCCAAACAATCGAAAAGGGGATTCATCAGAGAAAATAACTTTACCCCAGTCCTCAGCAGTCCACTGCCTGTACCTTTTAGATTGTTGACTGTGGTGCAATCTTTCTAGCTGCGATACTCTTCCCTGTTAGGCCATTTTTGTGCATTGCAATGATGACTGCACGTGTTCTTTATAGATAGCCATGGTTAACAGAAAAGAAACAATGATAACAAGCACCAGCCTCCTTTTAAAGTGTCCAGTGGTGTCATTCTTACTTAATCATGACAGATTGAGCTCCAGCCATGTCCTCATCAACACCCACACCTGTGTTAATGGAGCAATCACTGAAAAGAGGTTAACTGGTCCTTTTAAGGCAGGGCTGCAATGATGCTGAAATGTTTTTTTGGGGATAAAGTTCATTTTCTAGCCAAATATTGACTTTGCAAGTAATTGCTGTTAAGCTGATCACTCTTTATAACATTCTGGAGTATATGCAAATTGCCATTAGAAAAAGTGAAGCAGTAGACTTTGTAAAAATTAATATTTGTGTCATTCTCAAAACTTTTGGCCATGACTGTAGTAATTATCTTTGAAAACTTGGGGTTATTTGGCTTAACTTGTGGGGGGGAGGTCTGGCTCCAGGTTTTCGTGGGCGAAAGAGTCTCAGTCGGCCCCTTTAACACATACCACAATTCATGATGCTCTGATACGGCACAGAAATATAGGTATAGTACAATGCCTAATACTTCACTTCTTACATTACATGACTGATATCTATTTTAAATTCTACAATAGCTCAAAAACAGACAGTATAGTTCTCCATACAGTAATATGGGCAAAACATAGTGCGACATGTAGAATAATGAGCCCCATATATTGCTCCATACAGAATGGGCTCCATATAAGGATCCATACAGAATAGGACCCATATGTGCTCCTTATGGTGCTCCATATATTAAGGACCCTATATGATGCCCATAATTAATGAACCCTATATGATACTCTAGTATATGATGGGCCCCATAAGATGCTCCAGTGTATGATGGGCCCATGGATAATGCTGCGGTGTATGATGGGCCTATATATAATGCTACAGTGTATAATGGGCCCTATCTATGATGCTCAAGTGTATGATGGGCCCTATATATAATTCCAACCATTAAAAAAATAAAATACCTCTCCTCGCTGGCCACTGCTCTACTCTGGACTCCTCAACGTTTCCATCTTCCAGCTCTCTGCACTGTGACTGTTCAGGCAGAGGGCGCACAGACGTGACATCATCGCGCTCTCTGACCTGAATGTCACTGTCAGGAAACGCAGAAGATGTCACAGCAGTGGAGCAGGTAGAGGTAAGTTTTGCAAGTGCTGGGGCCCTGAGCAAGCAGGGGGCACACTCATGGGCAACAGGAACTGGCACAGGGTCACTCATAGTATGCAGGTGTCTCTGATGGCGAGTGGGCCACCCACCTGCTCAGGGCCCCGGCACTTGCACGGGTGCGCCACGTGCTGATGCCGGCCCTGGGCGGGACAGCTCAGTTAGGGAGGTGGAAAAACTAGCATATGTTGAGGTGTAGGCAGGACGTTCAGCAGCTATAAATGAAGGAACTGGAGAAGTTGAAGGAAGAGGAGGACAAAGCGAGCCATTTTGCTGGCAACTTATGTGTCATCAGTGGAAGGTGGTACAAAATCCTTTGAAACCCAGGCATGTTTCATTTTAATGAAGATGAGATCACCTACATTTTGGGTCGACAGCCAGGTCCTTCTTTTAATCAGGATTGATCCAGCATCACTGAAGACTCTTTCTGATAGCACACTCCCAGCAGGTCATGCGAGCTCCTGTAAGGCATAATGTGCCAATTCAGGCCAGGTGTCCAGTTTACAGGCCCATTAGTAAAAGGGGAATGAACTGTGAGGGAGAACATCGATAGGGGAGGAGAGGTAATTTTGAACCATAGCTGACAACTGTTGTCTCCTGTCTGTTGCAATCGATTCAGTATTACCAACCGTGTGAGCGTTACTCGAGAAATCAGACCACAACATGGTCATGAAACCCCTGTCTCCACTTCGGCTGTGTGCACCACAAACACCTCTTCCATTTGGCCCAGTACGGCTCATGGTAGAACCTGCACCTCTGCTGTGTGCTGGGAGTGCCTCTAACAAACGGTTTACCAGAGTTGCTTGTTAGTTCGCCAATATTAGCTCTAGGTTCACCTGTGGCATGACGTTCTGTAATTTGCTTTATAGCCTGAATCGAGGATGCTGGCCAACCAGTAGTCATCATCTTTCATCATTTTGGAAATGCGGGGGTCCCTTTTAAGGATCCGCAAGACATAATCACACATGTGGGCCAATGTTCCAGATGTCAATGATGAACTGCCAGTGGTGGATGGAGGAGCACTTTCTGCCAAATACACATCCCTCCAGACACGCACAAACCTTGTACCTGACCTTGGCAAGCAAACATTTTCTCTTGCCCCTGTGAAGCATCCTCCCCCCAAAATAATCATCCCCTTCTTCCTCACATCGTCCTGGACAGTTCCCTGAGCAGACAATGCCTGACAGTCTTGAAGGCTTCCTTCCTCCTCCTCCGCTGCAGACTCCTGATCCTTAATGTGCGTCAAAGTTTGCATGAGTAGACGCATAAGTGGGATGCTCATGCTTATGATGGCGTCGTCTGTGCTTACCAGCCGTGTTCATTCCTCAAAATACTGAAGGACTTTACAGAGGTCTTTCAGCTTTGACCACTGCATATCTGACAACTCCATGTCTGCCTCAAACTGCCTGCCCATGTATACTCCCACAAATGCATTATAGCCTGCCTCTGTTCTCACAGCCTCTCAGCCATGTGCATGGTGGAGTTCCACCTTGTTGCAACGTCTATGATTAGGCGGTGCTTGTGGAGGTGGAGCAATCGTTGCAGCCTCTGCGTACGACTGGAGTCTACGGGCGAGCAACGGATGTGCGAGCACAGTTTTCGCACCTTATGGAGCAGGGCTGGTAACTCCGGACAATTATTTATGAAGCACTGCACCACCAGGTTCAAGGTGTGAGCCAGACAAGGTATGTGTCTGAGTTTTGCCAGGGCTATGGCCGCCACGAAATTACGGCCGTTATCACTGACAACCTTGCCTGGCTCAAGATGTAGACTGCCCAGCCATGACTCAATTTCTCTCTGCAAGTAGTCGGTCAGTACGGTGTGTCTGTTGTCGCCCAAAGACATCATCTTAAAAACAGCCTGCTGACGCTTACCACTAGCTGTTCTATAGTGGGACACCTCGTGTGCAACACTGGCAGCTGCGGATGGAGTGCTCGTGCGACTGCGCTCTGTCGACGAGCTTTTGTTTCTGGAAAATGAGGAGGAGGATGGTCGAACGCCTACAGCCGACTGTTGTCTACACCATTGGCTAGGCAGCACTGTCCCACCACCGCTGTCCCCTGTGGACCCTGCATCCACCACATTAACCCAGTGCGCAGTGACGGACACGTAATGGCCCAGGCAATGCCTACTGGCCCATGCATCTGTTGTGAGGTGCACATTTCCACTCACTGATTGTGAGCATGGACAATGCAGTCTTTCACATTCAGGTGGAGGGTAGCGATGGCTTTTCTAGAAAAGAAGTGCCAATTGGTTAGGTCATAGCGTGGAACATCGTAGGCCATGAGCTCTCTGAACGCTGCGCTTTCAACCAAACGGAAGGGCATCATCTCTAATGAGATCAGTTTGGCAATGTAGGCGTTCAAAGCCAGTGTACGCGGATGAGAGGATGAGTACTTTCTTGTCCTACTCAAAGTGTCTGCTAGGGTGAGCTGGACATGAGAGCTGCATATGGGGGAACTAGCGGTGGATATAGCGGACTGAAAGGAGGTTGGTGATCGTGGTGGTGGTGGTGATGGCCTAAACGGAAGGGTATCATCTCTAATGAGATCAGTTTGGCAATGTGTGCGTTCAAAGCCAGTGAGTTTTTGTAGTCCGTACACGCTTGCAAGTGCATGGTGTTTAAATGTCTAAGCATGCAACTGGTATTCAATTTTGGGAGATTTTTCCCCCGGCTAAAGGTTCTTCCGCACTACTTACAGATAACCTTTGCCTCATCATTAGGATTTTGGTAAAAAAGTGCCACACTGCACTCTTCCTACTACTGGATAAATTTTCAGGGCTTGCACGCTGTGCTAATTTGACAATCCTGCCAAGCTGTCCTGCAACTCTTTTTGTTTTTGTAACACATTTTTGGACTGCTACGGGCCTACCAGATATCGGCAACTGCGATGTCAATGCCTGCTGTGGATACTCCTGTTCTTCTGAGCTATTGCCAACGGCACCCTCTTCCCCCAATGGATGCCAATCTGGGTCAACAACTGGGTCATCCATCACCTCCTCTTCAATTTTTTCTGCACCTTCCTCTGTGTCACCGTGTAAGGTGTTAGAGTATGCGGGAAGGGGCACCTGAGTTTCATCAGGGTCAGATTCTGGCTCAGTAGACTGCAATGCAGTGCTCTGGGTGAATGTACCAGCAGAATCAGAGAGCAGTGACTGTGCATCAGTGCACTCCATGTCATATTCGTCTTGGACTGGGGAATTCAGGATTTCACTTGATAACCCAGGCATGGTATGTGAAAAGAGCTCAAAGAAGTAATCTGAAGTGTGGCCTGCCGCATCCTTCACTTGTGTTGGGGTTAAGGATCCAAGGAAAGGTGTTGTTTCTGACCAGGAGCCTGCACTGACGACTCAGTGCTTGCAGTTTTTAAAACTTCAGAAGAGGAGACGATAGAGCTGGAGGCTGTTTTGGTAATGTAAGCCAAAACCTGTTCCTGATGCTCCAGCTTTAAAAGCGGTTTACCTACTACCAGAAAAGGGAGCCTTCCAGGCCTTCTGGAGCCAGACGATGACGCAGGCTCAACACTTCCTGTCTTAGGTGCTACTGTGCTTTTGGCACTACTAGCAGATGCACCACCACCACTATCAGTCCCAGCTGGCCCCCCGCCCACGTCCGCGGCCTCTTCCACCATACTTTCTCATGTTTGGGAAATTGTGCCAAAAATACCAGCAGATATATGGTACTGTATGAAGAGCGTACAGCTGAATACGGTGTAGGGAAAAATTTAAATCTCCGTATATATTTCCAGAGTAACACACAGACGCTCTCTCAGTATGGATTTCACCGTAATACAAAGAGCAGATATACGGTACAGTATCAGAAGCGGACAGCTGTATACGGTTTTGGGGAAAATTTAAATCTCCCTATTTAATTCCGGAGTCACACACAGATAGCCAGCATGTATTTGTCTGTGATACCAGCCGGTACACTTTAGTGTGTGAGTAGCGTACAGCTCTATACGGTGTGAAAAAAAATGAACGGTCGGTAAGTGTGCAGAAAAAAAAAATAAAAGTATTAGTGCTTTGTAAAAAGCAGTCTGCACAGCAGTGTACACACAGCAACACAGCTATCAGGCAGCCTAATAACCAGCGCTGCTGCACACAAGAAAATCCTCCCCTATCACTGAAACTAACTGTACAGCACAATTGCTATCAGCACAAGCACAGAAGAACTTCTCTTTCCTGCCCTAACTCACTCACTACTGATAAACAGCGTCAGCAACCTCTCCCTACTGTTAATATCGGCAGAAGTAAAAGTCGGCGCTCAGGGCTTTTATAGACACTATGACCCCCCAAAGCAAGGCAATCACTGCAAAGGCGCCTGAAAGCATTCTGGGAAATTCAACTTTGGCACTCGTTTTGCTGACCGCATGGCCGACTGCACGCTATTGTCGGGTTTCGGCCAACGAAACCCGACTTTGGGGAAAGTCGGCGACTTTTGAATCTGACTGACCTGTTTCGCTCAACTCTAGTGGTGAGCAGTGAGCACCTTGAACCCCAGGTGTTTCTTATTAGTTTTATAACCTTGAGCCGTGAAAATAAAAAAAAAATCACATTTTCTTCACAAAAATGTTTTTTAGCCACAATTTTTGCATTTCATAAGGGTAACAGAAAAAATTGCACCATACAATTGTGCAATTTCTTCTGAGTACCCTGATTCCCCATATGTGGGAGAAAACTACTGTTTCGGCACACAGCAGGGCCCAAAATGGAAGGAGCATCATTTAACTTTTTGAATGCAAAATTTGCTTCAAGCATTTGTGGATGCCATGTTCTGTTTGTAGAGCACTTCATGTGTCAAAACAGTAGAAACCCCCCACAAATGACCCCATTTTGGAAAATAGACCTCTCAAGGAATGTATTTAAATGTGTGATGATTACTTTGAACCCCGAAATGCTTCACATAAGTTTATGCAGTAATGTCGAGCCATGAAAATAAAAAAATCAAATTTTTCCCCCAAAAATGTTTTTTTAGCCTCATTTATTTTTATTTTTCCAATAGTATCAGGAGAAATTGCACCATACAATTTGTTTTGCAATTTCTCCTGAGTACGCCAACACTACATATATGGGGGGAATACTACTTTTGAGGCACAGTGCAAAGTTCAGAATGGAAGAAGCGCTATATTGGAGTTCAGATGTTGCTGGAATGATTTGAGGGTGCCATGTCACATTGGCAGAACCCCTGAGGTAACAAAACAACCGAAACTCCCCATATGTGAACTCATTTTACAAACTACACCCTCCAATGAATTCATCTAGAGGAGCAGTGATCATATTGACACCAGATGTGTCTCACAGAATTTAAGACCATTGAGCAGTGATGAAAGAACAAATTAATTTTTTTCCTCTAAAATCTTGTTTTAGCCCCAAGTTTTTAATTTTTCTAAGGGCTAATATGATTTTTTGCTTACGATAAACTGAGGTCCATTTTTTCGTGAGTGTGCCAATACCCTATATGTAATCAGGAAATATTTTTCAGGCACAGTGCAAAGCTCAGAGTGGTAATAGCAGGATTATACTATAGTGCAGGTTTTACTGTTATGGTATGCAGGTGCCATGACCCACTGAGAGAGACCCTGAGTTGCCAGAATAGCATTAACCCTCATAAGTAACCCCATTTTACAAACTATACATCACATGGAATACATCTAGGTGTGCAGTGATCATATTGACAACACATGCATACCAGGATGGAGAGGGGGGACTTGCATACCAAGATAAGGATACGTCCCTGCATGCCAGGATGGGAATGGGGCCAATCATACCAGATAATGATGGGGCAATGCATACCAGGACAGAGATGGGGGCCATGCATACCATCATGGGGATGAGGGGGGAATGCATACAAGGATCGAGTACATTAAGTATAGAATTGACCATGTTTTATGCTTCAAGTTTATTTTCTAATTTCCTCATCTAAAACCTAGGTGTGTCTTTTAGTCCGAAAAATATGGAACTTTGAAGGTAGGGGGGCATTTGGATATGGGAGAGCAGAATTTGCTGAATTTTTTTGAAGGATCAGGAGCCATTTTGCTTTTCCAGAGCCTTTGTACTACCAGTAATGTGGAAGCACATATATTTCCGATAAAAGATGACTGCCCTTACTGGAGACTTGCTTTTTCTGTGGATTGAGTTGAAGCATTTGTTAAGTAAATTTTACATAATGTTTGGCATCATATTTTATTGGGCACACTACGCTGAGCACTTGCATCAGAGTTTACAGCTAAATCTTTGAGTGATGTGACAGATGAACCCCCGAGGGATCCATTCATTATAATGAGGCAGCAGAGATTATTTGGACTCTGTCTGATCTCCATGCTCAAAATTGTAGCCAACTGCACTTTTGTGCATGCCTAAAAAGAGCGCTAGATCACATGTCCTATGGCAACCACAGTTCCTCCATCTGCCTCATTATATGGGTCTTCCAATGGGGGTTCTGTCTGAAACACGTATTTCAGAGATTTGCGCGGTAAGTCCGGTGTAAGCGTTCAGTGCAGAGCGCAGGATAAATGTGCACTGAGCCTTACTGCGATCTTTGGGAGTCAAAAGGAACCAACCGACAGCAGGTGAAGAATTGGTTTTATTTTAATCTTACACAGTTCATCGTGTGGCATAAGTGATATGGCGACTTTATTCTTTGGGCTGGTGTGATTAGAGAGATACCAGATTTACAGTATATAATTTTTGCTGTTTGATAGCCGTCACACACTAAAAGACACTTTTTATTGCAAAAACTGCATCACCATATTTTTGAGAGCTATAATTTTTACATATTTCGACAAACATGTGACAGCTTGTTTTTTTCGGGACAAGTTAATGTGTTTTATTGGTACCATTTTCAGACACATGACATTTTCTGATTGCTTTCTATTCCAATTTTTGGTAGGTAGAATGATCAAAAATTAGCAATTCAGGAATTGTTTGTTTGGGTCTTTTTATGTTGTTCCGCTTGTATTAAAATTCATAAGGCAGCTTATTCTTTGGGTCAGTACGATTACAGCAATATCTCATTTATACATTTTTTATGTTTTGGTTCTTTTACACAATTAAACTTTTTTACAGAAAAAAATAATTGTTTTTGCATAGCTTTTTCTGAGAGCTATAACTTTTTTATTGTTTTTCTGATGGAGCTGTATGACATCTTATGTTTTGCGGGACAAGATGATGTTTCCAGTGGTGAAATGTTTATTTATATTCGCCATCTTGATTGTATTTTGTTCCACTTTTTGTTTATTGGTATGATGATAAAGCATTGTTTTTTGCCTTATTTTTTGTTTATTTTTTATGGTGTTCACTAAAGAGGTCAACTAGTGGGACAGTTTTATAGATATGGCTGTTCCGGACGCGGTGGTACCAAATATGTGAAATTTTATTGTTTATATACTTTCTTTTCATAAAAAATGTATTCATAAATACAAATTAATTTTTTTCATTTTTATATATTTTTTAATTTAAAAAGTTAACTTTTTTTACTTTTTTATTTTATTCATTATAAATTTTGATTTTTTGCAGGATGATCACATGTATAGCATAGGGATGCATGAGCATTCCTATGCTATGCAAGCTGTCAGCATTGCAATAACTGAGTGTAAGGTGTCAGGTGTCATAATCAGCTGACACCCGTCGGTGATCACATGCGCACAGCGTTTGTGCATGCAAACTTGCGTGGACATATCCATATGTTCCAGGTTGATAAGTATCAGGTCACAGGTACCTATGGATGCATCTAAGGTGGCAAAGGGGTTAACTAGACATTGAAAAATAATCACTTGTTTGAAAGAAGAAGCAGGTTTACGTTTTTAAAAAATTAAGTGGAAATGGCTACATTTTTTACAAAAATTTATGAAAAGAATGCTAGCATCTATGTAACATGAAGTGCTATTTCAAAAAAGTAGGACAATACATGTGTTCAGACTGATACTTAAAAATATTAAATTCATAGTTTTGAAAGAAGAGAAAAAATAGGAAATAATGAAATTTAGAGGCTTATCATACATATAACTTGTAGACTGTTTATATTGAGCAACAAAAGCACAATAAGCAACAGCACAATCTTAAGTGTGAGCAATAATACATCAACTATTTAGCATTCATACCATCTCTGTTCATAAATGACTTATTCTGCATGATTTCACATATTACTATAGCAGCTTGGCTTTGTTCATCCTTTGGCAGATCTCAGATCCGGTAGGCTAACAAAGAATAGATGCCAAACTAAGCTAGTATCTTACTGTCAAGCTCAGCAAATGCATTGACTAAGGTATCTGTACCAAAGTCAAAACAAAACCAATACAATACAATTTCTTTCTTAATACATTTGCAAAAATTTCTACATTTCTGTTTTTTTTCAGTTAAGATGGGGTGCAGGGTGTACATTAATGAGAAAGAAATGAACTTTTTTGAATTTACCAAATGGCTGCAATGAAACAAAGAGTGAAAAATTTAAAAGGGTCTGAATACTTTCCACACCCATTGTATATGTTCTTCGGTATGGTCACGGTTAAGCTCCATAGTAACCCAAGGAAAACTAGCTGTCACCTCACCACCAATCTTTTATATAGGTCGATTAAACACCTTTAACTGGTAATGCATGGCTTCATGAGCCTTCAGGTATGCAATCCATAGAGCAAAGGTGACAAAGTTATTATATTTTATATATTTAATTAGAAAGGTAGGCATTTTTTATAAAAATATGCAAAATATATTACAAAAAACAGTACAGTGTATACAATCACATAAAATAAAGGAGGATAAGAAGAAAAAAGTACTAGAACTGATGTCACATAAATGGCGAAGAACTTAGAGGAGAGGAGCGTTCCAGTTGAAATATGGAAAAATCCTACAGTGATCTGTATCTCCTTAACTTAATATTCATTATAATTAAGAATCTGCTTTTATTGGAGAGAAGTCACTCGTAAATACCTCAAATCATGGAATCCCTGATCTTCAGGATATCTGCCCATCTGGAGGTTACAAGCATTAGATATTCAAGAGTTTGTCCACTATGAGGAAAGCCCCTTTTGGAACTAAATGTCTGCCCCAATAAAATAAAAAATCCTATACTCAAGTCCCATTCTGGCACCATTCCTGTGGTGTCTGCACTTGCCCTACCCGGGGTGTTGTGACACGTGACACCAGTGCCCAATGAGTACTGGCGTCACAGTCCTCGCCTACCTAAGGATTGAACATGAAGAGGAAGTCCAAGTTGCAGCTGATCCCTGGCTTCCTATTCATGTTCAATCCATACATAGGTGGGGAAAGTGATGCCAGTGCTGATTGGGCACTAAGGTCACATGTCACAACACTGCACGAGAGCAGGGTAGAGCGAGTGCACACACCTCAGGAACGGTGCCAGCACGGAGATGACTGCAGTTTTTTTATTTTATTTTGGCCAAACATTTAGTTCCAAAAGTGATTTTCCTTGTAGAAGAGAACCCCTTTAATGCCTTATTTCCCCGCTCAACAGCAGTTGGTAAGCTACATGTGGATTATAAGATAAACCTCAATTTTCCCCCCAAACAATGGGGAACAAAAAGTGAGTCTTATAATCCAAAAAACACGGTAACTATAAGACATGTTTGCTATCCTTAAAAAAACAGAAATTAAGCTTACGAAAAGTTGCAACAAGCTGTTGACCCATCCACCAAGGATTTCAGTTGCATAGAAATACATGCAGCCGCACACTCTGGTCCGAATGCCAGCGGCAGTGCCGGGCATTGGGGTGCGAGACTCGTGTGAGTTTCTCGCAAATCTGACTACGGCCTTAGGGAAAAAATCCCAGCAACATTAGAGGCATAGATGGAGGGAATACAAGCTTGTGCACTTTGGGAAGAGAGTTGAAAAATAAGGGTTATAGAACAAGACGGTACCATAAAGTCTTCATGATTTTTTGTTAGATTATGTCTTTTTGCACCAAATTTATTAAAATCTTTGAAAAATTGTAACAGAATTTTAATTACATTTCAATATTAAGTTTCCTATAAAGATCAATATCAAGTCACCACACAACCACCTTTATTAGTCTGGCATTAAGTCATTCTATTGTTATTTTTTAGTTCAAATAATTCAGGTTTATGTTCCCTTGTCAAATAAAGGTTTATGTACAGTGTGCTACCATTGTGTGTGTCATAGAACAGAGTAGTTATCGTATTTTTCGGACCATAAGACGCACTTTTTTCCCCAAAATTTTTTGGGAAAATGGGGGTGCGTCTTATGGTCGCAACATACTTACAAATCTTGGGACAAGATCTCGCAGCTGAGATCCGAATCTGAGCATGCGCCGCCTCCAGCGGCCATCTTTCCGGAGGCCCCTGCCGGCCAACTTTCAGGAGGCCACCGCGTCGCAGCAGCGGAGCTGCGGGGGCTTTCCGGCTATGATGAAATGCCGGCGGAGCCCCCCACGCAGCACAGAGCCCCGCTGTCGCCACACTACAGAGCCCGGACACCACCGCACTGCAGAGTAGAGGGAGGCTGCATCGGGACCAGCCGCCACACTACAGAGCCTGGACACCAACGCACCACAGAGCAGCGGGAAGCTGCATCGGGACCACCGGCACAAGACAGCCGCCACCGGATTAGTAAGTATAATGCCACCCCACAGAGCACAGCCAACCCACAGAGCACAGCCACCCCACAGAGCACAGCCACCCCACAGAGCACCCATGCAACACATAGCACCACCACCGCACCAGCCTGGACCACCGAATTACCCCTGTGACCACTCCTCTACCTGTGCTGATCCCTTCGCTGGTAAGCTGAATTCAGACTGTAAGACGGACCCCTATTTGACACATTATTTTTTTCCCCTATTTTTCTTCTAAAAATTTGGGTTGTGTCTTATGGTCCGCTGCGTCTTATAGTCATAAAAATACGATAAGTCACAAAGCATTAGGCCTTGAAAATTATCCAAAGCCTCCATTCTGGACTGTAAAGGATAAAAAAAATG
Source organism: Oophaga sylvatica (assembly GCA_033576555.1). NCBI lineage: Eukaryota > Metazoa > Chordata > Amphibia > Anura > Dendrobatidae > Oophaga > Oophaga sylvatica. The sequence continues at coordinate 480,276,542 of JARQOD010000003.1, read as the reverse complement.
GATTCTTAATATTATATTATTCTAAACATATTAGCAAATGTGTTGGTTTTGCTGACTTAACTGTTCTGGCTCTATTTATGTTCCTGAAATACATTTATAGATTTTAGCCTACTTATGCAGTGCCGCATATCCTTTCATTATTATTGTCTGACAAGTTTATGTGTCCATGCACCTGTATGAAAACTGTACAGCAAAACTGTACTACAAGACTGGTGAGCAGTAATCCCCATTGACTGCAAGAGAGTATACGAGTATACATAGGTGCATATCCCAAAAGCCAGCAACTACAAAAAGGTATTGTATTTATGTGGAGTGTGTGATTGTAAAACTTAAGTTAAATTCTAACTTCTATTTTTTGTTATGACGTTTTAAATGTTAAAATTTGACCAGCTAGTTCTCATTTTTCCAATAGAACTTACAAAACCATTTGTTAAGGACCTCATTAGATTTGAAGTGAGTTCGAGGGGTCTATAAAGTATGACAGAAAGTACTCAAAAGAGACACAATTCTAAAAACTCACCTTTCAAGGTGCTCAAACCACATTTAAGGAATATATTAATCTTTCAGGTGCTTCACAGGAACTGAAGCAATGTGGAAGGAAAAATGAACATTTACCTTTTTTCACCAAAAATTTAGTTTGCATCCAATTTTTGTTATTTTCACAAGGGTATCAGTAGTAAATTGACCCCAAAATTTGTTGTGCAATTTCTCCTGAGCATGCCAATACCCTATATGTGGAGGAAAATTACTTTTTGGAAGCATGGCAGCGTTCGGAAGGGAAGGAGTGCTTTTTGATTTTTGGAATGCAAAATTTTCTTGAATCATTAGCAGACACCATATCGCGTTTGGAGAGCCCCTGATGTGCTTAAAGAGAGAAAAAACTCCACAAGTGAAACTATTTTGGAAACTAGACCCCTTAACGAACTTATTTAGATTTCTGGTGAGCACCTCAAAACTGTAAATTAAAATGCCGCAAGACAGACTTAAGCTTCACAATATCATTAATAATCACACTAAGTCTATCACTGCAGCTTCTAGCATCTGTCCTGTGTTGGTGTGATATGTTCTGTGGGTATCATTTTGTGTATATTTATATTTTACTGATTTACATGGTGTTCTCTTGCTGCCCAATATCATTCAGTGTATTCCACATATTGTCTAGAGTCTCAATTGTCAGCCTTTTGGCTGAAACCCTGCTGACATCGCCTGATTGTCCATTAATGACCCCTCAGCTATCCAAATGCAGTGAGTCACCCCCTGTAGTGCCTTAATCCCTGAGGCACCTTTCCCAGGTCAGAAGTGGGATGAAAGCCATCAAACCTGTCTGACTGCCCAGGAGATAAGGAGGGGGTCTGAGGACAACAGAGAGATAGAAGTGAGTTCCCCTGTGGAAAGCAGGGTGTACAGACACAGCACTTCAGAGAGAAAGAAAGAATGATTTATTTTGCTTTATCCTCTGTTGTCAGGATTATTGGACTGATCTCATGGGACATTTATCCTGTTACTGAACTGCATTCGTGTTCTGGACTATTGGATCCTCAGTGTGGTGGTTTGTTTATGGACCTTTTTAGTTTTTCCTATAATAAAGGTCTTGGGATTGTTCATACTTCTCTTGCTCTGTTGATTGTGTGATACCTGAGAAGGACCCCGTGACAACTGGTGGCAGCGGTGGGATCAACAGAGCGTAACCCAAAGGAGAACCACCCACATATTGAGTACAGAAATTGGACTGTATCCAGTTTACAGGAGAGAGCCAGCGACCTGGGCCTGAACTACCAGGGACTGAATAAAGGAGCCTTAATTGACCTACTGGTGGGTGCTAGCCAGGCTACCTCCTCACAGATGTCTGAAGGGCAAGCACTGGAGACAGGGATCCCCACCCCAAAAAAACAGTGGTTGATGGGGTGCGAAGAAGAGATGGCGGTTCTGGGCCTAGACGTCTCTCAGGAGTATAAGGAGGAGGCTGCCCGCTGGGCACAGCGGAGATAAGAAGCAATGGTGCTTGAAAAAGGGAGTAATGCAATGTGGAGTGTAAACCCAATGATCCGGGAGCCTGTACTTATCACTTGGACAAACTTTAAATCATTTGATGAAGCTTCCGGAGATGTGGAGGGGTATTTCAAGGACTTTGAGCAGCAGCGTGCTGTGATGGAGGTACCCCACTCTGGCTGGATGCGTTTGTTAGTGGGACTCCTGAACGGTAGCATGGCGGAGGCATACCGAATCATTAACTCACAGCAGAATCGGGATTATAACATTGTAAAGCGGACTATCCTAAAGTACAACGCTATCACCCCAGACTCATATAGGGCCAAGTTCCGAGACCTCCCATGCACCACGGGGGATCGTTTAGGATGTATGCACATAAGATGTCCCAGGCATGTCGGAGATGGCTGGAAGCAGAAAACGCCTTTACTGTGGAAGATGTTATACAGGCGTTCCTTGTAGAACAATTTCTTGCCAAGTGCCCCACAGAAGTGCGGGAATTGGTCCGGGAGCACACACGTGTACTGTGTATAGAGCTGCAGCCCTGGCCGATGAAGCCCTTACTATATGACCGCAATGGAGGGGGCTTCTGGACGATAAACCACAGCCTGCTCCTGCGCCCTGGCCCCTTCCGATTATATCTGCCCTTCCACCTAGTCGCAGGCCAATGACAATCACGCCTCACAATCCAGGGCCCCAACAGTTCTGACAACGACATGGGGGTGTCACAGAGAGGAGATGTTATGGGTGTGGGCAACCTTGACATTTGCAAACCGGATGTCCCTCAAGGATTCGGAGGGAGCCCCACTCAGCCCCACCTCGTCCAGTTCATCTTGTGCACTCCATCTCGCCTGAGGAAGAGCTACCACCACCCACCAGAGTGGACCACCGACCACGGCACCATAGATACCCCTACTGGAGTGTACGGACTCCGGCCTTTGTCCTTTTGCTACCCAGAGCAACGGCAATGCCACCTGCAGGATATATTAATTGATGGATACAAAGTGTCAGGATTTAGAAACACGGGGGTATTCCTGACTATCGCTGACCCCCGTGTGGTTCGACCCGAGGCAATTCACCAGGGCCTGGGAATTCCCATTGTCCTGGCGGGGGGTGCCCGCAAATATATACAGCGAGATTCTGTGCGTTTGGATTATAGTTGTGGAGAAAAACTGTGTTGGATTGGAGTTATGGGAGGACTTCCTGCAGATCTCCTTGGGAACGACATTGGGGAGTTACAGTGCCAATTTGTGGGGGCAGTCACCCGACTACAGGCCGTTCAAGCACTACAACATCTGTACCTCACCGGGGAAAAACCACCACGAACCACATCAGAGTTGGTAAGCAGCACGTTCCCTGCTACTACATTGGGAGCGCCTTGGGATAGAGAGGAGTTTAGGCGAGAAATAGAGGGTGACACGAGCTTAGCAGCCCTTAGGTTAAGGGCAGAAACTGAGCGCGTGGGAGATAATGGGGATGCCTTCATTCGAGAGAACGGACTGTATTATCGTATAACAAAAGGCAGTGATAAGGGCAACCCTGACCCAACGACCAGGCAACTCATTGTCCCTTAGAAGTACAGGGCACAGCTAGTCCAACTGGCAAATGACATCCCCTTGGCTGGGCATCAAGGGAGGAAAAGGACTGAAAAGAGACTCACCCAAAGTTTTTCCTGGCCTGGCCTCTCGCAGTCAGTAGCCCATTACTGCCGCACCTGCGATGTGTGCCAGCGAATGCGGCATCCAGGAGCTCGACATAAGTTACCCCTGCAATCCCTGCCCATAGTTGAGAAACCATTTCAATGTGTAGATGTCGACATCATAGATCCTCTGGCCCACCCCATCCGGTCGGGGTAAAAATATATCCTGACAGTGGTGGACTATGCCACTCGGTATCCTGAAGCTGTGGCCCTGTCCAGTATTACAGCAGTAAAGGTAGCCAAGGCACTTGTCACCACCTTTACCCGGGTAGGGTTTCCTAGTGAAATATTATTGGATCAAGTCATTCAGTTCATGTCAGATCTGGTCCAGTCCCTATGGCATACCTGTGGTGTTTGAGCCATTTGCACCAACCCATACCACCCGCAAACCTACGGACTGTGTGAACTCTTTAATGGAACCCTAAAAAATATGCTGAGGGCTTTTGCTGACATTGAAAAAGATTGGGAAAAATACCTGCCACATCTCCTCTTTGACTATCGTGAGGCTCCCCAAGAGTCCACAGGGTTCTATCCCTTCGAACTACTGTTTAGCTGGAAGGTATGTGGGCCTCTCACTCTTCTGAAAGCACATTTGGAGGGAGATATCTCAGACACCTTATTGCCCATCATTCCCTATATTCTTGAGTTCAGAGACCATCTCACCCTGCTAGCTACCTTGGCTAAAGAACATCAGCGGATGGCCCAGTCCAGACAAAAAACCTGGTATGGCCATAATGCCAGGACCCAGGAATTTATGGAAGGACAACAAGTCCTCATAATTACTACTTCCACTGCCCACAAGCTTCAAGCAGTGTGGGAAGGCCCTTATCAGGTTGTCAAGAAAATTAATGACACTATGTGATTGCCCTGGACTGTAGTGGTCGACGACAGAAAACCATCCACATTAACATGCTGAAATAATACCACGACCGATCTCTGCCTGTTCTAGCTGTCTGCCACCCCCCTAGTGATGCTGCCGATGATGAGTATCTCCCCGATCTTCTCCTGGTCGCCCAAGCGGGAGGATTACTGGAACAAGTGCCCCTGGGCGCCTATTTATCGGATATACAAAAGGACGATATTCTCACAGTACTAATGCCAAGGGCTGCTGCTTTCTCCTCCAAGCCGGGGAAGACTACTCTCACCAGCCACCATGTGGAAAACCCGGACAACGCCCCATCCAGCAGGCTCCTTACCGGGTTCCAGAGGCTGTTCAAGGCATGATAAAGAATGAACTGGAGGATATGAAATGACTGGGAGTTGTTCAGCCATCTCACAGTTCTTGGGCCTCTCCTGTAGTCCTGGTCCCCAAGAAGGATGGTACAACACGATTATGCGTTGATTACAGACGATTAAATGATACCACCAAGAGTGACGCTTACCCCATGCCCAGGATTGATGATTTATTAGATCGTCTGGCCAGTGCCCAATTTGTGACCACGTTAGACTTGAGCAAGGGGTACTGGCAGATACCCCTAATGGAGGACGCTCGGGAGCGCTCGGCCTCCATTACTCCATTTGGGCTTTTTGAGTTCCTGAGAATGCCCATTGAGATGAAAAATGCCCCCGCTACTTTCCAGAAACTGGTAGATTGACTGTTAGAGCAATGTCAGGACTTTGCCTGTGTTTACTTGGATGACATTGCCATTTTTAGCAAAACCTGGGAGGAACATCTTAAACACTTGGGCATAGTGCTAGACTCTATCCTTACTGCAGGACTGACCATTCGCCCTGATAAATGCCAAATAGGGATGGCTGAAGTACAGTACCTCGGGCATAGAGTAGGGGGTGGGAGCATAAGGCCTAAACCTTCTAAGGTGGAAGCCAATAGCAACTGCTGTAGACCCCAGACTAAAAAGCAGGTAGTTGCATTTTTAGGAACTGCTGGTTACTATCAGAAATTTGTTCCTATTTTCAGCACCTTGGCCAAGCCCCTAACAGACCTGACCCGCAAAACATGCCTAGGAATGTGACGTGGACGACTGCATGCGAGGATGCCTTTTCAGCGCTAAAGACCTCCCTCATCACTGCTCCTGTCTTGGCTGCCCCTGATTATAAGCGCAGGTTTACTCGTGCAGACAGATGCATCCACCTTTGGGATTGGGGCAGTACTTAGCCAAGTGAACGCTGCTGGAGAAGAACATCCTGTTGCTTTTGCTAGTCAGTAACTACTTAATCGGGAAGTTGCCTATGCCACTATTGAAAAGGAGTACCTTGCCATCGTATGGGCACTAAGAAAACTTGCAGCCATACTTGTATGGCAGAGACTTTACAATTGTTAAAGACCACAACCCCCTAACATGGCACAACCGCGTATCAGGAGACAATGGAAGTTTGCTGTGATGAAGCTTGTACATACAACCCTACAGCTTCTCCATCCAATACAAGCAGGGCAGCCAGCACCAGAACGCCGATGGACTGTCTCAACAAGAAGAACCATAGACCCATCAGGACGACCTAGCCTTGCCACTGTACAAGGTACTATTGCAGTTGAGCAATGTGGACTAAAGAGAGCAGGCCAGAGGTCTGTGTAGACCTCATGGCGTGCTCACTTATTATGAGGGGGAGCGGTTGTGATGGTGTGATATGTTCTGTGGGTATCATTTTGTGTATATTTATATTTTACTGATTTACATGGTGTTCTCTTGCTGCTCGATATCATTCTGTGTATTCCACATATTGTCTAGAGTCTCAATTGTAAGCCTTTTGGCTGAAACCCTGCTGACATCTCCTGATTGTCCATTCATGACCCCTCAGCTATCCAAATGCAGTGAGTCGCCCCCTGTAGTGCCTTAATCCCTGAGTCACCTTTCCCAGGTCAGAAGTGGGATGAAAGCCATCAAACCAATCTGACTGCCCTGGAGATAAGGAGGGGGTCTGAGGACAACAGAGAGGTAGAAATGAGTTCCCCTGTGGAAAGTATGGTGTACAGACACAGTACTTCAGAGAGAAAGAAGGAGTGATTTCTTTTGCTTTATCCTCTGTTGTCTGGATTATTGGACTGATCTCATGGGACATTTATCCTGTTACTGAACTGCATTCGTGTTCTGGACTATTGGATCCTCAGTGTGGTGGTTTGTTTATGTACCTTTTTAGTTTTGTCTATAATAACGGTCTTGGGATTGTTCATACTCCTCTTGCTCTGTTGATTGTGTGATACCGGAGAAGGACCCCGTAACATGTCTTATCTCTTTTTTACCTATCAATTGAATCTCCGTATTATTTGTAGACTACTACTCTCATCTTCTTCACTGCTGAAGTTGCTCAACATAATACTGTCTGGAGTACTTTTTCAATGTTTTATGGCTTTCACTTCTGGTCTATAGTGTGAAACTTGGAGCTTAGCCTTCTGTGACTGGTGCAATCTTCTGCATTGTGTGAAAAAACAGCTTACATTTTTTGATGATTCATGTGAAACAAACAAATGTAAATAGAAATAATTCAATCATCTCTAATAGGCAGTAGTATTTGAAATTGCAGTGTTAAAGAGGACCTTTAACTAAATGTTTTCAATGGTGAACTGGAGCTGAAGCTTAGCCTTCTGTGACTGGTGCAATCTTCTGCATTGTGTGAAAAAACAGCATACATTTTTTGGTGATTCATGTGAAACAAACGTAAATAGAAATAATTTAATCATCTCTAATAGGCAGTAGTATTTGAAATTGCAGTGCTAAAGAGGACCTTTAACTAAATGTTTTCAGTGGTGAACTGGACAAGCAATGTAATCAGGAGAGCTGATAGAATGTTTGAAATGTGACACAGATAAACTCAGCCGCACTGCCCTCCTCTCACACTAACCCATGCAGGATGTTAAATCAGGAGATCAGAGTTGAATCACATCTCACACACTGAAAAACTGCTCTAATTTATTATGTGGGTGTTTCTAAGGACAGTCCAGTTAATCGAAAAAATCCATTTGCAACATTTGCCATGCCACCATCAGCAGGAGCAGCACAATCACATCTGACCATCACCAGCATGCTCAGGAATATGACAGAAAAGCTCGGCAGTACTTGGTCCAAAAGCCAGTTTCCAGAAACAGTGTCTGCGAGTGACAACACTGCCTCTTCCTCTGTTGTACTTGCACGTCATTCCTTGTCCATAACACAGGCGAAGATGCCTCCCACACTGCACCTGTCATTGCACACTTGCAATCACCACCATCAACAATGTCTACGTCTTTGTCCCAGCACATTGTTCAGTTGTTCCATTTTGTCCCTACCCCAGTCCTTGGAAAGCAAGTACAAATACACACAGCCACATACCCAAAGGCCACTATACTAAATGGCTATATTTCCAGACTGTTTGTCCTGGAAATGTTGCCTTTTAGGCTTGTGGAGATGGAAGCTTTTTGCTTCCCCATGGCAACCCTCAGTATTCTGTTGCAAGCCACCACTATTTCTCCTGCTGCGCCGTCCTGTCTGAAAGATACGCTATGACAATTATTTCTTTCAGAAAGGTGTTTCTGTTCTTTGTTTTCATGTACAGAAAAATGTAGGCTGCTGTTTGGACTTGTCTTTAAGCACTAAAGTATAGATTTGACAAAGGTAGATGCTTTGGCCAGGAATGTGCCAGCCTATTTCAGTAGGTATTAGGTGACAAAATGCAAAAAAATTGGTCTGCCAGAAAACCATCTGGTTTCCAACATTGCAACCTACTGAAATTTGATACTGCATATTGTTAGGGTTCGAGTTCCCGCTGCTGCACAAGGGGAGTCTCGAACCAGTCCCGCTGCGGTATCCCATTCATCTTCGGCCGCAGTGGAGCCTGCTCAGCAGAGACGTCGGTCCAAGCGTCTTGCCCACTCCACTACTGTGCAGTGACTTGCTGCTGCCTTTCCTGGATCTGCTATTATAGCCAGTGTTGGAGCAGACGTCTTTGGGACAAAGTCCTGCGTTTTCCCTTCTGAGCATGCCCAGAGCGAGATCTCTCATTGGAGATCAGGGGTCACATGCTCAGGTACTGCAGCGGCTCCTATTGGTCCGCCAGGAAGGCCCTGCGATTACTGATGTTCGGGAACAAATTTCATTGGTCCTGGTTTCTGGCAGGTCCTGTAGCTGTTGCTATAAAAGGGTAGCATGGCTGGGCCGCCATGCGCTAATATCAACCATTGTATGCTATGCGCCAGTGTGATCATGCGTATGTGTGGTTAGGGACCCGGCTGAAATAAGCCACTAGAATACCGACTTAATCGGTGAGGAGTTTGGTATGGTAGCTGGTCAGGGTCGGTGTCCTAGATGCCCTAGATTACCGTCATAACCGATGAGGAGTTTTGATTGCCGTATTCAGGGTCTGGCGTTCAGACGCTATAGATTGCGGGTGACTCCCACGAGGACATTAGCACATGATCACGCTTTATGTACGCTTAGCACTTAACTGTGTACCTGAGAGCCTGACAGGACACAGTGCTTTTTCTCTGCGGCCCTGTGACGTAACAGGGTTCGCTTTCTACGCTAGACAGCGCCCTAGCGTGTTTTCTTTGCGACTCAGTTGTGTCTAGTTTGTGCGCACACATCGCCATATAGCGCTGCGGCTCTCTTTCGTGCGGCTCTGTGGATTAACAGAGTTCGCACTTATTGCCACAGCGCATTACGGCGTTTATGTTAGCGACTCTGCGGGATAACAGAGTTTGCTTATCACGCCATTTTTACTAGCAGCAGGCTCCGCTTGCACGGTGGACCCCGGGCTGCGAACGCACCTCTCTACATTATATATTTGGTGCGTTCCGCAGACCCTTAACATAATATTAGCGCCAGGGTCTGGCTAGTAAAATGGCGGATGACCAGCGTCTATCGCAGTACATCCAGCAGCTGGAGGGTAGGTTGGCGGCTCTTGAGCGCACAACCTCAGCTGTGGATGTTACCGCACTCGCTGTTCAGGCTGCTAGCGTGGCTGCAGCCAGTTTGTCTTCTGCCACCTCTGCCCCTACATTATCCCACCTCCCGCTTCCTGACAAGTTTGCCGGTGACAGCAAGCAATGTCGGGATTCGTGAGTCAGTGCTCTATACAGCTCGAGCTTCTGGCTGCACGTTTCCCCACGGATCGGGCACAAGTCGGTTTTGTACTCTCTCTACTCTCGGGCAGAGCGTTGGAGTGGGCAACGCCGCTGTGGGAGCGCGACGATCGTGTGGTGCGGAGTGCTCCTCGTTTCTTGGAGGCTCTTAAAAAGGTCTTTTTAGGAACTCAGGTCACCCACGATACGGCACTTCAACTGCTGGCATTGGCACAGGGTTCGTCTTTGGTCAGTCAGTTTTCCGTCCAGTTTCGGACTCTGGCCTCAGAGCTATACTGGTCAGATAAAGTTCTTATTCCAGTTTACTGGCGAGGACTGGCTGATCATGTTAAAGACGCTTTGGCTACCAGGGAGATTCCCGCCACACTGGAGAAGCTTATCTCCATATCTACCCGCATTGACCTCCGTTTTCACGAGCGGAGGTTGGAGCGGGCTCAGTGTAGGCAGAGAATTTGGTTGGCTCCCACCTTTGCCAAACCTCTCGAATCTCCCGATCTGGCGTCCGAACCCCAAAAGGCCACAGAGTTTCCTCATGCAGGACCTAACTCTCGGACCGTCCGAGTATCCGTGGTCTGTAACCTTTGTCAGCAGACAGGACACTATGCCAACAAATGTCCACAGTGATCGGGGAAGCGATCGCGTCTAGTGGCCCTGGGAGGAGGTTCACTAGAGACAGCGGCATTTTCCTCCAAGATGACATTTAAAGGGACAATCACTGCAGGCACTTCCACTTTCACCGCCGACCTTTGCGTGGACTCAGGAGTAGAGGGGAACTTCATGTCCTCTAACTTTGCTCGCCGTCATGCAATACCTCTTGTGGCGCTTGACAAATCAGTGACTGTCCGGGTAGTGAATGGGTCGACATTGCCCTCACAAATTACACACCAGACTGTTCCACTTGCATTGTTAGTATCTCCTTCCCATCAGGAACTTATTTCCCTACTCGTCCTTCCGAGGGAATAGACGAGATCCTACTAGGTATACCTTGGCTCCGTTTCCACTCCCCACATATAGAGTGGACTTCGGGTAGGATACTGGGTTGGAGTGATGCATGTAGAGGCAGATGTGTCAGGAGTTGCGTTCAGGTTACCACTACTGAGTTACCCGCAGATCTTACTCCACTTCCCAAGTGCTATTGGTCATATGCAGACGTGTTCTCCAAGAAGGCTGCGGAGACTCTTCCGCCTTATCGCCCCTATGACTGTCCTATCGACCTCTTGCCTGGCGCAGAACCTCCTCGGGGAAGGGTCTATCCCCTCTCTCTTCCTGAGACAGAGGCCATGTCGCAATATATTCAGGAGAACCTGGCAAGAGGGTTTATTAGGAAGTCGGTGTCACCGGCAGGGGCGGGATTCTTCTTCGTGCAGAAGAAAAACTGAGAATTACGTCCGTGTATTGATTACAGGGGTCTTAACGCCATCACCGTTAAAAACAAGTACCCGTTGCCCCTGATTTCTGAGCTCTTCGATAGGCTTCGGGGAGCAAGGGTATTCAATAAACTAGATCTGCGTGGTGCTTATAATCTGATTCGCATCCGTGAGGGGGACGAATGGAAGACGGCCTTTAATACCAGGGATGGGCATTACGAATATCTGGTGATGCCCTTTGGGCTCTGTAATGCCCCAGCCGTTTTCCAAGACTTTGTCAATGACATCTTCCGGGATATGCTCTCCACCTCGGTCGTAGTCTATCTGGATGATATACTCATCTTCTCTCCAGATATGGACTCCCACCGGAGAGAGGTTTGCAGAGTCTTCGACCTCTTACGGGCTAATTCCCTTTATGCTAAGTTAGAGAAATGTATGTTTGAGCTGGAGTCTTTACCTTTCCTTGGTTATATCATCTCAACCCAGGGATTGGCTATGGATCCGGCCAAACTACAGGCTGTGATGGACTGGCAGGAGCCCCACTCTCTTAAAGCGGTGCAGCGCTTTATGGGGTTCATTAATTACTATCGCCAGTTCATTCCGCATTTCTCTACCTTGGTAGCTCCCTTGGTAGCCCTCACCAAGAAGGGAGCAAATCCCAAATTGTGGTCGGAAGAGGTCTCCAAGGCTTTCACTTCTATTAAGTCTCATTTTTCTAGCGCTCCCATCCTACATCGTCCCGATGTTGATAAGCCATTTTTATTGGAGGTGGATGCCTCATCCGTTGGTGCTGGAGCAGTCCTCTTCCAAAAGGATGCTCAAGGTCGGAAGCATCCTTGCTTCTTCTTCTCTAAGACCTTCACATCAGCGGAGAGGAATTATTCCATCGGGGATAGGGAGTTGCTAGCCATGAAGTTGGCCTTCTCTGAATGGAGACATCTGTTGGAGGGGGCCCGCTTTCCCTTCCAAGTCTTCACCGACCACAAAAATTTGGTGTATCTGCAGACAGCCCAGCGGCTTAACTCTCGCCAGGCCAGATGGTCCTTGTTCTTCTCCCGGTTTAATTTCACACTCCATTTCCTCTCGGGAGAGAAGAACATTCGTGCCGACGCTCTCTCTGGCTCTGTGGTGTCCTCTGAGGAGGAGGTGGAGGAGCCTCGGCTTATTGTCCCCACAGAGAGCCTGAGAACAGTGGCCCCGGTTTCGCTAGAGTCTGTGCCCCCGGGCAAGACTTTTGTACCTACCAACTTGCGACCGGAGATACTCTCTTGGGCACATTCGTCCAGGGTGGGTGGACACTTTGGGGCAAAGAGGACATCTGAATTGCTGGCGAGAACATACTGGTGGCCGCATATGGTCCGTGATGTTGGGGACTATGTTCGGGCGTGTGTCTCCTGCGCCAAGAATAAGTCTCCACGACAATGGCCAGCTGGGTTACTTTACCCTTTGCCGGTGCCAGACAGGCCCTGGGATGGTTGGAATGGACTTTGTGGTGGGCTTGCCCAAGTCTCGGGGTTGCACCATCATTTTGGTAATCACCGACCATTTTTCCAAAATGGTGCATTTGGTGCCGCTACCACGGTTACCTTCTGCACGGGCTCTGGCAGCGTTGTTCGTTAGGCACATCTTCCGTCTACACGGCATGCCGGACAAAATTGTCAGTGACCGAGGTCCCCAGTTTGCGTCTCGGTTCTGGAGAGAGCTTTGTCGTCTACTCAGTATTGAGTTAAATCTCTCTTCAGCGTACCATCCTGAGACGAATGGGTTGGTAGAGAGGGCCAACCAGACCTTGGTCACCTATCTACGACATTTTGTCTCGGCCAGGCAGGATGACTGGGCATCCTTGCTACCATGGGCTGAGTTTGCACTAAACAATGCTGTGGCTGATTCCACCGGACAGACTCCATTCCTCATAAACTACGGTCAGCATCCGCGGGTTCCGGTGCCCATGCCTGTGTCTTCCGCCGACTCCAGGGTGGCAGACTGGGCTGTGGAGGCACAGGACATTTGGGACCGTACCCAGGATGCCATTCAGGCATCCAAGGAGAGGATGAGGTCCACCGCCGACGCACATCGGCGCCCCGCTCCAACATTTGCTCCTGGGGACTTGGTGTGGCTCTCCGCCCGTAACATCAGGCTGCGAGTTGAGTCCACTAAGTTGGCACCCCGATACCTGTGTCCTTTCAAGGTCCTCGAGCAGGTTAACCCTGTGGTATACCGGTTGGCTCTTCCACCAAGCCTGGGTATCTCCGACACCTTTCATGTATCCCTCCTGAAACCCGTGCTCATGTCCCGGTTTTCTGAGTCATCTGCCGAGACATCGGGTTCATCTACGGATGACCATGAGGTGAACGCCATCGTAGGGTGTAAGGTGGTACGGGGCAAAAAGTTTTATTTGGTGGACTATGGGCCTGAGGATAGGTCTTGGGAGCCTGCCGAGCATGTTCACGCTCCGCAGCTCATCGCTGCCTTTGAGCGCAGCGAGGCCCAGAGAAGGGGGGGCAATGTTAGGGTTCGAGTTCCCGCTGCTGCACAAGGGGAGTCTCGAACCAGTCCCGCTGCGGTCTCCCATTCATCTCCGGCCGCAGTGGAGCCTGCTCAGCAGAGACGTCGGTCCAAGCGTCTTGCCCACTCCACTACTGTGCAGTGACTTGCTGCTGCCTTTCCTGGATCTGCTATTATAGCCAGTGTTGGAGCAGACGTCTTTGGGACAAAGTCCTGCGTTTTCCCTTCTGAGCATGCCCAGAGTGAGATCTCTCATTGGAGATCAGGGGTCACATGCTCAGGTACTGCAGCGGCTCCTATTGGTCCGCCAGGAAGGCCCTGCGATTACTGATGTTCGGGAACAAGTTTCATTGGTCCTGGTTTCTGGCAGGTCCTGTAGCTGTTGCTATAAAAGGGTAGCATGGCTGGGCCGCCATGCGCTAATATCAACCATTGTATGCTATGCGCCAGTGTGATCATGCGTATGTGTGGTTAGGGACCCGGCTGAAATAAGCCACTAGAATACCGACTTAATCGGTGAGGAGTTTGGTATGGTAGCTGGTCAGGGTCGGTGTCCTAGATGCCCTAGATTACCGGCATAACCGGTGAGGAGTTTTGATTGCCGTATTCAGGGTCTGGCGTTCAGACGCCATAGATTGCGGGTGACTCCCGCGAGGACATTAGCACATGATCACGCTTTATGTACGCTTAGCACTTAACTGTGTACCTGAGAGCCTGACAGGACACAGTGCTTTTTCTCTGCGGCCCTGTGACATAACAGGGTTCGCTTTCTACGCTAGACAGCGCCCTAGCGTGTTTTCTTTGCGACTCAGTTGTGTCTAGTGAGTGCGCACACATCGCCATATAGCGCTGCGGCTCTCTTTATTGCGGCTCTGTGGATTAACAGAGTTCGCACTTATTGCCACAGCGCATTACGGCGTTTATGTTAGCAACTCTGCGGGATAACAGAGTTTGTTTCTTGCGCCATTTTTACTAGCAGCAGGCTCCGCTTGCACGGTGGACCCCGGGCTGCGAACGCACCTCTCTACATTATATATTTGGTGCGTTCCGCAGACCCTTAACACATATGTTGCATCATTTGTACAAATAGCGTCCAATAAGTATCATTTCTCCTTGCAGAGATTGACATCCTATGCATGCCGAGATGAGGAGACTTAAAGCCGCAATATTCCTCTGGGAAATATGCAAATTGTCTCTTCAGAGAGGAAGAGGACTAAAACTCTAATGCCACCTATTGGAAGTTGATATCCTAAAAGTCAATGTCTACCCTTTAACGAGCCTTGTCACATGACTTAGGAAAAAAGCCAAGCCAAATAATGTAAAATGATTACAGACTACATCATGCAACAGTCAAACTGAAGCATGAGTTATTTGGAGTTCTGACATTTACAGATAATAAAAGATGAATGTCACCTACTCATGCCCTGTGTGTAGGCAACAAAATTCTTAAGGAGGAACACATGTGGAGTCAAGGATTTAATTCCACTAATATCTATACTAGAACAAAACATGTGAAACAAGGATGTCCAATGCCACCTTGTGTATGTTGGGAATCTTTAGGTCCATGTCACATGCTGCAGGATTAGGAGAATAACTAGGGAGAGGAAGAAAAGAAAGAGGTGGATCAGCATCAGTTGGAAGTAGAGAATGGCACAGACTTTGAATAAGAAGGGGACTGGGCATACAGAGTGAAAATGATGATGACTACGGTGATGACCTAACATTTGCAAAAATTAATTAGGCATGGATCAGTATAGACTTCATGCACCAACTGCTGATGCCAGTGATTAAAATGGCCATACCATCTGTCTGCCTGGCTGGCTTTTGTCAACTGGATGTAAATGCAGAACAAAATAAAAATGGGCAAAAAATAGCTTGACTCAGGTTCAGTCTTAACATGGACTGCATATAGGCCAGGTTCTTGGGTAGGTATAGATGACAACTCGATGGACCGCTTCCTCGAGAAGTTACCGCCACTCTTCTAGAGCCATTTTTATTGCTAACAACTCTTGGTCGTCAATCGTGTTGTTGCACTCTGGGGCAGAGAAGGCCTGGAAGAAGAAACCACAGGTCACCATATGGCTGAAAGGATATTTGTGGGTAAGAACTGCTCCAGCTCCAGAAAACAAGGCATCTACTTCAAGCAAGAATTGTTTTTTCACCTCTGGTTGATGTAATGCTGAAGAAGAGGAAAAGGCCAGTTTCAGGAAGAGAAAAGTGTTTCAGCTTCTGGAGCCCAAATCTTCATATGGGCCCCCTTATGGATCATGGCATTGATGAGAGCAGTCAGAGACAAGAAAAGTGGAATGAAAAATCGGTAGTAGTTGACGAATCCCAGGAATAGCTAAATGGCTTTAACACCGTCAGGGCACGGCCAGTCGGTGATGGAAGACATCTACCAATCTGTCACCAGGCCTGTGTGACATAACCTAGGAAAGGGAGAGAAGATTGTTCAAACACACATTTCTCAAATTTGGCATACAAGCGATTCTTTCTGAGTCACTGCAGGACTTGTCGAATGTTCCACCTAAGAGAGAGCAGATCTGCAAAGAAGATCAAGATACTGTATCATCCAAGTAACTCACAACTAGGGATGAGCGATATTGCCCGAAATCGTATCGGAATTCCGATTTCCGATATTGGAAAAATATCGGATGTCGGAATTTCCTATTTCCGATATCAATGCAAGTCAATGGGAGAAAAAAATCGGAATTACAAAATGACCACTACAGTGCTATATAATGGATAAAATGGAGGAGAAACACCTCAGGTTAATGGGGAAGGAGTATGCAGAGGCAGAGGAGGAAAAAAATCGGTAGAAAAATGCACAGATCAAAAATTATAGCAGGAAAACTGGTCGCCATCTTCTTAACAGCGGTGTTTTTTCTTTGGGTTAGGATTAGTTGGGGTAGGGTTTATGGTTAGTAGGGTAAGGTTAGAGCGAGCGTTGTCGAACCATGGTACCCATACCCTTGGGTACTCCCGAGAACCAGCTGGCGATGCTGGAACTCGGTTTACCCTTTGGTGGAGGCACTTGTGTTCGCACTTCACTTCCATGAAACAACCAGCGTGGCTGGATCCGGCCTCTTGTGCTTCTGCCTATAGGTGTTTGGCATCTGTCGTCATTTTTTTCCACTTTGGTCTAACGAGGTACAGCTGGCGGTACTGTTGCCCAGAAACACAGCATGCTGTGAAAGTGGCAGTCACGGAAATTGGCACTAGCTGGCGGTATTAGAGCCCAGAAACATGGCATGCTGTGAAAGTGGCAGTCACAGAAATGGGCACTAGCTTGCGGTACTAGAGCCAATGGAAAACAGTATGAGGTGAAAGAGTCAGTCACAAATCCAGGTGCTACCAAGTAGTACCAGAGCACGGGCATAACAGATTACGCTGTGTGCAACATAGGCACATGACAGATCATGCATACTGCTACCAACCATGCATGTAACCTGTGTACTGTGGCCCAGGGCAGCAAAAATCACCAGAAATCCAGGCCTGGTTCATTTTTAGGAATGTAAGCTTTCCACATTTGCAGCGGATAGTCTGGTACGTTGGTCTGTTAGTACATTGCCAGCTGCACTAAAGACGCGTTCAGAAATCATACTGGCACGAGGACAAGCCAGGACCTCCAAGGCATACTGGCTAAGCTCGGGCCATGTATCCAACTTGGAGCCCCAAAACTTGAAGGGGGCAGTTCCATCCTGAAGCCACTGACAGGGGTGAAGAGGTATTGTGCCACCATGTCACGGTAACGTTGCTTCCTAGTGCGTTGCACTGTCTATGCTGATGGTGCCCGAACTGTTTGCGGGTTCAGAAACCGATGGAACAGGTTGGATATACTGAACCTGTCAGTAGCAGATGTACTGCTTCTGCTACCGGCTTCTGGACGGATTCCGCTGGGCCCAGGACGCACTGAGGTGCCTGCTAGTGCACGCGCATCACTGCTATGCGGTGGAAAAGAGTACATGAGTGAATTAACCAGTGCTTCTTGGTACTCCTGCATTTTACGCGCCCGGTTCAACGGTCTAATTAGGCTTTCAAGGCTGTCCCGGTAACGTGGATCTAAGAGGGTGGCCACCCAGTAGTCATTTGTGTGGAAAATACGAGCCACGCGTGGGTCTTTTCTCAGACACTGCAGCATGAAGTCACTCATGTGCTGAAGGCTGCCAACTGGCCATACATCGCTGTCACTAGCTGGAGGAATGTGCTCTGGCTGATCTGCTTCGCCCCATCCACGCGCTATCTGGTGACTACTAGTAGAGCGCTGTGTACTTTCCTCCTCTAGCTCATCCTCATAGTCCTCCTCATCATCCTCGCTTGCTTTGTCCTGCCTGGACCTTTGTGAGGCACCCACAGAGCTTTGTACCAACCGGGCCGATGAAGATTGCATGATTGGTGCAAGTGTCTCATCATACTCCTCCTCCTCCTGAGAAACCTCATCCCTTAGTCCTTTAAGTGATAATTCTATAAGGCATATAAGGGGAATAGTCAGGCTGAGTAGGGCAGCATCCGCGCTCACCATCAGAGTGGAGTCCATGAAGCACTTCAAAATGGTGCCTATGTCCTTCATGGTTGCCCACTCTGTGGTTGTAAAGAGGGAGGGCTGAGATGTGTGTCGCCTACTTTGCGCCTGCTGCAGCTGCAACTCCATAATTGCAGGTTGCTGCTCACACAACCTCCGCAGCATATGAAAAGTCGAATTCCACCTGGTGGGGAGATCAAGAATGATGCGGTGCTCGGGCAGGCCCAATCTGCGCTGCATGGCTGAAAGGTGTGATGCAGCCATGTTTGAACGCCGCAAATGAGAGCACTCGTATCTGACTTTGTGCAGCAGCTCCTCAAGGTCAGGATAGTTCCTAAGAAAACTCTTCCCCACCAAGTTTATTACATGGGCAAGGCATGGAATGTGAGTCAGACCACCTAGGCCCAGAGCCGCGACCAGGTTTCGGCCGTTGTGACACACCACCATACCTGGCTTGAGGTTGAGCGGCGCAAGCCACATGTCGCTCTGCTCCTTGAGCGTGTTCCACTGCTCAGTTGCGGTGTGGCTAACATTACCCAGATATACCAATTTCAATACGGCCTGTTGATGTTTGCCAATGCAGTGCTGAAATCGGTTGTTGTGGTACGTCTGGGTGCAGGCGAGTCTGACGAGGAGTATGAGGAGGAGTCAATTTGTACGGAGGAGAGGCCTGCAATCAGTGGAGTTGGTAGGACCTGCGCACTTGCACTGTCTACTTCAGTTCCAGGCTCAACTACATTTACCAAATGGGCGGTGATGGAAATGTAGCGTCCCTGGCTATGCTGACTGGTCCACGCATCAGTGGTCAGGTGGACCTTGCTACTAACTGCATTTTGTAGCGCATGCTTAATTTTACGCTCCACATGCTGTTGCAGGGCAGGGATGGCTTGCCTACTGAAGTATAAGAGGCTGGGAATGCTGTATTGTGGGATTGCAAGCCCCAACATATCGATAAAGGCTGGCTTGCACACCAGCCAGAATGGTAGCATTTCCACTGCAAGAGGTTTGGCAATGCGAGAATTCATGCCCTGTGCTCGTGGGTGTTTTGCCGAGTACGGGTGCCTTTTTCTCACACCTGTGTGACAGATGGCTGCACACTGGATTGGGAGTGTGAGGATTCCAGCGATTGGGATGCTGATGCTGACGAAGTACAGACAGTGTGCTGCCGTAAAACACTGCATGCCGATGGACCCTGGCATTCTGGCGAGGAAGCGGGAGCAGCTGTTTGCGAGCTGGAGGAAGAGGTGGCTGAAGAGATGGAAGGTGGGGGACCAGCTGCAAGTGGCGAATCATCTTGGGTGTGATGCTGCCACTCCACAGGGTGCCTCTTCCTGACATGCATCAACATATTGGTGATATTAAGGTTGCTGACATTCTTCCCTCTCCGCACAGTTTGTCGACAAAGCTTGCATCTGCAACTTGGTCGAAAAAGGCCCATGCACCACAACTCTTGGGCGCACCCCTTGTGCTCTTTAAAAGAGCCCTGCTCCTAATGGGTGCTGAAGTTGAGGGAGCAGACAAGATATTTTTCCCTCTTCCTCTCCCACGTGGACGGCCACGCTGCGCCACACCTGCAAGCTCTTCCTCTGAGCTATCCCTACTTGCTTGCTCCCCCTCAGCATGCCATGATGGGTCAAGGACCTCGTCATCCAATACAATTTCATCAGCAGAAACTGGCAGCTGAGTTTCATCATCATCTGCTGACTGGGGTCTGGTCACTGTGGGCACTGGCTCACCCTCCACTTCTTCCTCAGACGCACACAGTGGTTGCACATCTGTGCACACTTCCTCTTCTTCAGCTGCAGGAATGCTGTCTGGCTGGCACACAGATTCCAAGCCAACAGATTCTGAGAAGAGGATTAAGGCTGGCTCCTGGTCTTCTGAGTGTCTGGGCAATTTAGTGGGCGATGAAGAAGCAAATGGGTGCTGCTCTTCAGTGGCCTGACCCGATGTAGTGGAGAGGTCCTGGGAGGATGCTGCGCCCATTGAGGTGGATGTCTCAGCTGCCATCCAACCTTGATCCTTTCTTATCAGCCTATGGCCCTGTGCTCCTAACAAGCTGCGCATAAATGACTGCTGCCGGGTGAAAGTAGGTGCTGAGTGACTTGGGCCTGCTGCTTGCTCTTGATGTGCACCATGTCTAGCTGCTGAAGCACCTCTTCCGCGGCCGCCACTGGGATATCCCTTACTCCCTGCCTTCTTCTCTATTGATGGATTCAGAACGGCAATTTCACTATTAGATTCGAGATCTCTCCCTATCTCCAACAGCAACCTATCCCTACCTGCTTTCACAGTAGAGTGAGGCTAAAATGGCAGGCGCAGCCTTTTGTACTGCCTGATCACACCATCCAGCCAGCGAATTTCAGCGCAGCCCCTAGCTAGCAAATTTGGACGCTTCCTACCAAGCTTAGGGGAGTTACACAATGTTGTCAGCAATTCTTCAGCTCCTGATTGGCTCCACGGAGCGCTCAGAGTCTGAAGGATTATGGGATTTCCGATTTCCGATTTCCGATGTGAAAAAAATATCGGAATCGGAAATCGGAATTCCGATATAGCATATTTCGGGCCGATTTCCGATATTACAATATCGGAAAGCTCATCCCTACTCAAAACACAAATGTAGAGGAGGTCAGGATCTATGGTGGAAAGAAATTGCTCTCTTCATGAATATCCTATCCTAGTGGCACTAGGCTTGGGAGTTATGTGATTTTTTGGGAGAAAAGCAAATGAGATGACTGGTTTCTCCACAATAGAAGCACAAGACTTTGAATCTACAGATCTCTTGCCATTGCTCAGCCATACCCCCGTTCTCGACTGACATAGGTTCAAGAGATGCTGCGGATGAGGCACACTGAGAAACCAATGGCATTTGGAAGGATGGGGACAGATGAAGTGGTTTTATTTCAAGCACTGTTTCTCAGGAGCGCTCTGGAATCCAGAGGTCATAGTAACATAGTAACATAGTTATTAAGGTTGAAGGAAGACTTTAAGTCCATCTAGTTCAACCCATATCCTATCCTAACCTGCCCTAACATGTTGATCCAGAGGAAGGCAAAAAAAACCCAAGTGGCAAACAGTAAGCTTCACATTGGGGAAAAAAATTCCTTCCCGACTCCACATACGGCAATCAGACTAGCTCCCTGGATCAACGCTGTATCTAGGAAACTAGTGAATATAGCCTGTAATATTATACTTTTCAAGAAAGGCATCCAGTCCCCTCTTAAATTTTAGTAAGGAATCACTCATTACAACATTAGACGGCAGAGAGTTCCATAGTCTCACTGCTCTTACAGTAAAGAATCTGCATCTGTGATTATGGCTAAACCTTCTTTCCTCCAGACGTAGAGGATGCCCCCTCGTCCCCGTCACAGGTCTAAGAGTAAAAAGATCATTAGAAAGGTCTTTGTACTGTCCCCTCATATATTTGTACATTGTAAAAGATCACCCCTAAGCCTTCGTTTTTCCAAACTAAATAACCCCAAGTGTAATAACCTGTCTTGGTATTGCAGACCCCCCAGTTCTCTAATAACCTTGGTCGCTCTTCTCTGCACCCGCTCCAGTTCAGCTATGTCTTTCTTATACACCGGAGACCAGAACTGCACACAGTATTCTAAGTGTGGTCGCACCAGTGACTTGTATAGAGGTAAAATTATGTTCTTCTCATGAGCATCTATGCCTCGTCTAATGCATCCCATTATTTTATTTGCCTTGGCAGCAGCTGCCTGACATTGGCCACTAAATTTGAGTTTGTCGTCCACCCATACACCCAAGTCTTTTTCAGTGACAGTTTTGCCCAGTGTTTTACAATTAAGCACATAATTATACATCTTATTTGTTCTACCCAAGTGCATGACCTTACATTTATCCCCATTAAAGCTCATTTGCCATTTATCAGCCCAAGCTTCTAGTTTACATAAATCCTCCTGTAATATAAAATTATCCTCCTCTGTATTTATTACCCTGCAGAGTTTAGTGTCATCTGCAAATATTGAAATACTACTCTGTATGCCCCTACAAGGTCATTAATAAATATGTTAAAGAGAAGCGGCCCCAATACTGACCCCTGTGGTACCCCACTGCTAACCGTGACCCAGTCCGAGTGTGCTCCATTAATAACCACCCTTTGTTTCCTATCCATGAGCCAGTTCTTAACCCACTTACACATATTTTCCCCTATCCCCATTGTTCTCATTTTATGTATCAACCTTTTGTGTGGCACTGTATCAAAAGCTTTTGAGAAGTCCATGAACACCACGTCCACTGCATTCCCTTGGTCCAGTCCTGAACTTACCCCTTCATAAAAGCTTATCAGATTAGTCTGACAAGAACGGTCCCTCGTAAACCCATGCTGATACTGTGTCATGAGGTTATTCAGCTTCAGATACTCCAAAATAGTATCCCTTAAAAAACCCTCCAGGATTTTACCCACAGTAGATGTTAAGCTCACTGGCCTATAATTTCCAGGTTCAGTTTTTGCCCCCTTTTTGAATATTGGCACCACATTTGCTATACGCCAGTCCTGTGGTACAGACCCAGTTATTATGGAATCTTTAAAGATTAAAAATAATGGTCTATCTATAACTGTACTTAATTCCTGCAGTACTCGGGGTGTATCCCATCCGGACCCAGGGATTTGTCAACTTTAGTGATTTTTAGACGCCGCCGTACTTCCTGCTGGGTTAAGCATGTGACATTTAATGGAGAAATTTTTTTATCTCTGATCATGTTATCTGTCATGACATTTTCTTGTGTAAATACAGTTGAAAAAAAGTCATTTAGCATATTGGCTTTTTCCTCATCCTCATCCACCATTTCACCCAGAATATTTTTAAGTGGACCAACACTATCATTTTTTAGTTTCTTGCTATTTATGTAGTTAAAGAATATTTTGGGATTATTTTTACTTTCTCTGGCAATGAGTCTCTCTGCCTCAATCTTTGCTGTCTTGATTTGCTTTTTACAGAATTTATTCAGTCTTCTGTATTTATTTAATGCCTCTTCACTACCTACTTGCTTTAATTCCCTAAACGCTTTCTTTTTGTCCCTTATTGCGCCCCTTACAGCTCTATTTAGCCATAGTGGTTTCCTCCTAATTCTAGCATGTTTATTCCCATAGGGTATATACTGTGCACAGGTCCTATTCAGGATACTAATAAACGTCTCCCATTTTCTTTGTGTATTTTTATGTCTCAGGATATCGTCCCAGTTTATTGCACCAAGATCATCTCTCATCCGTTGGAAATTTGCCTTCCTGAAGTTTAGTGTCCTTGTAACCCCTCGACTACACATCTTATTAAAGGATACATGAAAGCTTATTATTTTGTGATCACTATTACCCAAGTGACCCCCAACCCTTATATTTGATATGCGGTCTGGCCTGTTGGATAATATTAGGTCTAGCAGTGCCCCCCCTCTTGTTGGGTCCTGAACTAGTTGTGAAAGGTAATTGTCTCTCATAGTTGCCAAAAACTTATTACCTTTGCTGGAACTGCAGGTTTCTGTTCCCCAATGTATTTCAGGGTAGTTGAAGTCCCCCATAATAATGACTTCTCCTTGAGTTGCTGCTTCATCTATTTGCTTTACGAGGATATTCTCTGTTGCTTCCATTATTTTAGGAGACTTATAACAAACCCCTATCAATAATTTATTATTTTTCCCCCCTCCCCTAATCTCCACCCACAGAGACTCTACATCTTCATTAGATTCACAGATATCACACAGGATGGGTTTTAAGGATGATTTTACATATAAACACACACCCCCACCTCGCTTATTTTTACGGTCATTTCTAAACAGACTATAGCCCTGTAAATTAACCGCCCAGTCGTGGCTCTCATCCAGCCAAGTCTCAGATATCCCCACCATGTCATAATTATGTTCCAACAAAATTAATTCTAATTCCGCCATTTTGTTGGTGAGGCTTCTAGCATTAGTATACATGCACTTTATGTATCTCTCTGAAACTCTATTCTTTCTTAAATTATTAACTGTTCTAACCCCACCCCCCATGCCACCCCCACCCCCAATTTCATTATTTGTGCCCAGGTCTCTATCTGTACTGCCTTCCCCTCCTATAAAATGATAACCCTCCCCCCAGTCCCTAGTTTAAAGACTCCTCCAACCTTCTAGCCATTTTCTCCCCCAGCACAGCTGCACCCTCCCCATTGAGGTGCAGCCCGTCCCTAGCATAGAACCTGTAGCCAACTGAGAAGTTGGCCCAGTTCTCCATGAACCCAAACCCCTCCTTCCTACACCAATTCTTGAGCCACTTATTAACCTCCCTAATCTCCCGTTGCCTCTCTGGTGTGGCACGTGGTACCGGCAGTATTTCAGAAAATACCACGTTGGAGGTCCTTGCTTTAAGCTTGCAGCCTAATTCCCTGAAATCATCTTTAAGGACCTTCCACCTGCCTCTAACTTTGTCATTTGTGCCAATGTGCACCATGACCGCTGGGTCCTCACCAGCCAACTCCCAGTAATCTGTCAACCCGATCAGCGATGTGTCGGACTCGAGCGCCAGGTAGGCAGCACACTGTTCGACGATCCCTGTCTTTGTGACAGATTGCCCTATCTGTTCCCCTAATAATTGAGTCCCCCACTACCAGCACCTGTCTGGCCTGCCCTGCTCTCCTAATTCCCCCCTTACTGGAGCAGACACTCCCCCGGCTTTCAGAGGACATGCCTGGCTGCAGCAGTGCTACCCCTGTACTGACAACCCCCTCATCTGCCAACTTTGCAAACTTATTGGGGTGTGCCAGATCAGGACTAGCCTCCCTGGCGCTCTTCCCTCTACCCCGCTTTCTAACTGTCACCCAGCTTCCTACTTCAGTGTCCTGCAGCTCCACCCTAGCATCCCCCCCCTCATCTATCCCATTGAGCGTCTGCTCAGTGAGCAGAAGACTCCTTTCCATATTGTCTATGGATCTCAGTGTTGCCAGCTGCACATTTAGATCCAAGATTTGGGCTTCAAATGCACAACGTGCTCACATCTCACACAGCAGTATGCACCCTCGACCGGCTGTTCAAGGACTGCATACATGTGGCAAGATGTACACTGGATGGCATTGGCAATAGTGGAGCACATATCTAATGGGGATTTCACCAGACAGCAAAGATAAGTAAAAATAAATAAAAAGTATTAATAAAATATACAGTAACAGCAATTCAGTAAATCCTCCCTTGGAAACTCCCTGAATCCAAAGTCACTGAATCTGAAGTCACACTTACCACC
Organism: Oophaga sylvatica; assembly: GCA_033576555.1. Taxonomy (NCBI): domain Eukaryota; kingdom Metazoa; phylum Chordata; class Amphibia; order Anura; family Dendrobatidae; genus Oophaga; species Oophaga sylvatica. The sequence continues at coordinate 480,251,219 of JARQOD010000003.1, read as the reverse complement.
GTTCACACTTGCGCACCGGTCACACTCAGCTCGCTCACACTCGCTGAAGCAGAAGATTTAAAGAGAGATTTTTTTTTTTTTCTCTTTTTTTTTTCTCCAGCAGCAAATCACCCTGCTGCTCTAATGCACTTCCAAAAAGACTTGAGCCCCAACCAGCTGGCCCTTATAAACCCTTAATTATGAACCCCCACCCTTAATTAACCCCTTGTGAATATAGCTACACCAAGGTTTAAATGCAATATAGTTAACCTTTAAACCTTTAAACACACAGATAGTAAAATAAGAGATTACTCCTTTAGAGAGAAAAAAATAGGTTAAAAAAGCCCCCAAAAGATAGAACAGGTAGAAAGGCACTCAGCAATCCACAATTCAGCCACTCACACCAATTCACACAGGTATTTGATTAAAGGTTTTTCAAATACTTCTTTACTGAATCTCAAGTCACACTTACCACCGTTCACACTTGCGCACCGGTCACACTCAGCTCGCTCACACTCGCTGAAGCAGAAGATTTAAAGAGAGATTTTTTTTTTTTTTCTCCAGCAGCAAATCACCCTGCTGCTCTAATGCACTTCCAAAAAAAGGTCAGTTCGGATAGCTAGTGTAACTAGGTTGTCCAGTGTAGTTGGAATGTCTTGGCCTGCTAGCTCATACTTGATCTTTTCAGACAATACATCCCAGAAAGCAGCTACCAGTGCCTCATTGTTCTAGCCAAATTCAGAAGCCATGGTACATAAACGGACTGCGCATTGGACTACAGATAGATGGGCCTGACGTAGTTTGAGCAGGGAGGAGGTTTCAGAAGTAATTTGGCCTGGTTCATCAAATGCTTTGAGGAAAACCTCCAAAAAGGTATGCAGGTTTGAGATTATCACATCCTCTCTTTCCAACAAGGGGTTCAGCTATGCCTGGGCCTCTTCTCCAAGATGAGACATTAGAAAGGCTACCTTCGCCTTATCGGAGGTAAACTGGTTGGCCAAGAGTTAAAAGTATAGAAAGCACTGGTTGATAAAACCTTGTCATTGCTTCAGATCTCTGTCAAAACATGGTGGTGTAGACAGACCGGTTCTGGGACTTGAAGCATGACTTGCAGATTAAATGATATTAGACTCAGGGAGTTTTAAGGCCTTTGCAAGCTGTTGTGCACATGGCAGCTGATCCTCAAGGGGGACAGGTAAGCATAACTGGCAGGAACAGGTGAGCAGGAGGGTATGGCTGGTAGATAGATGCAGGTTCAGAAACTAGCAAAACTGGTACAGGAACGCAGATAGACCACAGGTACAGGGTCACATGTGCAGATAAACAGGTTCACGATCAACTGGATCAGGAGCAGAACTAGGCAAGTCAGGATGGATACTAGCATGGGCTCAGCAGGATGGAGTGGAACAGGTGCAGGCAGGGAGGATAGGACCAGGTAAGTGGGTGGACAGGATCAGAGAGCATGGGTGCGGAGACATACAGTTATATGAAAAAGTTTGGGCACCCCTATTAATCTTAAGCTTGATGTTTTATAAAAATTGGTGTTTTTGCAACAGCTATTTCAGTTTGATATATCTAATAACTATTGGACACAGTAATGTTTCTGCCTTGAAATGAGGTTTATTGTACTAACAGAAAATGTGCAATCTGCATCCAAACAAAATTTGACACCTCACCAGAAAAGTGACATTAATATTTAGTAGATCCTCCTTTTGCAAAAATAAAAGCCTCTAGTCGCTTCCTGTAGCTTTTAATGAGTTCCTGGATCCTGGATGAAGGTATTTTTGACCATTCCTCTTTACAAAACAATTCCAGTTCAGTTAAGTTTGATGGTCGCCGAGCATGGACAGCCCTCTTCAAATTATCCCACAGATGTTCAATGATATTCAGGTCTGGGGACTGGGATGGCCTTTCCAGAACATTGTAATTGTTCCTCTGCGTGAATGTCTGAGTAGATTTGGAGCGGTGTTTTGGATCATTGTCTTGTTGAAAGATCCATCCCCTGCGTAACTTCAACTTTGTCACTGATTCTTGAACATTAATGTCAAGAATCTGCTGATACTGAGTGGAATCCATGCGTCCCTCAAGTTTAACAAGATTCCCAGTGCCTGCATTGGCCACTCAGCCCCAAAGTATGAAAGTAGAAAGTGTTTTTCTTGGAATGCTGTGTTTTTTTGACGGCATGCATAACGCCTTTTTGTATGACCAAACAACTCAATCTTGGTTTCATCAGTCCACAGGACCTTCTTCCAAAAAGAAATTGGCTTCTACAAATGTGCTTTTGCATACCTCAGCCGACTCTGTTTGTGGCGTGCTTGCAGAAACGGCTTCTTTCGCATCACTCTCCCATACAGCTTCTCCTTGTGCAAAGTGCGTTGTATAGTTGACCGATGCACAGTGACACCATCTGCAGCAAGTTGATGCTGCAGGTCTCTGGAGGTGAGGATTGTCCTTGACTGATCTCACCATTCTTCTTCTCTGCCTTTCTGATATTTTTCTTGGCCTGCCACTTCTGGCCTTAACAAGAACTGTCCCTGTGTTCTTCCATTTCCTTACTATGTTCCTCACAGTGGAAACTGACAGGTTAAATCTCTGAGACAGCTTTTTGTATCCTTCCTCTGAACAACTATGTTGAATAATCTTTGTTTTCAGATCATTGACAGTTGTTTTGAGGAGCCCATGATGCCACTCTTCAGAGGAGATTCAAAAAGGACAACAACTTGCAAGTGGCCACTTTAAGTAGCTTTTCTCATGATTGCATACACCTGGCTATGAAGTTCAAAGCTCAATGAGGTTATAAAACCAAAAAAGTGCTTTAGTAAGTCAGTAAAAAGTAGGTAGGAGTATTTAAAACAAGAAAATGATAAGGGTTCCCATATTTATGCACCTGTCAAATTTTTTTTTGAATGCAGATTGCACATGTTCTGCTAGTACAATAAACCTCATTTCAAGGCAGAAACATTACTGTGTCCAATAGTTATTAGATATATCAAACTGAAATAGCTGTTGCAAAAACACCAATTTTTATAAAACATTAAGCTTAAGATTAATAGGGGTGCCCAAACTTTTTCATATAACTGTACCTACTAGCTAGCAGGATCAATACTGATTACTAATGTTACTAAAGCACCTCCCAATAGAGGAGGAGGCCTTATAATAAATGCCTCCCAGCTATTGGCTGCTGATATTTTAGCAGCACGTTCTGGCCCTTTAAGAGGCAGTGAATGCTTGCACCTTAAGCTAGCTCCCAGGAGACCTGCATGCTGTATGCTGGTTAAGGGAGTAAGCTAATGCAGAAGGGGCATAGACAGATAAGTTAACACGCTGGCGTCCTTGCAGGGGAGAGGAAGGTGACCCATGCAGGGGTGCAGGCGCTGCGGCAAAACAGAATTCAAATTTTTATCCTCTTAATATTTTGCATTCATCACATTATATAGCACTGTTTGCTTACAATTGGTAATTTTGCCCTTCTAACCTTCTCATTCTTTTGCTTTCTATTGGATATTTGACATTTAAAACTGTTTAGCTGAATCCTTCTAAGCTCTATGTTGAAACAAAAGTTCAATTTTCCATGTATGAATCAAAAGTCACTTCCAAAGTCAAAGGCAGGGGGAATGATGGAGGAGCTGGGTCAGTAGTTGAAAACGGAATTATTTTTGCAGGGACAAGACACTTCCTGTTTCTTCATAGAGCAAAGAAAAGAGAAGAATCTACTGTGTAGAAAGGCAAAATGAGCAATTGTAAGTACACACTACTTTATAATATAATGATTGCAATATATTAAGAGGACAGAAACTTTCATGACAGTGGTTCTTTTATTTAAGCAACTGAGAACAATTAACTTTTTCTCTTATTACTGAGGTTCTCAACACACAAAGCACATAAGAAAAAAGGTTAAAAACAAACTTATAATGATATAAGCACTAAACCAGTTTCCATGTTCACACTCAGCAGCAACAACTATCTTCTTTTAAATTGCATTTGTTCACATGTAGCTTAGTGATCAAACCTCAGGGACCTCTGGTTTAATTTTACCACCAGAGAACAATTTATTCCTCATTTTAATTTGTCACAGAGCACACAGGAAAAAAATGGTCATACATTGTTTCAGTAGTTATAACACAGACTGCAATAAAATGCACAAAATACACTACTAAAGTAAGCACTCAACATGTCCGTAGAGCTACAATAAAAGGAAACAACTGATTTTTAATGGCATTTGTTTACAGCTACATAGTTATGAAGCCTCAAACTGAGCAAGGCTTTCATTTAATCGCTACTGCATTTGCCCCCTAGACAGTGACATTTAAGTGGTTAACAGCAGTGATTAGAGCTAAGATCACTACTGTTACAGACAGATACCTATTATTCCATACAACCATGCGCAACATGGAGCTTCCATGTGCAACAGATGTCTGGAAAGGGTTAAGCTATCAGGCCACAATGCATATTTTAATTCCCAACATTTTATGGAGATTATGACTAAGTGTTAAAGTGCTGAGGAGGACTTGTAGTGTAATTACTGCCATTTAGAATATCGAATCCACTCCAAGGTAGATTTATTAAGCAGTTGGAAATTAAATGGTTTTACAATTGAATAAAGACTAGTGTTGAGCATTCCGATACCGCAAGTATCGGGTATCGGCCGATATTCGCGTTATCGGAATTCCGATACTTAATTCCGATACTTTTTCCATATCGTATACCGGAATCGGAAGTTCCCATAATTCTTTGAGAGGCAATGTGATTTTAGTCAGCCAATGAGGAATCCTACGAAGTGTGGGCACATCCTGTAATGATGCGGTCATCTTAACTAATGGCATGGCTGTGATTGGCTGCTGAAATGATGTCAGAATGCACTATAAAAGGCGCCGCAGCCATTTTAGCGTCACTGTGCTGTGAACTCAGTTAGGGACAGAACGCTGCTGTGCTGACTCTGAGGGACAGTTAGATATTGCGATTTTGTGTACTACTGTGCTTGAGGCAGGCTAGTTTACCAACCGCTGTGTAAAGCTTCATTTTGCCAGTGTTGTTTTAACAGCTCTGTGCAAGGTGTGTGTGTGACAGTGCAGGTGACGCTGCAGTTTGCTCTGCATCCACCGCTGTTTGTAGGCATCTGCACGTGTCACTTTTTTTTTTTTTTTTTTTTTATTTTATTTAGTGGAATTGGTGCAGCTCCATTATATTAGAAAAAAATCAAATCTAGTGTGACGTGCTTCCATCCGTATACAATACATTGGTTGCAAACACTATAGAAGTACAGAAAGGAGCTTTTCACAGATTGTGGACAGTTGTGTTTCAGTGTTCACTTCAGTCTGTGTTTTTTACTTTTTTTAGTGCAGATCACGCTCCAGTTACATGTTCAAGCACTGCTGCTTGTACTCTGCTGAGCGTGTCTCAGTGGCTCATCCTTTTCATTTATCTCCAATTGGTTCTGCTACATTCCATTTAAAATAAATCTAATCTATTAGTGTGACGCGCTTCCATCCGTATACAATACATTGGTTGCAAACACTATAGAAGTACAGAAAGGAGCTTTTCACAGATTGTGGACAGTTGTGTTTCAGTGTTCACTTCAGTCTGTGTTTTTTACTTTTTTTAGTGCAGATCACGCTCCAGTTACATGTTCAAGCACTGCTGCTTGTACTCTGCTGAGCGTGTCTCAGTGGCTCATCCTTTTCATTTATCTCCAATTGGTTCTGCTACATTCCATTTAAAATAAATCTAATCTATTAGTGTGACGCGCTTCCATCCGTATACAATACATTGGTTGCAAACACTATAGAAGTACAGAAAGGAGCTTTTCACAGATTGTGGACAGTTGTGTTTCAGTGTTCACTTCAGTCTGTGTTTTTTACTTTTTTTAGTGCAGATCACGCTCCAGTTACATGTTCAAGCACTGCTGCTTGTACTCTGCTGAGCGTGTCTCAGTGGCTCATCCTTTTCATTTATCTCCAATTGGTTCTGCTACATTCCATTTAAAATAAATCTAATCTATTAGTGTGACGCGCTTCCATCCGTATACAATACATTGGTTGCAAACACTATAGAAGTACAGAAAGGAGCTTTTCACAGATTGTGGACAGTTGTGTTTCAGTGTTCACTTCAGTCTGTGTTTTTTACTTTTTTTAGTGCAGATCACGCTCCAGTTACATGTTCAAGCACTGCTGCTTGTACTCTGCTGAGCGTGTCTCAGTGGCTCATCCTTTTCATTTATCTCCAATTGGTTCTGCTACATTCCATTTAAAATAAATCTAATCTATTAGTGTGACGCGCTTCCATCCGTATACAATACATTGGTTGCAAACAATATAGAAGTACACAAACGGGCCTTTCACAGCTACTGAACATGGGTTTTTAATTTTTAACTAAAATATGTATTTTTTCAAATGACACAAATATAAGTAATGTTGAAGAGGAATAGTCCTACATCCATGTTTGCACAATATTACAGGTGTACATCATGTCCCTTAATCAACAATGTATTATTATATTTACTTGTATGCTTTTATTTAAAAGCCAAGAACACAGAAGGATAACCTTCGCACTGCAGCTGTTGTCAAAGTTCAACCCACATTATGCACTTCCAACATTGCAGCATTTGAGGCATGATGTGAGTTGGATTGGTCAAAGTTATGGAGTGAGAAGGTTCACCATCAGTACCCTATAGCATAAGTATGCTTTTGTGTTAGCATTTGTGTTAGACATGTGGATATCTGCCATAATATGTCACAATTATTTAGTTACAGATTTGTTACCAACACTAATCATTGAATGGTTTTAAATTTGACGTTTCACTTGTTTACAGCTTAGAAATAAGGGTGTAGCCTGATATCTATGTGTAGCACTAGCCACTTTAACATGTCATGTTTTTTTAAACATGTGTAGCTAGGTAGCAGTAATTTTTGCCGGACACACAGCAGGGGAACAGCAGGCGTTACTGAACCCCACTATCACTATAGCTTGTGTATTGGTCTGTGGACACGACACTTCTGAGCAGCAACTGGCAGTGTTGTAGCCCAGGGAGTATAGCTCAGGTGGTAGAAAGATGAACATAACAGGAGACATGGAAAACGTTGTCAACCAGTTAGTTAATCTGAAACCGGACAGGCAAATTCAGGCGAGATCCATGCCTAGTTCATTTTCAGAAAAGTAAGCCGTTCTACATTATCGTAGGATAGTCGCATGCAACGGTCTGTTAGTACACCACCTGCAGCAGTAAAGACGCGCTCCGATAATACACTGCCAGCAGATCAAGCCAGCACCTCCAATGCATACTGGCTAAGCTCTGGCCATGTATCCAGCTTAGAGACACAAAACTTGAATGGGGAAGAGCCATCTGGGAGTACACTGAGAGGGCAAGACATGTAGTCTGTCACCATCTTACGGAAATGTTGCCTCCTGCTGACTGGAGCCGTCTCGGATGGTGTAGACATTGGTGGCGCTGCCACAAAACTTCGACACATTTGGAACATACTGTTCTTGCCCTGTGCAGAGGCGCTGCTTGTGCTCCCTCTTGTTGCAGAGCTGTCTCCACTGCCTCGACGCACAGAGCTGCTTTGTAAATCAGTAGCAGCAGCAGTGCTCTCGGCTGGAATGGAGAACATTATGGATTGCACCAGTGTGTCTTGGTACTTCCGCATTTTACGCTCCCGGTTCAACGGTGTGATGAGGCTTTGTAAGTTGTCCCGGTAGCGAGGGTCTAGGAGGGTGTACACCCAATAATCAGACGTGGTGTGAATGTGTTCGATGCGGCGGTCGTTTCTCAGCCACTGCAGCATGAAATCAACCATGTGCTGCAGACTCCCAACTGGCCAAGAAACGTTGTCCCTGCAAGAGGCGTCATCTCCGCCTGCTGTGCATCACCCCACCCTTGGTCTACATACTGACTAGAGCATTGTCTACCTCCCTCTGGAGCGATGTCTTCCTCCTCCATTGACTCCTCCTCATCCTCCTCACAAAGTCCTTCAAATACATATAAATTTACAAAATTTAAAACTCAAAATTTAAAAACTTTGTATCATAATTCTGTAACATCAGTTTATGGAAACACAATAGCATTACAAAAGGATAGACAAAAAATGTACATTATGTGCTTTCTAAATACATTAAAAGTTTGTAATGGTTATGAAAATATAGACAGCGACTCTGGAGGTTCAATTGTTGATACAGCATGGTACTTTGAAAGTCCTCCAGCCCTTTGTGAGGAACCACGTTGCGCTGACTGTCCAGAAGGTGATGGAATTTGTGACTCCTCATCCTCCACCTCTTCCAAAACCTCATGCCTTAGTGCTTGCAGTGTTTTTTGAAGCAGGCAGATAAGGGGGACAGTCAGGCTGACTAGTGCATCATCTGCACTCGCCATCCGCGTTGACTCATCAAACGCACGCAAAACGTGGCAGATATCCTTCATAGAGTTATTCGCCACTCATTACACTGGCAGTGGCTGCCCATTCATTATAGGATCCAATTCTAATTACTGGTTCTCACCAACATAGCTCTCCACAGCGCAGCACCCCCCTACATCTCCTCCCTTATTTATATTTATAGGCCTAACCGACTGCTGCACTCTGCAAACGACCTTCGACTAACCTCTGCACTAATCCGTACCTCCCACTCCCAACTCCAAGACTTCACCCGCGCTGCGCCAATCCTCTGGAATGCTCTACCCCAAGAAATTAGGACTATCCGCAATTTGGATGGTTTCAGGCGCTCCCTCAAAACACATTTGTTCACAGTGGCCTATCACATTCACTAATCAAAGTCATTCTATGTGTAATTCTGTGTGTGTAGCCCATTCACTATCTCCATGCATCCCTCACTTCCTTAAAATGGCTGGACCATCATTGTAAAAACACCATTGTATATAAACACCTGTACTTTGTATCTCCCACACCTCATTGTAGATTGTAAGCTTTCACCAGCAGGGGCGGCTGATTTTGCTTTAATTATTGTATTGTTAACGTTGTTACTTATGACTCGTGTTTTGAAACTGTTAAACTGTAAAGCACTGCGGAATATTATGGCGCTATATAAATAAATAATATTATTATTCTTATTATAGAGGCCCACTCAGTAGTGGTGAAGTGTGAACGCCGCAAATTGCGAGTTGACTGCGCCTGATGCAGCTGATACTCCATTACTGTTGGCTGCTGCTCACACAACCGCTCCAACATATGTAACGAGGAATTCCACCTGGTGGGTACGTCACATATAATGCGATGTTCATGAAGGTGAAATCTGCGTTGCAGAGCTGCAATCAGCGATCTGGCCATGCTGGAACGTCGCAAGTGAGCGCACTCTAGGCGGACCTTGTGCAGCAGTGCATCAAGATCCGGATAGTCCCTCAAAAAACTCTGCACGACCAAGTTGAGCACATATGACAGACATGGTATGTGACTGAGGTTGCCAAGGCCCAGAGCTGACACCAGATTTCGGCCATTGTCACACACTACCAAGCCTGCCTGTAGATTCTCTTCCAAAAACCACACGTCGCTCTCCTGCTTTATGGCATTACAGAGCTCCTGCGCTGTGTGGCTAAGATTCCCCATGGAAATTAATTTCAGGATGGCCTGTTGACATTTGGACACGGCTGTGCTCATATCGGTCGCAACAGGTAAACGTTCACGGGTCCATGTGGAGGTAGACCGTGACGGCTCCTGCAGCGATGATTCTGAGGAACTGGAATAGGAGGAGGAATCAATGTGTACAGACTTGATTCCTGCAATCCTTGGAGTTGGCAGAACACGTACAGCGCCACTCGCAAGATCAGTACCCGGCTGCACAACATTGACCCAATGGGCAGTGAGGGAAAGGTATTGTCCCTGGCCATGGGTGTTAGAACCCTCTTGTTAGGTTTTGTTTCAGTTTGCTGGTCACATGACCTTTTTTCCCTATTTAGTCTGGCTCCGCCCTTCTGGCTTTGCTTGACTTCATTGTATTATCTACTGTTAAGCTAGCCGGGTGCTTAGGTGCCTTAATCTGTCAGTTTTGCTTGATGTTAGGATCACAAAGTATTTATTTTTCTGTTTAATTATCCATGCTACAATTTATGTTAGGAGGTGTCCACCTTTTCTCCCAGTCCCTAGATCTTGTAGGGATTACTCCCTCGCAACTATAGGTCTTCGTTCACACTAGATGAGGACTTTAGCGGGTCTGGTCGCAGGATCAGGTTCCCCGTTACATCGTAGGGATTCAGCTTAGTTGTATTGTAGGGACAGAATTCCCTTCTTTCCTTACTGGTTGTAGCAGATCATAACAATGGGTACTGGTCCACGCATCGGTGGTCAGGTGGACCTTGCTACTGAGGGCTTTTAGTAGCGCATGTTTAATTTTTCCCTCAACATGCTTTTGCAGACCAGGGACGGCTTGCCTGCTGAAATGAAATCGGCTTGGCACATTGTATTGTGGGATTGACAATGATATTCAGTTACGGAAACTGTCTGTCTCCACCAGCCTGAATCACAGCATTTCAAGGGACAGGAGTTTTGCAATGCCAGCATTCAGAGCCTGTGCTCGTGCATGGTTTGCGGAGTATGGCCGTCTTTTATCCCATGCCTGTGCTACCGCTGGCTGTTTTGTGGCCTGGGAGTGTGAGGGTGAGTTTCCACGGTCAGGAAACGCTGCGTGTTTGGCGCTGTGCGCTGGCGCAGCGCCAAACACGCAGCGTCCAGATGTTACAGCATAGTGGAGGGGATTTCAAGAAATCCCGTCTCCACTATGCGTAACAATACGCAGGTGGCAAACCTGCGTAAACGGACATGCGGCGCGTCTTTTTAGACCGCAGCATGTCCTCGCGTATTGCGGCGACGGTGCGTCGCCGCAACAGAATTAACACAGGGCTATGTAGCCCTGCGCTCTTTCCGGAGGTGTTCCGGAGGTGTCCTGAACACCTCCGGAAAGATCGCGCGTCAGAAAGGGGGCGGGGCTTAGACGGAGCGGAATTTCCGCTCCGTCCAAAGCGCTATGGTTCCGGACCGTGGAACCATAGCCTGAGGATGACAGGGAACTTGCTGCTGTGTGTGGAATAACAGTTTGTCTCTGGACAACAGTGGCCGAGGTTCTTCCATGGCGATCCTGTGAGGAAGCATAACCAGCTGTGTGTGAGCTCGATGAAGAGGCTTCAACACAACCTGAAGATGTAGGTGCTGCTGTAGGTTGGCCTACATCTCCAGTGTGTCTTTGTAACTCAACTACGTGCTTTGTCCGCACATGTTTCCACATATTTGTGGTATTGAGGTGACTGACACTTTTAGCTATTTTTAATTTTTGATTACACAGCTTGCATTTCACATAGCAAATATCATGTGCAAGTGTGTGAAAAAAGGACCACGCAGTGCAAGTCCTGGGAGCGCACGTTTTGACTTTTGGAAGACAACTGCTCCGAACAGGTGCCAAACTGGAGGCTACAGGCAACCGAGTCTGCAGCCTAACTCTCCCTCCTGTTTGTACCGTTGGGGCAATGTCTTCCTCTATCTTCCTTCTATCACTAACCATTACTCTAGGCCTCTCCCAGCTTTCAACCAAAGTACTGGTTCTCACCCACAAAGCTCTCCACAGTGCAGCACCCCTCCTACATCTCCTCCCTCATTTCTATCTATCGGCCTAACCGACTGCTGCGCTCTGCAAACGACTTTCGACTAACCTCTGCACTAATACGTACCTCCCACTCCCGACTCCAAGACTTCTCCTGCTCTACGCCAATCCTCTGGAATGCTGTACCCCAAGAAATTAGGACTATCCACAATTTGCATGGTTTCAGGCGCTCCCTCAAAACACATTTGTTCAGAGCGGCCTATCACATTCACTAATCAAAGTCATTCTATGTATTCTGTGTAAGTGTGTGTGTGTCTCTAGCCCATTCACTATCTCCATCCCTCAGTCCCTTAAGATGGCTGGAACATCATTGTAAATGCACCATTGTATATAAACACCTATACTTTGTATCTCCCCCATCTCATTGTACATTGTAAGCTGTCACGAGCAGGGGCGACTTATTTAGCTTAAATTATTGTATTGTTAACGTTGTTACTTATGACTTGTGTTCTGAAACTGCTAAACTGTAAAGCGCTGCGGAATATGATGGCGCTATATAAATAAATATTATTATTATTCCTCTGAGCTGCTCCCACCACCTTCCTGTTCTTCATGCCATGTTGGGTATTGGACCTCATCATCTCCACTACCCTCTTCCAACACCTGCTGTTGGGTGGTCTGGCCAGCACCATGCTCAACAGAAACTGGCACCTGGGTCTCATCATCATCATCAGATGCGTTCTGCGGTGTGCTGACCATCGGCACTGTCTCACCCGCCTCTTCAGATTCAGAGAGACACAGCTGTTGCGCATCACTGCATACTCCCTCTTCTTCACATTACAGAATGCTGCTTGGCTGGGCCCCTGTTTGCAAGCCAATAGATTCTGAGAACAGAAGCAGACACTCAGCTGGCTCCTGTACAGAACTCTCTGACTGCCTGGGCAATTTGCCAGGCGGTGAAGAGACAGATGGTTGCCCAACAGTGCTGTGGTCCTGAGAGGAGGTGGAAGCAATTGAAGTCGATGCATTGGCTGAGATCCAAACAACAACGGCTTCAATTTGTTCTTCCCGCAGCAGGGGGGTACTCCGAGCTCCTACAAAAGTGCGCATAAAGGAACGCTCACGGCCCGGGGAAAACTGGTGGATGCTGTGTCACTGGGGGCCGCAGCAGCCACAGAATCCCCACGTCCTCTCCCTGAAGAAACTCCACGACCACGTGCCTTACTCCCTGCCTTCTTCATCTTGGTAGATTGATAAAGAAAGTCTGAAAAGTTATAAGGCCTAAGTGTGGTTATTCCGCAGAGACTGCAGTGAACACTGCACACAACTGTTCAGTAGGTGTGAAAGGCCCCTTTGTGTACTTCTATAGTGTTTGCAACCAATGTATTGTATACGGATGGAAGCGCGTCACACTAATAGATTTTATTTATTTGTAATAGAATGGAGCAGCAACAATTAGAGAAAAATTTCAAGGATGTGCCAGTGACACACGCTCAGCAGACTACAACCAGCAGTGGTTGAAGAACTAACTGGAGCGTGATCTGCACTCCAAAAAGGAAAACCTCAGACTACAGTGAACACTGCACACAACTGTTCACTACCCAACGCGTCTCAGCAGGAAGGCAGTCTGTGCGTCAAAACAAAGGCGCAAGCATACATCCACGTACCCTGTTTATAAAGCTATATAAAAAAAATTATGTAGTAGTGACGCACACTTTATTGAGGTACAGTATTACATCGCCATTCACCATCTGTGGCTATGCAGTGTCATCTATATATACCTTATCTATCCGTTGTCATGCTTGCAAGTCGACAGTCAGGCATAAATAGCAATTTTCACTATGCACTATGCACTTTTTAAAGGTTATGTTTGTTAATAAACATGATTATTGCCACATATTATGAGTATTACATGATGGAAATTGTATAATTTTGTATAAACTGTTTAGTGACATTATTCAGCAAATGTAACATTTTAGTAATGTCACAGATAACTTGTAATGCTGATGATGTTTTGAAGTCAGACATTCATTGTCTATACAATAAAAATGGTGTACATACTGTTACTTATCCATCATTAATGGATTCAGATATGTACTTGTATGCTTTTATGTACAACCGTATAGCAGATTCCTTAACTAATTTATTTGTGGTTTGCATTGCTGTTCAACATGTTAATGTATGTGTTTATGTTTGTCAATTCTTTATTTATCTAGATATTAGTTTAAATGAAATCATCATCTTATGGTAGTAAAGGTTATCTTTCTCTTGTTTGAAGTATAGACATTTAAAATTGACAGGTAACAAGGAAATTACTTGATCTAGTATTTAAACATCCTCCTTGACCCTGGGCTCCAACACCGCCAGTTGTTGCTCGGAAGTGCTGTTAGCACAGTCAACACTTGCTCCTGTGTTACTGGGGTTCAGTAACGTCAGCTGGTCCTCGGTTGTGCCATTGGCTCTTTTCCTTCTGCTGCCCCTCCGGGTTCCAGCACAGTCAGCTGGTCCTCGTTACTTGCATTGGCTCTTGTACCTTCTGCTACCCGTCCGGGTTCCAGTACCGTCAACTGGTTCTCCGCAGTGCCTTTGGCCTAGGTGCCTCCATCTCGGTATCCGAGTTCCAGCAACGTCTGCTGGTCCTTGGTAGTGCTTTGGAGCACAGGTACCTCCTGCTTAGTAACCGTGTCCCAGTAACGTCAGCTGGTCCTCGGTTGTGCCATTGGCTCTTTTCCTTCTGCTGCCCGTCCGGGTTCCAGTACCGTCAACTGGTTCTCCGCAGTGCCTTTGGCCTAGGTGCCTCCATCTCGGTATCCGAGTTCCAGCAACGTCTGCTGGTCCTTGGTAGTGCTTTGGAGCACAGGTACCTCCTGCTTAGTAACCGTGTCCCAGTAACGTCAGCTGGTCCTCGGTTGTGCCATTGGCTCTTTTCCTTCTGCTGCCCCTCCGGGTTCCAGTACCGTCAACTGGTTCTCCGCAGTGCCTTTGGTCTAGGTGCCTCCATCTCGGTATCCGAGTTCCAGCAACGTCTGCTGGTCCTTGGTAGTGCTTTGGAGCACAGGTACCTCCTGCTTAGTAACCGTGTCCCAGTAACATCAGCTGGTACAAGATTGTGCTACAAATACAAGATACGGAACAAGAGACACAAGAACAATAAGCAGAAGATCTAAAAGCAGAAGAACATGAAGTATAAGACCAAAATGAAGAGCAAAATATATGCTCTAAATTCTAAGCAGAAGAAGACTAAGCAGTGTATGGGGGTGAGTCCGTTCCTCCTCGTGGTGCCCCTGGAAAATGCCTGCTGCTGCAGGCTAAACTGAACACGGACAAATACTGTTGTAATTTAAATCTTTTGTGACAGCAAGAACGGAAGGATGAAAAATTCATACTTTGACAGATTACAAGTACAGGATTCTCTGTCACAAATAAGAATATGATGAAGAAGATGAAGCAGAATATGAATAAGAATAATAGTTTAATAAGAAGAATATGAGTAATGTTAACAAAGATGAATAGCAAGAAGTTTAAGAAGAAGATAAAGAAGGTGAAGATGAAGAATAATTTGATGAAAAAGATGATGCTGCAGAAGATTATGAAGGAGAAAGTGTGTGAAAAGTTAAAAAGGTGAAGATGAAGAGCATGGAAGTTGTGAAATATACATATTTGCCAAAATAGAAAAAATGTGAACAACATTGTCAATTTCTTCGTCAATCCGAACATCTTTAAAAAAAAAATATTTATGCTATTCCATTTGATTGGGTTAAACATCTATGCCTTTAATGTCTCCTCAACCTTCCCCAATACATTCTACATTACTCTTTGTTGTTTTCCTTCATGTACAATTAACCAACAAGGCAAGAATGGGTTTTTTTTTAATTTCGATATTTTGTTCCCATAGACTTACATGGGACTTCCGGTATCGGTATCTGGTATCGCCGATATTTTAGTGATATCGGCGATACCATTCCGATTCCGATACTTTAGGATATCGGAAAGTATCGCTCAACTCTAATAAAGACATTTTTCTACCTTATTGCTATTAAAAAAACATTATTTATAACATAAAATTATACGGCAGTGGATCAGAACAATAAATTCTGTGGGTGGTCAGTTTTGTTCATTGATACAGAGGTTTCTGTTTCCCACTGTATCACAATTGTTTATATTTAATTTGGATATTAGTTTCAGATCTATTACTCTCTATATCAATTTAAGAAACACAAAGCAAATGTAGCTCATACAATGGACATAAATTGCTGAGGATAACATTAATTTGCTGTATTAATACAAATCTTTGAATTCAGGTTTTCCATGCCTTCATTTCTTTATTGTGTTATGGAAGTTTTTAGTCGTCTGAATACATGCATGTAGTTAGAAATATGCATTGTTGTTTCACAATAGAAACAGCAGTAGTACATTACACTATTCTTCAATAGTCTCTCGAGAAAAACCAAAGAATCAGTAATCATACAATTTGACATATCCTAAATGTAGTATAAGACCTATCAATCTTTTTTGATTTATGACCTATAAGCATCCTATATAATCCTTTGTCACCTTGTGGAAAATTAATCTTATACCACCAAGAAACTGATATGGAGTTATAACTTGAGATTAGGATGCTTAATATAGTTCAACTTATTGATCATACTATTTTCAAGGTTTAAAACAGTTAAACCCAAGCTTGACTATATTCTATAGCCTCAAATTCTGTTCTTAAAACGACTGCTTAGCTAAATATTGTTTTTTCTGCTTATCAAAGGAAATCTTTCAGTAGGATCAACTCTCTTAAGTCGTCTACACAGGCCTGCAAGTCATAGAAGGTTGAATAAATATTATCTTGATTTCTGCAATCTGGTGCCTTATTCCAGAAAAATCCACATTTTTCTTATATGCAATGGGTTGTTAATAGTGATGGGCGAGCACTAAAATTCTCGGGTGCTCGTTGCTTGAGTCGAGTAAATTGGAATACTCGGGGACTCGGACAAAACAACGAGCCCAATGTAAGTCTATGAGAGAACCGAGCATTTTTCCCGCGATCCCCCGGGGGTCCTTTTAAGGTTTAAATGCATCTGAAAATGATGAAAACACTGCTCAAATGACACGGGGACATCATGAGGATCGCCCCAGGAAGCATTACTGACTCCTAGTTCACAGCACAAAAAACATACCAAAACGAAACCAAAACGGATTTTGCTGGGAAATATGTTAAGGTACATCCTTTCCAGGTTAATGACTTGTATATAAGGCAAAATAAATAACCCCAGACTAAAATGTTCCTCCACCACTTGGGCTATGTTCAGATGCTGCGTTTTTGAAGCGTTTTTCAACTTTAACATTGCTTTCAACCAAGACAAATGCATTCACTGGGAAATGTCATTGTAAGATTTACCAACCCTAGCTGGCCATGTGGTGCATGACTCATAAGCAGACATATCTTGTTTCATTTATGAAGGAGGGATTCATAAATTCACAGAGCCTATTTTTACAGGAGCAATAATCAGCGTAAAGTGCCATTATTAAGCTGTGGGTCTCCTAAACTGTTATAGCCTATGCAATGAGTGAATGTGCTGCCAAGAATTACGATGCTCCCCAATACCACTTTCACGAGAAGTCCAGGATGGTTTCCATAAAAAATGTTGCATTGAATGCAAGGCCTGCCCTGCTAGCAAGTCATATGCACCTCAATTAGCCTTTGAACCCAGATACTGGATGGACCCAGGAAAATCCACATCACATTATTCATTTTGTACACCCATTCTGTTTTTTTATGCATTGACTGCAAGGCCTGCAACTGCTACCAATTCATATGCACCCCAATAACTCCAATCCCCCCCTTGGAAGAAACAGGGAGGAGGGCCTCTTGCCAAATAATGTCATATTAAAAAGGAGTGGGTCTCCTCGACTTGGAATGCCCATACACTTAGTGTATGGGCTGGCAAATATTTCCCCTTTGGGGTGCACCTCAACCTTTTTCAGAACAAGTCTTTTACACACAGCCTAACCACCCACCTTGTTAATAATGCGACACTGACTGTAGCTGCATGGAACATGTAAACCCTTTTGATCTAGTGGCGGTTGATGATAAGACTGATTTAAAAATAGGCCCAATTTAAAGGAGCGGGTCTCCTAGACTTGGAATGCTTATACACTAATTGTATGGGCTGTCAAACATTTTCCCATGTGGAGTACACCTCAACCGTTTTCAGAACAAGTATTTTATGCACAGCATAACCACCCACCCTTGTTAATAATGCGACATTGGCTGTAGCTGCATGGAACACATAAACCCTTTTGATCTAGTGGCGGTGGATGATAAGACGTGGAGAAAGTCCTGATTAAAAACTATGCTCAATTTAAAGGAGCGGGTCTCCTAGACTTGGAATGGCCATGCACTGGCTGGCAAACATTTCCCCCTGGGGGTAGATATCAACTTAGTGTGAAAATTTTTTTTAGGGGCATCATAAACATCTTGCAAAACTGTAACTTGGTTTCCTACACAGTTGCTGCTGGGAAAGTGCAGGTTTTTAGTAAAAATATGGTGGACGAATAGTTGGATGAAGTGATCAGGAAATGGGGCATGGTGATGACAGGAATGGGAAAGTACATGATTAATAACAGCAGTGGCTATGGTAGGTATGAGAGCCAGGATACAGCCTACAATGATTCATCGTTTAGCCACAATCAATTATCAGAATTGGTTTCATGCCCGTCAGAATATCGGTGTAACAGATGCGCGTATGAGACTCGGCCTAAGAAATACCCATCCAAAATATGTTGCCAAACACACACGTGTCTGTATAAAGGACAAAGTGCAACATGTTCTTGAGATGCTGAATTTCAGAAAGCAGATCAGTGTCGGAGGAAAAGCAAACAAACTGATGGATGCTCGTGAAAAACTAAGTTTAAAGAGGAGTGCACCGTCTGTAATTATAAACACACCGTAGCACAAGCTTCTTCATTTTCACCCATACATATTACCAATAAGATACAAATGTCCCTCTTGAAAATTATTTGTCATAGTGTAACGAGCACTGTAAAAGGAATATCACTAAACGTACATAACCACGACCCTTGGAAACACCAGGTTTCCTCTTTACAAGATATGGAAGATGATGGTATTGATGATGACTTTGAAATTTACCACATCCACACCAAGAATATGAAGATAATAGCTGAAAAAATGTGCAAAAAAAGACATGAATGTCTGGAAAATCATTTTCATAGAATCATAGAATCATAGAATCATAGAATGGTAGAGTTGGAAGGGACCTCCTGGGTCATCTGGTCCAACCCCCTGCTCAAAGCAGGATTCTCTAAATCATCCCAGACAGATGTCTATCCAGCCTCTGTTTGAAGACTTCCATTGAAGGAGAACTCACCACCTCTTGTGGCAGCTGTTCCACTCATTGATCACCCTAACTGTCAAAAAGTTTTTTCTAATATCTAATCTGTGTCTCCTCCCATTCAGTTTCATCCCATTGCTTCTAGTCTTTCCTTGCGCAAATGAGAATAAAGATGATCCTTCTACAATGTGACAGCCCTTGAGATATTTGTAGACAGCTATTAAGTCTCCTCTCAGTCTTCTTTTTTGCAAGCTAAACATTCCCAAATCCTGCAACCGTTCCTCATAGGACATGGTTTGCAGACCGTCACCATTCTGGTGGCTCTTCTCTGAACTTGCTCCAGTTTGTTGATGTCTTTTTTAAAATGTGATGCCCAAAACTGGACACAGTATTCCAGATGAGGTCTGACCAAAGAGGAGTAGAGGGCAATAATGACCTCACTGATCTAGACTGTACGCTTCTGTTGATACATCCTAGAATTGCATTTGCCTTTTTTGCTGCTGCATCACACTGTTGACTCATGTTAAGTCTGTGATCAATTAGTATACCCAAGTCTTTTTCACATGTGCTGTTACTTAGCCCTATTCCTCCCATTTTGTATATGATTTTTTCATTTTTATTGCCCAGATGTAGTACTTTGCATTTTTCCCTGTTAAAATCCATTCTGTTAGTTGCTGCCCACTGCTCCAGTTTATTTATATCTTTTTGAATCCTCTCTCTCTCTTCTCTAGTATTAGCTACCCCTCCTAGCTTTGTGTCATCAGCAAATTTGATCAGTTTACCCTCAATTCCTTCATCTAAATCATTGATAAAGATGTTGAACAATACAGGGCCCAAAACAGAGCCTTGTGGTACCCCACTTGAGACATTCTTCCAACTGGATGTGCAGCCATTTGAGACCACTCTTTGGGTCCGATCACTAAGCCAGTTATGAATCCACCTAACAGTTGCCTTGTCCATTCCATACTTAGTCATTTTTTCAATAAGGATTGTGTGAGATACTTTGTCAAATGCTTTGCTGAAGTCAAGATATACTATATCTACAGCATTTCCCTGATCCACCCAGTCAGTGATTCTGTCATAGAAGGAAATTAAGTTAGTCTGACATGACTTGTTAGTTACTTATATGTTTAGAATTATGTTACATCATTTTTTTGATTAATTATTCATACTTATTTGGTTCACAATATTATTCTTTTTCTTCAACGCTGTGGAATATAATGTTGTAAGAGCTAAAGCAACTTGTTGAAGTGTGTTTTATCTCAAATATGAAACTACATGTCAAATGTCATCTTTACTATTTCTCCATTCCGTGTACGGCTAACCACCTCATTGATGTTATTGAGTTTCTTTGACAAGAAAACAACAGCTACACCAATACCACGTGCTTTTCCTATTAATTCATCATGCTACTGAAGTAGAGGTGAGATTAGGACCTACGTAACATCTGGGGACTGCAGTCAATATGACACTGTGCCAACACCCACAGGGGTATAGCTACCAAGTTGACATAGTTTGTGCACAGCTGAAGAGTTGTCAGAAAAAAATTCTTCAAGAACATGTTTGATGGATTGTCTAGTGGACACACCCATATGTATTATTATTTAGTTATTTATATAGCGCCATTAATTCCATGGTGCTGTACATGACAAGGGGTTACATACATAGTAATAGATATCGCTTACCTCCAAAATTATTACAATGACAGAATGTTACAGAGGAGAGAGGACTCTGTCCTTGCCAACTTTCATTCTGTGGGAGAAAGTGAAAAAGACAGATTTTAAAGTAATGATTGCCACTCGTTTATTTTTACTTAGAATTTGTATGATGGCAAGAAAAAAGCAGCTAACAGTCTATTCAGTAGGACTATCAGCTTTGTATCCACCAGACTTCTGCACAACACAACTGATGGTCCCAACCCCATTTATAAGGCAAGAAATCACACTTATTAAACCTGACAGGGCACACCTGTGAAGTGAAAACCATTTCCGTTGGCTACATCTTGAAGCTCATCAAGAGAATGCCAAGAGTGTGCAAAGCAGTAATCTAAGCAAAAGGTGGCTACTTTGAAGAACCTAGAATATAAGACATATTTTCAGTTGTTTCACTTTTTTGTTAAGTATATAATTCCACATGTGAAAATGAATAATTGACCACAGCGCTACTCAAATGTACCTATAAAAGCTGAAATGTGAGTATAAAATCGATAAAAGGAAAGAAAAATGGTAACTCACTATTGGTTGCAGAGTTTCCAGGAAATAGTGTGATGTTCGTGCTAAAATAGTGAAATGATCAGAGGTTAGTTGGTTTCTAAACAGTATATAACTTGTTTATAGATTTTACCTCGTGTATTTATACTCACTGTTATTACCACCATATGTTTGCACAATAGTGATCCTTGGTCGAAGATGGTAGTTTAGTAAGTAGTGTCTCCCCCTAGACGATGGGTCACAAGTGCAGTGATGCCAAAAATGAGGCAGAGTGCTGTATGGACAGGTTATGGAATTGTGGTATTCTCAGGTCTCATTGGTACTCAGAGCCTCCCTGCAAAGAGTGTGGTAAATATTTATATAACTGTGCAGGGAGTACAGTTGTAAAGGCAAATGAACCGCTGTACTCACTGAAAATAAATTGGTTACAAGGAGAGCTGATTCATGGAGCCTTGGTGTGACTGCTAGTACGGGTATGTGATGGGTTAATACCAAATCAGGGTCGTACTAATGCTTAGAGTAGTTGTAACTGCAGAGGAGACCGCTGTGTAAAGCACTGTCACATCTGCTCAAAGGTGGCGAATAATCGCTGTACTCACTGTGTGTAACTGCAGAGGAGACCGCTGTATAGAGCGCTGTCACACTGATGTCGGTAAACACTCAGCGTGCTCCGGCCGGAAGCAACGCTGAGATGACGACAGGAAGGGGCGGGACAAGAAGGTGACGTCACCACTTGGTCGCACGTTCATGAAAAATGCAGGAGCTAGGATTAACTGACGCGTTTCCAGGGACTACTCTCCCTCTTCATCAGAGTTCTAGCTCCTGCACTACTTGGCTCCTATATATACAGAAATGCTAATGAGGGTTCCTTACATGTGCACCTGAGTATAGATGAGTGAATGGAGGCTTTGAGAAAAGGGGGAGTAGACCTGTGATCAGTGTGCTGGTGGGTTTTTACCTATGTGGTCCTAAACAGTATAAAAATACACACCAATATGTGATGAACATTAAGGCCTGCCAGATAGGTATAGAATTTATAATGATGCATTCTATCTTAAAAAAAAAAATATATATAAAAATTATATGGTAAAGTTTAATTAATTTAAAACCTCTTTATTTATACGAGCTTAAAGTTATGTTAAGTTATTTTCATTTTGTTAATTCTATTGGGTTAGCACAGAGCCCACTCCCAAACCACTAGCAGCTCTCAAATTTGCATCTCCTTCCCCCCTCCCCCCTGTTTTTTTTTTCCTTTTTTTTTTTCCTTCTGTAGATCTAGCACTATTCTGTGGGGTGTAGCGCCAGTGTTACTTTCTATACTATAATTCCACATGTGTTAATTCATAGTTTTGATGCCTTCAGTGTGAATGTACAATTTTCATAGTTATGAAAATACAGAAAAATCTTTGAATGAGAAGGTGTGTCCAAACTCTTGGTCTGTACTGTATATGTACAGTGACACCCAGGACAAATAAACGAAAACTGCTGTAAACTGGCCAAACTTTGAGCACACACAGATATGAGCTGCCACGGAGATACCAGTACGACAAATATGTGGCCTGTATTTTTTTTTTTTTTGCGAAATACTGATGTATATAAGTACAGGGACATCCAGGAAAAACAAAAGAATACTGCAGTAAACTGGACAAACTTTGAACACGCACAGATATCAGCTGACACGGCGATACCATTAAGACAAATGTGTGCCCTATTTTTATTATTTTTGAGCTAACTAGTGCTGTATATCATTGCTTTGACACCCAGGACAAAAAAAGGAAAACCGGCCTCCACTGGCAAAACTTTGAGCACGCACACCACAACAAAGATGGCTGCGGCGTTTCATTGCCTGGCAGACAATCCGTAGATCATGATTGGGTCTGTAAAGTCCACCAAAAAAGCTGGGTGGAGACCCGAGTTCCCGCTGAGTAATCCCAGAAGTGCTCGGTGCTTGCCGAGCACACCCAGTACCGTGATACTCCGGCGAGTAACGAGTAGTGGATCACACATTCGCTCATCACTACTTGTTAATATATATGGGATGGACAATGCATGAAAATCTACCCTTAGAGCTTATCTTAAATAAAAGGGTGTGTTACAAGTTTCAACCAAATATTGACTGACACTTTGCTCTCATGTTCACAAACAGCTCTGCAGTGAGATCAGAACTAACACAGTACAGCAGAAGTAAACTTTGTCTCATTAAAAACTTATATACCAGTATGAGTATGTGTTTTATCATGCTGTCAACACTGCTGCAGAAGTGTGCCTGTTTATAAACAACAGCACACCACAAAGTTGAAGCTTGTCTCATTACAAAAAAAAACAAGCACATTTGAAGATGCCTTCTGACAGTGCCATCAGCCCTGTTGTACTGCACTTCCTCACACTTGTTGCCTGTAAGATGAAAATTGAAGCACTATAATAGTTTTTCTTATATGCAATGAGCTGTTAAGGTCTGTGGGCAGGACACTGATCTTCCTGAGAATCTATCTCCAAAGCTTATTTTCATTCAAACCAAGTAATTACTGATTTATCTGATTATTACAAACAGATCTGCAGTGAGATCAGAACAAGCACAGTACAGTAGAGTTAATACAGTACTGCAGAGCTAACACAGTACAGCAGACATTGCAAAAATATTTACAGTTGTCCTGTCATAGTGCTTCATTTTCCATCTCACAGGCAACCAGTGTGAAGGAATGGCATTAAAACAGTAATGTCAACTTAGAAGATTAGGCACAAAATATATCGGCTGACGACTGTGCTTCTTTCACTTCAAGTGATGCCTCACAATTATAATATTAATGACCTCTTCTGGGTGGTGAATACACATAGAGTAATGGTATATTGCACAAATAAGAAGAAAATAAATGGTTATTGGACCCGTAGAAGCGCAGCAACAGCTCACAATGGCCGTCGGCCATCAAGCTTATTCACCTCTTCACTCCCCTTTCTACTGCACACCGCACCATGCACTTTATTGATATGTTAATGTAAAAAAAAAATAGTAACTGAACCCTCCCTTTATCACCCCCTTAGTTAAGGAAAAATATTAAAATAAATAAAATGCATTTATTTCCATTTTCCCATTAGAGT
This sequence comes from Oophaga sylvatica, assembly GCA_033576555.1. NCBI lineage: Eukaryota > Metazoa > Chordata > Amphibia > Anura > Dendrobatidae > Oophaga > Oophaga sylvatica. The sequence continues at coordinate 480,227,056 of JARQOD010000003.1, read as the reverse complement.
TAGAGTTAGGCTAAAGTGAGTTGAGCTAAAGTTAGGGTTAGGGTTAGGGTAAGGGCTTATTATACCAATTTGCGAGAAATACAGATGAGTGCAATCTGATAAAAAATCGGATTGCACTCGGACCAATGTTATTCAATGGGTGACACTTAGTGTTGAGCGATAGTGCTCGATATCTAAAAATATTCGTATCGAAATTGTATCGCCGATAGCACTAAATATCGTCGATATCCGATTTCGATACCGGAAGTCCCATGTAAGTCTATGGGAACAAAATATCGCAACAAAAAAAAAACCTTTCTTTCGTTGTAAACACAAAATATACACACATAGAATACATATATATATATATATATATACATGTCATTGTGACTATATATATATATATATATATATACATATATTTATAGTTTATACACTTCTACATAGTAAAATAGACTCTGATTCAATTGCCGGGTAAAGCCGTGACATACCCCATAGAAGTCGACGGGCTCGGTGCCGAGTACCCCAAAAACCTCTGGCTCTGTGCGACTCAACTTGGGCGTCACAAACAGGATTCTGTAGCTCGCTATAAGCGAGTCCTGTGTGCCTGAATTGAACTGGTTTTGTGCTTGAGAATTGCTAAAATCATCAGAGAATGTATTTGCCATTTTTCCGCCATATCTGCGTCACGACGAGGCACTGGTGAAGAAGAAGGGCGTGCTCTTCATGGGTGTACACACTCACTCAGTGACGCGAAAATGATGGCTCTAAATGGTACTGCAATGTAAGATCGTGCCCCACAGCTCTTCAGTTCCGCCTCCTCATCCTCCTCAGTGGGCGGAAACTAACACGAAGGTCCCGCCTCCCTACAAAAGAGGGGCCCTCTCCAGATGCTAATGACACATGTGACTTGGCAGAGATGGCTAATGGACACGAGCAGAAGTGTGAAGGGATGGAGCAGTCAGAGCTCTCCCCCACGGAAGCGACCCGATCGCCACGGAACCACCGTTGGGCACCCGGCCTGGAAACTCTCCTACGCTGCAAGAAGCAGAGGATACCCTAAGAGGCCTGGCCCGGCACCGGGAGGAGGTCGCCAGGATGGAAGCCAGTGGCGTGCCCTAAAAATAAACTTGGAGCGGCGCCAATCCCTCTTACCTGAAGTGTCTGTACCGGAAGGTGAGGCACCCGTTCTAGTAGAGGAGTCCGTGCGGGCATCCCAGCCCTTGCAATGTGATCCAGGTTGACGTTGTCGCAGTGGAGGCACCCGTTCGTGCAAAAAACGCTGCACCAGCAGCACCCCAGATCCCGCTGTCTGCCCCCGTCGCTGAGACAGAAGAAGCGACACCCGTCCTCATGGAGGAGGCCGCGCAGGCGCCAGAGCACTACCTGCCTGTACCGGAGCCCCGACTGTCATCTGTTCCAGAGCCGGCTGCTTCCTCCGCAGGTGAGCGCCACCAGGACTGGGGGGCGCCAGGAGAGCTGCCGCAAACCGGACACTGTAAGCTGGCATTTGATGGTGGAGACATGGAGCAGCTGGTGGAGGAGAATTACAACCCGGCGTCAGGAGGAAGAGTGGAGACGTTGGGAGCGGGAAGCAGAGCGACAAAGGGAGCAGCGAGAATCCCAAAAACTTTGCCAACGTCACCTGGAGAAGGACCGGGCAGATAAGGACCGGATGAGAAAGGATAAAGGAACCCTGTGTGAGCCGCGGCGTAAGGGTGCAGTACGGAGCTTTAAATTGAAAGGTGGTTGGGGCTTCATCCAGGAGCCTGGACTTTATTTAGAAGTTTTTGTGAACGGCGGGACGTGGAGGCTCACCTCCCAGAAGGACACCCGGGGAGGGACCTGTTGCCAGGAGACTTGGTGATTTACACCCGACACTGGGGTTACAATGGATGGTACGCCCTAAATGTTACCAGGTGCGACCCCTACTCCCCAGAGTGTCAGGAACCTGTGAGACCCTCGGAGCCTTCAGCCTCCCACATCCAGGCCTCTGCAAAAGTGCCCACCCCACGCCGTAAATCTCCCCAGCCTCCCTCAGTGGTCTCCTCAGCAGCCCCAGCTATGGACATGATAATATAGCTGGCCCGTACCCGGCGCCTGTTAGGCCCCCTGGGGTTCGTTCAGTCCGTGACATAGGGCTCCAGACCCGGAGGGAGATGAAAGTGGTGGCCACACAGACCCAGATAGCGGGTCACGACGTCACTGTACAGGCCACACGACGTCATCAGGTCCTGGTGGTCCTTGGTGCCTCGGATGTTTGGCAAGCATCAGAAGAGTACCAGGTGGTACCTGGAACACCCCTGCCAAAGAATTATAAATAACCCGGACAGGGTCCCTGTATGTAAATAGTTAAATTGTTTATGTACCCGGACGGGTGAATGTTCATAAAAAAGTTTTTTAATTTAATAAAAAAAACAAAGCACAGTTTTCATTACTTTTATTACAGTCTCATCCTGCGACGCCATCGATCTCCTGTAAAAAAATGAAAAAAAAAATATATATATATACCACCTGACCGACGCAGTCCATAGTAACGAGTGTCCCACGACGATCCAGCTCTGCTACATCAGAATGACAGGCAGAGCCTGTCATCCCGGCGCAGCACAGCTGATTACCTGCTTCCCCGGCGGTGACGTCATCGGACTGACTGCTTTACGGCCGGGATTACCCAGCAGTCACTGCAGTTATCGCGAAAAACTGCATGTGACCGCCAGGGAGAAGATAATGGCGGCCATCAAGCAGTCCAGGACGTGACCGCCGGAGATCTTCTGCCAGGTAAGTGCCGCTGACTCCTGACAGACCCGACCGACGGACACTCACAGTGACAGTGACAAATCCGATTCCGGTATTCGATAAGACGAAAATATCGAAACGAATTATCGAAAGGCCGATAGAGCTAATATCGGCCGATAGCCGATATTTGCATTATCGTATCGCTCAACACTAGTGACACTTCATCTGCAATTTTTTTCTCAGCTGAAATCAGACTGAGATAAAAATCGCAGCATGCTGCGTATTGCTGCGTATCTTGGAGGAAACATGCCAATACAAGTCAATGGGTGCAAGAAAAAAATCGCACAGCACTTGCACCATACGAGTGCGGTCCCATTTTTATGCACTTGCGTCCTTTGAAAAGCCAGCTATTCATGTGCGGCTACTGTAAAAATCACATTGATAGGTTAAAATAGATAGATAGATTACATTTATACACATAGTATAGGTATATATATTGTGGCATGGCGACTGGTCATGTGATAGATGTACTGTATGTATCGCAGAGGTGGGTGGCCCTGTGATGGAAGCCTGGGCGTGTTTTGCTCAGCATATCTACTGCTGAGGGTTTTGCTATACATTGGGAGGCTTCCAGGTGACTTGGAGAGCTGGGTGGGTCCAGTCACCTGCAAACCCACCCAAGGGGTATGTGTCTGAATACCCAAGATAAAGCCTGTATGTGTTTATGTGTATGTAAAGGACCTGTGGTGAGGTCATGACCATGTGACCTAACCATGTGATCCTGACCTCACCTGTGGGTGGGGTTACGGCTATGTAACTGAGTTGGGTTTGGCACATGGAGGGAGTGTTGTGGGAGTCTGCCAGTGTGGACAGACTTCCATGTGTCCAGGCGGGACATTACAGAGAGGTCTCTGTGTCTGAAGAGTGAGGCTCCAGGAGAGAGCTGAAGTACTGGAGAATTGTACTGTATGTTGCTGTGAGGTTTATGGAGCAATAAACCTGATGAACTTTTTGATAGAAAACGTGTTTCCTGATTGCCTCTGAAGCAGCTGAGCGAATTGAAACCTTACAATTGGTGGATGTAATGCTGGCAGCGGCCCAAGGAGCACATGTTGCAGTGCTGGGAATCAGGAGCCAGAGGAGGAACGTACAGTCGTGAAAACCGTGAGTGCTATGTTGCCGGGGTCAAGAATAAACTGTGTATTTATGTTTATGTGGTGCCTCTGGAGAGATGAGGTATCTGAAGATGCTGTGGTTAGGGTTCGAGTTCCCACTCCTACACAGGAGGAATCTCGAGCTGTTCCCGCTGCGGTCCCCCATCCATCTCCGGCCGCAGTGGTTCCTGCTCAGTAGAGACGTCGGTCCCAGCGTCTTGCCCGGCCCAGTACTGTGCAGAGACTTGCTGCTGCAACCAGTGTTGGAGCAGGCAGATTTGGGACTAAGTCCTTTGTTGCTTCATCTGAGCATGCCCAGGGCAAGATCTCCCATTGGAGATCAGGGGTCACATGCTCAGATATAGCTGACACTCCTATTGGTCCTTCAGGAAGGTCCTGTGGCTGTTGATGTTCTGAAGCAGCTTCCCATTGGTCCTTCCTGGAAGGTCTTTTTCTTGTGGCTGCTATAAAAGGCTGTCCTTACTGCATGGCTGTGTGCTAGTATCAAATTTGTTACGTGCTTGCGCCAGTGTGGTCATGTATGCATGTGGTTAGGTCTGGCTGAAATAAGCCTCTAGAATACCGGCACCTCTGGTGAGGAGATTGTATACACGTGTTAAGGTCTCGGCTGAAAACGGTATTAGAATACCGGCTACTCCGGTGAGGAGATTATTGCTTGGGTTCTGATTGCATGACCACAGACTGCAATCCGCTTAGCAGTCATCTGTGTTCCCTGTGAGTCTAACAGGACACAGTGTTTGTTACAGCAGCTCTGTGAATTAACAGAGTCCGCTTATATCGCCATATAGTGCTACGACGTTTACATCTGCGACTCTGCGGGATAACAGAGTTCACTCATACTGCCTATTTACGCCATCTAACTAGCAGCAGGCTCTACCTGCACGGTGGACCACGGGCTGTGAACGCACCTCTCCTTAATATCTATTAGGTGAGTTCCGCAGGCCCCTAACAACTGTTAAGCCAGTAATGACAGACAGGAGTCTGTGTTATGTTGACCGGGGTCATTGAGAATTGAGAATGAGCATGCTGATAGGATACCTCAGAGGAGGTGTCCGGAAACCTGCGTGGTCAACAGGTAACGGAAGAGAGTCCGTGTTGTACAGACCGGGGTCAAAGAATACTGTGTATTCATGTTTGTGGGATGCCTCTAAGGAGAGGAGGTGTCCGGAAATCTCTGGGGTCGAGAGTGTAACAGACAGGAGTCTGTGTTGTGCTGATGGGTAAGTGAGAAACTGCTTTTTTCCTCAATGTGCTGTGGATCGGCGGGTCCACGAAGGTGACAAGCGGCTGGCTGTGGATCGGCGGGTCCACGAAGTCTGCGATGCAGGGACTTGCGGCAGTGGCAAGTGCAGCAAGAGGTGGCAGTGCCAGTCAGAGCTGGTGAGGTACCATAAGGACATCAGAGGTCCAGAGTGGGTGACCTCTTAAAGGAACAGTACCATCCCAAAGAGACATAAGTGTCTGTGCGAACTGGGGTCTGGTAGAGCCGTGGGGGAGTCCACGGTGTATAACTCAAAGAGGAGTGGTGTCCCTAAAAAGGGGTGGAGTCCCAAAAGGGGGTGGTAACCCAAATTAGGATGGTGGTCCAAAAGGGGGCGGAGTCTCAAAAGGGGGTGGTAGCCCAAATCAGAACAGTTGTCCAAAAGGGGGCAGAGTCTCAAAAGGGGGCGGTAACCCAAATTGGGATGGTGGCCCAAAAGGGGACGGCAACCCAAAAGGGGATGGTGGTTAGAAAAGGGGTGGAGCTTCCAAAAGGTGTGGCACCGGTTACCTCAGTGGACAGGTCTGAGGAACAGCGGTGTGGGTGTTATGCCTATTCCGCATGTGGCATAGACTTCCCGTTTGATAACAGCCCACAGGTGTGTACTGTAATGTTACATCGGGAAGGAGTCTCTGGACGGTTGGACTCAGAGTCAGGTGACTCTGAAAGGAACTCCTCTCGTTCTCTGTCTGACAAAGAAAAAGGTCAAGGTTTGCTGCATCCATGGGCTCACTGTGGACTATATGGTGGACAGAGTGATGCTTGAGATGTCCACAAGTGTCGAGAATCAAAATGGCGGTATACCACCGAACTTATTGTACCCTATGAGAGGAAGCGGGACTTCATATTCTTTGAAAATGCATGGGAGGTTGATAAAGTGTGGGGTTGCTCAGAGAAAAGAGAGAATGACCCTAAGGGAGCCCCATCACAGCAGGCAGCTGTAGTAGTTCCTGGTGGGGTGATGTGTGAAAAGGAGGTGACCCGAAGAAAGTGTGGGTCAGATCAACTCAGAGACTTGGAGATGACACAACATGTAACCATGAGAAACGGGATAGCTCCCAAAAAGGGGTCCGACACCTGTCTAAGTGGGGACGTGCGGTTCCAGGAAGACAGGGGAAGGGGAGTGACTCCTGTGCAGACTGTGATTCGACCGAAAGGGAAAGCGAGTGCAGTAAGGTGGAGCGAGTAAAAATGGCAGATCTTCCTCTCACCGCAGGGGCCGGGAAAGGTGGGACAGGTTACACCCTCTAAGATGAGAAATGATGAGGAAGAGGCAGGGTCAGGTACAGATCAGGTTACTGTCCTTGATAAGGAGGCCGCTTTATCTCTAACAAATCCCAGCACAGAGGTAGGGCTGGAATTAGAACAGACCAGTAGTAGACCCACATCTGCAATGCCTGGAAAGGGTGAAGCAGCTCAGTATGATGAAGACTCCAGAGTACCAGATGCTGAAGAGCTGGAGCTCTCTGAAGTTACCGAGAGTCGTGAGACAGTTGAAGCTGCGGATGCAGGAACGGGCAGAACTCTGAAGAGGCAGAGTGTGCGTGGGCAAGAGTGCCCATCTGAAAATTTAATTAAAGAAGTGATTGTGCGACATGTGCTGGCTAAAAGAGAGCAGGACCATGAGATAGAGCTGTTTAAAGAAACAGTGAAAGAGACAGTCGAGCGAGAAAGGGTACTGAGACAAATGATTGAGCACAGAGTGGAGGAGCTGGAGAAGGAAGTCTCTAAGCTCAGATATCATCTGTCAGCGTGTCAGAGTATGAACAAAGCCCTATGGAAAGATACAGAGGTGCTCAGAGAGGCCCAAGAGAAGCATCAGCAGGAGCTTCTCCAGAGAGAGGATGAGTGTCGTTGCTTGGCAGAGGAGCGAGATAAAGTTCTCCGAGAGCTCAAGATAGAGAAGGAGACTAATGACCAGCTCCAGAACTCCAAGGAGGAAGAAATCCAGCAAGGGAAGTGCCACACAGATGGCCACACAAGAAATGTCGATGTCTTGGAAAACTGCGCTGACGCTCAGGACGAGGAGGTCCAACAGTATGTTCAAGAAGGGGAGACTTCACTTTTAAAGTGTATAATAGAGGTACCCGAAGATATGCGAGAAGCTTGTGCCAGTGAGGATGTGCATGAGGCCTTCATAAAGGCAATAGAAGCTATGTAACTGAGTTGGGTTTGGCACATGGAGGGAGTGTTATGGGAGGTCTGCCAGTGTGGACAGACTTCCATGTGTCCAGGCTGGACATTACAGAGAGGTCTCTGTGTAGGAAGAGTGAGGCTCCAGGACACAGCTGAAGTACTGGAGAATTGTACTGTATGTTGCTGTGAGGTTTATGAAGCAATAAACCTGATGAACTTTTTGATAGAAACCGTATCTCCTGATTGCCTCTGAAGCAGCTGAGCGAGTTGAAACCTTACAATATATACAGTAGGTTCGGAAAGTAGTCAGAACCCTTTAAATTTTTCACTCTGTTTCATTGCAACCATTTGGAAAATGCAAAAAAGTTCATTTTTTTCTCATTAATGTACACTCTGCACCCCACCTTTACTGAAAAAAAGACAGAAATGCAGAAATTTTTTTAAATTTATTAAAAAACAAAAACTGAAATATCACATGGTCATAAGTATTCAGACCCTTTGCTCAGTATTGAGTAGAAGCACCTTTTGAGCTAGTAAAACCATGAGTCTTCTTGGGGATGATGCAACAAGGTTTTCACACCTACATTTGGGGTTCCTCTGCCATTCTTCTTTGCAGATCCTCTCCAGTTCAGTCAGGTTGTATGGTGAACATTGGTGGACAGCCATTTTCAGGTCTCTCCAGAGATGCTCAAATGGGTTAAGGTCAGGGCTCTGGCTGGGCAAGTTAGAATAGTCACAGAATTGTTCAGAAGCCACTCCTTTGTTATTTCAGCTGTGTGGATAGGGTCATTGTCTTGTTGGAAAGGTGAACCTTCGGCCAAGTCTGAGGTCCAGAGCACTCAGGGAGAGGTTTTCATTCAGGAGATCTCTGCACTTGGCCCCATTCATGTTTTCTTCAATTGCAACCAGTTGTCTTGTCCCTGCAGCTGAAAAACACCCCCATAGCATGATGCTGCCATTACCATTTTTCACTCTTGGGATTGTATTGGGCAGGTGATGAGCAGTGCCTGGTTTTCTCCCAACACACTGCTTAGAAATATCACCAAAAAGTTCTATCTTCAGCTCATCAGACCAAAGAATCTTATTTCTCATAGTCTGGGTGTCATTCATGCGTTTTTTTTTTTTTAGGAAACTGTATGTGGGCTTTCATATGTCTGGCACTGAGGAGAGGCATCGGTTGGGCCACTCTGCCATAAAGGCCTGACTAATGGAGGGCTGCTGTTATGTTCACGTAGCTGAGGAGAAAAAGCAAAAACAGTAATACACCAGAGAGGCTGGAATCTATTGGATTGCAGTAACCAGAACTAACCACACAACTAGAGGTAGCCGTGGAGCGTTCCTACGTTGATCCTAGACGCCTCGTCACAGCCTGAGAGATAACTACACCTAAAGGCAGAAAGATCAAAGCTATCTGCTCCGGAGCAGATCCCCAAAGAAAATAGGAAGCCCCCAAACATATAATGGCGGTTAGACAAGAAGATAGCACAGACACAGACAGAAAATAGAATGAGCAAACGTTGGGGCCCAATCTGTCTAGACAGAAAAGTACAGGAAAGAATTCTGACTGCAATCCAACAAAAACCCAAAAAAATACCAGCACTTCTGATTGCCAAAAAATCCTGAGATCACACGACCTCTACCACCTAAGTCAGATCTCTGGTGTAACAAAACAAAGCCGCAGCCACTGAAAAAACAGGAAAAAGCAAATGAACAAATAACAGTGGCTACAGATAAATTGAGAGGAGCTCAGGCCCCAGGAGGGGACCCGGCTGACCTCCACAAAAGTGCAGAAAACTATGAAAAAAGCAAGCACAAAAATAAAAGCAGAAAATATCTTATCTGAAAGCAGATGGTGCAGGCAAGACTCCAGTAACTTCCAAATGAACCAGGAACCACAATTGAGACAAGAACAATTGATCACCGGCGACCATCATGGGAGGGAACCTCCCTTTTATCAGTCCAGTCCGTGATCCCAGATTGCCATTCCTCGCTGTGAGGTTCAGTACTGTCTGCAACCACCAGAGGGAGCCTCTGCTCAGAAACCATCTCCAGCACATTCATAACAGGCTGCAGTGATAGCTGATTTTGTGGAACTTTCTCCCATCTCCCTACTGCATCTGTGGAGCTCAGCCACAGTGATCTTGGGGTTCTTATTTACCTCTCTCACCAAGACTCTTCTCCCACTATTGCTCAGTTTGGCTGTACTGCCTGGTATAGGAAGACTTCTGGTGGTTCCAAACTTCTTCCGTTTAAGGATTATGGAGACCACTATGCTCTTAGGAACCTTGAGTTCTGCAGAAATTCGTCTGTAACCTTGGTCAGATCTGTGCCTTGCCACAATTCTGTCTCTGAGCTTCTTCGCCAGTTCCTTTGACCTCACAATTCTCATTTGGTCTGACATCCACTGTGAGCTGTGAGGTCTTATATAGACAGGATTGTGCCTTTACAAATCAAGTCCTATCAGTTTAAATAGACACAGCTGGACTCCAATGAAGAAGTAGAACCATCTCAAGAAGGATCATAAGGAAATGGACAGCATGTGATTTAAATATGAGTGTCTGTGCAAAGGGTTTGAATACTTATGACCATGTGATATTTAAATTTTTCTTTTTAACTAAATTGCAAAAATTTCTACATTTCTGTCTTTAATTAGTCAAAATGGGGTGTAGAGTGTATTTTAATGAGAAAAAAAATACAAAATGGCTGCAATGAAACAAAGAGTGAAAAATTAAAAGTGGTCTGAATACTTTCCGAACCCATTATATATATATATATTGTGAGACAGTGAGAGTATGTGTATTGAATGGGGTGTATATTTCACCTAGCTACTTTACTGACTGGTATAAGGGAGGTGTGTGGCTTTGTAGACCTAGTGGTAGAGAAAGGTCACTACACCTTACATTCAGTACACACTTGCAGCTCAGGCCTGAAATCACTCAGGTGTTAATTAGGAGACCAGAAGTAGGTGTCTGCAAACACAGTCAGAGAGCACGCTTAGTCTGGACACAGGAAGGTGTCCAGGCACAAGAAGCAGTCTCCAGGAGTGGGAGCTCGCTTAGTCTGGACAAGGAGTCCCGGCACAAGAAGCAGTCTCCAGGAGTGTGAGCTATCTCAGTCTGGGTGCTCGATGTACCCCGGACACAGAAATAGCCTCAGTGAGAATCCGTGTGAATAGGGCTGAATAGGAGGGGAGCTCTCTCAAGTCTGGACGTTGAAGGTGCCTTCAGACACAAGGAGGAGACTCTGTGAACCTCAATGCTGGTAAATGCTGGTAAATGCTGGTAAATGCTGAACATATGTGTTGTTTTGGCCCCGGCTGGTAGAGTCGGGACCCGGATAGATAGGGAAATCTATCTAAGTGTAATTAGTGGCTAGACAAGCCTAGGTCTTCTGTTTATGATTTTGTTTTATATCTGTTTGCTGTGGACTTTAATAAAGCTGGTTGGGCCAGTTTTCACCAGAACTGCTGTCTGAATGAACTGTTTCCGTGCCACTCTGTCTGCCCAGACGGCGATCCCAGAGCTATATCCCTGAAAAGCTTACAATTGGCGGAGAATGCTGGGGCAGCACAGTGGCTGATACAAATGGTGCTGGAATGTGCGTGCAGCACAGTGGCTTAGAGACAGCGATAGAGGTGAGGTCTGTTGAAGCAACAGCAGAAAAAAAAAAAAGTGTGTCAGCAAAAGCGTCTGATTGGAGCAGTCTTAAAGAGACAGTAGCCCTAATAGAGTTTGCAAAAGAAAAAAAAAGTGTGTCTGCACAGCAAAGCTGAACTTGTTGTGGAAAAGACTGTGGAGTGTGCAGCAGCAAAAGAGAAACGTCTATTGGAGCAGTCTTAAAGAGACAGTGGCCCTAATAGAGTTTGCAGAAAAAAAAAAAAAGTGTCTGCACAGCAGAGCTGAATTTTTCTGTGGAAAAGACTGTGGAGTGTGTATGTCTTGAGTGAAGACTGCCGTTGTTGAGACAGAGAAGTCTGACAGCATGGATGACAGCATGGAGGCGCTGTTTGAACAAATGGCGCAAGTTAATGTGCAACATAAGACTGCCGTGGTTGAGACAGATAAGTCCGGCAGTATGGAGGAGCTCATTGAGTACCTGGTCCAGGCCCAGCGGAGCATGGAGCAGCAGCGCCTGCAGCACCAGCAGCGCCTGCAGCAGGCCCAGCAGCAATTCCTGCAGCAGCAGCAGGAGAATAACCGGTTATTTGTTGAGCGGATGGCAGCACAAAAAAAGGATTTCGGTGCCGCGTCCCGAAGTAATGTGGCAAAGTCACCTGCATTGTCCGCTGTAAAGAAGGCGGTAAGACGGTCCCTGAAAAAGATGACACCTCGTGATGATGTGGAGGTATATCTCACTAGGTTTGAGGGACTGGCAGAGAAGGAGAATCTGCCCCTATCTGAGTGGGCCATGATGGTCGCACCCTATCTGATTAGAGTGCCCCAGGTGGCCTATGCTGACCTGAGCGAGCAGGACAGCCAAGACTATGCCAAGCTGAAAGCGGAGATTCTTACCCGGCTGGGTGTTACGGTGACAGCCCGTGCCAGGGGAGTTCATGACTGGAGATACAGTTGGGAGTCTGCAGTCAGCAGGGCTGATTATGGAGTTGAAAAGGTGGTAGTGAACCGCTACACCCGAGCATGTCCTCCTGAGGTACAGCCGTCTGAGAGGTCGTCACTTCGGAGTTCCCGGACGCTGAACTCTCGCGGTAAGAGCGTTCCAGCTGTTGGGGACATGGGGTATGCTGATAAGCGGGTTCAGGCCCGAGGGGAATGTGGGTGGGAGAGTGTGATGGACAGTGTTGGAGCTGGCGTGAAATTGCAGCCAACTGTCCAATAGAGGGGAGCCTATGTGTTGTGATGTTGGCAGATCCCTCTCTCTCTGCGCAGAACCTGTGTGTGTGTCCACCTCAGCCGAAGAGACTGGACCACAGGGGTCCCCGGTGGTTGTAAATGACTGCCCAGCACAGGTCCTCTTGGACTCAGAGAGTCCAGTGACTTCCGTATGTGACAGCCTGATTGATAGGGACTTCATCCCTGATAAACACCTGAGTGTGGTGTGCATCCATGGAGACACCAAAGTCTACCCAGAGACTGCCGTGGACTTGGTCCCAAACTCGGGGAGGTTTCATGTGAAGTGGGGGTAGTGAAGACCCTGGTGCACCCCGTTATATTGGGTAATGACTTTCCCCGATCTAAGGGTCTCTGGGAAAAAAATGTTTCTGATGGACAGTGTGATGAAGCTCCTATTGAGGGTGCGCAGTCCCGAGGGGCGGAACACAATGCTAGTGGGCCGTTAAACTTATGTGATAATGATGATGATGATAATGATAATGATGATGATGATCATGATAATGATGATGACCATGATAATGATGAAAATGATAATGATGATGATGATGATGATCATGATAATGATGATGACCATGATAATGATGCTGATGCTGATAATGATAGTGATGATGATCATGATAGTGATGATGATACTGATCATAGTCATGATAATGATATTGATAATAATGATGACTGTGATAGTGATGAAATTCCTTTGCAGGTGATGTTGGGAGACGAGGATGGTGGTTCTCGGGAACCGAGTGTCCCTGACTTACCTGTGTCCTGTGACAATTTTGAGAGTGAGCAGTGGCGAGACCCCTCTCTTAAAACGGCCCAGGAAAATATAAATGTTCTAAATGAGGTTTCCCAAGAGCCTGGCTCTGAGGAGAGGTTTCCTCATGCTGCCATGAACAATAACCTATTGTATAGGGACACTGAAGTCCAGGGAGAGGTCGTGAGTCAGCTCCTAGTACCTGAGCTATATGGAAGTATAGTGCTGGGGTTGTCGCATAGTCACATACTTGAGGGACCAGATGGTGAAGTTAATGTTGTGGATGACATGTTAACTAAGGTTCCAGATCAGGATGTGAATGAAAATGAATTGTATAACCCTGACAGTGAGCAGGATGTGAATGAAAATGAATTGTATAACCCTGACAGTGAGCAGGATGTGAATGAAAATGAAGTGTATAGCCCTGACAGTGAGCCAGATGTGGCTGAGAAAAAGGGGTCAGACAGGGATAGGGATAGTGATAGTGAATCATCTGATGACCATAAAGCAACCAGTGCAAATGAGGAAGGCATGGTAGCAGAGGAGGTTGAGAGTCCTGAGAAGAAAGCTGATGCTGACCTTACAGCCAGACAGAAGTTGGCATCTGAAGATGTTTTACAGTTGGCCGGTTCCCTGGCGAAGACTAAGGTGAAAGGAGAGCTGAGCTTTAAAGGCAGGACTCTGAAACTGAACACAGCACAAGTGGATGCTGTTGTAGATGAGAAGTTATCAATGTATGGTATGGAGCTGCATCATGCCCAGGACTCTGAAGGTAATGCTGCAGAGGTGGAAAAAGCCATGGAAGTGGTGGTCACCAAGCCAGATGCCTCATCAGAAGCTGAGGTTTCAAGTGAAGCTGTGAGGAACAAGACTGAAGATATGGGGACTGACTCTGTCCAGGAATCTGTTTCTGCCGAAGACAGCGGCGTGGACGGGTTACGGTCCGGATCAGTAGCTGGCATTGGTGAGCTCAAGCGCACTTTCATGGAGTCTACATCGGAGCCACGTCCCAATAAATGGGAAAAGCGGTGTGTCACTCCGTTGCCGCTGCAGACACACGGGAGCTCAGATGGGATGCAGAACGTGGTGGAAGAGAAGAATCCGGCGGGTTCTGAGTATACAGATGCAGCTATCAAGGAGAACTTGAAAGCTGGAATAAATGGAGATATTGGAGACCATAATGATGTGAATGAAGAAGTAGAATGTAAGACTGACGGTGGGGCTTCTGAGCATGTCCTACCAGAAGAGCCTGAAGAAGGGGCTGAGGACATGAAGGACGTCCAACGGGTACAAGATGAATTGATTGCTTCTCGGAGAAAACTCCAAACTGTGATGAAGGAGCGTGATGAGAGCCATGAGCATCTTCTGGAGAAGCTCAATGAAGTAAAGAAGGTTCAAGGGGAACTGGAGAAAAGTGAAAAACCCCCTATACCTTCTGTGATAGTTGGTGACACATGGTCAGTGCACCAGGAACAGGAGGTACGTGAGTTTCTGAGGAAGAGTCAGCAGAAGTGTTCTGATGTGCCGGGTCGTACTTCTCTGGCCAGGCACTATATCGAAACTGAGCCCGGCCCTAAGGTCAAGATGAAACCGTGCAGGATACCCGAGGCCCGCAGAGAGCATAGGCCTGGGAGGGTACAGGGTAGTACGGATGCTTCAGATGAAGAGAAAGCTGATGTTGGCTATGACTCAGGTGAAGATACAAATGACAGTGGTGAAGATGAAGCTGATGAGGGCCATGACTGGTCCAGAGTTCACTGTCTCTGTTGGATTGTTAACCAGCCCTCCGGTCTGGATGACCAGCCCTCCGGTCTGGAGAAGAGGGGGGGGATATGTGAGACAGAGAGAGTATGTGTATTGAATGGGGTGTATACTTCACCTAGCTACTTTACTGACTGGTATAAGGGAGGTGTGTGGCTTTGTAGACCTAGTGGTAGAGAAAGGTCACTACACCTTACATTCAGTACACACTTGCAGCTCAGGCATGAAATCACTCAGGTGTTAATTAGGAGACCAGAAGTAGGTGTCTGCAAACACAGTCAGAGAGCACGCTTAGTCTGGACACAGGAAGGTGTCCAGGCACAAGAAGCAGTCTCCAGGAGTGGGAGCTATCTCAGTCTGGGTGCTCGATGTACCCCGGACACAGGAGTAGCCTCAGTGAGAATCCGTGTGAATAGCGGCTGAATAGGAGGGGAGCTCTCTCAAGTCTGGACGTTGAAGGTGCCTTCAGACACAAGGAGGAGACTCTGTGAACCTCAATGCTGGTAAATGCTGGTAAATGCTGGTAAATGCTGAACATATGTGTTGTTTTGGCCCGGCTGGTAGAGTCGGGACCCGGATAGATAGGGAAATCTATCTAAGTGTAATTAGTGGCTAGACAAGCCTAGGTCTTCTGTTTATGATTTTGTTTTATATCTGTTTGCTGTGGACTTTAATAAAGCTGGTTGCGGCCAGTTTTCACCAGAACTGCTGTCTGAATGAACTGTTTCCGTGCCACTCTGTCTACCCAGACGGCGATCCCAGAGCTATATACCCTGAAAAGCTTACAACATATATATATATATATATATATATATATATATATATATATATATAGTACAGACAGTTTGGTCACACCTTCTCATTCAAATATTTTATTGTATTTTCATGTCTATGAAAATTGTACATTCACACTGACGGCATCAAAACCATGAATTAACACATGTGGAATTATTAACAAAAAACAAAAAAGTGTGAAACAATTGAAAATAAGTCTTATATTCTAGGTTCTTCAAAGTAGCCACCTTTTGCTTTGATTACTGCATTGCACACTCTTGGCATTCTCTTGATGAGCTTCAAATATAGTCACCAGAAATGGTCTTCCAACAGTCTTGAAGGAGTTCCCAGAGATGCTTAGCACTTGATGGCCCATTTGCCTTCACTCTGCGGTCCAGCTCACCCCAAACCATCTCGATTGGGTTCAGGTCTGGTGACTGTGGAGGGCAGGTCATCAGGTGTAGCACCCCATCACTCTCCTTCTTGGTCAAATAGCCCTTACACAGCATGGAGGTGTGTTTGGGTTCAATGTCCTGTTGAAAAAAAAAAGATGGTTCAACTAAACGCAAACCAGATAGAATAGCATGCCGCTGCAAGATGCTGTGGTAGCCATGCTGGTTCAGTATGCTTTCAATTTTGAATAAATCCCCCCAGTGTCACCAGCAAAGCACCCCCACACCATCACACCCCCTCCTCCATGCTTCCCGTGGGAACCACGCATGTAGAGTCCATCTGTTCACCTTTTCTGGGTTGCACACACTTTTTTGTTAAGTATATAATTCCACATGTGTTACTTCATAGTTTTGATGCCCTCAGTGTGAATGTACAATTTTAATAGTCATGAAAATACAGAAAAATCTTTAAATGAGAAGTGTGTCCAAACTTTTGGTCTGTACTGTGTGTTATATATATATATATATACACACAGCACAGACCAAAAGTTTGGACACACCTCATTCAAAGATTTTTCTGTATTTTCATGACTATGAAAAATGTAGAATCACACTGAAGGCATCAAAACTATGAATTAACACATGTAGAATTATACATTACACTTTACAAAAAAAGTGTGACACAACTGAAAATATGTCTTATATTCTAGGTTCTTCAAAGTAGCCACCATTTGCTTTGATTACTGCTTTGCACACAGAAAAGGTGAACGGATGGACTCTACATGCCTAGTTCCCACCGTGAAGCATGGAGGAGGTGGTGTGATGGTGCGGGGGTGCTTTACTGGTGACACTATTGGGGATTTATTCAAAATTGAAGCGGTGAGCGGTCCAACTCATCCCAAACCATCTCGATTGGGTTCAGGTCTGGTGACTGTGGAGGCCAGGTCATCTGACGTAGCACCCCAACACTCTCCTTCTGTCATGGGTGCATCGCCACGAAGATCGTCGCGATTGCACATTCTGACTTCTCACAGCTGAGCTGCTGTTTCTTTGTGTTTGGTAATGAGAGAGTTAATTTTACCTAGCTCTTTGCTAAGACTAGGTCCAGCCTCGCCCGGCTGCTTTTGATTATGTTCTAATTAGTTTCCTTTATATTCCTGCC